>JAESUZ010004718.1:0-1216714 GCA_017311185.1 Proteles cristata cristata
CAGACTGAAACAGGCTCCAGGCTCTGAGCTGGCTGTCAGCACAGAGCCCGACGCGGGGCTCGAACCCACGAACCGCAAGATCATGACCTAAGCGAAAGTCGGACGCTTAACCAACTAAGCCACCCAGGCGCCCCAGTCTTTCTATGAGTTTTAGAAAATTACACATTTAAGTGAGATCATACAGTATTTGTCTTTGGCTTGCTTCACTTAACATAATGCCTTCAAAGTCCATTTGTATTGTTGTAAATGGTAGGGTTTCCTTATTTTTTTTTTTAATGTTTATTTATTTTTGAGATAGAGAGAGAGAGACAGACAGACAGAGTATGAGCAAGGCAGGGGCGGGGAAAGAGGGAGACACAGAATCCGAAGAAGAGTTCAGGCTGTGAACTGTCAGCACCCAGCTCAATGCAGGGCTCCAACCCACAAACTGTGAGATCATGACCTGGTCCAAAGTCGAATGCTTAACTGACTGAACCACCCAGGCACCCCAGGATATCATTTTTAATGGCTAAATAATTTTCCATTATATATACCACAACTTTTATTCATTGATCCACTGATGGACACTTAAGTTGTTGCCATGTCTTGGCTATTGTAAGTAATTCTGCTGTGAACATGGGAGTGCAGAAATATTTTCAAGTTTTTGTTTCACTGTTTTTCTTTCCTTTTGACATACTCTCAGAAGTGGAATTGCTAGATCATATGATAGTTACATTTTAATTTTTTTGAGTATTCTCTATATTTTTTTCTATAGTGAGTGTACCAATTTACAGTCCCACCAATAGTGCACAAGAGTTCTCTTTCCTTACATCAATACCAGCATTTGTTATTGCTTGTATTTTTGATGATGGCTTTTCCAACAGGTGTGAGGTGATATCTTATTATGGTTTTAATTTGCATTGCCATAATGAATATATATTCTCAGCATCTTTTCTTGTACCATCTAGGCTTTTGTGTATCTTCTTTGGAGAAATGTCTCTTTAGGTCTTTTGCCCATTTTAAAATTGGGCAGTGGTTGTTATTATTATTATTAATTATTGTTTTGCTGTTGACTTGTATGAGTTCTTTATATATTTTGGATATTAGCCCCTTACTGTATATATGGTCTGCAGATATTTTTTTCCCCATTCTGTCGGTTGTCTTTCCACTTTGTTGTTGGCTCCTTTTGCTGTGCAGAAGCTTTTTAGTTTGATATAGTCCTATTTATTTATTTTTTATTTTGTTGCCTATGCTTAGGTGTCATATCCAAAAAATAATTACCAAAACCCATGTCAAGGAGCTTTATTCCTATGCTTTCTTCTTTGAGTTTCATGTTCCAAAGGTCTTTTTTAAAAATATCTGCTAAGCCTGTTTAACGTTTCTTCTAGCTTAGTGATTGACAAATGATAGCCATACATCAGATCTAGCCCACAAGATTTGTTTTGTAAATAAAGTTTTATTGGAACACAGCCATAGCCATTTATTAACACACTGTTTATGGCTGCTTTTTTGCGTTACAGTGGCTGAGTTGAATAGCTGTTACAGAGACTGAATGGCCTGCAAAACCTAAATTATGTACTATCCTGCCCTTTATAGAGAAAAAACACATTCTGACCCCTGGGTGTCTTGAACTTAGTGGAATACTTATAGTAACTCTTTTGCTATGTTTACTAATTCTATCAGTGGTGTCATTTCTGGGTTACTTTCAATTGATCGATTTTTTTTGTTGTTGCTTCATTTTAACCTGCATTTTTCTGCTTTTTTACATGCTTTTTTTTTTTTTTAAATTAGATGACAGACATTGGTGGATACCTAGTATGTACTGGGTATTTTTGTTTTCTTTTTTTTTGGCGGGGGGGGGAGCGGTGATTTATTTATTTGAGAGAGACAGAGACAATACAACCTAATAAGGGGCAGAGAGAGAGGGAGAGAGAATCCCAAGTAGGCTCTGCACTGCCAGCACAGAGCCTGACATAGGGCTCAAACTTACAAAACTGTGAGTTTGTGACTTGATCTAAAACCAAGAGTTGGAAGCTTAACTGACTGAGCCACCCAGGCACTCCTATTTTTGTTTTCTTCTAAATATTTTTGAACCTTGTTCTGGAATACAGTTAGGTTATCTGGAAACTGTATGATCCTTTTCAAATCTGAAAGTTAACCTTTATTAAATGGCACCAGAGCAGCCTTTTGTCTAGGACTAATTTTGCTCATTAATGAGATAAATCTCTTTAGATGACTTTATTCAATGCCCCATGAATTATGGCTAGTAGGACCCCAAATTACCCTCAGCCCTGTGTATGTATCAGTTTCTCTAATTCTTTTTCTTTTCTTGACCTGAGTTTTTTCCTCAAGTATATGAACTAATCCATACTCAGCTGAAGATGTGAAGGATTCTTTTTTCTTTTTTCTCTCTTTTTTAAAATGTTTTATTTATTTCTGAGAAAGAGACAGCATGAGCAAGGGATGGTCAGAGAGAGAAAGAGATACAGAATCTGAAACAGCCTCCAGGCTCTGAGCTAGTTGTCAGCACAGAGCCTGATGCAGGGCTTGAACCCATGAACTGTGAGATCATGACCTGAGCTGACGCCAGGCGCTCATCCGAGCCACCCAGGTGCCCCCATGAGAGATTCTTTTTTCTGTGCTGATCTCTCCTCTCTGATTATTTGCCCTGCAAGCTCTTAAGAGTCGTGGCCTCCTGGATTCTCAGTTCCAACTCCTACACTCAAGAAGCCTGGTGGGCTCTGCCTGAGTTATGTCTCCCTGCACTGTTGCCTGAAAACTCCCTCTAGGCAATATGCTGGAACAATCTTAGAGCTTACTTTCTTTTTATCTCATGTCTCAGGGATCCATGTCTTTTGTTGCCTGATGCCCAATGTCTTGAAAAATCATTCTTTCATATATTTTGTTAAGTTTTTTAGTTGTTTCAGGCAGCAAGATAAGTCTGTTCTCTGTTACTTCTTCTTGGCTCATGATATTTGTATTTCACTATATTAAAAATAAATAACATTATAGAACATACTATAAACAAAATTGAAAGAGAAATGACAAACTGGGAAAAGCATTTGCAATCATTATGCCCTACTAAGGATTAATAGCTCTAATATATAAGCAGGTCTTGTAAATCAAGATGAAAAAGATGAACAATCCCAATAGAGAAGTGAAAAAGTAATTTTTATTAGTTTATTTGCTTTTATTAGTGCGCAGTTGGCAAAAGAAGAAACCAAAATGACCAGTAAATACATGAAAACATTTTCTGTTCTAATTATAATCAAAGAGATACTAATAGAAATGACACAGAAATACCACTTTCATCTATCATATTGCCAAGGAAGAAAACAAATGATGATATGCATTGGTGACAAAACTGGTACAGCCTTTCTGGAATGCAATCTGGTAACATGTATGAAAATTAAAATAGCTACTTTTCGCAGCAATTTTAATTCTCCAAATTTGTCCTAACAAATAGTCTCATAAACTTATAAGTAAAAGATTTTATTGTAGAATTACTGACAAAAACTGGAAATAACTTGAATATCAGTTATTAGTCAAGTGGTTAATCTTTGCATATGCAATTATTTATTACTTTTAAATCCTAAAATAATTATTTTTGTCATTTTTACAGTTATTTTCTTCAGTTGTTAAATATAGGCATATATATTCAGGATATGACTATTCTATTGCAAACAATGAGGTAGATACATATTTGGTAACACAGAAAGATAAGAAGACAAGTTATGAACTAGTATGTTTAGGTGATACCATGAGAAATACACACACACACGCACACACACACACACACACACACACACACACACACACGGTAGTTCTGGAAAGTAGAATTGCCTTGAACGTAGAATTACAGGTGATTTTTCATTTTGAAACATTTTTTTTTAACATTTAGTTATTTTTGAGAGACAGAGAGAGACAGAACGTGAGCGAAGGAGGGACAGACAGAGAGGGAGACAGAATCCCAAGCAAGCTGCCAGCTCCAGGCTCCCCAAGCTGTCAGCACAGAGTCCGATGCAGTGGCTCGAACCCATTAACCATGAGATCATGACCTGAGCCAAAGTCGTACACTTTAACCGAATGAGCCACCCAGGTGCCTCTGATTTTTATTTTTTCAGTTTGTCTTCTCATATTTAAAATTTGTTAAAATAATGAGCATGCATAACTTTTACAGTCAGAGACAGATAAACAAACCAGAAAGGAAACCTTCATAGAGAAGCCGTATAAAGTTCTAAGAAACTAGGTTATAAAATGAAAATGAGGGGTGCCTGAGAGGCTCAGTTGGTTAATCATCCAACTCTTGATTTCAGCTCAGGTCATGATCTCCTGGTTTGTGAAATCAACCCCTGCATCAGGCTCCATGATGACAGTGCAGAGGCTACTTGGGATTCTTTCTCTCCCTCTGTCTCTCTGCCCCTCCCCTGCTTGCATGTTCTCTCTCTTTCTCTCTCTCTCAAAATAAATAAATGAACTTAAACAGAAATGTTTATTTATTTTGAGAGGTAGGGAGGGGCAGAGAAAGGGAGAGAGAATCTCAAACAGGCTTCAGGCTGTCAGTGCAGAGCCAGTGGGCTAGAGGCTGGGGACAGGGTGGAGGTAGGGGTGGGGGCTCAGTCTCATAAACTGTGAGATCATTACCTGAGCCGGAATCAAGAATTGGTCATTTAACTGACTGAGCCACCCAGGTGCCCAAACATCTTTAATAATTTTTAAAACCATTTTTTTTAATATATCACATAACTATATTTATGTCACAGGTGCTAATAAACATCCACAAAAAGTAGTTTGGTTTTTAAAATTATTTTTAAAAGTAAAATAAGGGACTAAAAATAGTTTTTACCAGGCATCAAATCTACTTGGATGATTGGATGCGTTTATCATTATCATGGTAAGGTTAGCAGATACTAATTATCTCTGTATGAGAGCCATCTTTGATTTCATTTTAGTTCAATTTTTGTCTAAAATGTGATCTTTGATGAAAAGAATTGCAGATTTTTTTTGTTTTATTTTAACCAGGAGTTGTATATATACTTGCAGCCAGTGTTTTCTTTTCCCCCAGCATGTCATGGCCCACTGTGGCTCCTGCTTGGCTCCTCCTGGCTGGGGAGGGATGGCATCAAACAGGAAGGGCTAAGGTTTATATCACTGCTGAAGAAGTTGGACCAGTGATTTAGTGCCTTTCCCCATGAGGGTCTCTCAACTTTCTCTGTTTCTAAACCACTCCTTTTCTCCTAGACATTCTGGCTTCTAAAGAACAAGACAACTCTTGTCTTTCTTAAAAACGTATTACTTTAGTGGGAAAATTAACATACATTAATGATCTTGATCTCTGTACACCCTTATGACAGACCACCTCTTGAAACTGCAGAGACAAGCATTCTATCAGCTTCTGTCCTTTGCCTTACACGTAGTTGCTTTCCACTAATACTGTATAATAGGAACCGGGATTTATTTCCAAAGATATTACTAATCTTTCGAGTGAAAACACTGGCACATTAGCGGTCACTAGGATATCATTTTTATAGTCCAGTAAAGACTCCTAAAGCTTCAGTTCTACAGTCTGTCTGGATTTGGAATATTTTTATGCACTGCTGTGAGAAAAGCAGGTGCACTCGCACATTTATTTCTAAGATTTGTCTATTTTGTCATATGATTTGGGTTTAAAATTTCTCCAGATGTCAATCTCAGCCATTTTTGCTATTAGTAGAGGAGCTTAAAAGGTAGCTCTTATAAGTCTAACTCCATATTTATTTTAGAACAGCTTAAATCTTGTAGCCTGTTTTCTCTCTCAGATACGTTTTTTGAGGAATGACTTAAATCCAAAGTTAGCTCAAAATGGAACCCTTTCCCTGTTGGAATATTGCTGTTTTAATACCTTACAGTCTTTTCCAGTTTGTGGTATCAACACTGCTTTGCAATTTCTTTTGCTGCCCTCTAGCCCTTTGGCTCTTCTTTCCATTATTGTATTTCCTTGGCGAGTGCTTGTGCCCGGTTCTGAGGCATCAAGGGGAGGGGTCTATAGGTTGTGGGCTCACTAGACTGGCTTTATTACTGAAGTCTTGAGGGCTCATAATGAGACTCATCTATCTAAAATATGGCAAAGTTTGTTAGCTGATGTTAGCATCCTAGTGAGAATTGTGAGCTGGCCTGGTAATTTAGCATTTCATTCTAAAGTGAAGGTTTCTGTGAACACATTATGTAGACTAATGGCCTTCCTTAGTGAAAGACATAACCAATTAGTAATTCCATATCCTTTTATACTGTGCTCTGCCACACCCCACTGCCCCAGTTTTTGTTGTAAAATCATCATATCAAATAATATCTTCTGTCTTCTAACTACTGTCTTTAATGTTCATACTATTGTACATATGTCTTCCACTATACCTAGAGAAATACCTACAAAGAGATACCTGTGAATTACATACAAAGAAATCTTACTGATGACCTCAAGGTTAAGGTGAATTAGCTCAGTTTACTTGGTAGTTGTGTGTGATTTTTGAAGCAATAATATATTTTATTTTTGAATTTAGCAAAATTAGATCCCCTGCAAAATTGTGGCCAGTTCTATTTAAAATATCTTAAAGTTGGGACGCCTGGGTGGCTTAGTTGGTTGGGCGTCCGACTTTCGCTTAGGTCATGATCTCGCGGTTCATGGGTTCGAGCCCCGCGTCGGGCTCTGTGCTGACTGCCAGCTCAGAGCCTGGAGCCTGTTTCAGCCTGTGACTCCCTCTCTCTTTGACTCTCCCCTGCTCACACTGTCTCTCTCTCTCTCTCTCTCTCCCCTAGAAATAAATAAAAATATTAAAAAAAAAATAAAATATCTTAAAGTTATTATATATTTTGTGAAACAGAATTTCCAGTCAACGTTTTTTTTTAAGAAGGAATTTTATTTTCTTTCTTGAGGAAGGAATACCATGTAAATACAAGTCATTTTTATTACTGTTATGAATGCTAATGACTTTTATCTCTCCAAATATTAGTATTAAAATTTAAAAACATTCCTTTTTGCCAAACCCAAATGCTCCTTAATAAAGATCAAAGGTCATAGAGCTATGATGATTCAGTAGTAAAATATCAAAGAATTTAGAAAGTCTTTTTTTACAATTGCTTAAATTAGGTGAAAAGGTCTATCAAAAGATCTAGGACTGCCTTAAATTACAGCATAACATTTGCCCAAAGAAGCTGCGAGAGAACTTACAATAGATTCATTCTGCAAGAATTTCAGTCTCAGCAACAAGATAGCCATGTTTAAAACCTAAACCCAAACTAGAAACTTGAATCATTTTCTTCATTTAATTTAAAAATACATTTCAAATAATACATAATAGTAGCTCCATTTTAATAGTTGAAGATGCCAGACTTACAGGGTGTAAAATAACAAGCATATTTCTACTCTAGTAGATTTTTTTTTCCTTAACTATCATTCATATTGCTCACAAAATCAAACAAAGCAATCTTGTAAAATTGGGATACTGTTTATTATACTACTGTTCACAGTGGTGTGGGCCTAGGAGAAAATTGGTGTATGGATCTGGAGAACTAGAAGGAAGAGAAATGACATTTCAAAACTGGTTTAAAAAAACAAAACAAAACCCATAAGGATACCATATGGAAATGGATCAATTGTTGCTCTAAAGAAATCTTGTTTCCCACTGTGACATTTAGTAGATTCTGCTGTAGTTATGATTGTCTCATTCAAGAGGGTCAAGAAAGTTGTCTTTCAGTACAGGCTCTCAGAAGCTAAGTCCAGGTATGATGAGGGAGCATGAGGCAGGCTGAAGGGCAAAATACAGGCTGGCACAGTACCCCCCAGCCCCCGTGCCCCCCACTGCCTCCGACCCCATGTGGAACATGTGTGATATTCCTCAGACAGTCCTGGCTACCCAAGAACAAAGGAAAGGGGTTTAAGTGTTTTCCGTGGTGATGGAGGAAACAAAGACAAATGAAAAATTAAATTCCTTTACTGCCTACAAGCCCACTGGTAAGTCCTTGAAACCGGCAGAGTGACCTCCCTCTGGGAGCTCCACTGCCTCGATGATGACACTTTGCCAGGGGCAAAAGAGAACCTTAGCTTAACTTTATCCCAACCTCAAGGATCCTGTAAGTACACTTCGTCCATCTCAACTGACCCAAAGTATATGCTGCAATCATACTCCAAGTTTATGCCCCCCTTATATACATCTAAAGGGTCTCATGACCGACGTTTTATTAAATGATAATAAATGACATTTCCCTAGCAATGGTTAGCCCCTCAAGGTTCTGGAAACCTTGCTTCCAAAATTCCTTAGAGACTTAATTCTATCCCTGACCCCCTCCCAGCCCATATATATACACACACACACACACACACACACACACACACACACACACACACACACGTAGGCATTATATATATAATGAGTGCCCCTCTTCCTGGCCATGGGTCCTGTCCCTGTGCTTTAATAAAATCACCTTTTTGCACCAAAGGCATCTTCAAGAATTCTTTCTTGGGCATCAGCTCTGGACTCCATGAACCTCTTATCATCCCAAAACTTCATCAGGTAAAGGCATCGAATACTTCTGGTTTAGATTAATTAGTTTTGAGAGAGAAGAATGAAACATTTCGCTTCTCTTTAGGTTTAGAATTTTAATATCTAAGGAAATAGAATATATGATAATAGTGAACTCATTTTTATTGAGCTCAGTCTTTTCTTTTTAATTATTTGCTAATGTTAGTTTTAATATTGTGCACATCAAGGGATCATTGTTTCTAGACTTCCATACTTGGTTACCTAAAGACAAAGCAGTTAGCTAGCTAATGGGCCAATGAAAAATTTTCAGGTCTTTTAAGAATTGAATGAGATTTATTGAAATAGTCCTAGTCAGCAACAAGAACAATATGAGTTAACAAGTAATGAATAGATAGTTCTCTTTTAAATGGTACCCAATAAGCCAGTCTGACCAAATTGCATGGAACTTTGTTCAGCTCACCCACAAAACATAGACTTGTTGACAGCATTGAAATAAAACAGAAAAATGAATCTATAAGAGCAATAAAGCAGCATTACATTTTGAATTTAATTTAATTTAGATTTAAGTAGGGACTTGAACTGGCCTGAACCATGACCAAAAAGTAGACAACACCATACTAATTTGTAGGTCTTCTTTCCCTCAACAAAAGGAAAATAAAAAGCTATCTGAGGAGTGGTTCAAACTGCAGCCTACCTAGATTTATATTTTCTTAGATTACTCTTTGGAAAAACACCAAAAAAACAAGAAAAACCTAAATAATTTGTCAGCCAAGCCGCAGTATGTTATTTAATTGGAAAAAAAGAAAAAAAGAGTATAGTTTCCCAAAGAAAGAGTAGATACAGCTTGTCCTCTATTTCATGGTAGTGCAATAAATTTAAAAAGTATTTTAATTGCTACCAATATTTAATTACTTTAAAAACAGTGATTGCTTGTATATATTGAGTAGTTTCAGTTAAGATGAAATGTATTTAAGGGATAGAGGTATAATTATTAATTGATAGAGTATTATAGCTTACTATGTATGTTTCTTAATCAGAAATAATTAGTATATATTTAAATATTATTTCTGTATATTCTTTTCTATAAGTGGAATGACATTTCTAGATATAGAAGCCTTTAATTTAAAATGACTGAAAACCACATCAAATTAATGATTAGCGAAAATGTAGTAAATATCCAATATTTTGCATTGTGTATGTTGGACTATGCCTCTTGTTCAGAAAGTAGTGGTGTAGCTCTTTTAAAGTGAATAACAGTAATCATAAACAAGATAATTCTATCAGCACAAGTCAGTCTTACTCTGCATATGTTAATTTAGCACAGTATTGCACTTAATAAATTATCATTAATCTTAAATACATTTTCACATGTGCATATTTAAGTTTTTTCATGTTTGCTTCTTGGTTTTTCTGTAGGGCTAAGGTATAAGACACTCATTTCAAATCTAAGAAGCCGCATAATCAGTCTTTTGAAGCCCACTGCAATCAATATCTATGCAAATGGGATAGTTATGGAATTTACACTGCTTTGTCAATCAATCACTAGTCAAGTCCCCACCCCACACTCAATATGCTCGTAGATTTTTTTCTTTTTAAGGAGAAAATTTTTTTCCTTTTAAAGGAAGAGACTTCCTTTTATTTGTTATAAAAATGAGTGTTACAGTTTTTACTGCTTCTCCTTCTTGACACTTACCTGCCAACACAGTGAGACAGCCCATGCTGCCAGTCTCTTTCTACTGGTGGTGGTCAGGTTCCAGGCTTCCTGAGTGCACTTGTGGCCTCCTGTCTTTGGGCCTGAGTTCTTGAAAGAAGGAACGGATCTTGGGGACTCAGAGCTGGTTGTACCAACACTGTGTTGATCATGTGCCACTTGTCCACTGGCAGAGAGGTCTTCAGGGGATCATTGAAGGGCTCTTACTTTTGCCTTGATCATGTCAAGTTCTTGCCAAGCACTTGGTGGGGACACAGAACACTTGCTAACTAAGTGAGCAGAAGATAGAAGCTGCGAAGGATAGTTAATTAGGTGGAATTCCAAAGTTGGGGTTCAATGTTTGTTTGCATTGCATGGAGTAATGGACTATAAGAAGAAATTTAATAAGGAAGAGTCTGAAGTTTTACACTTAAAGAGAAAAAACAAATTACTAAACATATACAAAATAGGGAAAGTGTGGTTTAAGGGTACTTGCTGTGGAAAACAAAACAAAGTAAAAACTAGATCTTTTTTGGCTACTAGAGCCATGATATGAATCTTTAGTCTTGAGGACTGCTGAAGAAACTAATTCACAAGGCTGTCTTGTAAAGACAACAAAGAAAGTTAATAATCTCTCTGTTTCCTACTCATTGTTTTCTCTGTTAATAATCCCTCTGTTTTCTACTGTCAGCTCACATCTGGTGGATGTGTTGAGTTCTATTCTGAAACTTTTAAGAATGGGTCTGAAAAGCTACTTATATAGAAGAGGGTAACCTAGATGATGAAGAAGCTGAAAGTGTTAAAGTTTAAAATAGGGAAGATGTAGGTAGAACGTGATGTTGCTCTTCAAATATTGAAAACATATCTGCAGACTCAGTGTGTGAGGTAGGAATTAGTTCCTAGCTAAGTTCTGGGTTACAGGCATACACATAGGGTTATTCTCTTGTGTAAATGAAGTCTGGGGATGGATAGTCCAGGGCTAGAGAAACAGCTCCACAAAGTCATTGCGGACTATGACTCTGATATCCTCAGTGAATGAATATTTCCGTCTGCAAGATCACCTCATGGTAAGTCACTGGAACTCCTGCAGTTACACGCCTGTTCCAGGTAACAAGAAGAGGAGAGTGTGGTATGGGGGAGAGACACACCTTCTCCCTTTGAAGAAACCTTCTCAGAATTTGCACAGACATTTCCACTGACATTTTTTTGGCCATAACTTAGTCTTATGGCCACACCTGGCTGCCATGGAGGCATAATAAAAGCAGTAGGTAGATGCTTAAAATGGACAAATTTTACTAAATAAAGAGAAGAATTTCCTAAGAATTTTATGTGCCCCAAATTGAATGAGTTTTTTTTAAAGATATCGATGTAACTCTTGCTGAACTTTCTAAAGCAACTAGAAAATTGCCTATCGGGGATGTTTTAGAAGGAGACATGATAGGTACAGTTCCTTCTGATGTGATGTACTAAGATTATTTCATATTTCAATACATGTGTGCATAGGTCATACTAAGTTTTAGACTGATTAGCTTTTCTTTTTTTTTTAAATGTTTTTATTTATTTCTAGGAGAGAGAGAGAGAGAGAGACAGCGTGAGCAGGGGAGGGTCAGAGAGAGAGGGAGTCACAGACCGAAACAGGCTCCAGGCTCTGAGCTGGCAGTCAGCACAGAGCCCAGCGCGGGGCTCGAACCCACGAACCGCGAGATCATGACCTAAGCGAAAGTCGGACGCTTAACCGACTAAGCCACCCAGGTGCCCCTGATAGCTTTTCTTATAAGAGATTTTGATAAAATTAGATTTTTACTTACTACATCTCAATAATGACAAATATTCCTTTAAGTAAATGCTACACAAGTCTTATGTTCATGTTTTTCAGGAGCCAGCATTTTCTTTAACGGAAGAAATACTAGTGAAATAGTATTCTGTGGACATGTGACTCCACACACTTAGCAATCTGAGACTTGAAGCTTTATGCCTTATGAATTTTCTTATTGATTCATTTGCTACTGAAGTATTGATCCAATTGATTAAACCAGATTTCATTCAATATAGCTATAGGACAGATATGTTTCAAGATTTGTGACACATGAAATGTATAGCATCAGTCATTTTGTAGTAGATTTTTATTTTCCTTTGGTATTTGGATTATGTGAATTTCTTTAGAAAATATTAAGATATTAATGTGGTAGGTATTTTGGACCTATATTAACAATTCTATAAGTAAGAGATTGAACATAATGAAGTGAGTTATGTTATTATGAGTTTTGTAATTTTAAACTATACTATCCTGTCTGCACCATAAGTCTGTGGTAGGTAGACTGAAAACGCTCTACTACTGCATCTCGGCCTGTGCTCATTCTTGCTGACACAGATAATATTGAAAAGTTAGACACCATAGTTACTGGATGCCTACTCTGTCAGAAACAGAAGGAGAAAATCTATTGGTTGCCAAATTAGAAAAATGTCATATAAAAAAGAAACGCTGGGTCTCCTCTCCTCTTTTGTCCCCCTGTGTGTGCACCTAATCTCAGCTGGTCCGCCTGAGACTCCTGCCCCCCAATCTCCGAGTGCAAACGTCCCCCAAGCATGGTTCCACTTCTGCTCCAACAAGATGAAAGAAGCTATCATGAACCAGGCAAAACTGGCCAAACTGCAAGCACAAGTGCGCCTTGGTGGGAAAGGAACTGCTCACTTGAAAGAAGAACGTGGTTTACAGAATGGCTATAGCGGATGATTTAAAAAAAAAAAAAAATTCGGTTCTCCTTACAGAAGTTGGAGGTAAACACTATCCCTGGTATTGAAGAAGTGAGTGTGTTCACAAACCAAGACACAGGGGTCCACTTTAAGAACCCTAACGTTCAGGCATCCCTTGCTCTGAGCACTCTGACCATCACAGTCCATGCTGAGACAAAGCAGCTGACAGAAATGCTATCCAGTCTCTTAAACCAGCCTGGCAGACGGTCTGACTAGTTTAAGAAGACTGGCTGAAGCTCTGCCCACAGTCTGTGGATGGAAAGGCACCACTTGCTACCGGAGAGGAAGATGGTGATGATGACCTTCCAGATCTTGTGGAGAACTGAGATGAAGCTTCCAAGAATGAAGCAAACTGATTGGAGTCAACTTCTAAAGAAGATAAAACTTGAAGGAGTTACTAGAGGCTGCTATTTTGTATTATGACAGCTTTTTTAAAAAAAGATCTGGTAAACTCTTGATCTAGAATATTTTCAAGCCCAAGCCCCTTGGACAGTGCAGCTCTTTTCAGTCTTTGCTTATACACAATTTATTCTTTGCAGCTAATGAAGCTGAACAAGACTGGGAATAAAGTTTGAAATGAGGTTAATAAAGTTCTCTGACAAGAAAGAAAGAAAGAAAGAAAGAAAGAGAAAAGAAAAGAAAAGAAAAAACAAAGAGAAAAAGAAACTTTGTTTTCAAGATAAATCAAATATTATTATTATTTTTTTAAATGTTTTTTTTTTTATTTATTTCTAGGAGAGAGAGAGAGAGAGAGAGAGCGAGCGAGCAGGGGAGGGTCAGAGAGAGAGGGAGTCACAGACTGAAACAGGCTCCAGGCTTTGAGCTGGCAGTCAGCACAGAGCCCGACGTGGGGCTCGAACCCACGAACCGCGAGATCATGACGTAAGCGAAAGTCGGACGCTTAACCCTCTAAGCCCTCCAGGCGCCCCTCAAATATTATTAACAATACTATGGTAGACATTGTAAGATTGTGTTCTTTTAGAGACTTGAATGAATTTTCCAGAATATAAAATCACTGACCACACTTCGCCTATCTATACACATTTTCAAGGCATGGTTTTGATTATTTATATGTCTCTATATCTGTATCTATCCATTTTAGTTACAGTGAATAATTTTGGAAAGCACTTTGCTTCAACTTGGAGTTTGTATGGTGCAAGGCATTAAAAGACAGGGTTATGGGGAGCTCTTAGGGAGACCGTCCTTCCCTGCAGTGTGTAACTGATACCCTTTCCTGATATGCGTTAGACAGTGTACAGCTCAGCTCTGCTTCAGGGAAGCAACTGCTGAATCCCAGCTGTTTGGTCTTCCTCTTTCTTGGCTTCTATGCCTTATCTCACACCCAATGTGAAACTTTTTATTTGAGATATCCTAATTTGATCCTCACATGAAATCCTTAATTCATATGATAGGCACTGTGTTGAACTGACTTGAGCCATGACTTCTAAAGATCATGACTTATTTTAAAGGGAGAAAGATTAAATTAAAATGGAAGGATTGATTACTTTTGTCTCTTTCCTTCTTTCTTCCCAACTCCTCGCCAAGAAAAAAAGACAGAGCTTTTCTACCCCTTGCTTTTTCTAAAACCTTGAACAAATAACTCATCAGACCTCAAGTTCTTTATCTGCAGACAAGGATAATAATATCTATTATGTAAGAATTATGGCAATTAAATTCAATAAACATCTTCTGAGCTCTTTCTGTATCCTTGGTCTAGTAAATGGTAACATAATTTCTTTTGAAGCTTTTAGCACAGTGTCTGGTACATAGAGATCAACGAGTATGATTCCCTTTGCATTCTAAAATGAGGTCCTAATATAACAGGGACCCATTGAGTCCATAGTTCCAGCCCTTCTTCCATCAACCTCTGTTTCTCTATCTCATGCTGTGTTTAGGGGATTGGGATTGAGTCTTAACATAGATGTGCCTGCCCCTTTCTTTTTCTTTTTCTACCACATATCTGCTGTTTGTTAATAGGTCCATTCCTCAGCTTGCCTCCCTTGTCCTGCTTCCCTCCTGATAAAGACTCACCTTTCTTTTAGAAATCCATACTAACTTACACTGTATACATGCATGTATGCCTGGGGTGGGCTTCACTGACTCTCCAATTATTTCTACCCTCAGGTTTTGATTTGTTTTGTTTAAAGCTCATGAGTGTTCATCACAAAGTGATCACACCCATGTATTCAATACCCAGATAAAGAAACAGAGCACAGGACACTTTCAGTCACTACTTGCTGTCTAATGATTACACTAATCTGACTTCTACACTTAGACTCATTTTGCCTCTTTTGTTTGTTTTCCCAAGATTTTATTTTTACGAGTCTCTAACCCAACATGGGGCCTAAACTTATAACTCTGAGATCAAGAGTTACATGCTCCACTGACCGAGCCATCCAAGCAGCCTTGACTCTTTTTTTTAACCATATATAAATACCACATACCACATATTCTTTTGTATCTTTCTTATTTTGCTCAACAGCATGGTTTCCCATAATACTAAAATATTTTCCATTGGTTTCAGATCAGTCTTTGATAGATAGATTTACAAAATACCAGCATAAAAAATTAGGGGTGCCTGGGTGGCCCAGTTGGTTGAGCGTCCAACTTCAGCTCAGGTCATGATCTCATGGTCTGTGAGTTTGAACCCTGCATCAAGCTCTTGTGTGACAGCACAGAGCCTGGAGCCTGCTTCAGATTCTGTGTCTCCCTTTCTCTCTACCCACTCACGCTCTGTCTCTCTCTCTCTCAAAAATAAATAAACATTTAAAAAAATTAAATACAAGTAATCTGTTTTTCTGTATAACATTCAGGAAACTGATTTAACATTTAATTTTGCAGTCAAACTAAATCATGATGTAAATTGACCACTTACTATTTTAGTTTTGGCTGCCATATCGAGAGTAGCCAAAGGCAATAGATAGAATAGAGTTACAATTTTAAACTAACAGTTTTTGGGGTACTGGGTGGCTCAGTTGGTAGAGCATCCAACTCTTGATCCTAGGGTCATGAGTTCAAGCCCCACATTGGGCTTGGAGCCTACCTAAAACAAAACTAATAGTTTTTTCTTAAATACCACTATTTTCTTCACTGTAAAATTTTTTTTAAGATTTATTTATATTTTGAGAGAGTAATAGAGTGCAAGCAGAGGAGGAACAGAGAGAGAGAGAGAGACACAGAATCTGAAGCAGGTTCCAGGCTCTGACCTCTCAGCATAGAGCCCAATGTGAGACTTGAACTCATGAACTGTGAGATCATGACCTGAGCTGAAATGGGACACTTAACCAAGTGAGCCACCCATGCGCTGCTCTTAAATTAACTTTTAAGCAAGAGTCAAAGGAAGTATAACTCTAGAGACATGCTGGTCTTAAACGGGATAGAGAATGGGTTTTATCACTGAAGTTCTATGTGAAATTATAGTGAATCATTATCAGTAAAATCTTTTGTTATTATTGTTTTCCATAGGAAGAACATTTAGAATATAAAGTTATATTTGTTTATATGTGTTTATATTTCAGAATATCTAGTATTTATTGATGTTGGTGTTTTGAAATAAATGTGACATAACAGGAGTTGATCGTTATTAGTTCATACTGCGTCATGGAGTCTAGAAAGGACTGAGTTACTGTAATGAACCCTTTATAATATCAGTGTTTGATGTCACACACTTGCGCATAATGACATCAACACAGCTGGAGCCTGATAAATGGGCTTCCTTGACATTTTCTCTACAGAAAATGCCAGTAATTTCATTCAGAAATGAAATTTTCTCTGTGGAAATATTCACAAGGTGTTCAGTAGTTTACTGCACTGCTATTGGCTAATAGGGTAAATGGATTACCATAAGGAATGAAAGAAGTGTAACTTTTACTGGATATTACTGTTTTCATTTTACAACAAACCACATCATATGTTTTCAGTGTTCATTCAACATTGGGTATATATTATGTTAAATGAAAATGAATCACATATTCTGAATATTTTTCTTCCACACTTCAGAATGCTTTTGAAGATGTTGTCTAACTGCCAGCTAATTTACAGCTCTGAAACCTTGTTGTATCATTTCTGAATAGAGCATTCAATAATTTAAAGTGAAATGAATCACCATATGATGAATTGCTCTTAAATCTTTTGGGATATAAGGGTTTCTTTGCTACAGTCATATATGTAATTGTACATTTCAGCGGGGATGCCCTCTGAACATTAGAGGACGTATTCATGAGCTGAATTTCCAAAAACAAATATAATGATTTGACAGCCCTGCTCAGAAGACAGCAGCTCAGCATTTTAGAGCTTGCCATGCATTGGATGACAGAGTCACAGTGAGCCTGGGAATATCCTCTGTGCTCTGACCTTCTGCTTCCTCCTTTTGGCCTGGCTGCTGTGGTCCTGACACGGAAGCACCCACTTACCAACCAGCCTATCATCTCTGCAGTCCTAGTGAGGGTGGGGGTAAACGTTGTGTATCCCAGCACAAGAATGCTGTCAGTAGTATACTGTAATGGCTAAAACCCTTGTTCTTGTTCACATGGAGATTTCTTAAGGAAAAATAATTTCCAAGCTCTGTGAATAGCTTAAAAATACTATTTTGACATTCTCATAGCTGATTTCAATGAAATTCTTACTGCTTAAATGTTATGAATGGAATAAATATTTTCATAAATTCTTTGAAAGTAACCATAAGCAGATCTAAATATATTGACTATATTGACTATTTTTTTCTATTTGGCTTCTTCTGAGTAGACTTTTAATATTGCTGCTTTTAATATTACTGCATTTCACTTTTATGGATAATCAAGAATGTGCATGAAACCTTAATTTCCAACACAGAAGATAATTGCTCAGTGATCATTTACTTTCTTTAAAACATAACTGAATATAAACTAGGATAGAAATGAAGAAAAAGAGCTATTTTTAAACATGGATGGCATTGAAATGGTATGTGAATCAAATGGCATATGAAAAATTCACTCATTTTTTTTTTCCCCTGCCTTATACCTGTACCTTAAAGTGGACCTAGGGGTGCCTGTGTGGCTGAGTTGGTTAAGTGTCCGACTTCGGCTCAGGACATGATCTCACAGTTCTTGGGTTCGAGCCCTGCGTTGGGCTTTGTGCTGACAGCTAGCTCAGAGCCTGGAGCCTGCTTCAGATTCTGTATCTCCCTCTTTCTCACTCTCCTCTGCTCATGCTGTCTCTCTCTCTCTCTCTCTCTTAGAAATAAATAAAACAGTAAAAAAAAATTTTAAGTGGACCTAGAATCTAGTTCATTTGTTTAGTCACAGAATCGTAAGTAGTATCTAGCTGATCACTAGTAGTGTGAACCCTTACTTGAAAGGTTGGGAAATGGAGCCTGCCATGTTAAGTGATTTGCATTATAACAGAGGTAGCTCCAGCATCAATGCCACTCAATTACATAAATCCACCGGTGTGTCCCTCACCTATGGTGTACTATTATTCTTTGTTCAATGACAAGAGTGAGGTCTCATTTAACATGTTTTAGATTAAAGAGATTTTATAGTACACTTAAAAACAGAGAAAACACAAATTTATTAGAAAAGACCCTAGTCTTTAGCAGATATGTCTGTGCTGGTTTTGGGTTAATCTTTCTGGGACAACAGTTCTAATTCATTTTTTAAAACAGTTGACTGCCATAAGCCATATCATAGCTCTTATGCACGTATATGCCAAAACAGCCGAACTGTGGTATGTGAATAAACATTCCTTGACCCCATCCTGATTTTCTTACCACGCTTTCTATGAGCAAGCAGAAGATTATTTAAAGTAAGAAAAGTAGAGGAAAATAGAGAAGTAATAAAGGGCAATTTGAGCAGTACGTGCACTACAGTATCCGTGGGACCCTTCTCCAACTTCATGTGATAGCGTGCAGTATAGAAAAGGTTCTTTCAGCAAGTGTTTAGAAAAGTATGTTCCAAAAGATCTGCATAACATTAGTGTAACCAAGTGTTCCTCTATGTGGCTTCCTGTTTTGGAATTAAATGCCTTCAGGGTACTCAGAATAACTCTGTTTAGAAACACAGGGAGAATTTAACCTTTTATGTTCCTCATCGGTTCTTAAAAAACTATAGATTAATTAGGAAACAAAAGCTCTCATCCTACTTTGTTTCTCAATAGTTCCCGCTAAATTTAAAAATTGTTTATACATAAAGTAGGTGGTTTAGTTAAAAAAACAAAGGTATGAACAGGAATTCTGGCAGTAATTATTATCATTCATATCCTAAGATCGGTTTGGTCTCTTTTTAAACAATTTTCTTAGATCGACTTTTTTACAGATAGGGTTATTTCCAAATGAACTCAATTAAAAATTTCTACTCTGGTTATTTGTAGGAGGTTTATACTTGGAGAAAATAAACTGAATGTGTGTTTACTTCTTTGTAGTGTTATTGTTTAACATTCTTAGCTTGCTACTGCAAAGCCAGTAGAGGGAGCACCAAACAATATTTTTATTTAGCTTCAAGCTTTAATAATGTATTTTTAATTTTTCACCATTTTCATTAAAAAGATATCTACACCTAATCATTTACTGATTATACATTTTCACTATATAGTGTAGTTTTAACATTCTATATGCTTCTAATTCTTCTTTGAAATTAAAAGACTTAAAGGAGTGTTATTTGTGCATTTCCATTCTACACACGTTCATTAGATGCATAATAAACTGTGTATTAGACTTGACAAGGAACAGAGTCAAAGGCGAATATGCCATAGTCTCAGTCCTTCAGGAATTTATCACCTAGTTGAAGAGAGAATTATAAAGATCCTTTTATTTACAGGGTAAAAATATGAGCCACTTATCCTGATGAAGATCAGGGAAGATATTATTGAGAAGGTGATGTTTGAATTGGACCTTGAAGGAGAGGTTTCCTAAAATGGAAATTCTAGACTGGAGGAACAGTATAAACGCAGGGTATATTTGGGGAAAGGAAATTATAGTGTTTGCCCTGATAGAACATGGGTGATAGAGAGGATGTACTGGGAGATCAGGCCAGAAAGCTAAGGTGGGGTCAGATAAAGGAACACTGAAATCTATATAAAGAGTTTTGGTTTTTTTCTTTTGGCAGAGGAGGACAAATTGCAGACCATTAAAAGGAAGCAAATGATGTATTAATAAAATAATACTTCATTCAGGGTAAAAGGTTGCCTGGAGAACTGAGAGATTAAAATTGAACATTTTTTGTGCAAGATCACATGAGGTATTATAGCAGCTTAGATAATAATGGCTTTCATTTGTATTTGTATAGATACTACACATTTGTGTGTGTTCATATGTGTTTCTGTAGACATCTATGTGTATGTGTGTGTGTATATTCACACACATATAGTATATACAATACTACTGTACCTAAGGATATATAGCAATGTATATATTGGCCAATGTGTGTGTGTGTGTGTGTGTGTGTGTATATGTGTGTGTGTGTAGTCTTTCAGAATTATCCTGTGTTTAAAGATTTGTACTAAAAATATTTTAGTGTATAAAAGGTCTCAAAGCAAATTCAGGGCAAAGCATGTACTCAAGCACCAGGTCTTTTGAGTCCAGACCTCATAATGTTTTCATCATAGGGTACTGCTTTTGCTAGATGATGTCATTGTGGGCAGGAAAGATGGAATGTATGTGAGAGACATTATGGAAGTATGAAAGGAGTGAACACAGGACAAGAAGGGTTTGAAGACAACTGCCAGGTTCTCATTCTCTGTGACCAGGAAGCCTACTGTGTTGCTACAGCTCTGGTTTGAGACGTAAGGGGAGATGCCGGTCGGCTATGGGATGAAAGATAGTGGGAAGGGGCGGGTGGGTGAAAGGTAATTCAACCTCAGCATGTCAAATTCAGGATGCTGGATGGCATCTTTGTCGAGAGGTCTAGCCCAAACTTCCCATTTTAGTATTGGAGCTCAGAAGAGGAGTCAGACCTAGAGTTTAAGAGTGGATGCGATAATTCAGGGAAACTAAACCGAGAAGAGGAGGAAAGTGAGAACCACCCTTGGGGGATGCCTCTGTGTAGGCGGGGAAGGAGAGAAAGAAGCATGGGCAGAAGCCTGCAGAGACACTGACATAGATGAGGCAGTCAGAAGTATGCCCCATTCCTCACTTAACAGTGTTTGCATGGCTGCTGTGTGCAAGGCACTGTCCAGAACATAAAGAAGGGCCTGTTCGCAGAGTCCACCATTGCAGGGGACAATTGAAGATGGGACTGAGCAGAGGTCATTGGATTTGTTTACTCAGGAGATCAGACTTCCTAAATATGCACAGAACTTTAGTTGGGTCCTAAAATACAAAGGCTTAATTTTTTTTTTTTTTTTTTGAGGGTAGGGAGGGTCAGAGAGAGAGGGAGAGAGAATCCCAAGCAGACTCCATGTTCAGTGCAGAGCCCCATGCAGGACTTGATCCCAAGACCCTGTGATCATGAGCCCAAATCAAGAGTCCGAGGCTTAACTGATGGAGCCACCCAGGTACCCCATAAAGTGGACTTCTACCTCACAGCTCTGTATATGAGAAGTTAAAAGATCTGAGAAGTTCTTGGCTCCAAATGTATGAACTATAATCTTGATATCCAGGTTTATTGTTTGTGGATCAAACACAATTCTATAGCTTCCAGCAAAGATAAAAAGCTTCTGCACAGCAAAGATACAGTCAACAAAACTAAAAGGCAACTGACAGAATGGGAGAAGATATTTACAAGTGACATATTGGATAAAGGGTTAGTATCCAAAATCCATAAAGAACTTACCAAACTCAACACCCAAAAAACAAATAATCCAGTGAAGAAATGGGCAGAAGACATGAGTGGACACTGTTCCAAAGATGACATACAGATGGCCAACAGATACATGAAAAGATACTCATTACTCTCATCAAGGAAATAGAAATCAAACCCACAGTGAGATATCACTTCGCACAGGTCAGAGTGGCTAAAATGAACAACTCAGGCAACAACAGATGTTGGAGAAATGAGAACCCTGTTTTACCATTGGTGGGAATGCAAACTGGTGCAGCCACTCTGGAAAACAGGGTGGAGGTTCCTCCGAAAATTAAAAATAGAACTACCCTATGAGCCCACAACAGTACTACTAGAAATTTACCCAAGGGATATAGGAGTTTTGATTCATAGGGGCACATGTACACCAATGTTTATAGCAGTGATACCAAAATAGCCAAATTATGGGAAGAGCCCAAATGCCCATCAAATGATGAATGGATAAAGAAGATGTACTTTATATATACAATGGGATAATACTTGGCAATGAGAAAGAATAAAATCTTCCATTTGTAACAATGTGGATGGAACTGAAGGCTATTATGCTAAGTGAAATAAGTCTGTCGAGAAAGATATTGTATGTTTTCACTTATATGTGGACGTTGAGAAACTTAACAGAAGATCATGTGGGAAGGGAAGGGGAAAAAATAGTTTGAAACAGAGAAGGAGGCAAACCATAAGAGAATCTTAAATACAGAGAACAAACTGAGAGTTGGGGGGAGATGGGGAGAGGGGAAAATGGGTGAGAGGTATTGAGGAGAGCACTTGGGATGAGCAGTGGGTGCTGTATGTAAGTGATGAATCATGGGAATCTACTCCTGAAGCCAAGAGCACACTATATACACTGTATGTTAGCTAACTTGACAATAAATTATATAAAAAATTTAATTGTTTATTTTTGAAAGAGAGAGAGAGACAGAGAGAGAGACAGAGAGAGAGGGAGACAGAATCCCAAGCAGGCTCCTCACTGTCATTGTAGAACCTGACATGCGGCTGAAACCCATGAACTGTGAAATCATGACCTGGGCCAAAATCAAGACTTGGAATACTCAACCAACTGTGCTGCCCTTTTAAGTAGAATTCTTTATGAAGGTCTCAGTGGTGGATGTTTCATTTTGAGAATGTCTTTTGTTGTGTTTTTCCTGTGCAGTCATTTTGGTTAAGCAGACTGCTCTTGAGACATAATTTCTTTTCTTCAGAACTCTGAAAACACTGGTTCTCTGTTGTTGAAAGTTGCTGCGGAGAAATCTGATGCTGGCTTAATTGTTCTTGGTTTTGTGCATGATTCTCATTGTTACTTTTCTTCTCTTTTCTCTTTCCCTTTAAAAGTATTTTTGTTATCTTCTATTCAGTGTTAATGTTATAAGCATGTGAAAACTGAATTAAATTGAATTAAATTGAACCTTTATTTCACAGTATGCCTGAGAGTAAAGTCCCAAATGGACTGAGTAGTAACAATTTTTGAATGAACCCATATAACTAGGAGATGAAAACACTGGTGACACTGTAATTTTTCGAAGTATTTTTTTTTGCATCAAAAAGAGAAAAAAAAAACAGAAAAGAAAAACCAATAGCAAAATATGAATAATGTTAAAGGAAAATTGTAGCAGGTAAAATATTCCCAACAAATAATAGATGACAGATATTTGCTGAATGCGTATGTGTGTTTTGTTCAAGATAAAAATCAACATCACAAAAGGTAAGCGTGTAAAGGGTGTGTAGGTATTTTATAAGTAGAGTAATTCGAGAGATGAGAAGGCTTCTGATCATTTTATGTAGGCATAAAGTGAAATTTTAAGAAATAAGAAAGAAATTTTCCTGTTTGGAACACAAGATTTTTCATGAGTAGTTACATATATTGGATTAAATAAACTTGAACATCTCTCAAGCTGTGAAATTCCATGGGTCTAAGATGGAACGTCTTATCCTTGCTGTTAGATTGTTTTCCCCTTGGCAAATCCCAGAAAGATGTCTTACACATCTTTCTACTCTTCATGCTACATAGCTCAGAACGTTGCATGTACAGGTCCTGAAGTGAATATTTACTGAATAATAAGTGTAATGAGTTTTCTGAAATTAATGTTAACCATTATTTTATGAAACCTATTTGTGAGGTTTTAGAATCTTTTGTATAGATACTTTAATGATCATAGTAGATTATTATATATTTTAAAGTAAATTTTGATACTTAGTCTTATATGTAGCATTTTGATTAATACATTTTATTACTTAAATTGAAAGATTTATTCTTTTTTAGCATAAGTGTATACCTAAGTCTCATTTTGCAAAAGTCAGTCTTTGTTCATTTTACCAGATGATCATTTACAGAATTGTATTTTCAGACCCTGCCTGATTCCTTTTGAATTGCAAAGAATTTTGTTTACTATGTACATGGTTTGTTGGACACTAATGCTTTATTATTAAAAAAATGTTGAAAATGGTTTTCATGTCAAATGATAAAACTGGCATGAAAATTTGCATTTGCATATATGTTTAAAGGTTAGTGATGATCATTTTTGTTATTTTATTGATGTATATAGGGAAACTGAAGTTCTTTTAAATGAAGGGACATATTCATAGAATGATTTTACAGGCTATTTAACAGCAAACCTTCTTTGGAGAACCATATGTATAAGTGGTTAGTGATATTAAAATTGGTACCAGCCCTGGGATATCAAATGCATTTATTTTTAACTTTTATGCAGATATAGTTATTAAAATGTACATTTCAAGTACATTCCAAGTGTCTTTCAAAGTAATTTTAAGTGATTTCCGTTTGAGAAGTAAGGAGTTGGGTTAGTTAGTTATTAACCCAAATATAGTAATACAGTTTATTTTATTGATCTATGATTTTTAAAATTAGGAGTGAGAAAAGTCACAGACGGGGTTTGTTGACATATTGCAATCCATATGTGTGCTTTTCTGATAAGGAAGGTATAGCATATACCATCCCTCCAGAACATTTAGCACCAGATTTATGATTTTTCTAATTTGGTTTGTAGCTTGCCAAAGAGCATGTGAGTGCATATTTGATCAGAAGCATATTTTGCCTTGAATCAGATGAAGAATACTTAATGAGTCAGTGCCAAGAAGCATTGCAGAGAAGATGCCGACTAGCAGACTAAAAAGGCTTTAAAATGCCTTAATGTGAAATATAATAGAGATAAAGTAATATTACATAAAAAGTAAAGTTTTTTTTCAGTTTTTCATGCCCATTCCCTTAATCAAATTCTCCACCATAACTATCTAGAATGATACTTTACATTGATGGGATGCATTTTGCATTTTTACTGGGGTGGAGACTTACTTCCAAGTGTATTGTACTCTCTTAGGGGGCTGAGAAAGACTGGTCATACCTTAGAGGTGCCAATAGTTCAGCTGTCTCTAGCAAATCTCTCTCTTCTAGTGAATGCTAGAGATTACCAATTAAAATCTTGTTTTTCTTTTTGCATGTTTAATAGGAAAAAAAAGTATCTCTATGTTTTGCACTGTATTTCTTGACTTATCGGTGAAGTTAGAAAATTTTTCTGTTTTTTCAGCCATTTGTATTTCTTGCTTTATAAATTGCCTGTTCTTGTTCTTCATTTTGCTATTAAGGTACTCACTTCTGGCTGGCTTGAGATTCCTTTATTTGCTAAGGATGATAGCACTTTGTTGTGTACGTCACAATTTTGCCCAGGTTTTGTATTTTAACTTGGTTTACAATGTTTTTTTGGCATAGGTAATTAAAAAAATTTTAGTGTTTACTTTATTTTTGGGAGAAAGACACAGAGTGTGAGCAGGGGAGGGGCGGAGAAAGAGGGAGACACAGACTATGAAGCAGGCTCCAGGCTCTGAGCTGTCAGCACAGAGCCTGACACGGGGCTGAAAATCACAAACTGTGAGATCATGACCTGAGCTGAAGTTGGAGGCTTAACTGACTGAGCCACTGAGGCACTCCTGGCATAGATAATTTAAAAAGTAATTATAGTAAAATCTAGTAATCTTTTTAGTCTATGATTTCTATCTTTGTTAAGATCAGAAAGACCTGTACCAGCCCTACATTATTTGAAATTTTCTTTTGGGACTGTGATGTAGGAGGGAAAAATCAAGCAAAGCTTTTATATTCCTTAGTTTAAGTAAGTTGTAAGAGATTACCTGTGTTAGACGGTGTGATTTTTATGTATAATACGTAATGTACATATATCCTATATATGTACATATATATGACCAGCCATTTTACCCCAGCCTGGGGATTTGGGGATGGCTTTTCCCAAATAAAATGCCTTTCAGCATTCTGCTTTCCTTGTGCCTACTTTTTCACTGTGGAAGAAGTGGAGAAAGGAGAGGAATATAACATGTTTCCAATGACACTCTCTTTTCTCTACCTTGGAGAACACTTTTATTACTGAAATTACATCATACATAATTATTAGGTTTCCAGGCTAGTCCACAATAACAATAATAGTTTTTTTCCTACTGTTCATTATATAAGATGATTTGTTTAAAGTTTATTTATTTATTTTGAGAGAGAGAGAGAGAGAGAGAGAGAAGGAGAGTGCACAAGGGAATGGGGTAAGGGCAGAGAGAGAGAGAGAGAGAGGGAGAGAGAGAGAGGGAGAGAGAAAGAATTCCAAGTAGGCTTCATGCTGTCAGTGCAAAGCCCCACATGGGGCTCAATCCCAATGAACTGCAAGATTATGACCTGACTAGAAATCAAGAATCAGACACTTAACCGTCTGTGCCACCTAGGTGCCCCAACAATGTTTTGAGTTAATTGAGATTTTAAGAGTAGCCTGGGAACCTGAACAAAATAATTTAAAGTTTAAGACAATTACAAGTAAACTTTCGAGGCATAGCCTAATTGTAGGTTGTTTTGTGCTGGTCTGTCTTTTTGAGAAGTCACATCTAAGTCCCTTGGACCAGAAATGGTCTAATTGATCTTAGATGGCTCTAATGAGCCCTTAGTAATCCTGTGCATTCAGTTTATATTGAGACTTATTTGATATGATCTGTGAAGTGAAAGTCTGACTGGTGCATAGACATGTCTTCTCTTTAGATACTAGTGCAGCATAACCCAACAGAATTTCCTGCAGTGATATAAAATGTATATTCTATGACTGTTCACTCACTAATGGGGGAAATATTCTATACCTTGGTCATTCAGTATGGTAGCCACTAGCCACATGTGGCTACTGAGCACTTGAAATGTGGCTAATATGACTGAGAACTGAATTTTTAATATTACGTAATTTTAGTTCATTTAAGTAACCACAGGTAGCTAGTGCTATTATACTGAAAAGCATAAGTCTAGAGGTTTTTGATGAGTGAGTCCACAATTTCATACTAAATCACAGATTTAACAAGTCAAGTTAATGCCCATTAGAGACTTTCTCCCTTATTATCTGCCTTATTATCTAATTTTTTGAGGAACATCCATACTGTTTTCACAGAGTCGGTACCAGTTTACATTCCTACCAATAGTATACAAGGGTTCCTTTTTCTCCACATCCTCACCAACACTTGTTTCCTGTCTTTTTTATTTTAGCCATTCTGCTAGGTGTAAGGTGGTATTTCATTGTGGTTTTGATTTCCCTGATGATTAGTGATGTTGAATACCTTTTCATGTGTCTATTGGCCATCTTTGGAAAAATGTGTATTCAGGTTCTCTGCCCATTTTTTAATTGAATTGTTTGAATTTTTGATGTTCAATCTAGGAAATTTATTTTTTTTTTCATTTTCTCATTTAAATTCTAGTTAGTTAACAAACAGTGCAATATTGGTTTCAGGACTAGAATTCAGTGATTCATCATTTATAACACCCAGTGCTCATCATAAAAAGTACCTTCCTAATACCAATGACTCATCTAGCCCATCCCTACCCTCCTCCCTCCATCAACCCTCAGTTTGTCCTCTGTCTTTAATAAAGAGTCTCTAGGGATGCCTGGGTGGCTCAGTTGATTTGGCGTCCGACTTGGGCTCAGGTCATGATCTCACGTCTCATGGGTTTGAGCCCCACATCTGGCTCTGTGGTGACAGTTCAAGCCTAAAGCCTGCTTCGTATTCTGTCTCCATCTCTCTCTGCCCTTCCCCCATTCATGCTCTGTCTCTCTTTCAAAAATAAATAAACATTAAAAAAAGTTTTAAAGTCTCTATGGTTTCCCTGTCTCTTTTTTCTCCCACACTTCCCCAATGTTTATTGGTTTTGTTTCTTTTTTAAAAAATAGTTTTAATGTTTATTCATTTTTGAGAGACAGAAACAGAACATGAGTGGAGGAGGGGCAGACAGAGAGGGAGACACAGAATGCGAAGCAGGTTCCAGGCTCTGAGCTGTCAGCACAGAGCTGCCATGGGGCTCAAACTTTTTGATGGCTAAGTAATATCCCAGTGTGTGTGTGTGTGTGTGTGTGTGTGTGTGTGTGTGTACCTCATCTTCTTTATCCATTTATCAGTCAGTGTACACTTGAGCTCTTTCCATAGTTTGGCTATTATTGATAATGCTGCTATAAACATTGGAGTGCATGTATCCCTTTGAATCTATATTTTTATATCCTTTGGGTAAATACCCACCAGTACAATTGCTGTGTGGTAGGGTGGTTCTATTTTAGCTTCTTGAGGAACCTCCATACTGTTCTTCAGAGTGACTTTACCAGTTTGCATTCTCACCAGCAGTACAAGAGGGCTCCCCTTCTCCACATCCTTGCTAACACCTGTTTTTTCCTTGCGTTGTTTTTAGGCATTCTGAAAGGTGTTAGCTGATATCTCATTGTCATTTTGATTTGTATTTCTCTGATGATAAGTGATGTTGAGCATTTTTTCATGTGTCTATTAGTCATCTCTATGTCTTCTTTGCAAAAATGTCTACTCATGTCTTCTGCTTATTTCTTCACTAGATTATATGTATTTTGGGGGTTGTTGAATTTGATAAAATTATTTACAGATGTTGGATACTAACCCTTTGTCAGATACGTCATTTGCAAATATCTTCTCTCATTCCATAGGCTGCCTTTTAGTTTTGTTGTCAATTTAGGAAATTTAAACATGGCTTGAGCATAGGGTGATTTTATGGAATTTGTGTTAACTTCGTTTGGTGTGATAATAGCAATGGATTTGTGTTATTAATATACAGAAATGAAGTTTCAGATAAACAGTGAGACCTAGAGTTTGTTTTAGGGGAAAAGGGCATTGGTGGGGGAGTGGATGAGACAAGATTGGCCAATGTTCATAGCTTTAGAGCTGGCTCAAGGACATTTTAGTGGTTTTATACTTCTCTACGTGATAAAAAGTTTTCATAGTAAATAATATTGAATGGGGAGAGCTCCTTGTATGTCATATAGTTCAACCTTTTGTCCAAGTTCATTCCCTAAGCCATTAAAGGCGGATTTAAGTTTCAAATCTGTCCTTCAGCTCTGAGTTCTCTTGATTTTCTGACATTGCACTATCATATTTTAGATATGTGGTTCTCCATGCCACTGGTTCCATGACCCTTGACAAGTTATCTTGCACATTTCCCTCTTAGGTTTGTAAGGTCATATTTACTAGTAGAGCAGGCACATAGATCAGCAGAGGGTAGAGTCTGTCATGGCAAATTGGATCAGGTTGGGATGTTATAGGATCCAGATCTGAAGGCCACGTACAGATAGTAGCTTGGGAGCGAAATCAGAGGAACTGTAGCAGTTGCAGAACCAAGAGAGGAATAAGCAAGGTCAGACTACCTCAGAGATTTGAAATGGGTATAAGGTGGGACCAGGCAAAAGACTGAGAGCATAATTTATGTGAAAAGTAAGGGTGCTGACTGATAATTCTTGCTGGTACATGGCTATATAGTTTAAAGGCAGGTTTGCTAACTTGGCATATAGCCAGATTGATATTCTTCATTCTGAAATGTCTGTTCCACTCTACCTGATAGTCTCTATTTATTTAATATAAAATAATTGTAGTAATATGGAATCTATCTAGAAGGGACTGTTGAATTAATCTAATCCAACCCATTTATTTCTAAGTATTATCAAATTCATATTGCATTTCTAAAGGGTAGTTGGCACTGAATTATGTGCTGTAAAGATGATAAAATTTCAGTTGTGTATGTTCACAACAAGATTTTGAGATAAGCAGATAATTGTTATGATTATTCAAGTGATGCAGATATTTGGTTAAATTGGTTATTGGTTAAAGTAGAGAAGAAAGTTTTCTTTATTTATAAAATAAAATTTATTTTATGAAATATAATTTATGACATGTATTTACACTTACACTTCTAATCTCAAGGCTAATGGTAAGCAAGGATTTCTGTTATCAGTAAATGAATAGCCACATAGTATACATTTTACATGTATATTACAAGTGTTTGTGTTTTATATTTCATGCCAGGAATGGCTTCAGCAACTAAGCCATTAATGCTTAGGAATAACCAGTGAATGGAATGCGTTATACCATCACCTCACTAGGATATAACTATTTAAAAGCAAAGCAAAACAAGATATTATTGAACAGCAGCATATTGACATTGTGATAATTTTCTAACTGTATTTACTTGCACCTTTCTTGAGCTATGTGAACATTTCCTTTTGAGTCACACTTCTGAATTCTTTAGTTAAAGCCAAGAAAAAGTATTTTTCCCCCTCCTCCATCCACATTATTCTATAATCAAAAGGAACAAGCTCCTAAAGTCAATTTCTAAGTTTAATAGCAGATATTTGTACTTATTAGATACCATAAAATTAGGACTACTGTACTCATTTGTTTCTTCACTAATAACTTCATTATATTTATTCATTAATTCAACAAACTTACTGTGTCTTCCCATTGAGGATGAAAGGATGAATAAAACATAGCCCCTTCCCTCATGTTGCTTATATTTTAGCTGAGTTAAACAGACCTGTAAGCAATTAATTGTGATTGTGCTGATTGTTATAATGGCAGCAAATGCAAAGGACTCTGGGAACATTATGGAGAAAAGGATTAGCTAGGGAATGGAATGGGATTGGTGACAGACAGTTTTTGTGAAGAAAAATCTTGAAGAACAAATTGCCAATACTGAGGTGCCTGGGGGACCCAGTCTGTTAAGTGTCCCACTCTTCATTTTGGCTCAGGTCATGATCTTCCATTCGGTGAGATTGAGTACCACAGTCTCGCTGTTGGTGACTGCAGAGCCTACTTGGGATTCTCTCTCTCTGTCTCTCTGTGCCTCCCCTCTCCCCACTCACGTGTGTGTGTGTGTGCTCGCTCTCTCTCAAAATAAACATTAAAAAGCAAATTACCAATACTATTTGGCAACTGTGTGAATCAGATTTTACAAAATCCATCGATGTCATCTATCTTTAGCTTTGAACTTACTACTTCTGGTTTCATTTTCCCATTGTCTGCCTTAGATACTTTTTGTTCTACAACCTTTGATGTCTGTCCTATCTGGTTTATTCTTCATATCCTGGTTGACATCATATTAATTTTAGACTTCCAACCTGACTTTGAGCTGTCTACTCTTTTTTTTTAAAGTTTATTTATTTATTTTGAGAGAGACAGAGCCAGCATGAGTGGGGGAAGGGCAGAGAGCAAGGGAGAGGGAGAATTCCAAGCAGGCTGCACGCTGTCAGTGCAGAGCCCAGTGTGTGGCTCAAAATCACAAAACCATGAGATCATGACCTCAGCCAATATCAGGAGTCACGTGCTCAACTGACTGAGCCACTCAGGTGCCATTAAGCTGTCTACTCTTAATCTGGCCTGGTACTCTCAAATGACTTTTGTAACTATCTCTCTCCTTGACCTCTTGCATCAAGAAAAGGGAGCTTTATTCAAATATTTTGCCAGGCCTCTAGAGTCCTACTTCAACAAGGGATCCAATGTCTTCCAGCCAATTTTTTCATAGATTCAAATTTTTTTCATAGATTGAGTATTTGAAAAGGAAGTTCTGAGATAATGCAGGTGTGATATGGCTAGAGACCAAGGTACAAGGGATTGAGAAAGATGTAGTAACTTTAGAAAGGCAGGTGAATGCTGGACATTGAGAACCATGAAAACCATGGATTTGAGGGCTTTAATCATCATGCTAAATAGGACCCTTGAATGATTTTCAGGAGGATTGTGACATGATCATAGTTATATCGTAGAAAGATAACAGTGTCATTACTGAAACAGAAAGAGGAGAGGTTGCAGTCAGGGAGACCAATTAAAGGAAAGAGATGTTGAAGCCCTGAATTGAGCAAGATAGTAATGATGGAGAGGAAGGTATAAATCCAATGGATTTCAGAGAAGAAACTAATAAGAGCTGGGTACTAATTAGAAATTGAGTTTGAAGGAGAGAAAACTATAGACGATATTTTCAAGTTTTTTGCTTTGAGTGATTAGACAGGTCATTTTTTGCTTGTCATTATACGTGTAATTAATGGAAAATTAATTAATTATACTTACAACCATTTAATCACTATTTTCTCCATTAGACTAATCTCCATGAGGGCAAGGACTTTGTCTTTCTTGCTTATATCTATATTCCCCAGCACCTGGCATAGTGTCTGGTTACAGTAATGGAATCAATTAATAGTTGTTGACCAGCTGACCAGTTTAATGAATTGAGTAAATTTTTATTTTCAAATTTAACTTTTTTTCAGTGCCAGACACTCTTCTAGGTGAATTTTAACATGAAATACGTGAAGATGAGCAATTTCGGTGAAAAGATAGTGGATTATATTTTGGACGTACTGAACTGAGATGCTGTGGGACATCCAATTGGAGATGTGCGTTTATCTAAACTTAGAAAGAATGGTCTTTGTAGGAGATTCAGATCTGGGTATAAAAAAAACCCTGAAGTCATGGAATGTCTGACATTAATAGAGTAAGTAAAGTAAAGCATAGTAATGGTTGGAGACAGGATTCTAGGGGAAACACATTTAAAATCTAAGTAGAGAAAAAAGAATTAACTAAAGCAAGTGAGAAGGATGTCCATAGTTTCAGGAGAAAAATGAGGGTGTAGTGTTGTCATCAAAGGAAAGAGAGGAGAGAGTTTCAAGGAGGCATATGTCTTGGGATGCAGTATTAGTGAAATTTGAATCCCTGGAAGAGTTCTAGGAAGGCCAGGGATTCCTAAAGTATTCTATCTTTTGTTTTGCCTTAGAATTCAGGTCTGAACTCTTTAATTGATAGTCATATTACTTACTTAAAACTGTGGAGACTTTCAGCTACCTTATACATATGAAATTCAGATAAAATTTCTTCAGTACTAGTATTGTTCAGTTAATAAAGCCTGAAGATTGTTGCCCAACTATGAACTGCAAGAAGAAAAGACCAAAATTTGGAAAGATCTTTCTATTTTAGATGAAATATATATCCTAAACTAGTTTTCTCTTCAAAGTTTCATGGTCCAGTGCTCCTTTCACTTGAATAAATTTTACTTTTCAATTGTGATGGTACTTTTAAAGCAATTAAGAGACAAATGAATTTCTAGCCATTCTAAATTATTGTTAATACATAAGCATATTATTATAATGTTTGTGCATATACTAACGTGTGTGGTAGAATGGAGTAGCTGTAATTCTTTTATTTGTAAGGCTTTCTGAGTTACTGTGACTTTTTTGAAACAAGAATAAAGATCACAATTTTACATTTATTCTCCTGAGTTTATTTGGAAAAACAAATTATTTTGGCAATAGAATAGTTCCTTAACATTCAAGTAGTCAGAGAGAACTAACAGACCAAAAGGAAAAGAAAAAAAAAATTCTTTGGGAACACTTGAAAATTCAAGAAATACTTGAATTATTTGGCTTCAGGAATTTGCTGCTTATTATATATATGTGTGTGTTCTCATGAAGATCTGTTTGGTAGCTCTGAATTCATAGATTGGAGGGGTCGCTACTCATGCAGTAAAACAGATTTCCTTGTAAATAGACTCCACCAGTATTTTGCTGCATGCCCACCAGATCATCAGTAAGTTTAGATGGAAAGATTGACTGTTTACAAGGCCTAGAAATTACCTAATATTTCAGAAATGTTTGGCTCATTGCAATTTATACAAAATCTGTAGGTCTAGTGATTCCCCATGAGTTGTTTTATGTGGTAGAAGCTAACCTGGATCATTGGTGGTCAGGTTGGATCCACTGATGTTTTTTGGCCAGGTTCTGGGAACCTCTTCAATGCTGTAGTCTGCCCCAGAACTATTAGTCCAGCAGGAACTTTCAGATTCTATGGGAAAAGCTCTGAGGCATGGGGAGAAAGTCACAAATAGATGGACTAAATACATATCTATGACTTAGTCAGTTTGGATAAAGGGTAGAAATAGTATTTGTGTTTTCAATTTAGGCAATTCTTGAATATGATGGAAATGACTCAAGGGGAATTCATCTAATCACCTTTACCATGGGTTTCTTGATAGAGATTGATTTTGGTGGTGGATAAGAGATGAAAGGGAATCCTTGCTTTCACATTTTCTCTGTTTTGTTTTTATTAGCCCCACCTCTTTCTTCTAACAGATTTCACACTTTGTTGATAGTATACTCTTTCCTAGGCAACATTTTTATCTCCCAACAGAAAACTAAGTACTGGGCTGAAAGAACTGATTGTCATTTAGCTAAGATATAGGACAAAAGTCAGTAAGATGGTTTGGAGGTCAAGTAGCCTGAACCACGCTGGAGAGTGGGAGTGTTATCTGCCCATTTAGGTTTAAAAGGTTACCAATATTTCTGGTAGAAAGATCCATATATATTGCCCTGAATTTATTTGAAAATCTTATGAACTATGCTCACAGATCTTTTTTTCTTTTTTCTTTTTTTTTTTGAAAGCAGCAACCACAAAGCAGTTTATTAAAGTGAAACTATACTGCCAAGGTGGGAGTGTGGTCAGTTCCAGGAGGTAGAACAGGCCTTAGGTTGTTTTGGGAATTGGATATTATTGGGCTTCTGTGGGCTGGGAGGAGCTGTGGGAGGACCACAGTGAGGTGGTCTTTAATGAGGCTGTTTTCAATCATTTGAGGGATTCCTCCCACAGGCAGGGAAAGGAAATTTTTGACCTTACAGGATTTGTGCCCAGAACCATCTGGTCAGTCTTTCTCCATGATGGTGGTGGTGGGGTCTGCAACCACAATGCAAATGCACTATAAGGAATCTAGGGGTTACCCTGGGGCAGAGGTGGAAGAGGAGAACACATGCTCTCCTTGGAAGCCAGAAGGTCAGGATGTTGGGCCCCCTGGCTTTTAATGTGTAGCTTATTTTTATTTATTTATTTATTTATTTATTTATTTATTTATTTATTTATTTTTACAAATAGTTTATTGTCAAGTAGGTTTCCATATAACACCCAATGCTCATCCCCACAAGAGCCCCTCTCCGTGCCCATCCCCCCTCTCCCCCCACATCCATCAGTCCTCAGTTTTTGTCAGCATTCAAGAGTCTCTCATGGTTTGCCTCTCTCCCTTTCCCCCACCATTTCCGCCCTTCTTCTCCCCCTTGGTCCTCTGTTAAGTTCCTCCTAATCCTCCTATACGTGCGAATATATGATATTTGTCCTTCTCTGCCTGACTTATTTCACTCATATGCTCACAGATCTTCAAAATATTTGTTAAATGAGTGAAATGATAAAATTGCATTCAGCAAAATAATGTTCAACAACCCTAACATGGACATAAGAGTAAGGGTTATATCTTTTCCTGAGTACTTTTCTTGAAGAGGTCATGTCCCCAGTTCTTTTATCGATAATTCTTCAACTTAGTAAAACGAATTGTACTTTGCGGGGGTGGGTGGGGGGGAGGGGAAGGATCTTGGAAATTCCTAACATGGTTATACATTACTTCAGTACTGTGTTCCTGCCAACAGGAGCCACTGAGAGAGTGACATAGAACACAGATGCCCTCTTTACACATTTTCTCATTTGTCTGCTCACAGTTAAACCTAAAGAATAGAGTGGGCCCTTGCAAAGCTGTGAATTACACTAAGTTTCCTTTGGGTATCTTTGTTTTATTTATGGAGACTGCTTTTTATAATTAGAAGTTGGAGGTGGAGCTTGTAGAAGCTAATCCAACCCAAGCCACTTGTTAAAATGTAAAGGAAATGGTTGAGTTAAAAATAAACTATCTACTTCTTGTTTTATGCCCTTATGCCCATGGATGCTTTTTAGTATATCCAGCAGATAAATTTTTTTGGCATGTTGGTAGAAAGTATTATCAATAAGAATGTTACTATTTGAATTTTGGGATTTATTTTGTTAAGAGCAAAATTTGAAGCCATCTAATGATGATTGAAATTACAGTAGGGTATAGGAATTAATAACCTGTAATTAATTTTTTTGTTATTGAATCCTATTATGCTTTAAAGGGTTTCTTGAACTGATACACTTGATTTCAGCACAATTATTACTAATTAAGCTAATTAAGAAAGTTGCTTTTGAGGGTTCAACTATGATGTGTCCTTTATGTAAAATATATGTGGACTGTGCAGAAAATGGTTCTTTCTTAATGCCCTCTTTTAGTCTCAGTCATAATTCTAGTTTCTAAGGGGGCATAAAAATGAAGAGGTAATGCTAAATTTTCACTTAAATGTGTTACTCACAATATATTCAGGAAAATATTGAACAGATGAAAGAAAAAAAAAAGCTAAATTGGGCAGAATGCCCAGAGATACCAGCAAATGTAGCTTACTTGAGACAAAAGAAAAAAAAAGGAAAATAATAATGAATATATAAAATTATGCCTAAAAGTTGGGAATTTCCTCCTTTTCTCAAGGTAGTCTCTTCTATCTGAAGGATCATTCTCATATATATATTTATACTCAGAAATTATTATTATGGGGTATAATAACACACAGTCAGTGTACCTATTTAAGAAAATATAAAGAGTTCCAGAGTTCCCTTTGTGAGATATTAAATGATAGCTAGTTTGTTTAAAGACATAAAGCTATTTAGAATATTATTTTTTTAAGTGAACTTTGGTAACTGCTCTTTCATGAGCCTTATCCATTTTATCTGATTATAAAATATTTGATATACCATTCATAGTATTTTCTTATTATTTTTTTAATGTCTTTAGGATCTGTAATGATAAACCCATTTTTAGTTTCTGGTTTTTTATTACTTTTTATTGTGTTTTTCTTGATCAATCTCACTAGAAGTACCTGAATTTTATTAATCTTTTCAAAGAATCAATTTTTGGCTTATATTTTTCTCTGGTTTCTCTGTTTTCTGTTTTGTTGATTTTGCTCTGATCTTTGTTATTTCCTTCCTTTTGTTGGCTGGGGATTTACTTTGCTCTTCTAAACATTGAAACTTAGGTCACCTATTTTAGACCTTTCTTCTTTTTTAAGGTACGAAAGCTATAGTTTTTCCTCTAAACACTGATTTAGCTGCATTTCACAGATGTTATTTTGTTGTATTTTTATTATCTTTAAGTATGAGATAATTTATAATAACCTTTCTGGTGTTTTCATTTGACCCATAGATTATTCAGAAATGTGTTGTTTAATTTGAAAATATTTAGGGTTTTCCTAAATATCTCAGTGTCAATGATTTCTAATTTAACCTCATTGTGGTTAGGGATACTCTGTACGATTTCAGTCCTTTTAGATTTATTGAGACGTTTTTAATGGCCAAGCATATGGTCTGTTATGGTTAATGTACTGTGTGTAGTTAAAAATGATTGATATTTTGCTGTTATGGGGTACATGATTCTATAAATGTAAGTTAAATAATCCTTTATATCTTGACTAAATTTTTGTTTAGTTTTTCTATCATTGCTGAGAAAGAGGAGCTGGGGTTTCTAACCATGATTGTTTCTCTATTTCTCCTTTAAATGCTGTCATTTTTAGGATGTTATTAGGCACATATACATTTATGACTGATGTCTAATGGACTCATCATTATAAAGTATCCCTCTTTGTCATTAGTGACGACCACCATCGGTGATGACAAAGATAAAGAGACTCTATCTTAGAGTCTCCTTTATCTGAATTAATATATGTACTATGTATCTTTAGCAGACTTCATGTTTATTGTTCACATGATCTTTCTCAACCTACTTAGTTTTCTCTTATTGGCAAAGACTACCTTATTTTTTAAAGGTCCATTCAGGTAATCTCTGCTTTTTCATTGCAGTGTTTAGTGCATTAATATCTAATGTAATACTATGATTAATTAAATCTGAATTTTTTTCTGTTACCCCTCCTATTTTGTTGTTACTGATCCTTTGTTTCCTCTTTCATGCCTTCTTTTAGGTGGATGTTTAGAATCCCATCTATTGACTTTTTTGGATATACCTCTTTGCATTATTTTACGAAGGTAAAATAATATACGAAGGTATATTATTTATACCACTTCACATAAAATGTAGCAGCTTTGCAGTTATATACATCTATTTATGCCATCCCTCACCAACTGTTATATTATGGTTGTCATATATATTATACCTACTTTATAAATCTCACATGACACTGTTAATAGCTTTTGCTTTAAACTGTCACATGTATTTTTTTTTTTTTAAGTAATCTCTGCATCCACTGTGTGGCTTGATCTCATAACCTTGAGATCAAGAGTCGAACGCTTCATCAACTGAGCCAGCTAGGCACCCCAGTCTATGTATTAGTTTAAAATTTAAGATAAAACTATGGTCTTTAATATTTACCCAAATATTTACCTTTTCCAGTGCTTTCAATCATTCCTCAAAACTTGAATTTCCCTGTGGTATCATTTCTCTTCAGCTTGAAGAACTTCTTTGTCATTTCTGTAGTGTGGGTCTAGTGATAATAAATTGCCTTAGTGTTTCTTTTTCAGAAAATGTTTTTATTTCATCCATATTCTTGAAGGGTCTTTTCATCAGACTAGGTCTCTTTAAGAATACTGTCATATTGCCTTTTGGCTTAAGTGTTTCTGATGAGAAATACATCGTATTATATTGTCATCATGGTTTCCCTGTGTGTAATGTGTTGTTTTTCTCTGGCTACTTTTAATATTTTCTGTTTATTTTTGGTTTTCATCAGTTTAGTTAAAATGTGCCTGTGTGTGGGTTTATTTGCATTTGCTAGATGTGGTTTTCTAAACTTGAGTCAGTAAATTTATTTCTTTCACCAAATTTGAGACATTTCCTGCCACTGTTGCTTTAAATATTATTTTTCTTCTCCGTTCTGTCTCTCAGCTGACTTCTGGTACTCTTCCAAGGAGTGTTGATGTTTTCCTTTCATCATTTAGTTAACTTGGTCAGATCTGAAATGCAAACTGTCATGTGTGTAGTGGGCAGTGCCCTAGATCTCAGTTCAGTTAAGTTTTAACTGGAAGCTGCTTTCAGTTTGTTTCACACATGCATGGCTCAGAAGTCAGCCAGAGATTTAGGCTGAGTTTAAACATAGAATTTGGGGTTCTCCTTGTCTAGCTCCCTTTTTTTCTGGGGCCATCTCTTTAATCTCCACCAGCAGCGGTTCTCTCCCATCAGAAAGGTGGCAGAACTTTAGCTAATACGCTTCTTCAGAAGTTGTCTCCAGGATAAAGACTGCAAAAAACAAGTCACTTGCTCCAGATAATGAGTCCTGTCCAAACTCTACTTTTGTTAAGTCTCCAGAGCCCTCATGGAGGTTTTTCCACCCAGAATGTATGCCTGTTATTTGTAGGAGGATCAATCTGTTAGGCACTTACCCCTTACTTCACTGCTGAGGCATCTTCTGGTTCTGTCACTAAGTTTGCAGCTCTCTTAGCATCCTAAGTTTCTTCTCCAATGACTTATTCCATTTAGCCTACAAATAAGCCCAGATTCACACATATATATGTATGTGTGTGTGTGTGTGTGTGCATTATTTATATATATATATATATATATATATATATAAAATATATATTTCAGAAATATATATATATTTAAAACTCTTACTTTGACATTGGTATCCCCTCAAGCTACCTATATGTTATCTTTCTATTTTTTATGTAATTTCTTATAAGGATTATGTATTATCGATACTTACAGTTCCTCACCGCAGATTCGTGCCACTCTTTACAAGTTTCGCGTTTTCTCCCAGTATGCTTTTGAAATTACTCTCTTAAAAGACAGCAGTGACAACTATAACATCAGTTCCGATTGCTTCTTCAGACTATCCTTTATTTTTCTGTAACATCCAAGGTTATTGGCCATGATCTGCTGGAAGCTTTTCCTTCTATAACCTCCATGTAATTTTTATCTCTTTTTTCTTTTTTGTAGTTATTATTTCTAGCTTCCCTGCTCCTCCTGTCTCTGACAGATGGCATTCCTCAAGGTCTTTCCTTGGCCTTATCTTTGTTGTTGTTGTTGTTGTTAGAAATTTCATCTACCACAATTGTTCCCGCTATTGTTTTTATGCTGATGACTCAAATTCAAAATATATTGAAGCTTTAAAATTGTATACATAGACAGTATTCTAGCTTAACCTCTTAATAACTGATCATGTGTAGCTAAGATTTTTAATTTGGATTTATCAGTTTGGGTAAAATAAAAATGCCCTATTTCATAAAGTTGCTTATCACATTGGCATGCATATAGTATATGTGTAACACATAGTGCTCAAATAGTGGTAACTATTATGAAAGCCACTCCTGCAGTCCCCATCTCTCTTTTGACTGTTGCCTACACACTCAGTGGCCCATAGGATCTTGATGTTTAAATCGGCATTTCCAAAATAGTACTTGCTATTAATGTCTCTTTTACTGTTAATGACACCATCATCTTCCCTGTTATCCAGGCTCAAAACCTTCGTATTAAATGAATGGACTTTTATTTAATAAATAAATTTTTTTATTTATTTTAATAAAAATAAATAAAAATAAATTTATTTATTTATTTATTTATTTAATAAATAAAATTTTTAAATAAATTTTTATTTATTTATTCATTTATTTATTTATTATTTATTTATTTATTTTTAAATGTTTTATTTATTCCTGATAGAGGGAGAGAGACAGCATGAGCAGGGGAGGGTCAGAGAGAAAGGGAGACACAGAATCTGAAGGAGGCTCCAGGCCCTGAGCTGGCAGTCAGCACGGAGCCCGATGCGGGGCTTGAACCCACGAACCGTGAGATCATGACCTAAGCGAAAGTCAGACGCTTAACCGACTAAGCCACTGAGGTGCCCCTCATATTTTAAAATCTTTACCTTTGCATTGTGTTTTTATTTTTCTGGGGTAGTTTCTGAAGATTTAAAGTTTTAATATTTGAAATGAGAACCTTAAAATTGTTCAACACAATGGAACATGGTAAAGAAAGATTCAAGAATCCTCGTGAATAAAAGTACTTATATAGCTAAAATGTTTTACTAGGAACCATAGCTGCCCTCCCGTAATTAGCCCGGGTTACAAAGGCTCACACCTTCAAATGTAATAATTGCAAAACTTCATTGTTACGGAAATTTGGTCAAGCATTAGACTGATAGAGTTAACCAATGGAGATGTTCTAGGACAGAGGAACTATAAGCCAAAATTTAATAAGGGGGAAGCTTGTGTTCTCATGGTGAAGGGAGAATATTCTTGCACAGACATGGATTAGGCAGAGCTTCAGCTGATGAGTGCAGTGGTGGTTACAGAACAGGGGAATGAGTTATTTCTACTGGAGATGTCGGTTGTGATTTTCTTTTGAATATTGATAACTGTCTATAATCAAATTCCTCAAGCAGTTCTGTATTTCATCCATGTGTCTATTCTCAGTTGTCTTTCTCTCCTTTATCTTTTTTATATCAAAGTTTTGGTCACTATATTTTGGCAATAATGTAAGTGGAGAATAACAGCATGAAACTTGTTTGTGCTGTTGTTATGTTCAGTCTTTGTTTAGCCCTCACTTTTTTTTTTTTTTATTGCTGCCTTTAGCTTTTTATCACAGTTTGTTTCTCTCTTTCTTTTCCTCTATCCTCCTTCCTTTTCCTATGCTTTTCTTCTCTTTTACCCTTCATTTCCTTTACTCTCTGTTTTTGTTTTTCAGATTTCTTTTTTTTAAGTTTGTTTATTTATTCTGAGAGAGACGGAGACAGCTCCAGTCGGGGAGGGGCAGAGGGGAGAGAGAGAGAGCCCAAGTAGGCTCCGTGCTGTCAGCGTAGAGTCCCACATAGGGCTTGAGTTCATGAAACTGCAAGATCATGACCCGAGCTGAAACTAAGAGTTGGACACTCAACCATCTGAGCCACCCAGGTACCCCTGTTTTTCAGATTTCTTAATGTGGTAATTCATTAGGAATTTATTCAGTGACTTTTGTTTAGGGAGGTCGACATGCTTCTGTCTATACCATTTTGTTAATCTGCAAGACAAATCTAACAGTAAGGTAGAAGGCAACCAAAAACGATATTTCCACAATCCTTGGGCTCCAAAGTGTTTTGGAATTTTGAGTTTGGGGATTTTAGAAAATTAATATAATTTTATAAAAGTAAATTCTGTATTATGTTACATTCCTACTGGTGTCTGGGCGGCACCCCATGTGCAGTAATATTATTATTTCTTTAGTGAAACAATTTTCATACAAAGTGGATAAAGAATATAAGAATCTCAGGTAAGAATTTGCCAAATGAATGAGTTTAGGTGCCAAATTTATGAAAATATATATATATATATATTTTTAATTTTTATTTATTTCTAGGAGAGAGAGAGAGAGAGAGAGAGACAGTGTGAGCAGAGGAGAGTCAGAGAGAGAGGGAGACACAGACTCTGAAATAGGCTCCAGGCTCTGAGCTGGCAGTCAGCACAGAGCCTGATGCGGGGCTCGAACCCACGAACCGTGAGATCATGACGTAAGCGAAAGTCGGACGCTTAACAGACTAAGCCACCCAGGCGCCCCTGAAAAAATATATTTTAAATCCTTTTGGAGCTTTTTCAATTTCAGAATTGTGGGTAAGAGATTGAGCACTTTTTGGGCTTTTGCCCAGATCTGCAGTGGTGACCACCAGCCCTGCTCGTATCCCCATGCCACTTACTGTTCCTGTGTGCTGTGTGTCTATTGAGTGCACCTGTAACTCTACCTGCGGGCATTCAGTGGCAGCAGGAGCATGTTCGGCTCCAATGTGAGGGAGCCCTGCATATTCAGCAGTTAGCACCCTAAAGCCCTCAATCAGTAACAGGTAGGGATTGGTGAATACACATCCCAACTTCTGAACCCCTTTAAGTGGTACAAGTGTGAAGTGTGTTCCATACAGCATCCCACATGTTTCCATTGGGAATGAGCCCCAGTGCCCACAGTGGTCATCTGTATTGCTTTCTTTCTCATCCTGCCTTATTTCCTCACTCCCTTACTGGTGCTCCTAAAATCGCTCATCAAATAGATTACTTGCACTCAAATCTTCTCCTCAAGGTCTACTCTGGGAGTAATCCACTGTAAGACATGGACCCCAAGTAGAGCCTGGATCTTGGATTAAAGAAGAATATTCTTATAGACTTTGATGTGGTTGTTAACCACTGTTTCTCATATTTTTAAATTTCATAACTTCGAGTTAGAGGATCTTATCAGAGTAAGAAGAACAGGTTACAAATTCATAACTGCCATTGCTGAGGTTTACACACACCCCTGGCCTTCCTGATGCTGCAGTTTCCTGTTTCTACAGGCTTTGCTGTGAGTCCACTCTCAGTTTGAAAGTTTTGGCTAACATTAAAAAATCAGCTCATAATGATTTTCAGTGTTGTATCTTGTTCTGGCTTGAAGAAGTATATTCTCCTGGCTTGAAGACGTTTAAGACACAAAGAAGTTGATATCCGTGGCTAATTCTCTGGCTGATCCCCTGGGAGGTGGTAGAGTGCTTTGGTCTAGAGAAGCCTTTCTTGTAACCTCAGATTTCATCACATTGGGTGTAAGGCCGAGTCTGAGCCTTTGTTATTTATTGCTGTAAATGATTTTGTGTTCACTTGCTTGCAGGTGAATTGCTTGAGTCAAAAGTTGAAGTTCTTGACACAACTTTAAATCCATTTTTCTTTAAAAAAGTGATATTCGTTTATAGAGTAACTGAAATCATTAATTATGTTGTAGCTCCTTATCTTTTTTATGATACATGTATTGCTGTGAGTATAGTGCTCTAAAACATCTGCTCAATAGTCCGTTATAGCAGCACAAGAATGCTTTTACATGAATGCAATAAAGTAGCAGATGCTTTTTAACGACAACTTCCCAATTCATTTAGGAAACAAGTCAGTTCTGGATTTGGTTTTTCTTCCAAGTGTGGCAACTATGCAGGCAAATGATTCCAAAGAGGTTAGAATTGACAAATCAAGTCACTCTGTATAATTTTTTAGTGTTCTGCAAGTTAGTCTAAAAGCCTTATTGAATAGCACTTTAATAAAATTAGCATTTTTCTTACTATGCAAATAATGCTTTACCATTGTAAGTTACCAGGAAAATACATTAATTCAGTATTTCCAGCTTAAGCTTCTTTTATTTTCCTCTTTGGAAACTTCTGTTGAATGTTGATTTATCATTACCATTGCAAATGGAAAAAGTGGTTGAGTGCCTAGGCTTGGTAACTGGGAGAAATGGGGATCCAGCAATTAGAAGTCAAATGTATATAGTTCCTTCCAAGAGCAGTTTCTGTTGCCCGAGACACAGATCACTGGTGATGCCCATGTGCCCCTTTGCATGGTCCTTGGCAGGGACGGCATCCTCAGTCAGTAGGCAGTCATCTACAGGCTGTGTTCAGAAAGGTGCCAGGAAGCCATCGTTGCCTCCCACCCATGTCATGTTCTCTGTTACAGAAACTATATGGTGAGTAGTGATTCATTAAGATTTCCCTGTTGTGGGAAACATATCTTCAGAAGCAAAGCCTTTTGGTTGGATTAACACGCCTTGCTTGTAACATTTACTGTTGGTAAATTTATCAGGTTCTCTTGCTCTGAAGATCAGATCAGAAGGGCTGAATTTGGGAGCTTTGTGCTGAAAGAGGAAAACAAAGCCATGAAAAACTAGATGTAGAGGATGCCAAGGATAAAATTTGTCTTCTTTATATTTTCTTTAACTTTGGGTTAGGTCACCAGCATAGAGTTTTTTAAGTGCATGCATGCACCCCAGAGAGTTTGCAAAAACAGTTCATTGAGATGTAGGAAATAACATTTGAACTGCTATTTATATTTACTTTTACTTATTTATTTTTTAATGAAGCTTTATAATATTTAAACATAGCCTCATGCTGAGTCTTCACACAATTTATGTGTCAGAAGACTAGATGTTATATGTTGCTCAAGGCACGGAAAGGCATAGTGGGAGCCAGATGATAGGAGGGAGCTAATAGTGGTGCCTTCACTCCTTCAGGTGTCTGTCATACATTTCAGTTTTCTGTGCCCTGGACTTACCAGGATGATGCCATCCAGTTTCAGCTAACACAGTTCCTACTTGTTAGACTAGGGACTCTTCCGATTCCTGCAAAGAAACTCTAAAGAACAACAACAACAAAATGGCAGTATGTAAAAAATATATATGATCAGATCTTGCAAAAAATTAGCTGTCCAAATTTGAAATTAAGATTACTTGAGATAGGGTTTATATTCACTGTTGTTAAAGATGACCCTCAACCTGTCTGTATGCTGTGCTTGCTGATAGCATGAAGCTATTTGTGTTGATTAGCAACTCACTGAAAAGCATCTAGAACATGAAGACAAACTTCTTAAAGTTGGAGAACGAGATTGAAATGTCAGTGTCACGGTTTAAGCACATCCAGTCATTAACGATAAGCTGCACTTATCTGCTGCTTGCTTTGTCTGGTTTCCTTCAGCCAGAGTCCGGAAGCAGATGATCCTCCTGACAGATCCTCAGAAGGTCAATAGTAGCCTAATGTTATGTCACAGTTCCTATGTCATTCATCTCACTTCATCTCTTGTCATCAGAAGAAGAAGGGTGATAACAGTATAATATGATGTTTTAAGAGAGAGAGAGACAGAGACCACATTAATATGACTTTTATTATAGTATATTATTAACCATTCTACTTTATTATTAATTATTATTGTTAATCTCTGTGCCTAGTATATGAATTAAACTTTATCATAGGTATGTACATATAGAAGAAAGCTCTGTAGTATGCATATGGTTTGAGCACTACACATGTTTTCAGGCATCCACTGGGGGTCTGAGAACATATCCCCTGTGGATGAGGGGGAGTTACTGTACTTCTTCCACATGGATTTGTACATCTTTCTCAGCTATTGGAATCATAAAATCACCTATCAAAAAAAAAAAAAAAAGAAGAAGGAAAAAGAATTGAAGCCAGAACTTTAGAATGCCATATCACAATTAATATTTAAAACAAAACAAAACAACTGCATCATGTTCAAATTGTTTTTATCAAAATATTACTGGCAAAAAAGGTGTTTGTACCATTAATAAATAAAATGACTGTATTTCTAGAATGGTTTATTTATTATGTCGATTATACTTTTGGAACCCAAGGCTAGTTTATGTGCAGATTAGAACGGGATTCTTTATGAAGAGAAAGGCCCTTGAGAGTCAGTCTTGAGTTGAGTCAGTGCCTCAGGTGCTGGAGAGAGAGGCAGGACTGCTGGGCAGGCGAAGTCTAGGCATTTGGTGTCCACCTGTCTGATTGTTCAGGACTGTCAGGACTGGCTGCTGGCTTTTCAACAACTCTGGCCCTGGAACTGAGTGCCCAGTGAAAGGCAAGAAACAGTGTGCTCACTTGCATGCTATTTATGTGTCTGACCATTATGAGGTGGTAACTTTTCCAATGGGTACCTTAAAAATCAACATTTCTACAACTTTTACTCAGCCACAGTCACTGGCCTGGAAAGCTGAGGGCCCAGTGGTCAAGCAATCCAAAGAAGATGTGAGAGTGGGATGCCAGGGAAGGTTCTCTGATGCTCAGAGTGAAGGGCAGAGTGGGAAGGCTGCTTCTGCCAGTGCCCAGACCATCACCTTAGTAAAATAATTTTTAGATAAATAATTCTCCTTCATATTTGTCTTATCTTCTAAGGTTTTCAATTTTAATGTGTTTTATAATATCCATAATATATTATACAGAAACACATGTCCATAATTGAACACAAGGTAAATATGCACATATTAAAGATGAGTGCTTGCATTTTTTGAGGGCTGGGGTCACAATCAAAAAAGTGTAGAGCCCTCTGATTTATAGGATGGAAGGGACAACAGAGCGTTTCTACTCATTCCATTCATTTGTTTCATTTAAGAGATATTGATTGGAAGTCTCTTATTTGTGAGGGATCGTTCCGTTCCAGATGCCTGGGATACCTGAGTGAACAAGATAGGCATAAGCCCTGCCTTCACTGAGGCACTCACATCCCAAAAGATGTGTGCGCTCCATGGCAGGAGAAACCTTTCCCTGACCCTAGAACAGAGAAGGCCCCAAGATGCTTTCTTACATTCTTACAATATTTGCAAGACTTTAATGAAATAATTATAATTCTAGTAGATATAAGCTCTTTTGAGAGCAAAGGCCTTATCTTTTTTGTTCACCAACATTTTTCCAGTGGCAGCACCACACCTAAGGTAATAGTTGCTTAGTGATCATTAGTGAGTGAATGTGTATGTGCTCTGTTCACACACATTGTGCACATGTGCACACATATATGTCAGTATGCACAAAGCTGGGGCAGAAATGTGCAGACATAGTCAGAAACTATTGTTGAGGGCAGGAAGACATATAGTGAACAGAATGAAGTGTGCAAAGAGATTTTTTTTTTTTTGAGAAATAGAGAGCATATGTGTGTGTTTGTGTGAGCGGGGCAGAGAGAGAGAAAAAGAGAGAGAATCCCAAGCAGACACCATGTTGTCAGTGCAGAACCCGATTTGGGGCTTGATCCCAGGACCCTGAGATCATGACCTGTGTCCTAATCAAAAGTCGGTTGCTCAGCCGACTGAGCCACCCAGGTGCCTCAAGGAGATTTTTTAGTCAGCTGTGAGAAGAATTTGTCAGGAAGAAGCTTGGATGGTTACAGATGACACACTCTAAGTGATAAGGCAGTCTGGCGAATGTGAACAAAAAACTACTCTCTAGGGGTGCCTGATGGCTCAGTCAGTTGAGCATCTGACTGCGGCTCAGGTCATGAACTTGGTTCCTGGGTTCAAGCCCCTCTGCTGACAGCTCAGAGCCTGGAGCCTGCTTCTGATTCTGTGTCTCCCTCTCTCTCTGTCCCTCCCCTGCTCGCTCTCTATCTCTCAATCAGAAATAAATAACAAACACTTAAAAATTTTAAAAATCTATATGGATGGATGGTACAGTCATTGAACTAAAAATAAACCTTGGGAAATGGTGGTTAGGATATTTTAAAAGTCTGTGCTACATAAATTGGTTTATACTTCAAAGAGCTAAGACAAAAAGGTTAAAATCTTGCACACTGAATCTATAGATGTGGTAAAAATTATATGCACTCTGAAGACTATAAGCATTTTCTCGAGTAGTACTTACTATGATGATCATTTTATTGTTATTTGTGTGATTGTTTAACATGTTTCTTCCCTTTAGGGCCCAGTGTCTGTTGTTCTCCTCTCTGTTCCCAGATCCTAGGACAGTGTCTGGAACAGGGGCTGGCAATCCGTGGCCTGTTGCCTATTTTTGTACAGCTCACAAGCTAAGATTGGTTTTTACATTTTTATATGGTTGAAAAAGAATCAAAAGAATAGTGTTTCATGACACATTAAAATTATATGAAATTTAAATTTTAGTGGCCATAAATAACATTTTATTGGAACAAAGCCACACTCAATTTACATATTGTCTAGGCTGCTTTCATGCCACAATGCAAAATTGAGTGATTCTGACAGAGACACGTGGTGCACAAAGCTTAAAATATTTACTATCTGGCCCTTTAAGAAAATGCTGACTTTTGGTCTAGAACACAGAAGATACCCTCTAACATTTGATGATGAATGAATGAATAAATTAATCTGTACACTTACTATGTGTCCAATAGTTTTACATTCTGTCTTGTTCTGTGCACTTCAAACAAGGGACACGTGGGAGGAAAATGCCTTCATTTAACAAGTAAGGAACCTGGGCTTGGAGGGATTAAGTGACCTGTCTGTCTATCCAGTGAGTGGCAGAGCCAGGAGCTGAATCCAGGTCTAGCTCTAAATTCCATGCTGTTTTCCACATTTACTATACTATGTTTCCATAAAGCTGGGTGTTTTTATCTTTGATGCTGAATGTATTCATACACCCCAGTAGAAAGATGAGAACTTTCATTGCACTCTCATTGCTGCTGAAATAGTATGATTTACAAGAGCCCCCACGACTGGTCCCCACACAGTCACCAGGCTTGGCATGTGGTGCAGGTGCCTATAGAACCTTTTAAGGGATCGTCCTGGTTAAAAAAAAAAAAAAAAAAAGCCCACAAGCAAACATATAGAGCCCTATTCACATCCACATAGCCCAGACACAGTCTTGAAGAAGTGGAAAGAGCTGCTGGCTTCCTGGAAGGTCCTTTAGACCTGTTCTCTACTCATTCTTCCATGGTGAGAGAGTCTGCACAGTCTCTTAACTTAACTACAGTGCTTGGCTTTGGGTCTCTTTATCCAGACCATATCATTTTCACCCTTTGGCAGTGAAATTTACCCATTTCTGGATTTGAGTCTAGAAGTTCATTCATATGCTGAAGGAATTTGCAGTTTATTCACCAAGACATTTAAAAATCTCACTTATTTAAATTAAAGTAGTGCTATCTCTGCTTTAGAAAATGGCTTCAGTCAAACTTCAGCCTATTGGATTCAATTATCATCATTCTTTTAAGGCTCAGAATTTATCCCCACAGGAAATCCAATGTCACTCCCTAAGACAGAAAAAAAAAAGTAGAAATGGGGAGAAAGTTCACCAAATGGAGATATACCTCCTTTAATAAGGTTCTGCTTACTACATATAGAAGTTTAATAAAATGAAGTTAAAGAAGACCTTAAGATGGGACTCATAGGGGTAGGCAAACTAAGGTCTACGAGCCATACTTTGTTTTTGTAAATAAGGTTTTCACTGCAGTCCTTTTTGCTAATGGCTGCTTTTGTGCTACAATGACAGAGACTTATAGCCCACAAAGCCTAAAATATTTACTATGTAATTCTTTAAGAAAGTGTTTGCAGACCCCTGGAATTAGGAATATAAAAAAAAAAAAAAAAAAGGAGAAGAACTAGCATTGTTTAATATGGGAAAGAGAAATCGGAAGACAATACATTTGTTCCTAATTTTGAGAAGATATTATATAAAAGATGATTCTTGTTTCTTAATTCTCTGCAAGGGTAAATCTAGTGGAAACTGATTTACCCTGTAGCACAGGTAAGAATTTTCTGGCTCTGGATTTAAAACATACAGTAGCTTATAAGGCAAGTCTTACACATTGGTGGTTATTATGCATGGTGCAAAACTTACTTCTTTTTGGCACCCCAAATTCCGCTAGTAAAGATTCCTTGTGATTAAGGCTATCAGTCACAGATCTGCAACTGAATGTAATAATTAGTAAAGGAGTGCCGTACTAAGCCATTGATGGCCATTGATATTTAGCAATCAACTCAAAGAAAAAGGAGAAACTAAAGGTTTTTTTTTTTCCCCTTTGGATAGGAGGAGATAAAGGAAAAGGCCAGAGACTCTGTACCTTGAGTGGGAATGATGAACTGATGTCTTAGCTTAACAGAGGTGTATAGACTCCCACTGAGAAGAGACCAACGAGCTAGCAATACTTAGGAAGACATAGATGAGCGTCCAGTGAAGGCAAGCTAGTTTATTGCATAGGTTGGGGTCTTGGTGATTGGTCTTTCTTGGCATTGTAATCCCATAGACTATAAAAAATCCCAAAGTAGACACTTCATGTATATGTGAGGCAACCACTGGGATGGTTCACTGACCACTTACATTAGCATCACCGGGAATCTCGTAAACCAGATAGATTCTTAAGTACCATCCCAGAAGTGCTGAGTTCAAAGGCACAGATTTAGGGATGGAGCCCAAGAACACAAATGTTTAATAACATTCCCTACGCCTCAGATCTGATGGTCCTGGGAGAGTGAAGGAGAAAAACTGTAAACCCTTGTGACTGACGCTAGTCTTATTTTTAAGAAAAAGTTTTCTTAAAATGTTTATTTACTTTTGAGAGAGAGAGAGAGCAGTCAAGGGACAGAAAGAAAGGAAGACACAGAATCCGAAGCAGGTTCCAGGCTCTGAGCTGTCCGCACAGAGCCCGATGCAGGGCTCAAACTCACAAACCATGCGATATGACCTGAGCTGAAGTTGGACACTTAAACAACCAAAAATTAGATGAAGTGAGCCATCCTTTTCTTTAAAGAAGTCCTTCTAAGCCCTTCTGATTTTTCTTTCTCAGAAAACAATGTTATTATTTATATATTGTTCTGATGTAAGGGCTAATTGTCATTGGCATGTGATAGGTGCTATTAAACATTATTACTATTCCCTCCCCCCCCTCCCCCCCCGGGAGAGCAGTGTTCTCTGGCATGGAGTCTAAGAGACAGACAGCCTGTACTCATTCGATTTGCTAGCTGTCCAGCGCCAAGCTCAAGCTGCCTTGCTATCTCCTGCAGTCCTAAAAGAAGTAGGGCCTAAGAAGGACAGTGGAGCCAGCTGTAAACCTTCAGAAAGCTGCCAGATGTTTTTGGATCCCTTCCCTCCTGCCTTGCCCTTGAGCTTGCCAGGCTGCAGAGGAGGATTTCATCCCACACAGGAGACAGATTCTTCATCTCAGTAGGAACCCACATTGGCCATGCTGATGCTAATTCTCTCCCCTATGAGGAAGCTGGAAGAGCAAAGAGTTATGTGTGGGTTCTTTCCCCCTTTTTTAAAAATCAGGAGTAGTACTGATAATACTCCTGGGAATGGGGAGCATCACTGAGATGCTATTCTTGGGATCATCTTGGTGACCACCCTTTGTTGTTCACCCTGGGTACTATAAAACAGATGTCGGCCTTGTGTTGAACTCGGTCTTGCATACCACATACTACATTTACAATTGTTGAAAAAATGTCATCACTTGGAAGTGTTATTGTGAGTCACTCAAAAACCACAGAGATCATGAAAAAAGTCATTTTAGGAGTGAAGATAGTAAAAAGATCATCCCTCTCTAAAATGTGTGAAACAAAAAGAGGCCTGCCTTTACTTAGAGGTCCATCTAGATTATTTTTATAATTCATTTTAAATGTTTTAATAGTTGAAATTCTTTCTCTTTTTAAGGACTTAACTTTTCAGTGGTTTGTTAAAAAGCTTCATCAGCCTTTATCGCTTCTGATGATATTAAAAACTGTTGGCTCAAGAAAATAAAATGTGGGGTGCCTGGGTGGCTCAGTCACTTATGAGTCCGAGTATTGATTTTGGCTCAGGTCGTGATCTTGTGGTTGTGAGATTGAGCACTGTATCATGGCTCCATGCTCTCTCTCCCTCTCCTTCTGCCCCTCTCCCCTGCTAGCTTGCATGTGTGCTTTATCAGGAAGGAAGGAAGGAAGGAAGGGAGGGAGGGAGGGAGGAGGGAGGGAAGGAAGGAAGGAAGGAAGGAAGGAAGGAAGGAAGGAAGGAAGGAAGGAAATTAAATGAAGTTTGTTACATAGTTCATTTTCCATTGTAGATGGCTTATATGTCCCCTGATGGATACAGCTGCAGACTGCCTCTGAACCAGCACTGCCCCCTTGTCACTCTTTGGCTTCTTGGCTCTGATTCTGGCTCATTAATGTTAGGTTTGAATAAAAAACTTGACTTGTAGTAGATAAACAAATAGACTCTCTTTTCCTCAAGGGAACATTATGAATAAAACTTGTTACTTAGGTTTGCTCGGTAATAGTAATAGAGATTTTTAGTGATAGAAGAAAAGTTTTTCTTCCTTCAATTACTTTTCCCTGTAGGCTAAATAGAGATATGGATCTCATTTCCTAAGCCCAACACACTATTTGGGTTTGCTTTCAATAAAATATCTATGAAGTGTCTTCAGCATGATCCCTCTTTAATGGGATTTAGTTGTAAAGCTTAATTCGTATCAGATTTTCTAAATGAGAGATCACTGTCAACTTATTGTTAATTGAATTCAATAAAATCAAGGTTTCTATAATTAATGTGAACCACTTAATCTTTTTGCTCCTTGAATGAATGTAATTTTCTAAACAGGTATCTTTTAATTTAATGAAATAGCATCATTTTGAAGAAAATAAAGGTGCACATGACTTCTTTTTCTAGTAGCTCTAAAATAAAAGTAAGTATACCCAAATCCTTTTTTAAAAACATAATAAAATAAAATAATAAAGTATTAACAAATTTACTAAAAATATTAATATTAATCTGATGTTGCCCAGAACATCAGTCCAGTTTAAGTATGGTAATAGTTAAGAAGAGGCATGCTACAGTACAAAGTGCAGTGATTTCAGTGTTTTTACGTGCGTTATAACTAACTGTTCCTCTAACTAGGGGTGACATTGGGTAAACCACCAACCTTTCTGGGACTTGTTTCCATGTGCAAGATGAGTGTTAGGCTATATGAAATGATTCTAGTTTCTTTCACTGTTAGAGTTCTGTGATTCTTTCTGTTTCAAGAGGGTATTAGAAACCTTTGTTATCTTTTTTTTTTTTGAGATTTTAAAATATTAACAAAAGTAGAATGGTATAATAATAAATACCAGTGAATTCAGTAAGCAACCTCATTGGTTACCACCTTATGGCCAGTGATGCCCCTTTCATACCTCCGTCCACTGACCTCTTTCCTGTGTTATTGTAAAGCATATCCAAGACATTAGTATGTCTTTATTAACTTGATCCCTCTGCCATCTGTATTGTTAGCACCTGAGGTCTTAGAAATTTTAATTTACTTTAAACAAATTTTTTAAACGTTTTTTATTTATTTCTGAGAGAGAGAGAGAGACAGACAGACAGAGAGACAGCATGCGCAGGGGAGGATCAGAGAGAGAGGGAGACACAGACTATGAAACAGGCTCCAGGCTGGCTGTCACCACAGAGCCCAACGTGGGGCTCGAACCCATGAACCGCGAGATCATGACCTGTGCCAAAGTCCGATGCTTAACCGAGTGGGCACTCAGGCGCTCCTTAATTTACTTTTAACAAGACTCAAGTTGCCTCACTCTCTTTTTATTTGTTAATAGAAATATTTTAGTTAACTGTAGATTCAAATGCAGAAATAATTGGAATGATCCCATGTACATTTTACCCACTTTCTCCCAGAGGTGATATCTTGTGAAACTATTGTATCATAACTCAACCAGGATATTGGCATTGATACAATCCATCAATCTTTTTTGAATTTCCCAGTTTTACTTGTTTATGTTTGGGTGTGTGTATATTTGGTCCTATACAATTTTATCACATGTAGGTTCATGAATCATCATAAAGATTCTTCATGTTGCCCTTTTATAACAATAACTCACCTCCTTCCACCCACCCCCCAATATTAATCTGTTCTCTGTTCTTTATTTCTAAAATTTTGTCATTTCAAAAATATTCTATAAATGGGATTATATAGTCTGTAAACTTCCTGGATTGGCGTTATCACTTGCACAATTCCAAGGAGAGCCACCCAGGTAGTTATATATATCAATAGTTTGCTCTTTTGAACGAGAAGTAACCACCAGCACCACAGAAATACAAACAATTATAAGAGAATATTATGAAAAATTATATGCCAACTAACTGGACAGCCTAGAAGAAGTGGATAGATTCTAAGAAACATATAGCCTACCAAAGCCTTCCTGCAGAAGCAGGAAGAAATAGAAAATTTGAACAGACTGATTACCAGCAATGAAATTGAGTCAGTAATCAGAAAACTCCCAAAAATCAAAAGCTCAGAACCAGATGGCTTTACAAGTGAATTCTACCAAACATTTAAAGAAGAGTTAATACCTATTCATCCAAGCTATTGTAAAAAACAGAAGAGGAATTCTATGAGGCCAGAGTTATACCCGTGATACCAAAGTCAGTTAAGGACACCACACACACACACATACAAAATAACTATAGACCAATATCTCTGATAAACATAGATGGAAAAATCCTAAACAAAATACTAACAAACCAAATCCAGCAGTATATAGAAATATCATTCACCATGATCAAGTGGGATTTATTCCCAAGATGCAAGAGTGGTTCAGTATTTGCAATCAATCAACATGATACCTCACATCAATAAGAGAAGAGATAAAAAAAACCTATATGATTTGACAGAATAGATGCAGAAAAAGGATTTGACAAAGTACAACATCCATTCATGATAGAAACACTTAAGAAAATAGGTCTAAAGGGAACATACCTGAATGTAATAAAGGCCTTATATGAAAAACCCACAGCTAACATTATGTTCAATGGGGAACAACTGAGAACTTTTCCCTGAAGGTCAGGAACAAGACCAGGATGTTCACTCTCTCCACTTTTATTCAACATAGTATTGGAAATATTAGCCACAGCAATTACATAACAAAAAGAAATAAAAGGGATCCAAATTGGTAAGGAAGAAGTAAGACTTTCACTGTTTCCATAAGATGTGGTATATATGTAGAAAACCCTAAAGATTCCAACAAAAAGCTATTAGAACTGATAAATGAATTCAATAAAGTCATAGGGTATGAAATCAATGTATAGAAATCTGTTGCATTTCTATACACTAATAATGAAGCTGAAGAAAGAAATGAAGAAAATGATTCCATTTACAATTGCACCAAAAATAATAAAGTACCTAGGAATAAACTTAAGCAAGGAGCTGAAAGACTCATACTCTGAGAATTATGAAGTATTGTTGAAAGAAATTGAAGAAGGCATAAAGAAATAGAAAGACATTCCAGCTCATGGGTTGGAAGAGCAAATATTGTTAGAGTGTTTTTACTCCCCACTGTGTGTGTGTGTGTGTGTGTGTGTGTGTGTGTGTGTGTGTGTGTGTGTGTGTACACCACATCTTCCTTATCCATTCATCAGTCAATGGACAGTTGGGCTGCTTCCATAATTTGGCTATTGTAAATAATGCTGCTGTAAACATCCGGGTGCATGTATCCTTTTGAATTAGTGTTTTTGTATTCTTTGGGTAAATACCCAGTAATGTGATTACTGCCTTGTAGGGTAATTCTATTTTTAACTTTTTGAGGAACTTCCATACTGTTTTCCAGAGGGGTTCCACCCATCTGCACTCCCACCAACAATAGAAGGGGGTGCCCCTTTCTCCACCTCCTAATACCTGTTGTTGCTTGTGTTGTTGATTTTAGCCATTCTGACAGGTATGAGGTGATATCTCATTGTAATTTTGATTTGTATTTCCATGATGATGAGTCATGTTGAGCACCCTTTCATGTGTCTGTTGGCATTCTGTATGTCTTCTTTGAAAAAATATCTATTCATGTGTTTTGCCCATTTTTTAATTATATTGTTTTTTGGGTGTTGAATTTTATAAGTATTTTATATATTTTGCATACTAACCATTTATCAGATATGTTATCTGCAAATATCTTCTCCCATTCAGTAGGTTGCCTTTTAATTTTTCTGATTGTTTCTATCACTGTGCTTCAGATTTTTATTTTGATGTAGTTCCACTAGTTTATTTTTACTTTTGTTTTGCTGGCCTCAGGAGACATATCTAGAAAGAGGTTGCTATGGCTGATGTCAAAGAGGTTACTACCTCTGTTCTCCTCTAGGATTTTTATGGCTTCATGTCTCACATTTAAGTCTTTAATCCATTTTGACTTTATTTTGTGTATGATGTCAGAAAGTGGTCCAATTTCATTCTTTTGCATGTGGCTGTCCAGTTTTCTCAGCACCATTGTTGAAGAGACTGTCTTTTTTTCATCGGATATTATTTCTTTCTTTGTTGAAGGCTTATTGACCATATAGATGTGTGTTCATTTCTGGGTTTTCATTCTCTTGATCTATGCTTCTATTTTTGTGCTAGTGCCATACTGTTTTGATCACTACAACCTTGTAATATAATTTGCAGTCCAGAATTATGATGCCTCCAGCTTTACTTTTCTTTTTCAAGGTTGCCTTGGCTTTATGGGGTCTTTTGTAATAGCATAAAATTTTTAGGATCATTTGTTCTAGCTCTGTGAAAAATGCTGTTGGTAGTTTGACAGGGATTGCATACGAGTGAAATCTTGCCATTTGCAACAACATGGATAGAGCTAGACAGTTTTATGCTAAGTGAAATAAGCCAGTTAGAGAAAGACAATTAACCATATGATTTCACTCATATATGGAATTCTAAAAAACAAAACAAATGAGCAAAGGGGGGAGAGAGAAAGAGAAGCAAACCAAGAAATAGACTTTTAACTGTAGAGAACAAATTAATGGTTACCAGGAAGGAGGTGGGGGAAATAGATGATGGGGATTAAATGTATGCTTATTATGTGGAGCAGTGAGTAATGTATAAAATTGTTGAGTCACTGTTTTGTATGCATGAAACTGATATAATACTGAATGTTAACTATATTGTAATTAACAACTAAAAACTTAATAAAAATAGTGAAAGCAAAAACAGTTTGCTTTTTTGAGCTGCTGAGTAGTATGGAGTAATGTATCACAGTTTGTTTAACCATGACTTGTTGAAAGATATTTGAAATATTTCAAGTTTTGGGCTATTCTGAATAAAACTGCTATGAACATTCATGTACAGGTTTTGCATTTCTCTGGGATAGATGCTCATGAGTCCATTGGTAGGTTGTATGGTAGTTTCATGTTTATTTTTATAAGAAATGCCATATGATTTTATACTCTAAGCAGTGATGTATGAATAATCTAGTTTCTCTGAGTCTCCATCAGCATTAGAAGGTGTCACTATTTGTTATTTTAGGCATTCTGATAGATAAATAGTAATATCTCATTGTAGTTTTAATTTGCATTTCCCTGATGGCTAATGATGTTGAACATCTTTTTCATATGCTTATTTGTCGTTTATTTATTATTTTGGTGATCTGCATTTTTACTTCTCCATTTACTTCTTTTCAGACTTTGTGGTGAGGATAGTGTTGCTAGTGAATTATTTGTGAAGTCTGTTGTAGAATATTGAGATAGTAAGAAACAGATCTGCTACTGAATTGGAAAGTATTGCATACTGTGGCTCTCAGCTCTGTGTTAGAGTCTCTGGGAATACAAAGATGAATAAGGCAAGAACTGTAGTTTACAGCCATTTGGTACTTTTGGAAGGAGAAGCAGAAAAGATGTAGAAGTCTGAGATTTCCACATTACATGACACTTGATTGGGCATCATAAATGCCCATTACCATGAATGATGGAAAGATCCTAGCAGACACAGGTCAAGGATTCCGATTCATTTAATATGAGTTAAGGATGCAAATATATCTTTGCCTATAGCTAGCTGCCCAGAGCAAGACAGTGGGAAACATAGCAGCACTCCCAAAGAGAGGAGTGCTCAAGCTTTCAATCCCCACAGAGGTATCCTGCTGATGAGAATAGTGGTTACAGTGAGAATTCTCATGGCTCTTCAGAGAGTTTGTTCTGTCTCCTCTCTCTTATTCCTTGGGCCTCCTAACTATTCCAGAGAAACTGGATTTATGTCCAATTGATCACGACTGGCATGTCTCTGATGTCAACCCCAGTGCATACCTGAGTGTTGAATTTGAATTTAGGGAAAGACCCTTCTTTCTAGGAATCTCATCCTTCCTAACAGGACTGAGTCTCAGACAGTCTGTATCTGCAGTTTTCTGCAGAAATTAATAACCTAATTCAACATTTGTTTAAGAATTAGACAGTCATGGTCTAAGGAGAGAACTAGGTCAATAGAGAAGAATAGGGAATAAACACACACACACACACACACACACACACACACACATACTTAATTTATAGTAAAGGTAGCACTAAAAAAAATGGGGAAAAAATGGACTATTAGAAATCATCTGGGAAAAATCCTTACCTCACACCATACACAAAACACAATTCAGGTGGATTAATGATATAAATGAAATTTAAAAACATGTAAAAAATTGTTATGATAAAATATATAAGAAACAAAGTTAAAAAGAAAGCTGAGTGAAAATGTTATATGTACATATATGTATAATATGAAATCGAGGGTAGGTGTGTGTGCGCGCGCGCGTGTGTGTGTGTGTGTGTGTGTGTGTGTGTGTGTGTGTTTGTAGGTGAAATAATTCGAAAAGCCTGGAAAACTATACACTAATGTGTTAAAAATTATCACATACCTGAGGTATAGGAGTGCTAGGATGAGGAGGATTTCACTTTTTATTTTAGGTACTTGTGCAGTGTTTGCAATTATTTCTTTTATCACAAAGACATAATGCTTTATAATGTTATAAAAGAAAGGAAATTATAAATGCTACTATAAATGCTAACCAACATAATCTTTGACCAAAAGAAAGAATTTGATTTGAAGAACTGCTTTAAAAGGAAATACAGGTAACATTGCCTAATGAAAATTCAAAGCAACAAACAGAAAAACCTCTTTCTTGCTACTGGATTAACTTTCTGTATCGGGAATGTATATTTCAGTGATCTGTTTCTGGTTATTTAATTCATTATGTTTAATTGATAGTGTTTACTGGAGTTTAGTGAAAACTATTTTGTAAATATCTTCGGTTGTTATTTATCCGGTGTAATATCTCCTCCAATGAATTGACTGTGAGTGGGGAATTAGTAAAGCAGATACAGATCTGCAGAGCAGTCTGTGGCTTTACTTATCTCCACAGGAAACCTTATTTCATATTGATAAAGTTTGAAATCTTTCCTGTAACTCTTTCCAATTGTTCATTGTTGTTACTGTTTTAATGAGAGGTAGAAATGAGCCAAACCAACCTGCTTCTTTTCCTTTTACTAATTTAATTTCAGAGGAAATTCTTCAGTCCAAATAAATAAGTGAGTGTGGATGGAACCAGATTCTGACTCAACATGTCCAATTAACGGCTTCCAAACATTAAGATAAATTCGTCAGAAACAATCACAAATAATAAAAAATCAACCAGTAAGGAATGATTACAAGAAGTGAGCTGGCTAGAACCATCTATGCTTACAAAAACCGTATTTAAGTTGGCATTAATATTTGCCATCTATTCTGTTATAAATATCAAGATTTATTGTAGAAATATACCACCGATAGCACAATAAGAAGGAAAACAGACTCATCCTGGGTTTTGAAATGTACCTAACAAACTCAACCTCTTGCAAAATAACTTTCTTATTCAAAATGGAACTGGGAATTGTTCAGCACACAATGAATCATCTTTTGGCAAGTACAATAGAATCTTTAGGGACATTTCACAGCCTCTTGTTCAATTGTTAGGATGTTTTTCGCTTTCACAGGTAGGGAAGAAGGTAGCTTGTATAGCCATCATCTTGTTGCTAAAATTGTACAGTAAAGATTTTTCAGTTGCTGTTGCAATAGATCTTTTTGCTTTTTTTTCCCCCTTCCTGTTTCTTTACCCAGAGCTGCTTTGTCTCTCAAAAACAATCTGGAATTACTTAATGCTAATGTTTTCTGGTTTTACTATTTACCCAGGACTCAAATGTTAAACATTAATGTTGGAAACTCCCTTTTCCTTACCTCATAGTCCTATATTTGTTTAACTGTTATTTTGCCAGAAGAAAACCTCCTCTTTCCCTTTCTGTGTTAATGTACTTTTTTTAAATTGACAAACACATTTTGTTTCTCTTTTGCTTTTTTTCAGGAGGCTTTAGAGCTACCCCTGGATGATTTTGAAGTGACTGAGACCACACCGGGAAGCGAAGTGATTAAATATGAATATCATGTTTTATACTCCTGTAGCTACCAAGTGCCTGTGCTTTACTTCAGGGCAAGCTTTTTAGGTAAGACCATGTCGGAAGCTAAATGTAAATTCATAACATTTACATGTAAGGCAGAAAGCAGATTTAGAAAATTATTCTTGAGAGGAAAAAAAATAGAGTTAAAAATAAGAAAAGTGTGGGTGAGGTAAGGTTTTACCAGTAAATTTTCTCATGCTTTAGAAAGAGTATCAAGACTTCAGAGTGAATGATATCATCCCAGCCTTAAGTCTGATCTTCGGTTTCTTGGCCTCCTGCCCAACGTTGACTAAGCCCCCTGGCCCTTTCTCTTTTCTTTAAACAAGTAGGAACAACTTAAAGCTACAATGTTTATATACTTCTAACTTTACAGTAAAAATTTCTTCCAATTTAAGCTATTCCATTAACTCAAAGTCCCCCATGCCTCCTTCCCCAATTGCTAATAATTATTTCAGGAACTGTTTATCAGTTAGTTCAAGCTGTAATTAAAAATAGCACTAATATTTCCTTCGAACGTCCATACATCTCCAGTGCCTAAGCTTTCTGAGATGCTGTTACTCAACTCGTTCTCCTTGCCAAAGAAGGTGGAACACCCTGTCTCCTCTGAGGCCTTGGCTGATAAAGCTTATTTAATCAGCAGCCACATGGCGTCCTCACCCCTTAGTGCCCTGAGGACCCCCCTTCTTGTCTTCTGACTAAACTGGATCAGCATGGCAAGGCTCTGCTGCCCCAACCTACCCCCCACCCTATTTCTCCTTTCCTATCTGGCCTTATCGGCAGCATTTTGCATTTTGAACAGCCTTCTAACTTTTTCTGGATAGCTAAGACATCTGAATTTAGCCAGTGATATTTTATTTTTAATTAAAAAGTAGCTTAAGCTGCTTTGAATGTGTATTTGGTAGATTTAATCACTTGCTGCCTTATATTGTTTAATGGTCTCTAATTTTGCAGTGTTGGCGGTTTAACAAGCACTTAGGATTTAAAACACAAGAACAAATTCTCATAAACTCCCTGGTGAGAAGATTTTAATCTGAGGTGCACTTCCTAAGAACTGACAATTTGGGGTAAATTTTCAACATGGGACATTGGGAATTGAGGACACTGATAGTTACTAATTTGTGAACTCTTGCTGCAGATCTATCCATATGATTATTCTTTTAATGTTATATTTATTTCTGAGAGAGATAGAGTGAGAGAGAGCCAGAGTGAGCAGGGGAGGGTCAGAGAGAGGGAGACACAGAATCAGAAGTAGGCTCCAGGCTCTGAGCTCTCAGCACAGAGCCTGACGTGGGGCTCAAACCCACAAACCGTGAGATCATGACCTGAGCCGAAGTCAGATGCTTAACCAGCTGAGCCACCCAGGCGCCCCTATCCATATGATTATTAAAGGCCTTGAAAACATCCATTTTGTTATATTGTAATTCTGTTTGGTTTGGAGTCCAGAGGTTAATGGAGGGTCCTTGGGAAACATTTATTTACAGTGGGGGGAAGGAAAAAGTAGAAGGGGATACATTTATTTACAATGGGGGGAGGGTTTGCAGTGTCTCTACCTGGTACCTTTCTAGATTCAAAGACGTATCAAGGCTGCAGGTAGAGGAAATAGGGCACCACTTCTTCAGTACTGTACTTTCATATAATTAGTATTCACCATAAGCAGTTAATCACCAGAGAAGAGCTCCCAGAGACAAAACAAGTTGTTTAGCTTGTCAGCATTAGGGAATCGGAGGTGTTGAAACATGACTGCTTCTAGCTGGAAGTGGGTCTTGCCGAGGCTGGTGGATGAGCTCATACGTGCACTTTGCTCTTATGTGCCAACAGCTCCCCTTACAGTACAGCACAGTAATTGTTCCTTCAAGTCCGATTATGTTTTAATGAAATTTGTATACTTCCCAAGATCTTTTCTTTATGATGGTTTTCTCTTTCTTCCAAAACAAACAAACACCCCACTAGCTCCCTTGGATCCTACCCGTATACTTTTAAGACACCCTTTATTTCTGCTTAATGAAAGAAAACCCAAACAAGTCCTTTATTTTATATGGTGGGATTCCTTGTTCCTTCCTCCCCATTCTGTGTTGTATGTAACGAGCCCTAGGAATTTTTAAATGCCACAATTTATTTAGTCTTTATTCAGATACATGAATATATCAAATTTAATTTTTCACAGCATACTGAATTTTTTCTTGTGGAGAAACATGAAAAATGGTTCTCTCCTTTATCATGTTTTAGGAATTTCTTTTTATTTTTCTGCTAACGTAACCTAATGGGCATTCTAAAAATGTTTTGCCCTTTACTCTGGAGTCATAATTTTTCATTTATTCCCCTTAATCCATTCCCTTTTCCTGTTATATCTGATTACTCTGGCCCTCCATCTGTTAGTTAAACAAATCTCTGTCAGTGTGGTGAATGGATTCCTAATGTATTCCTCATATTCCAGGTCCAGATTTTTCTTTGTCTCTTTCTAAGAGAGTTCCGACCTAGAAAGAGGATGATTATAAAATTTCTCGCTCAGGGGTCTTTTGTTGCTTCAGAAATAGTTCACTTGGCCTTGTTTTTGACAGATATTTAACATTTATTTTCCATTTGATTGTTAGTAAAAATTAGTTTCTCTGCTCTGCTCTGAATTTTCTTCTGGTACCTTTTTTTTTTTTTTTTTTGGTAAAGCAGTTGGTAGTAATAGTTCCCATTTAATTGATATGACCTTTTCTTTTATCGACTGGTTTAAGTTCCAGAAGAAATATTTATTGTGTTTCTTGAAATGCAGATCCATTGAATTGTGAATAGGACTACTTCTTATTCCTCTGTACTGACCAGTGACCACCATGCCAGCTATTGCCTAGGACTCAGCTAACATGGCGCTTGCTCTTGTCACTGTTGGTCATATCATTTCAAATCATATCCTGTATAATATCACAGGTTTCACTGTAACAGAACTTTTTGTTTGCTTGTCCCCTATGAAATAGCAAGCTAGAGGGTGGAGCTGTAAGGTAAAAAGAGATTGATAGTGAGTACCTACAGCCTATGAAGTGATAAGATTTATTCATAGCAGCATGTATGTGTGTGTGTTTAATACATACACGTTTTTTTCTTTTACTCATTTTGATACCCACAGTATTAACTGTGATACAGTCTCAGTAAGTATTGTTGAATGAATGATGAGGAATTTCTAACCATTTCTGAACGCAACCCAAAGATGGAAACCTTGTGATGGGGTCTTATTTGAACTGCTCTGGAGGGTTTTAAGGAAGAGAGTGATGTTGTCTCCAGGAAGTTCAGGACCCAAAATAACTGTATATCTTTACTCTTTAGTCTGACGCTTCTCGAAGACTGCATCAGTGGTTGAATAAGGAAAAAAGAAAGTCTTGAGTACTCAAAGGGTGGGTATCCAGACTCGCTGAGCAGCTGCCCCACTTCTATAAACACATATTTTATTTGATCCTTGAAGGCAGACAGCCAAATTGCAGCAGCATTCTTCTGCTGAGTGAGCACCTCTCATTCCTACTACTTGGGCCTTTAGGATCCCAGTTCCCTAGGGGGTAACATGGATTTAAGAGAAGAAATAAGTCCTTCCCAGTATTCTTCTTCTTCTTTTTTTATTTCTAACTATTTTTACCGTTATAAGTTTGGAGGAGGTAGCGGAACACACTTAATACCATTTGTTACCCAGCAGTGGGTGAGAGGTAGCTACACTTCTCTCAAGTAGTAATAAATAGTCTCCATTCGAATAGTGCTTGGCAGTATATGAAGTCCATTCTTAGAAAACACTGACGTCTTCAAGTGCTCACCAGCCTCCCACCCCCACTGTTTTTGAAGCATATGTTGCTAAAGAAGTATTTGCATCCTGCAGAAGGTTGTGCCTATTGTCCATCAATCCAGGACCTTTTTATGTCCCATTTTTCCTTTTGGAAGGCTTGGTTTTGGTCAAAAGCTGATGGCAAACGTTAGAAATGTAGTGAAAACCTTAGACATATATATGATGTCTTAGGGCTTCACCAGAGTCCTAAGCTTTCATAGTTTTCTTTTTCATTACGAGATTTCTATATTTATTTCAGCTTGAATTCTGATTTATTCCTGCCCTGTCTTTCTTCTTTTCCTTTGTTCGCAATCTCTATTGAAAAATAGACCAAGTGGTTCTTCTCATTTTCAAAATATTTAATTCTTTGGCTGACATATGGGTTCTTCTTGGGAACTGTTTTGACATATTTCTTTAATTAGTCAGAAGGGCTGCTTTTGAATAGGAAAGGAAACATTTCTTCCATTCAGCAACTGAATGTTCTTTCTGGAGATCCATTCTATTATTGGTCCAGGGAGTAAGTGTATAGAATTAAAAATGTAACCCAGATATTTCATGTGGAAGATTTGTCTACTTGTTATATGCCTAAAGGATGCTTATTGAGAAACAAGGAGAAAGAAACAGCCAAAGAATGATTCACTCTCAAAGGCAGCATGAACCAAACCATGATAAAGGTCAGTATAAAGGGAGAATAATGGAAAGTTTGGACTTAGAGCAGTGTGTAAATCATCAAAGAAGAGGACTAAGAGGCTTGTTCATGGTCTGGAACAAGGAGAAGTCTGGAATGCATTCCACAGAAGAAAATAGTCTTCTATGCATTCCATAGAAGAGAATAATAGGAAAAGAGAAAGATGGAGTTGGAGGACACTGGAAAATAAAAGTAAAATATCCAAAGCTCCGTTGAACACCTTGGAAGGGAAGGTAACAGGTTGGTTTTTCTGAAGAGGCTGGGAAAAACATTGGAGAAGATGAGGAGGGTGGGTGCCACACTGTAGGGTGGAAAGAGGATGGCATATATGGGAAACAATGAGAGGCCAGTTTGAAGTAAGAGTTTCCTTAGGATGAACTGTGGAAGAAATGTTTTTAAAGATATGTTGAAGTCAAATTATGACAGAGATAATGTATTGGGAGGGATTGCCAGCACAATGAGAGTTAAGGTAGCTTGTTGAACAGTAAAGAAAAGTTGGATTAGAGAGATCTTTAAAGATTGAGGCAAAAATGATTCTAGTTATTTACAATAAGCAGAAAGTAGAAAATGATTTGACAGATTATTTAGAGTCGTATTCGATTGTAGTGAATCTTTAAGGAAATTCATATATGCCATATATATTTATACAAAGTTAGCAAATCTAGCCAAAGCTATGATGATGAAATGGAACATGAATTTGGTAAGTTAGAAAAAAGATTCTAGGGATTCAAATGAAATTTAAAGAGCAAACGGTGAACGTTATTAAGAAAAATCATGAAAAACTATTCCAACTCATACAAAAGATATTCAAATTGAAAATTCCAAACAGTAGAGGATATTTGACAAGAATTATTTGTTGAACCATGTAAATGTTTGAAACAATATGAGGAGTTAGAATGCTGGCTTAGAACATATGATGGGAATAGAATCCCATTGAAAAATCAATCCCTGGTTTAAGAATGTTCTAATGAAAAAAAAAATGCTAGAGAAATGTGAAACAAAACTATACGGAGAGCTAATTAGCCAAAAGGTTCATTCTAATTTGTTTTAGTAGAAAACACCACATCCACAAAAAGCAAGAGATTTTAAATGGATCCAGAGGCCAGGCAAAGGACATGGAAAGGTAAATTTATTTTCTTACCTGCAAGAGACTATATTTTAGCTTTCCTAGATAGGTGAATGCTTGTGTTGTGCTCCATAAAGGAGAAACATTTCTTTGCTTTACTCTTGGCAAATGGCTCCTATTTGAGACAGCCTGTAAAACATACGTGAGTGCTTGCTGTGTGCCCAGCACAAAAATTCATTTGTCTATTTTCTAAATCTGCTGGGGAAAAAAAAAAAAATCACTGTTCAATTTGAAGCTAGGTTATTGCTTCTTTCTTTATTCTATTCTATTCTATTCTATTCTATTCTATTCTATTCTATTCTTTCGCTTTCCTCTTTCTTGAAAGTCATCAAAGCCAAGTTCTTTAAGTCCATATATTAGATGTTATGCTAAGAAGATGGAGACTGCATTTTCTGTGGAGAGAAGGTTAAGTTAGATTCATACTCAAGGAGCTGCTATAGGGCATGGTAGGTCCAAGTGCTGGAGGTACTGAGGTTTGAGGAGAGCCAGGAATCCAAAATGCTGAGTACTGGGATGCACCAAGAGGTTGGAATCAAAGCCTCAGAACACTGTGGATAGAGTGCCTTCTGCTTCAGAACTAGTAGACCTGATGTTGTAGATATTCATCTGGTGATTTGGACCTTAGAGTGCTGATGAATAGGTTATCTATTCAAAATTGGTATCTCAAGTATATTGGAGACCCAACATTGTTTCCCTTGGGACATTTTCTGCTTAAGAGATTCCTCAAGATGGTTTTGCATGTACTTATACTAAGTAAGTATTTAACTTAACTCAAATGAGAGTTATAGCATCACTTGCATTATAACTCCTTTTTTTTTTTTTTAACACAATATGTGGACTGTTTATGGTGACTCAAAATCAGTCGTTTTTGGGGGCAGTTGGGTGGCTCAGTTGGCTACGTGTCCAACTTCAGCTGGGTCACCATCTTGCAGTTCATGGGTTCAAGCCCTGTGTTGAGCTCTGTCTGTGCTGACAGCTTGGAGCCTAGAGCCTGCTTCGAATTCTGTGTCTCCCTCTCTCTCTGATCCTTCCCTGCTCACGCTCACTCTCACACTTTCTCTCTTGCACTCTTTCTCTCTCTCTCTCTCTCTCTCAAAAACAATAATAAACATTAGGGGCACCTGGGTGGCTCAGTTGGTTGAGCATCCGACTTCAGCTCAGGTCATGATCTTGTGGTCTGTGGGTTCGAGCCCACCCCCACCGTCAAGATCTGTGCTGACAGATCTCAGCCTGGAGCCTGCTTCAGATTCTGTGTCTCCCTCTCTCTCTGCCCCTCCCTTAGCTATACTATGTCTTTGTCTCTCTCAAAAATAAACATTAAAAATTACATAAAAAATAAATGTAAATAAATAAACATCAAAAAACTACCCTTTCTGTCCTGTACTGTATGTCCTGTTTTTATGAACATGCATACATACACTTTCTTATGTAATGAAAAGATGTCTTATATTTGTTTTCTACTCAAATTGCTAGGCAAATATATAACATTTAAAAAATTTGCACTGGTCATTTTAAAAATACATTATGATTAAGCAAGTCTTTTGAACCATTTATCTGGGCTATATTTGTTAGGTATACTTGTTTGCAAATATTTGAACCTGACCATGATAAACAAAAAAGGATTTATTGGAAAGGTAGAACTTAGAGTCAAGCGAATGCATTATAATGACTGGAATGTCTACTTCCCTTTGGCTTTAGTAGTGAGAAATGGGGCTCTGCCTTCTACTTATTTTGGAGTTTCTGTCCCAAATTGGAAGTATGTTTGGATACTGAAAAGCCAAATATCCACTATATCTGCATCTACTTAATGCTATAGATTTATATAAGCATGGATTTTTTTAGTTTATTTTTTTATTTATAAGGGGGACCCATGGGGGAGGGTCAGAGAGAGAAAAAGAGAATCCCAAACAGGTCCCACACTCAGCGCAGAGTGCCACATGAGGCTGAGGCACATGACTCAGATCATGACCTGAGTGGAAATCATGAGTTGAATGCTGAACTGAGCCACCCAGATGCCCTCAAGCATGTTTATATATATGTAAATCATGATTTTTATCATGATTGTTTAGTCTTTATTTTTAGTAGTAATTGTGCTAATTGCTCTAGAAATAATGTTGAATGTTCATCTCTCCCACCATTGAAAAATATTTGGGTACAAGGCATGAAGGTGTCTGTGGAATACGGAGATGAATAAAGGAAATCAGAGAAGGATGATGCCCTCAAGGAACATAAGGTCTAGTGAGGGAAACAAGACAGGTCTGAAATTCACTAACAAGTACAATGTGTTAATAGCCATAGCAGAGCTAAAAATTGCCACCAGGAAGAGTAGATTGGTGGTTTCCAGAGGTGGGGTAGTAGGGGAAATGAGGAGATGTTGGTCAAAGGGTACAGATTTTCATTTATAATGTAAGTAAGTTCTGGGATCTAATATACAGCATGGTGCCTATCATTAACAATATTTTATTGTACACCTGAAACTTAACTGAGAGAATAGATTTTAAATGTTCTAACCACACACATACAAAGGGTAACTATGTGAGGAGATGGATGTGATAACTAACCTTTTGTGGTAAACATTTCCTAATATATACATATATTAAGTCATGCTGTATACCTTAATCTTATACCATGTTGTATGTCCATTATATCTCAGTAAAGCTGGGGGAAAATTGCAACTAGGGCTCAGAAAGCAGAGATTATCTTGAGCTGGAGTGATTAAGAGAGATCTTGGCTGGACTTGGGATTTGTCCATGCAATGATGACTGAAAGGGCAGGCCAGCCTAGTAAGAAACCCAAGAAAGGCAAAATTCTAGATATTCCTATGCTAGGTAGTATTGGTGGAGACTACTAGTGACAATTACAATAGCATAACCAATATGTGTGCATTGCTTTATGGTTTGCAGAGAGCTCTTGGGTACAGAGACATAGAGTGTAGTGGTGAAAGTGCAGGGCCTGGAGTCAGAAAACATTGGTTCTGATTCATAGCTCTTCTACTAATGAACTGCCATTATCTAACTTTTTGTTTTCTTTTCTTTCATCCAAAAAATTTTTTTGAGATAATAATAATCATAGTAGTAATACCTACCTCATGGAGTTCTGAGGTTTGTAAGCTAATATATGAAGTGGGGCTTGGCATGTAGTACCTTTCAATAATGCTAGCTGTGTTGGGGCAATTGGGTGACTCAGTTCGTTGTTAATCATCTGACTCTTGATTTCCAGTTAGGTCATGATCTCATAGTGGTTAGTGAGATTGAGCCCTGCATTGGGCTCTAAATTAAGTAAGTAAGTAAGTAAATAAATAAATAAATGAAAATAAACAAAAAATTAAAAGAAATAATGCTAGCTGTGTTGTTTTCTTGATCCTCACAATACCATTGTAAAGTAGGAACTGTTATTATCCTTGTGCACATACATAAAAACTTAGTTCTCGAAGGAGTTAAGTGATTTATTCCAAGATACATAGAAAATTATCAGGTTCAGACTCAAACTCTTTAAACCTCTCTTTTTTTACTGCCTGATGCAGTAAACAAAATTTCAGAAACATGCGAGTTAACCATGTCATATGTAAGTAAAGAGAAGTTGCCATAATCTGTATTTTTGGAATATTCATTCAGAGAGATTAATAAAGACACAAAGTGATAGAAATGTATGTAGAAATAAAAATTACAGAATTAGGCAGCATAGTTTCTGATATGAATGTACATGAACAATTAACACTCACTTCATATCACAATGTTGTTTTCTCGCTGAAGCAAAAATGAATTTTCTCCTTTGGTAGAGCATCATCTCTGCCTTACTGTGGGGTATGACATGAATTTTTATATCCTTCAAACCCCTCTTGAAGACAGTACATCGAATAATGACAGATTTCATTGTGAATAATCCACCTTTCCCTTTTTATTTCTAGTGACCAGATTCAGAACATTATTATTAAACTTACTGTAAATAACATATACTCTCTGTAATCTTCATTTTAGGAGTTAGGAAATTTTAGTGAAACCATGCACAATAGGATAAAGGTGATTTCTGTGTGCTTGAGCTAGAGTTAGGTGGTGCCAGTGAAATATCTCATGCTGTTATTTGATTCATGAAAACTAATAGCCCTGAGAAATTTAATTTAGAGAGCCGCACATTTTGAGTAATATATAGATTACTTGACATGTAGGTTATTATTCAATTGAGAGATTTTATATGAAAATTGTTAAATTAAATGCTACTGGCAGTTGCTAAAGATTGTACTTTTTAATTATTCTATTTTTCATCCAATGTCTCTTTTTCTTTTGTCATTGACGTTCTAGGTTGCTGACAGAATATTCCTTTAGCTCAGATGTGTGTTGTCATTCCAGGAAATAGAGGCACACAGTAGGCACTCAATAAACACTTGTTAAATAAATGACCTTAATTTACCATGCTTACTTTGTAGGTTGCTGCTGAAATTATTTCAGCTTCTACTTCAATTTTTCAAGTATGCAAGGGATTTTACTGAGTTTCTCAGCCTCAATGTGATTAATGAGATTTCTAAGCATGTTAAAATTAGTGCTATCGAATATCTTAGGTCTAAAACTAGGGAGTTGTTGATTGAGTATGCTTGTGTCTCATCTGACTTAGGCCAGACAGAAAAAAATAGACCCTCTTAGCAGGACTTAAAGTTACTGACTGAAGATACCTTCAAGTGAACATGAAGGCACATTATAATGTGTTTCATGAACTTAACCAAATATTTATTTATGCCCACAATTTTATGTTAATTAAAGTTTTGGATCTTTGGTTTCCATAGATAGATAGATAGATAGATAGATAGATAGATAGATAGATAGATAGATTCAAAATCACAAAATCCAGGGGCGATTGGGTGGTTCATTCAGTTGAGTGTCCAACTCTTGATTTCGGCTAAGGTCATGATCTCAGGGTCATGGGATCGAGCCCCACTTTGGGCTCTGCACTGAGCATGGAGTCGGCTTGGGATTCTCTTTCTCTCTCACTCTGCCTCTCTTCCCAGCTCATGCATGCAATCTCTAAAATTGAAAAAAAGAAATCACAAATTTCTTTAAATATCTGCAATATTTTAGGCTCTATTTCTATGGCATGATTTTGAAATTTATTTGATGATCTCAGTTTATTGGTTTCAGTGGAATTTCTGAAGGTTCCATTTGGTTTTGAAATAATTAGAATCATCATCATATTTTGAATATATTTTATGTGTCAGCATTGTAAGGTATGGTTTGGAGACATGGCTGATTAGGTCAAAATTTTTTGTTTTTGCATAAAAAATCATAAAACTAACTCTTTTATGTCTTTGTTTGTGAGGGTATGCACTGTGACTTGGCACATTGATGATAAAGGCTTAGGAAAAAGAACCCACATCATAATTCATTAAGTCATTATTGTCATATGTTTATGTGGGAGGCAAAGCTATATTATCCAGATCATCTGCAGCGTAAATGGTCAGCAGAAGCTGGAGAGATTGGCACTCCTGTCAGAGTAGCTTGTAGAAGCACTCATTTATGCATCATTAATCCATGTTTTTTAGGGCATATCATTAATATTAGTTTTTATTTTAGAGAGAAACAGCATGAGTTGGGGAGAGGGCAGATGTAAAGAGAGAAGGGGTAGGGGAAAGAATCTCAAGCAGACTCCATACTCAGCGTGGAGCCCAACACAGGGATCAATCCCACGAGCCTCCCACATACACATATGACAATAATGACTTAATGAAGTAAAACGTGGGTTCTTTTCCCCAAGCTTTTATCATCAATGTGCCCAGTCACAGTGCATACCCTCACAATCATGACTTGAGCTGAAATGAAGAGTTGGACGCTCAACCTATGGAGCTACTCAGGCGCTCTGATACCTGTGTTTTTAAACAGTCTGTAAATGCACTGGAGAATTTATTCACTTAAAAAGCACTGTTCTCTTTCTAGCAGGTGGGTAGCACTGTTACAAACATGCATGTAGGAGTATCATGCTTCTTTTTCTGTTTTGAACTTATTTTTAACTCTGTAATTATCTGTTATTCTAAGTTGACCATATCATTTTTTTAAATTCCTCTGTTGTAATATGTTAGATAACATATGTTAGTAATATGTTTGGTTGTCTGAAAACTTATGTCACATACCCTCAATGCTGGCATCAGATCTGATGAAAATATTGTATAACACTTGTTCTGGGCCTTTCCACATTGCTGCTAGCGACTGATGATTGCATTTTGTATGAATGGTTCCAGCAGAGTGTGTGGGGTTTTGTAAGTGGTAATATCTGAACCACTTGCCCCATCCTTGGGTTGTTGGCTGGAATATTTTAAGGAATAAAATTAAAATCATTATTGATTGCCAGATATTAAACCCAGGATTCTTCTCTAGGTCTGCAAAGCCTTTCTCTTAGAGGAAATAAGATTAAAGAGGGTGTCCTTTCATTTATCATTTACTCAGTAAATATTTATAAAGCATTTGCACTGTGTGAATGGTAGGGCTTGGAACTGCACTGTGGGACTATAGTGAGGAAAGGAAAAACGTGGTCTCTGCCCTCAGAGGCTGCAGCGAGAAGGGCACTGAGACCCACCCTCAGAGGCTGCAGGGAACAGCAGGAAGGGCACTGAGTCTCCAATTCCAGGTTCAGTGCAGTCATGAACTGGCCGCTTAGTTTTGGTTGATGTATGTTTCCTAAGACCTTGGTTGCCTTATTGATAAAATGATTAATTATACTAGCTCTAACATTTTATTCTTCTACAACTTGATTTCTTCTGATAACTATTTTAAAAGCATGTCATCTCTTTATAATTTTATAATTTGGTTTACTTTAAGCAGTGAAGTACTTAAGATCCTGTTCCCCTCTTCCAACATCAGTGCATGCACACACATACACATACACACGTGTATGCATACGTATTTTGAAGATGTGTAGTGCTTATCTTAAGGGCAAAGTTTGGCCCTGCTCTGTAAATGTGTTCAGAAAACAATATAATACAGATACTGAAGGCAGCTTGTTTTTAACTTGTAGCTAAACATGACATTCAAATGTTAATTGGATGAATAAATCTTGTTCATTTTACAGACATGGAAATGTCAATGGAATAAAACTATTTATCACAAGATAATGGTCTCCTGCTGCCAGATAAATGCCAAGATGAAGATACTTATTGAAAATGTATCAAAATATTCTATTGCTATTTATTGAAAATAAAGGTTGAGGAAAAGTTCAACTTTTCAGGTCAAACATGAGAAATGGCCTGCCTATGGTATTAGTGTATTATATCATCAAACATAATGTACATGGTGTAGAAACATGAGCAAATTCTAAAAAATAATGGCCTTTAAGTGAATCCTTTAGCTTTGTAGTATGAAAATTACTGGAGCTGGAAGGAGATACCTACTATGTATTAAGCTCTGACTGTGTGCCTGACCCAGTCCTGGGTGTGATCACTGATGCAAACTTATTCACGTGAACAGAATTTGAAAAGGATAATTATCCTCATTTACAGGTAAAATTGAAAGCCAAATAGCTTGCAGTCACATAGAGAGTAAGCACCAGGGGCACCTGGGTGGCTTACTCAGTTAAGCGACTGACTTCAGCTCAGGTCATGATCTTGTGGTTTGGGAGTTCGAGCCCTCTGTCAGGCTCTGCGCTGACAGCTCAGAGCCTGGAGCCCGTTTTGGATTCTGTGTCTCCCTCCCTCTACCCTCCCCTGCTCACACTCTGTCTCTCTTTCCTTCAAAAATAAATAGACATTACAAAATTTTTTTAAAAATAGAAAGAAAAGAAAGTAAGTGCCAACAGCAGAATTAAAAATCAGCCTGGACTCCAAGTCCAGCGCTCTTCTCCTACACTCTCCATCTCTACTTAAAGTCCGTAAGTCTGAATGCAATACCTTTTGCTTTGGGGGGCATGATTTGGGTAGATTATTTCCCCAAGTTTTACTGTAACCTGATGACCAAATACTTCTTTGGGTCTAATGATTTGATATAGTGACGAGTTTTCTTTAAGTATCATTGTCCACTTGCTAAAGAAGGGAGCACACTCATAAGTTCTGAGGACTTGATAGCTCTGAGTGGAACAGTAGCATTAAAATCTAGTAGTAAGATCGCTTCTGTCCTGCAGTGTGTGGGTTCAAAGTCTTTAGGTAATTTTCTCTTTCTCCTTTATTTTGCAAATTTAGATACCTATTTCTCTACTCATCTTATGCCATAGTGATCTTCATAAAATACATTATTTGGATTGTTACAAATATAAGTGAATTGTAGATGCTTTTTAAAGAAATAGAGAGAGAACTCTGGTTCACTAGACATTTTCCTAATCTCTGATTCATGCTGATTCCTTCTCATGTCCCTCCACCCTTAACTATTCCCTTTCTCCACCTGTCACAAACACTAGGTGTTAATGGCTCCCTCCTCTGGACTGTCTGAGAACTTCAGTTTTCATCTTGGCAGCCACCACTTTCTACCTAGTGTTTTAGTATCAATATACTATTCATACACTTGTCATAGTTTCCCTAGTAAATGGTAGGCTTCTTACTAGGATAAATTATGTGCTTTCCTTTTCTCTATTCCCCATGGTACTCGACATAGTGATTTGAACATTACAGATATTTAGTCAGTGAGAGAGTGAATGAAGCATGTGTACGGTCTTTGATTTAAGAACTAGGGGAAGTATTAAAATTTCAGAGGTATTCATCTTACACCCTTGTGAATATGGAAGTCTGTCTTCCTGGTCCTTTGCCTATGCTTGTATCTATTAGTTATTTCTAAAACACATTTGGATTTCATTTATTTTGCAGAATTCCTATAGACAATGAATGAGCAGATAATTTAACTGTTAGAAGGTTACAAAGGAGAGAAGCTTGAGTGCTTAAATTTCCCTCAGAAAGAAAATAGTAATTCCCATAGCACTCTTTTGATATATAAGTAATATGTGTACTAGCAAAGATTTTTTTTTAATTATAATATTCTTCTAGTAGTTTTTTTTTTAAATATTTTTATTTATTTCTAGGAGAGAGAGAGAGACAGCGTGAGCAGGGGAGGGTCAGAGAGAGAGGGAGTCACAGACTGAAACAGGCTCCAGGCTCTGAGCTGGCAGTCAGCACAGAGCCCGACGCGGGGCTCGAACCCACGAACCGCGAGATCATGACCTAAGCGAAAGTCAGCCGCTTAACTGACTAACCCACCCAGGCGCCCCTCTTCTAGTAGTTTTAGATATACACCAAGCACCATTGTGTCAAATGGATTACTGACTGTCTTTACCATGCCTTTGCAGATGGAAGACCTTTAGCTCTGAAGGAAATATGGGAAGGAATCCACGAGTGCTATAAGACACGGCTGCTGCAGGAGCCATGGGACACTATTACCCAACAGGTTAGAGAATATTTTTATTTTATTATATGTCATTCTTTCCCTCTGCTCATCTTTTCTTCTAGTATTCTCTCCCCCAGTCTTTTTGCCTATTTCATTTCACTACAGCCTTAACAGATTTCAGTTCAGAAAGAGTTTCCTTTAAAACACCTTCTCAGACCCAGAGTCGGTTTAGCCTTCCTGTTATAAGCTCCCGAAGCACCCTGTAATTTTCCTTTATAGGGCTTCTCACAATTTTAAATTATATATTTGGACAGTTTTTTGAAAACATTTTAATGTCTTTCTTTGTCATTATACCATGTGCTCCCATGTGGGCAGACCGTTTTTTTCTTTATGGTACACCCGGCACTGATATAGTACTTATCATATAGTGAACAGTCAATAAAAATGTATGAAGGAAATGAGAATAGGAGCTAAGTTGGGATATTCACTAAGAAGTGCATGATTTAGTTTGTGTCACCTACAGTGTTTCAGAGTTTTACTCATAGGTACGTTTGCCAAGAAAATTAACTTTTGATTAATAATAGGTTTGCAATGGCAATCTAAAAAAAGTAGAGAAAATACATCTGCAAAAGTAGATATAAAAAGTAGATTTGCAAAAGTAGAGAAAAATAGATCTGTCAATCATATAAGTCATTATTACTGCCTTGCTAAAATCAGCAGTTAATTATTTTAGAAATTTTAAAATACTCATCACCTTGCAACCAATCATGGTCTCCTTAAAAATAATTTTTACTTATATCAAAAATCTTATTTTTTCCTGGCCTCTGTTAAGCTTAATCAAAGCTTCCTTTGAAAATGACTTTATCAGCCATTGGAATTTTTATGCTCTCTTATGTATTTGATCGTAATAATGACAGTTTACTTCCCAATCAGCATAAGAATCCTCAGCATCTTATAAGTAGTTCTGTGACAGTGACTCCAAAGGACCATTTTCTAGGTTTTAATTGGGTACAAACTAGGTTTAAGTACATGTGCATTCATGTTTCACACAGCTCCTCAAGTTGATCTTTTCCTTTACCTTCCCACCCTTGCCCTCATACATAGATCAATTCCTGTGGTCTCCCCTGGAACAATTAGTAAGCCCTTGCCTCTTGGGACTGCTGCTTCACTCCCTTCTCCTACCATTAGTGGCATCCTCTGGACCATGGTCATTTAACTTGCCTATGTGCAAACCTGCTGTAGCTTCAAAAGCCTAGGGCATGTGGCCTAAATGCCTGACTGGGGCTCTATGGCTGCCACTGCCTGGCTCCAACCTGCCCTTTCGAGCTGATCATCTACTCCTACTCTGCTCTACAAGTCTCAGCTCCTGCTGAACAAGGCTATTTGTTTTCCAGAAGCTATTCTGTGCAGTTTGTTCTTAGAATTCTTTCCAGACTTAATTTCTTCCCTATTGCCTTTGTTCTATCTTTATATTTCCATTTTGTTCTCTTGTGTTTCTTTCTTGAAACCATTTCAGCTCACAAAAATGACCCCCTCTGAAATCCGAGTTCTATAGACCAGACATGGGTAGTTGCTATGAAGTAGGATAAAGAGATATATAAGCAAATCCATCATAAAGATTTTTTGCAAGACAGTTTTATTTTATGCAAAGCATTTTATTATTTTTTTAAGTTTATCTTGAGAGCGAATGTACACACAAGTGGGGAAGGGGCAGGGAGAGAGAGAAGAGAGAGAGTCCTGAGAGAGAGAGAGAGAGAGAGAGAGAGAGTCCTAAGCAGACTCCACACTGCCAGCATGGAGCCAGATGTGGGGCTTGATCTCACGAATCACGAGATCATGACCTGAGCCAAAGCCAAGAGTCAGACGCATAACCGACTGAGCCACCCAGGTGCCCCTAAGCAAAGCATTTTAGATTAACCTTTAAGTATTGAGTGCTACAAGTTTCAACTTCCATTGTCCTGCTAGGTGACCACAGATTGTCTCAAAATGTAAACTTTTTGGGGGGGATTTTGTTGGTTGGTTGGTTGGTTGGTTGGTTGGTTGGTTGGTTTTAAATGTTTATGTATTTTTGAGACAGAGAGACAGAGCTTGAGCAGTGGAGGGGCAGAAAAAGAGGGAGACACAGAATCTGAAACAGGCTCCAGGCTCTGAGCTGTCAGCACAGCTCAAACCCACAAACTGTGAGATCATGACCTGAGCTGAAATCAGACGATTAACCAACTGAGCCATCCAGGTGCCCCTCAAAATGTATACTGTTATGTCAGAATCCAGAGGTCTCAGAACATGGTTGGTTGTAAGAGTCAAGGAAGATGGCAAAACATAGAGGCAAAAGGTAGATGGCAAAGACATCCCGGAACTCATATGTATTTTACTTTAGTGCCTTTTTTTCTGTGCTCCTTTTAATTTACATTTTGCATTTTGTTCCTGAGTCCAATTCTTACCCTTTTCTTTTTCTGCCACTAGCAGCCCTGTTATTAATCTCAGTGCAAGCCTGTAGCACAAAACCCAGTGATCTGTGTCATTTTGGGTTTTAATTCTATGTGTCTTTGTTCTGACTTGTGACCTGTGAACAATACTTTGGACTCAACTATATTTTCTTAGTTTCCTAATAGGAAGTTGCTAATAGACTTCTTTTTATTGATAGAACTCCTAACTTGCTAAACCAACCAAATGAACTAATCTGTACATTGTTTTTGGAGATACTGACTAATATCTTTTAATTTTTAGACACTTAAGTGACATATAGACAGCCTATTAATGGACCATCTTCTTCCTACCTGTCATGGTCTAGTAGTAATGATCAAATCACAATAAGTGTTACTATTTTTAACACCCAAGCGTGGGGCTCACTTAATGGGAGGGACTGCAATACAACTACAACACAACTGTGCCATTTAGATATTCCTTTGGAACTTAGCTTATGGGGATTGATCTGTGGACATCTATCCCACTTTTTTTAAAGAAACGATTTAAAAAGTTTTTTTTAACATTTATTCATTTTTGAGAGACAGAGAGAGACAGTATGATCAGAGAGGGACAGAGAGAGAGAGTGGGGGACACAGAATCCGAAACAGGCTCCAGGCTCTGTGCTGACAGCTCAGAGATGCGGGGCTTGAACCCACGAACTATGAGATCATGACCTGAGCTGAAGTTGGGTGCTTAACGGACTGAGCTACTCAGGTGCCCCAATCTGTCCCACTTTTGACAACATACTTTGTTGAAGCTTTCGAATTGCTCATCACAGTGCATGTGCAGTCTTTAAAGACCTAGCCAGGGAAACCCTCTTGTTGCCTTTGCATCACTGGCATGTAAAAGTCATCATGAGTATTTCCTTTGAATGTCTTGGCTTTTAATCCTAGATTCATTAATGGGTTGATATTTACATGCTCTTCTTTGCTTGAGATCTTTGAGAGAGGGTGTCTTCATTTTTGTAAAGCCCCATATGAGAAGAAGTAGGGTGTCCTCAGTGTGGTAATGGGGGTGGTGTGATGCAGCACTAGGGGAGAATGAGCTGACGGAATATTGGTGGCACCGAATAGTAGATGGCGGTTTGCAGAACTGTACTAAAGAACTATTAGCTTGCAGACTGAACGTGATAATGATATCCTGTCCTCCAGAGTGGCTTAAAGACAAAAGCAGCCCTCACATAATGTAAAATGCATTTCACTTCTTTGTAAGGCTTGATTGTGCTCATATAGTTTGTTGCTCTTCATCTTTAGTAATGACACTTCTGTTCTCTCAGCATTTGTCTTGATGATAAGGATCTGTTCATGTCAGACATGAACGCTCTCTTTTGACGACAAGCCACTAATGAATCTCATACATTTGATTATGGTAATTACTTACCTGCTTTTGTCCACCATTAGGAATTACCTATTATCTCAACCCTGTAGCCTAATAAAGAACTTCTGAAAGTAAGTTAACAGATGCCTAGGTTGGATCTGCCCAAAATGGTACAATGAAATGTTATAATAATGATCACTCTTAGATGTGGGCTCTCTGTTTTAGGTAAAAAACTCTTGCGATCTTGGCACAGACTTAAGATAAGAAACCATACCTCCAATTTTAATTGAAAATTGTATGGTTATGTATGTGGGTGTGTAAGTGGTCAGATAAGTAATTGTTTTGTGCTATTTTCTTGTTTGTAAACTTTATATTATGGAAAATTATAAGCATATACAAAAGTAGAGGTAATGTTATAATATATTTTACAAACTAATGGTCAATCTTATTTTTTTCAATATCTCACCCAATCTGGAATTTTTAGAAGCAAATCCTAGATATACCATCTCATCCATAAAACTTTAAGTATGTATGTTTAAAAGATAAGGCCTTTACACCAGTGTTTCTAGAAGCTGTATCCATAATAGCCCAAATGGAAACAACTCTGATGTCCTTCAGAGCATGGAGATTAAACAAAGTGGTATACCCTTATTAGGGGATGCTACTCAGTAATACAAAGGGACCAACTACTGATATGCTGAACAACTTGAATGAGTGGGCAGAGTATTATTCTCAGTACAAAAAGCCAATCTCAAAAGGTTGCATAGTATATGATTCCATTTAATCTAACATTTTTGAAATGACAAAATTATAGATTAGAGAATGGATTTGTGGCTGTTGGGTGTTAGAGAAGAAGGTGTTCCTGGGAAGGAAGAAGGTGTGGCTATTAAAGGCAACACAAGGGAACCTTGTAGCTGTGGAAATATCCTGTGTTTGAGTGTATCAATGTTAGTATCTTGGTTGTGATATTGTACTATACTTTTGCAGGATGTTACCATTGGGGAACTGGGTGAAGGCTATGAATGATCTTTTTTCTTTTTTTAATGTTTATTTATTTACTTTTGAGAGAGAGAGAGAGAGAACAAGCTAGGGAGGGGCAGAGAGAGAAAGACAGAGAGAGAGGAAGACAGAATATGAAGCAGACTCCAGGCCCTGAGCTGTCAGCACAGAGCCCAACATGGAGCTTGAACCCACAAACTGTGAGATCATGACCTGAGCTAAAGTTGGATGCTTAATTCACTGAGCCATCCAGGTGCCCCATGAATGATATTTTTGTGTCATTTCTTATAACTACATGTGATTCTACAGTTATCTCAAAATAAAAAGTTTAATTAAAAAAAGGTAAGGTCTCTTAAAACATAACCACATTTCTCTTACCACAAATAAAATAATAATTTCTTAATATCATTAAATAAGCAATTGATGTTTAAATTTCCATAGTTGGGGTTCTTTTTTTTACAATTTCTATGAATCAGGATTCAAATAGGGCTTATATGTTAAAATAGTTAACATCTCTTAAGACTTTTGAAACTACAATTCTCCTTCCTCTCTCTTTCTTTCTTCACAAATTTTTGTTGAAGAAACAAGGTTATCTGTCCTGTAGTATTTGTAGTCTGTTTTGTTGTTGCTGTTTTCCTAATTGTGTCTCTGTGATGTTGTTTGGTGTGTTCCTCTCTGCATTTTCCTTAAACTGGTAGTTAGACCTGGAAGCTTGATCAGATTCAGGTTTGTTTTTTGAGGCAAGAATACTTCATAGATGATTCTAGATACTTCTATCAAGAGGCACATTATGTTTGGTTATCTTTCTTTTTTGTGATGTTAGCAGCCATTCATGATTATTGCCTAGATCCATTAACTCATTAGGGGTTGCAAAATAGTGGTGTTCTAATTCTATCATCCATTGTTTATGAGCTGGACTGCTTTATAACAGCAGTTTCCTTCACCAGCTTAGTTACTTGAAGTATGCTTTGTATAGAAAATCCAGGGTAAATGTTTTAGCATTTAAGATAATGAGCTCGTTCTCTGGCCTCCTGAGATGACCAAGAAAGTTTTCTTATGTATCGTGGATGTGAGCATTTTATGCATTTCAATTCATTACAGTGATTATCTTTATTATTGCTTGATTTGCCTCATGTTTTACTGATGAAAGTCTCAAGTTGGCCCCTAAGTTATTTTGATATAACCAAATAGCTTTTTGGTTTGAGAAGCTGTTACTTGTTGCCCATTCAGGTCATGCAGTTCATGCCCAGACTTACCCCTCCATTTACAAAGGAGACTTGCTTTCTTTTAGAGCCTTTATCAAGGTGCTGAAGCCAGACAGGGGTGAGCACCACTGCTTACTAGCTGTATGAATTTGGGCAAATTACAACAACTCTCTGCTTATTTTCCATTAGAATAATGACAGCATCTACCTAGAGTTGTTGGTAAAGATTAAGAAAGAGGGTTGTATACAAAAACTCATCCTGTGTCATATCTCCTTGCAAATATTTTTTAACATCTAAACTGTGTGCTTTAAGTTTGGAAACCAAAAGTTTTGAGGTACTTTGTTTTCTGATCTCACAGGTCTGGTGAAGGCTGTCTGAGTACAAATAAGTGAATGGGATTTGGTGGATAAAGTTGGAAAGAAGCTAGTTATGCTTCCTTGAGTGATCCTGTATAAGTATTATGAGAATTGGATGAAATATTGGCAAAGAATAGAGTTAAGAGGAACCAATGCAATACTCATTTTACATATCCCAAATACCATTAATTTCATTTTGAAGACTTCATCATGCCTAAAACATGTAAATATATGGTAATTAATTTCAGTAAGTTTTCATTATTATTTCCATGATAAATCTCTCAGGGTAAAAAAAAAAACCCAAAAAACAAAAAATTAAAGCACAACAAAAAACCAAACTCCTCAGACACCTTTTGGTGAAGAGATTGCTTTTGACTCTCAGTGATGCAGGAAGTCACTGGTTAAGGAGTCTTAAATAATGAAGCTTGATATGTTGCCTGGTGATTTATAATGATGGCTGATAAACTGATGATTTAATTGTGCTTCCTCTAGTAATAATCTTAAGTGCTCAAGTGAAGTTCCAGTGATTGGCTTTCTTCTGAACTCAGTCTCCCTGGAGTCTTTAGGCATCTCTTTTACACAACATCCGATAACTGACTTTTAACTGTTCCTATTTTAAATAATACAAATCAATTAAAACACACAGCTGTTTAACAAAACTTCTCGATGTTGGTATAGGTCTCCGTGGGTATTTCCTGATGGCTCATAATGACATCAATTTAGCGCACCTGGTAGGATCTGTGTGCACTGGAAGTGGCTTAATTCTTAAATGACAAGAAAATTAAGAAGCCTTTTATGGATTGCTGCTGCTGCTGCTTCAGAATCACTGCCAGCGCCATTGCAGACTCTTTCATGGTAGAGGTTTATTTAAATGGCACTGCAGACACCATGTGATGATTTTCTCTGTAATTTGCCGCTAATTTGTTGATTCCGGGTTTCTCAGTATTCATTCTGGACATTAATAAGTCATTTCAGTGGGTAGGTTTTATTGTGCCATAGAAAAACAGTCTATCTTGCAGACTTTTTGTAGAAACTTTCCAGTGTTTTAACAATACTCAGTGATTCTACCACACTTTAGTATCTTACAAAAGCAGAATATGCTTTCATCACTGTGTCTCATTTTCTTTGGTATTTTGGGATAATGATGACAGTGCTATTTTTCTCTGTCTCTATTAGTAATTATTTCTAGATTGTCAGTCTGCACATGCATTGTGACTTTTAATATTTATTGAATGGTGGTGCTGTACTTCACTTTCCATATTCATTTTTTTAATCAATTCAGAAATATCCACTGTCACTCACACTCCACTGTGCTCTTCTTATGGTGAAGGTAAAAAACACACTTTCATAAGTTTTGCTTGTTCCTTGGATTAAGAAGTATATGAAACTTTGTTCTATTTATCTATTATTAAATAATTTATTTCAAAATTTTCTTTGATTTTACACCCTGAAATGTTTTTAGAAAGCTTTAACTATATCCTAAATGCTGTTTAGGCATTGGTATAATATTATTTTCTCATCCGACTTTTACTTTCTAAAGTTTTCTGGACATTAACTACTAATTAAGTGTTCAGAATAGTCTAAGTAGAATGGGGGAGGTGTGATTTATTATGTAAGATCCTTGTCTTATTAAATTGATTTCTAAGATGTTTTGTTTTGTTCCATTTAAATGAGAATTCAGATAAATACACAAGGAAAGTTTTTTTTATTGTTTATTTATTTTTGAGACAGAGCTTGAGGCAGGGAGGGACAGAGAGAGAGGGAGACACAGAATCTGAAGCAGGCTCCAGGCACTGAACTGCCAGCACAGAGCCCAATGCGGGGCTCGAACCCACGAACCGTGAGATCATGACCTGAGCAGAAGTCGGACGCTTAACTACTGACTGAGCCACCCAGGCGCCCGACAAGGAAAGTATTTTTTATAAGTGACCAGCTTATATTGGTATATTGGGTTTCATTTCTTTAAACTGAAGTTTACTTCACTAGGTAATGAAAACAAGAGACTGGTTAATGTACTTTGTCATATATATATCTGGTTAAGCAGACTATTGCTTGGCTTTTTACCATCACAGTTGCACTTTTGACTCAGCACATGCCTTGACTTTATATAAGTCTTTCTTTAAGGATTTTCCTAGCTTTTCACTGATCCTTGGAATGTCTCTTTCTAAAAAAAGAGCAGCTTATAAATGTAAAAACAAATGCCACTTAAAAATGTATAATTAATTTTAATATCACTCATCTTAGCACATTTCATTTTGCTAATTACTTACCATCAATTTTTAATTTTTAATAAACATCTTAGTTCTAAAACCTTATGTTTGAGGAATATTTATAATCTCATTTATGGTTTTTGAGAAAGAGGTTAATGGTAGATAGGCAAGAAGGAGCAGCTCGTGGCAGGCAGAGAAGTCAAGGAGAGCAGAAAGGCAGGCACAGGACCTGGAGGGGAGAGAAAGTGGACTCTGAGACACACTTATCCACAGGAAGGTTGTGAGTCCCCTGGAAGGGTTTAAGCTTCCTATGAAAGATGCTATTTGTTTTATCTTATTTTTGACACTGTGGTGCCTGCATACACATATTCTACCATGTAATTATTGCAGTTTTTTCATCCCACTTCCTACCCTTTTCAGCTTCTTTTTTCACTTGTTGTTTTCCTGATTCTTTTCCATGTGAGCTGTTACATTCCCCATATTTTATTTGCAGTTTATATTTTATAGTTTAAAATGTGGCCAATAGTAGGGATAATACCAAAATGTATAAAGTATGTGTACAAGTCATTACAATTATTGTATTGCATGGTGATATTATTGTTTCAATATATAAATTCATTTCTACTTCCGTCTGTCCAATCTGAATTTCAGAAATCTTTCAAGTGGTGTGAGTATATATACACATATAGTGTGTATACATATAGATAGTCTATAGTATATATATATATATATAGTCTATAATGCATATACTATAGCCATCTAATCAATTGAATAAGAAATAAATAATGGAGGGGTAAAGATGGTTGTAATGGAAACATCCAAGCTAAGGGTTATTTTCAAGTTTTCTCGAACAAGAAGTAATGAAAAGGGAAAGCCAATTAAATAGATCGCTTTATTCTGTTGTGGAAGGAGGCAGACAAGTTTATCAGGAGAAACAAACTTCTCTTGTGTTAATTTTAGGAAGATATTTTACAAATATGTAAAAGTAGTCTCTTTTATAGATACCTATATATATAGGGGCACCTGGTTGGATCAGTTGGTTAAGTAACTGACTTTGGCTCAGGTCATGATCTTGTGGTTCATGAGTTTGAACCCCATGTCAGGCTCTGTGCCAACTGCTCAGAGCCTGGAGCCTGCTTTGGATTCCGTGTCTTTCTCTTTCTCTGCCCTTCCTCTGCTTGCACTCTGTTTCTCTCTCAAAAATAAACATTATTTTCTTTAAAAAATATAAATATATATACATATGTAATATGTATGTTCACATATATATGTTATACATAAATATACACAAATACAAATGTGATTATACTACGCACCAAGTTTTTGAAATTTACATCAGTCATCTTCTCATGTCAATACTGAAATACATCTAAATTTTCCTTTGTTTTTAAATTTTATGTTATTTATTTTGAGAGAGAGAGAGAGCATGTGTGTGTGAGCAGGGGAGGGGAAGTGGGAGAGAGAATCCCAAGCAGGCTCTGCATTGTCAGCACAGAGCCCGACATGGGGCTCAGTCTCACAAACTGTGAGATCATGACCTGAGCCAATAGGAAGAGTCAGGCACTTAAACTTAACTGAGCATTCCAGGTGCCCCTAAATTTTCTTTTTAATAACTGTGTGGAATCCATTCTAAGGCCATGCCATAATCGTTTTAACCAATTTTGTATTTTCAACATTGAATTATTTTCCAATTATTTTCTTATAAATAATTTCTAAGTGACCATCCTTGTATTTATAATTTGTGTGGTTGTCAGATTATTTCTTGTAATAAATCCTTAGAAGTGAAATTGGTGAGTCAATAAGTATTCACATTTAAAGATTTTGTTAAACATTCCCAAGTGTATTAATTCTTACTACCAGTAGTATATTAGAGAACTAATTTCCCTAAGTGTTTACTGACACTGGTCATAATTGTTCTTCTTAAAGTGCTACAATCTGATGTCGAACAGGCTTCTGACTGGAGTCTTGTACTTGAACCCTGAGTTACTGTTGAATAGATGAAATGTACATTTTTCTTGCAGTCCATTGGCACATACATTTTAGACGCTGAGGAAGTTGACATATGGTCGTAACTAAAAGATCTGACTTCCATTCTTGCCAACATGGAGTATTGTTTCGCTGTCCAGAGGCAGCTCACAGGAGTACATGGTAGCAAGGCTGAGGCTTCTATTTTAATGTAAGCCTTATTAGATTTGTACAAATGATTGAGCGGAATTCATGGAAAGTTCTAAGTCTTGCTCCTTTAAGTATGGAAGGTAGGATCTGAGATAGCAAGATTTTTGCTAGCAAGAATTATCAATCATCCACCTTACCCAGATAACAAGAGTTGTATGTAATATTTGATTGAGTTAAACCATATCTAAAGGGACCTGTCAGGTGATTTAACTATTAATACACTCCCCTGCAAACAATTGAAAGTTAGCATTTTGAATAGTTTCAAAGTATCATCCATTTAGGTCCCAAAGAACATATTCCAAAACTGACATATATGGTTTTGGCACAGTTGTGCTTAAAGTGTTCCTCCTGGCAGTAATTAGTTGCCAGATTCATGTATTCTTTAAATAGAATGGGTCATCACCATATAGATGGGTGCTTGTCTTTCTGTTTCCTGCCACGGGAAATCAAGTACTCAGTTCTTCTAAAAGCGGTATGAAAGTGGAAATAAATTTATGTGTGGCAAATGAATGGAACTCTATTATACAACCTTTTAAGATTAGAATTTATCTTGTCTAAAGATTATTCTAGCAACAATAGCTAACATTTACAGAGAGTTTCTCAAGTACCAGGCTTTCTTCTGAATACACATATTATTTCACTAATCTTCTGAATACCCCTATTAGGTTGAATCTATTCTCCGAATTTTAGAGAAGGAAACACTGAGGTACAAAGGCATCACATAACCTGCTAAAGGTCAAACACCTACTGAGTGACAGAATCAGAATTTGAACTAATGAGCTAGAGAGCTCATGTCTTAATCACTAATTTTGTTGTTTCTCCCACAATGCTAAACTTGTTCTCAAGATGTTATCATATTGAAGACATATTAAAGTAGACCTAAACCCTTTCTGGCTCATGGACCTCTGTGAGAATCTGATGAAAACTCTGGAGCCTTTTCCTAGGCATACAGTATTTTGCAGCCCTAATCAGCAGGCCCCTCAGCAGGACATCCAGATCCTTGGAACTTGTAGTGGCCATTGTGGATTAGAACTCAGCATTCACCCCACCCTCCTCTTGTGCCCTTCCTGTACTCCAGACACTGGAAAGTGGAAACAGTTTTCCAACTCCCTTTTGGAGAGGTATTTGAATTTGATTTAGGTTCATCATATCAGATGTGTTTGTGCAGGATTTGGAAGGTAGAGGTGTTGGAGGCTGCACTTCGGTGCAAGCATTGCAGGTCATGGAGGTTTTCTGTATGGCTCCAGTGTCGGTCACTGGCTTTGGTCACTGCCCTTTGGGGCAGAGGATGGGGCAGTTGTTTTGCTGGTGTGAATTGAAGCAGATGTGGTGTGGCCCTGGCGATGGCCACAGTAGAGGCAGGTGTCTGATCATAGGAGTGGAGGTATGATTCTAGAATGGCCGATTCCTGATCTGAAAAGGAACAGTATGTCCCATGGTGTCCAGTTCTCTAGTATGGACTTGGAAATTGTTCAAAAGTCATTTAGAATGTGTTTATTCAGCCCTCCCAATGAGGGCTTTAGCTAGTCAGAGTAGATTCTGTTTATTGCAACTGTAACTTGACTGCTACAGTAATGTATAGCTGGAACCACGGATGGTTTTTTCCACAGGTTGGCTCTGAAGTCAGAAATACTTGGGTTCTTACTCAAGTCTACATAATAACATTGTGACCAAGGACAAATTATTTGACTTTTCTCCTTCCTCATTCTCAGAATGGGAAATTATTTTTTTTCTCAAATAGTTTATTGTCAAGTTGGTTTCCATATAACACCCAGTGCTCATCCCAACAAGTGCCCTCCTCTGTGCCCATCACCCCCTTCCCCTCTTCCCACCATCAGCCCTCATTTTGTTCTCAGCATTCAATAGTCTCTCATGGTTTGCCTCCCTCCTTCTCCCCAACTATTTTTCCCCTTCTCCTCCCCCATGGCCCTCTGTTAAGTTCCTCCTAATCCATGTATACGTGCAAACATATGGTATCAGTCCTTCTCTGCCTGACTTATTTCACTCAGCATAACACCCCCAAGTTCCATCCATGTTGCTACACATGGCCAGATTTCATTCTTTCTCATTGCCATGTAGTATTCCATTGTATAGATAAACCACATCTTCTTGATCCATTCATCAGGTGATGGACACTTAGGCTCTTTCCATGATTTGGCTATTGTTGAGAGTGCTGCTATGAACATTGGGGTACATGTGCTCCTATGCATCAGCACTCCTATATCCCTTGGGCAAATTCCTAGCAGTACTATTGCTGGATCACAGGGGAGTTCTATTGTTCATTTTTTGAGGAACTTCCACACTGTTTTCCAGAGGGGCTTCAGGGAAATTATTTTTATATGGGGACCATTATAAGGACTATCTCATTGGGTTGTTGTGAGAATTATGTGAGTTCACACATGTGATATGTTTAGCATAATGCTTGGCACACAGTTGATGCTAAGAATGTGAGTTATTATCACCATTTTTGTGAAAAGAAAAAGTAGTGGACATAACTTCTGTTTTGTGTAAAATACAGCCCTGCAATGGTGAATAGAATAATTGTTGAAACTCAAGTTTTCTGCAGCAGTATATTCACAAGCACAAACTGGTAGTTTATTGAGGAAGGAGCTCTCTAGAGTACTTAGGAGTCATATTTACTTAGTCAACTAAATCAAGAGTTTTGTAGTTCTCATTCAAAACAGCATTCGAAAAGTTCTAGTGAATCTCCTTCAGAAGTGACCTTCAGCTATTTCAATGTACTGCATTTTATGGTACAGGATTTGCACATCATGGGAGCAATGTCCCAAGGCTGTGAGAGCAGAAATAGCCCATCTGGGCCTGTGAGAACCCACCTCCACGGCGCTTCTCCCTGAGCCATGGAGTGAGCGGTTTCATTCTAAAATCTGTAGTTGTTATTGGACCTGTGGCTAAGCCTACAGCTTTCCATTGAAACATAGATATATCTTACCATACCCTCCAGTACATCCAAAATTGAATATTATAGATACTGTTGTCAATTTTTTAAACCACTTGCTGGTAAAAGGAGTTAAATTGAATTGAATACATGTCTAAGTAGCTTCCTCTAATCAATATGACCCTTTCTGTCAGGCTTTCTCCCTCCCCACACTCTCACCCCCAGCCTTATTCAATTAGTCCTTAATAACCAGGAATGTAGTGGCATGTCCCTCAAACCCTCAAATGGAAGCAAGGCAGGTTTTTCAAATTTAAATTTGTTAATATGTAGCCTGTGGGGAAGTCTGGGAAAGGGCAATCACAACAGTACACACCTTAGATCACAGAAGTTTGCTTATATGACCCATTTGAGTTTCCTAAAGCCTTCCTCCCCCCAGGTTGATTTGCAGGTTGTCACACAATCAAATTAATTACAAACAGTTGATAAAGGAGACAATCCATTTAAGAGTCCTGTAAAATGATCACTTTTGATACTTCCAAGTCCATCTCCTACATAAAAAGATCAACAAAATGCACCACTTTTCCACATTTTATTTAAATTCTTCACAGGCATGTTTGACATCAATATTACCACCAGGAAAGGCGGAATGATCATTAGGACTCTTGAATATGTGGGTGATGTTTCCCCTTGGACTTTGATTTAGAAGAATTAAGCTGTAACGTCATGCAAATTTGACCACTGATCAAAATAGCTGTGAACCCTATGGAACAATCTTCTCAAAACAAAACTTTTTCCTACTGATGGGGCTTTAATCAAATCATGATCATTTTGTGTACTCTCACCTCCAGAAATTATTGTGTCAGTGAATTTGTGTTTCATACTGGCTTTTGGAAATCCCCTTGTGTGAGTGGGGTTATCTCAGGGCTATTCTATGTGTGTATTAGGGCATATGTGAGAATGCGTGGGTGAAGAGGAGCCATATTTGGAAGAGGTAACTAGATAGGGCTTTGGAATCTGTCACCTGACTTCAAAGTACCCCAACTTCTGGGGTTTTTTTGGGTCATATAAGGTTTTATTTCCAAAAAGTGTTCTGGTACTTTAAAATGTTTGAAAGCATCTGAGTTAGAAGACATTTTGCCTAGATATAATTCAAACAATTGTCAAGTTAAAGCTAGGCCACTAATCTTGTATTGTTCCTTGACAAGGGGAATTTTAGTTTTGAGACATGTCAGGTCTATCTTTTGAGAGAATCGAGTCAGGAATATATAAGCCTGTATTGTTTCTAGCAGGTTGCTCAGAAAGGAAAAGGAAAAAAAAAAAAGCCTTTTTGTCTTAACTGAAATCAGTGTGGCCCCGCCTACCTTTGATCTGCTAAAGTTATTTTGTGGAGTGATTGAATAAAAATGGTTCTTAAATTCCATAGCCTTGGATGTTACAGAGTTCATTCTATGAAACAAATGGCTTCTAGCAACTAATGATAGGACTTAAAAGGAAGATGATCAGGGTGTTTGAATTTAGTTGTCCATTCTGCCACTTCACAAGGCACAGACTTTTGGCCCTCTGGGAATGTATGGAGCTCCCCTAGAATAACGAAAAAAAAAAAAAAAAACATAACCAGTTAATTTTGGAAATGGAGGATCTTAAGTTTCTATAGCTGCCAGTAGCATCTCCTTTTTTCTTTTGGCTAACTCAGCTCATGTGTACTTTACATATGATGGCCAATCTGCAGACCAAGGTAGCTCAGGAAAGTCACCAAGGATGCCCTTCCTTTCTTGTGCAAAGTCTACTTTTACTTTTGTCTCATTGCTGCCTGGTTTCAGGTACTTCATTCTGCAACTCTAGTATTGGCATCCTCTGGCCCCATGTTCTTGTTATTTGAAAGTGATCTTCCTGATGTACAAAGCTTAGCTCTCTCTTGTCATCACCGGCTTTGGTCTTGGTTCCCTATGTTACTTGAAGAAAATGTCTCTCTTCTTCTTGCCCACAAACAACAAATGTGGCAGGATCTTCCTAACAATCCCAAACTCTTTTCAGGCAGGATTGGATGAAGACTAAAGAGATCTGAAGTACAGCATAATCAACCAGTCATTCTGAGATGGGAGGTTTGTCTAAAGACAATGATGACTTTCCAGGTGATGGTTTGATAGTTTAGAAATTTTAAGGGCCCTGTATTTTATGTATGTATGTATGTATGTATGTCTTTATATCTTTTTAGACAGAAGGAAGTGCAAGGGGGCAGGGACAGGGGACAGGGGCAGAGAGGGAGAGAGGGAGAGAATCTTCAGCAGGCTCCATGCCCAGTGTGGAGCCAGACATGGGGCTGGATCCCACAGCCCTGGGATCATGCCCTGAGCTGAAATCAACAGTTGGATGCTCAAAAGGCTGAGCCACCTAGAAGCCCCAAAGGCCCCTTATTTTATATCTATCTATGTGTCTGTCTCTATAAATAAAATGATTTTTGCACCATACCAAGTTCACATTCAGAGGCTCAGGTGATTGACCTCAGCTGAGTCTGAGTGCCCTGAGAACTCTTGCAAAGAGGTGGTGTTTAGCAGGAAATGAAGTCTGTTTGCTGATCTATGAGTGTTTTGTGCAGGTCCTGATTACTGTGTGTGTTACATGTCCTGTCTATGGAAAAGAGAAGCCTTCATTTTTTAGAGTGAGGACATGAGGAAAATTGGGTGACAGGGAGGAAGTGGGCCTAGGGAAGTCTGATTAAGCGGATTCAGCTGATAATACAGTATATTTCCCTTGGGGTTTCATTTAATTCACCTGCCCAGTTCTAGATTTTATTTAGAGACATTCTAAGTATTATTAGACCACATACAGATGAGCAAAGTAAAACAGGTTTGCATTTAATAACCAAAGTAGAAGACTAGGATTAGGATGCACATTTTCTACATGTTTTCTGTAGTTTTGACCTCAACTTTAAATTCACTTTCAAAAGCAGAAATTCCATAACCTGAATCTGTGCTCTGAGAGGTTATTGCTCTCACTTTGCAATATTCTAAGAATGGGCAGCTATTGTATTTTAATTGAAAAAAATAAAATCCCAGAAGAGAACAGTACTAGAATAGGTTCCTGGGATTTGGGGACTTGCTTGAAACTTTATTTAATTGCTGTTTTGCATGACTTTTCATATTGAATGTTCTGAACACTGAACATCCTAATTTGTTAGTGGAAGCATTACTTAATATGATGATTTACTTTAGTTTCTGGTAACGTACATGATGTGCCCTAAACATTATCAGGTACATATGCACATTCAGCTCTCACATGGATACATTACATAGCTAATTTCCCATTTTTTCTTGCATATGTTTCAATTAAAAGCAGCAGTTTCCTTTGATCATTTATCTCAGTCACAGGGATTTTTCCATTCTAAATGCTAATATTGATTTATTTTTTAGAAGTCAATTTCAGAGGGGCTCCTGGGTGGCTCAGTCAGCTAAGCATCTGACTCTTGATTTCAGCTCAGATGATGGTCTCACAGTTACGGTGTTGATGGTACAGTGACTGCTTGGCATTCTCTCCCTCTCTCTCTCTCAAAATAAATATGAATAAAGTTAAAAAAAATTTAAGAAAGAACCTGGTAAAAATTTTTGAAATTCTGGGTGGGAGTGATCGATTGTTTCTATTAGAAAACAAAGTAAGAAATCTCCAAGTCAAACAAAAACAGTATCACCAATATTAGTTAAATAAATATTTTTCTGGAAAAATATTTACTGGTTCGTCTCAAAATATGAAAACTGCATTTATTTCATGGTAAAATTTTGTGCTTATGGGGGATTATCTCAAACTTTTCTTTTTAATTAATAAATTTCCTAAGTCTTAGTAACTGAGTCTTAATAACTTAAGAGTCTGAGACATTAAGATAACCTAAGGGAACATAGACTTTATAGCAAGAAAGACATAGACTAAAGACTGCATCTGCCCCTTACAAGCTGTATGTCTTCAGGTAAGTCAGCTAAAAATTATTTTGCCTGACATTAATGTATCTACACCAACTTTGTTTTGGGTAGTATTTGTCTGATAAATCTTTTTCTACGTTTTAATTATTCATCTTTCTCTGGCTTTTTTTTTTCCTGATAAATAGAAAATACTTTTAAACCTTACGTATAGTAAAAAGAACTTTTTTTTGGTGTTTAGTTTTGTGAGTTTTGAAAAATTCATGGATATGTGTGAGTCTTGCTGCAGTGAGGATATTGAACAGTTCCTTCTCCCGCCCTAGACTTCCAGGCACCTCTCTGTGCAGTCAACCCTTTCACCCACCCAATCCTTGTTCTCTGTACCTATGTTTTGCCTTTTCTAGAATGTCATATATAGATTTATACAATATACAGCAGTCCCCCTTTATCCACAGTTTTGTTTCTGAGGTTTCAGTTATCTCTGGTCAACTGTGGTCTTGAAGCAGATGATCTTCCTTCTGATAGATCCTCAGAAGGTCACAGTAACCTGACAGTACATCACAGTGCCCATGTCCTTCACCTCAGTTCATATCTCATATAGGCATTGTATCATCAGAAGTGTGATATTTCTATTGTTAATTTTCTGAGGAGCCTCCATAGTGTTTTCATAATGGCTATACCAATTTGCATTCCTGCCAACAATGTATAAGGACACCTTTTTTTCCACATCTTTACCAACATTATTATTTCTTGTCTCTTTGATTGTCACCATTCTGACAGGTGTGAGGTGATATCTCATTGTAGTTTTGATTTGCATTTCCCTGATGATTAGTGTGTTGAGCATCTTTTCATTTGTCTGTTGACTGTATGTCTTCTTTGGACAAATATCTATTCAGATCCTCTTCTGATTTTTAATCAGCTTATAATTTTTATTGTTTTTTTATTTTTTATTTTTCTGGTGTTGAGTTGTATAAGGTCTTTGTATGTTTAGATATTAACCCCTTATAAGATACATCATTTTCAAACATCTTCCATTCAGCAGGTTGCCTTTTTGTTTTGTTGATAGTTTCCTTTGCTGTGCAAAAGCTTTTTATTTTATGTAGTCCTGATAGCTTATTTTTGCTTTTGTTTCCCTTGTTTTAGGAGGCCTGTCTAAAAAGAAATTGCTATGGCCAATGTCAGAAAAATTACTTTCTATGTTCTCCTCTAGGATTTTTTTTTTTAATTTTTTTTTTTTAATGTTTTATTTATTTCTAGGAGAGAGAGAGAGACAGCGTGAGCAGGGGAGGGTCAGAGAGAGAGGGAGTCACAGACCGAAAGAGGCTCCAGGCTCTGAGCAGGCAGTCAGCACAGAGCCCGACGTGGGGCTCGAACCCACAACCGCGAGATCATGACCTAAGCGAAAGTCGGAAGCTTAACCGACTAAGCCACCCAGGCGCCCCTCTCCTCTAGGATTTTTACTTTCAGGTCTGCCATTTAGGTATTTAGTTATTTTTTAAAATATAATTTATTGTCAAATTGGCTTCCATACAACACTTAGTGCTCACCCCAACAGATGCCCTCCTCAATGACCATCATCCACTTTCCCCTCTCCGTCACCCCCTCATCAACCCTCAATTTGTTCTCATTACTTGAAAGTCTCTTATAGTTTGCCTGTCTATCTCTCTGTGACTTTTTTCTCCCTTTCCCTCCCCCATGGTCTTCTGTTAAGCTTCTCAGGATACACATATGAGTGAAAACATATGGTATCTGTCTTTCTCTGACTGACTTATTTCACTTAGCATAATACCCTCCAGTTCCATCCACATTGCTGCAAATGGCCAGATTTCATTCTTTCTCATTGCCAAGTAGTATCTCCAAAGGCAAGAGAATAAAAAGCAAAAATGAACTATTGGGACCTCATCAAGATTAAAAGCTTCTGCACGGCAAAGGAAACAACCAACAAAACTAAAAGACAACCAACAGAATGGGAAAAGATAGTTTTAAATGACATATCAGATAAAGGGCTAGTATCCAAAATCTATAAGGAACTCACCAAACTCCACACCCAAAAAATAAATAATCCAATGAAGAAATGGGCAGAAGACATGAATGGACCCTTTTCCAAAGAGGACATCCAGATGGCCAACAGACACATGAAATGATGCTCAACTCATCATCAGGGAAATACAAATCAAAACCACACTGAGATACCATCTCATGCTGGTCAGAGTGGCTAAAATGAACAAATCAGGAGACTATAGAGGTTGGCAAGGATGTGGAGAAAGGTGAAACCTCTTACACTGTTGGTGGGAATGTAAACTGGTGCAGCCACTCTGGAAAACAGTGTGAAGGTTCTCCAAAAAATTAAAAATGGAACTCCCCTATGACCCAGCACTAGCACTGCAAGGAATTTACTCAAGGGATACAGGAGGGCTGATACATAGGGGCACATGTACCCCAATGTTCATGGCAGCACTTTCAACAATAGCTAAATCTTGGAAAGAGCCTAAGTGTCTGCCAGTTAGGTCTTTAATCCATTTGGAGTTTGCTTTTGTGTATGGTAGGTAGAAAGTGGTCCACTTTAATTCTTTTACATGTAGCTGTCCAGTTTTGCCAACACCGTATGATATCACTCATAAGTGGAATCTAAGAAAAAAGAAGGAGACAGAGAGAGAGAGAATAAATAAACAGAAAGGAGACAGATCTGTAAATAGAAAGAACAAATTGCTGGCTTTCAGAAGGGAGAAGGAGAGAGGTGATGGGCAAAATGAGTGAAGGGAAGAGGGAGATACAGACTTCCACTTATAGAATGAATAGATTACAAGAATAAAAGGCAGAGCATAGGGTGTATAGTCAATGACACTGTAATAGGCTTGTATGGTGACAGATGGTAGCTACATTTCTGGTTAGCACAACATACTATATAAACTTGTCAAATCACTATGTTGTACACCTGAAACTAATGTAATGTTGTGTGTCAACTATACTAAAAAAAAAAGGGGGGGGAGTAATACAGTACAAAAATTCTACTTGGAGAGAGATCACATTCATACTTATTTTATAGTATATTATAATTATTCTACTTTATTACTAATTATTGTTGTTAATCTCTTATTGTAACTTTTAAGTTAAACTTTATAATTGTCATGTATATACAGAAAAAAAATAACATTATGTTTGACACTATCTGTAGTTTCAGGCATCCACTGGGGATCTTGGAGTGTACTCCTCACAGATAAGGGAGGAGGACTGTTCTATAGGGTTTTGAGTCTGGTTGCTTTCACTTAGCACAACTTTGAAATTTGTTCGTGTTGATGTATATATTTAGAGTTTTAACTTTTTATTGCTGGATAGTATTCCATGTATGAAAGTGAAACATTTTGTTTATTTATTTACCAGGTGAAGGACCTTGGTTTGTTTTTACTTTTTATCATTTAAGAATAACACTACTATGTGTGAACTTTATTTTATTTTTTTTTATTTTTATTTTTTTAATGTTTTATTTATTTCTAGGAGAGAGAGAGAGACAGAGTGAACAGGGGAGGGTCAGAGAGAGAGGGAGTCACAGACTGAAATAGGCTCCAGGCTCCGAGCTGGCAGTCAGCACAGAGCCCGACGCGGGACTCGAACCCACAAACGCGAGATCATGACCTAAGCGAAAGTCGGACGCTTAACCGACTAAGCCACCCAGGCGCCCCAATGTCAACTTTATTTTAACAATAAATTTAAAAAAAAAAAGAATAACCATGCTATAAACATTCATTAACATGGTTTGTTTGTTCATGTAAGTTTTCATTTCTCTTAGGTAAATACTTAGGAGTAAGATTACTAGTGCATATGGTGAGTATTTATTTAAAAAAAAAAAAAGTAGGCTCTTTTCTGAAGTGTCAGAATGGTTTTGCATTTTACCAGCAATTTCTGAGTGTTCCCCTTGTTCCACATCTCACTAGCATTTGGTGCTGTCAGTTTTTAAACGTATTTTAGCCATATCAGTTAGTTAAAATAATATCACAGTGTGGTTTTATTTTGCATGTACTTAATGACTAATAGTATTACCTTTTTGTTTTCAATTAAAATTTTTTTTGAACATGAGTGGGGGAAGAGCAGAAGGAAAGGGAGAGAGAAAATCCCAATCAGGCTACATGCTGTCAGCACAGAGTCTGGAGCCTGATGTGGAGATCAATATTATAAACTGTGGGATCGTGAGCTGAGCCAAAATTCAGAGTCAGATGCATCACCAAATGAGCCACCCAGGTGCTCATTGAGTATCTTTTTTATGTGCCTTTGTCATTCCTATATTTTCTTTGATGAAATATCTTTTCAAATCTTTTGCCTATTTTTTAATTAGATGCTTTTTGTTCTCATTATTGGTGTTTGAGAGTTCTTTACATATTCTAGATACAAGTCCTTTACTAGATATGTGATGTACAGACGCTTTTTCCCAGTATGTGACTTCTCTTTTTATTCCTTTAATAGTGTTGCTCAAAGAGCAAGAGCTTTTAAATAATACAAAATCCAGTTTATCAAAAAATATTTTTGTACTGTACTTTTAATATTATATCAAATAACTCTTTGCCTGGCCCAAGATCACAAAAATTTTTCCTAGATACTTCAAAGCTTAAATTTTTACCCATTTATCTGTGATCCATTTTCACTTAATTTTTGTGTAAGGTACCAGTATGGCTTCAGGTTTATTTCATTTTATTTTATTTGCATGTGGATGTCCAGTTGGTCCAGCAAAATTTGTTAAGAGGTTTTTCTTTTTTGATGGAGTTATCTTGTACTTTTGTCAAAAATCAATTGGCCATATATGAGTGAATCTATTTTTGGGCTTTCTTTTCTTTTCCATTGATCTATTTTTCTGCCCTTTCACCAATACCACACTGTCGTGCTTATTGTAGCTTTATATTAAGTCTTGAAATCAGAGTGTAAGTCTCTCAACATTGTTCTTCTTTTTCAAAACTGTGTCAGCCATTCCTCTGCCTTTCCATATATATTTTAGAACCAGCTTGTCAATACCCACAAAAGTTGGAATTTTAATCGGGATTCTTTTCAATCTATATAGATCAATTAGGGGAGAAGTGGCATCTTAATGAGTCTTCCAATATGTGAAAAAGTGTAACTGTCTACTTTTGTATGTCTTGTTTGCTTTCTTTCATCAGTGTTTTTATACTATATTAAGCATATAGATCTTATATACAGTCCTTACATTTTTACCTAAATGTTTCCAGTTTTGATTCTATTATAATTAGTATTTTTAAAAAATTCATTGCTATTATATAGAAATAGAAATACAGTTGATTTTTATATATTGGCCATATATCCTGGGACCTTGGTAGATTCAATTGTTAGTTCTAGGAGCTTTGTTGTAGTTTTGTGGATTTTCTATGTTGACAATTGTGTCTTCTGCCAAAAAAGGCAGTTTTATCTTTTCCTTTCTAAACTGTATGCCTTTTTCTCCTTTCTTTTGCCATATTACAGTAACTAAGACTTCCAGAATAATGTTGAATGGGGCGATGAGAGCTGTGGTGGCTAATTTTATATGTCTACCTGACTTGGTCACGGTACCCAGATATTTGTCAAACGTTATTCTAGATATTTCTGTGATGGTATTTTTTAGATAAGTGTCACATACAAATCAGTAGTCTTTGAGTAAAGCAGGTTACCCACCATAATATGCATGTGCCACATTCAATCATTTGAAGACCTTAAAAAGACTGACTTTCCCAAGCAAGATGAAGTTCTGCCAACAGACTGGTTTTGAATTCTAAATGAAACTCCTCCATGGGTCTCTAAGCTGATAGTGTACTCTACATATGTTGGACTTGCCAAAGCCACTACAATCATGTAAGCCAATTCCTTAAAATAAATTTTTCTCTGTCTATCTATCATCTATCTTTCTATATCAATGCATATACACACACATCCTGTTGGTTTTGTTTCTGTGGAGAACCTTTATTAATACAACATACAATATCCTTGCCTTTTCCTTGATATTTGAAGAAAATCACTGATTATTTTTCTGTTAAATGTAATTAATTATATTTTCTATTTAATAAAATGTTAGTTGTAGATGCCCTTTACTAGATGCTTCTTAAGGAAATTCCATCCTTTGTTAGCTTGATGAAAATTTTTTAAAAATCATGAATGGATGTTTAACTTTGCCAGATGCTTTTTATACATCTATCGAATTGGTCATAGGATTGTTCTTCTTTAGTCCTTTAATATGGTGAATTACACTGGTTAATTTTCAGATACTGGACCAGGTCTGCAATCCAGGGATAAATTCCACTTGGTCATGATATATTATCCTTTTAATATATTTTTTGCTTTAATTTGCTAATGTTTTGTTAAAGATTTTTATATTCATTTGCATGACAGGTATTAATCTATAGGTTTTTTCCTTGATATTTTTTCTGGGGACATGAATAGTCTTGGACCTTTTTATATAGACCTACAATTTTTTAAAATCTTTTTTTCCTTCTCTCTTCAGATTGGATAATTGCTATTGATCTATATTCAGGTATTCTTTTTTTTTTTTTTAATTTATTTAGTTTTTGTTTACTCTTTGAGAGAGAGAGCAGGGGAGGGGCAGAGAGAAAGGGAGAGAGAGAGTCCCAAACAGGCTTTTTACTGTCAGGTAGAGCCCTACGCAGGGCTTGAACCCACAAACTGTGAGATCTTGACCTGAGTTGAAATCAGGAGTCAGACACTTAACTCACTGAGCCACCCAGGAAAACCCCTTCAGGTTTTCCAAATTCTTCCTTTGTAATATTCATTCTGCCAGAGAGACCATCCAATGAATTTCTCATTTCAAATATTGTTAATTTACAGAGTTTCCTCTTGGTTCTTTTTTTATGTGTATCTGTAGAGAACTCCTATTTTTCATTAATTTCAGGAGTACTTAGCTTTACCTCCTACGGCATGTTGATAATAGCTGCTTTAATGTCTTTGTCTAATAATCCAGTATTTGGGACATTCTGAGATTGGCATCTGTCTTTTCCCTTGAGAACTGGTCAAATTTTCCTGGCTCTTGGTTTGGCAAATAATTTTAAATTATATCCTGGTTATTTGACTATTAAGCCATGAAATTCTTGGTCCTGTTAAAATTCTGAAGTAAATGTTGATTTTGTTGTTTGTGTGTCTTAGCAGGCTATCAACTCACTGAGGTTCAGACCGCATGTTCTGTCTCATCTTCTCTGAGTGATGTTTCCAATGTCAGTTGAATTTTCTAAGCATTTGCTTTACTGCTTTGCATCTCTCCTTTGCTTGCACTTCTCAGGGGTTACTCTGAGACTTGGGTAATATTTTAAATTGCATGTCAGTTCTCAGAGTTTTCCTAGGCTGGTTTGGATCTGTCCTGGACACACACAGCTTAGGGGTTTGCCTGGGGCTTGTATCTGTTTGTATACAGAAGGAGGGGATACATTTCTCTGGCTCTCTATGACCTAGGAGTTCTCCCACGCTCTCTAGATCTCAGAGGCCCCTTTTTCTGGTCTTCCTAGAAAGATCGGGATTCTCTTGGAGTTGTAGCCTCTTGCCGTGCATGTAGTTCCACATGACTGGGACTACCCTTGAGACAAAGCAGTGGGAGAAAAGAGAGAAGAAGAAAAACAAACACACATGTGTTCCTCCACAGGCTTCAAATCAGTGTGTCCTTTGGCCAGTTGCTCTGGCTAGAAACATGTTTTTGGGATTTTAATGTTTGTTTTTCTCAAAGTTTCAGGCTGCCAGTGCTGTTCAGGTCCATGACAGGACCATCGTTGGGGTTGGACTATGAGGGGATAAAAGAAGGAAAGGAACAACAAAAACGAAGTAGAGAATCTTTCCCTATTTTCTTCGACTCACAGGGACCCCTTTTCCCAGTTGTCAGACTAAAGAGGGTCTCATCCCAGTGCTTTTTTTGCTGTGCTTCTTAATTCCACACTGGGACAATCCTTGGGACAAAGCTAGGAGATAGAAGAAGAGCAAGTAGGGAACTTACTCCCATAGAAGTTTTTCTTCAAGCTGCTACTCTTTCCTTTTATTTTTTTTTCATTTTTTTTTAATGTTTTATTTATTTATTTCTAGGAGAGAGAGAGAGACAGCATGAACAGGGGAGGGTCAGAGAGAGGGAGTCACAGACTCTGAAACAGGCTCCAGGCTCTGAGCTGGCAGTCAGCACAGAGCCCGACGCGGGGCTCGAACCCACGGACCGCGAGATCATGACCTGAGCGAAAGTCTGACGCTTAACCGACTAAGCCACCCGGGCGCCCCGTACTCTTTCCTTTTAAAAGAAAAAAATTTTAAATGTTTTACTTATTTCTGAGGGAGAGAGAGAGAGACAGCATGAGCAGGGGAGGGTCAGAGAGAGAGGGAGACACAGAATCGGAAACAGGCTCCAGGCTCTGAGCTAGCTGTCAACACAGAGCCCGACGCGGGGCTCGAACCCTCGAACTGTGAGATCATGACCTGAGCCAAAGTCGGACGCTTAACTGACTGAGCCACCCAGGCGCCCCAAGCTGCTACTCTTCCTAATCTGCTACTCTTTGTTAAGTTTTCAGAGTCCTAGGATAGTTGCTTTTTAAATTTTTGGGTTTTTTTAGTTTTAATTGATGAGAAACATAGACTTAGTGGGCTTACTCCATGTTGGCTGCCACCAAAACTAGAGTGTTTGTGTGTTTAAGTACCATAACATGTGTTTTCTGGTATTACTGTACTTTAAAAGTTTAGTCCATAATTTTTGTTTTTAAACCAGAGAATTTAATCTGTTTATTTTGATGACTGATATATTTCCATTTTTTTCCTACATTGTATTTGTGCCTCTGTTTGTCTTACCTTTTGGTTTCTTACTGTATTCCTCCCAAGTATTCTTATACATCTTAAGGAATGATATAACTTCTACGAGACTCTTTTTCAAATCTCTAAAATGGAGATAAAGGAATCTAACTCGAGTGTTACTATAAAAACTAACAGGATAAGATATTTAACATAACCAGCACAATCCCAGATACAGTTAATTTAATACTATTCATTGAGCACCTAGTATGTGTTCCATAACAGAAGAGATGTATATTACCCCCCTAGTGGAGTTTACATTCTAGTGGCCAAGATACTAACAAGCAAAATAAATAAGTAAACAACATAGTCTGCTATCGAAAAAATTAAAGCAGGCAAGGGGATAGGTTGAATCGTAATAGGGTAGAGGTGGCAGTTTTAAGCTGGAAAGTTTTTTTCTGCATGAGAACTAGTATGGCTTTATTCTTTGCATGTTTCATTTGTTTAACACTTTATATGTAATTTTGAAAAGCAGGTTAATATCTCACATTTTATTCTCATTCATTGATTCAACAATGTGGGCCAGACTTGTGCTAGACTCTGGGGTACAGTGGAGAATAAAGACAGATGTGGCATCCCTATGAAGTCTTTAGGGCTCTTTCTACCTTATTTTCATATTACTGAAGTCAGTGATACCAATTTATTTATTTCTTTCACAAATATTTCTTGAATTGTACACTGCAGCACACAGTATAGTAATTGGTAAGTTAGCAAGATAGACGTAGTCGCTCTTCTTATGAATCTTATAATTTAATGAGAAGACAAATGTTTAAGCAAACAGTTGCCTACTCTGGCTCTTGTAAGGAGATGATTGAAAGGGGACTGGACTGGAGGAAGGAGGCCAATTAGGAGCAAGAAGAAGTAACCCGAGCATAATGTGATGATGGTCTAGAATGGGGTAGAGGCAAGTGGAAATAAAGGCTGATACTAGAGAGCGGGAGAAACTATATTTTAGGAGGTAGATTTATAGTGCCAGGGAATGTGGGTGATAGATGACACCACTCCCAAAGGGGGGAGGGATGGGATGAATTCAGTTTTCAAGATCCTAAGATTAGAGAGCAGAGCATGCACGACACCCAAGTGTCATGTCTCTGAACCTCATGAGACATACCAGAAATAGAAACATGGATTTGGAAGTGATCAGCAGTAAATAGTAACTGAAGCCATGGGAGCAGATGAGGTCATCCAAGCATATATAAAAAGAAAAGATAAAATGGCCCAGAAGAGGATTCTGGAGCATTCCATCATTTAAGAGGGGGGCAGAAGACGGTCTATGGAAAGCACTAAAAAAGAATATCCAAAAGTATAGGAGGAAGCTCTGAGGCCCTGGAGCCTAGGGAAGGGTGGGTTTCAGCACTGTGAACATACTAAGTGTTCAGAGAAGCCAGGTAAGTAACACTGAAGTGTGCCCATTGGGTCAGCAACAGCCAGGTCATTTGTGTAGCTCTGGTGAGTAAACAGACTATTGTGTGATGCCTGAAAGGGAGTTGAGGAAGTAGACACAAAATTAATAATCTTGTCATTAATTGGGAAGGAAGATAAGATGATTCTTAGAGAGAGAAATGGAGGGGAAGGAGGATTTTATTTTTCACTGTAATTCATTTCTTTTTAGCATGGAAAGGACTTGGATATTTTAGAAACTCATAGGGAAGAGCCAATGGAGAGGAAAGATACAGGAAGAAGAGAATTGAAGGAACAAAGTCCCAGAAAAGCTGTGGGCGATGGAGGGATAAGAGACGGCTCTTCCTTTTTAACAGAAGTTATAAAGAACAAGATATGGTTATGGATTCAGATGTATTTTTAGTTTGGCAAGAAAAGGATATTTTATGGTTTCTATATTTTCTGTGAAGTTGGAAGCAAACTCATCTGCTGACAGAGAGGGATTTCATAGCTGTAGAAAGAATGGAGAAGATTTGACTTCCTTCCATGGGGGATGGAAGAATAGGCTAGAAAAACAGGTCAGGACAAGGTGAAGGAATGGAGGGTCCACTTGAGGCAAGCCAGGTTATATGATCTTCTCCAGCAGTGCTCGGCAACCTGGGTGCAAGTGCAAAAGAATCAGACAAAAGTGGGATTTTGCCAGGTATTAAAATGGAGAGACCATAGGCAAGGAAATTGAGAATACTGGTAAGAAAGTGATTGAAATGACTAAGAATATAATCTAAGTTTAAAGAGGAAGAGAGCAGGTGAGTTCATGGAAAATGTGGACCAGAGGTTACCATGAGGTTAAAGAACCGAAGTCTTGGGGATCTTCTAAGAGATCTGGAAAAATAGGATGTTTTGATCTGACAATGGTTTTATAGGAGGAATGACTTGGTGTTGATAAATTCCTCAGTGAGGCTGTTGGAGTACTTAGCTGAAGAGGAATTCAAGAAAGAGGGGCCAGAGTGTTACATGGGGCATCCACATGGATGTAGAGTCACCTAATCAGAGTGGGACTTGAGGCAGAAGGAAAGACTGAATAAAATCCTAAAATTTTAGAGTCCAGATCAATAAATAACAGCAATGAGGAGGAGGTAGAAGGTATTGAAATCTGACAGCATATACATCAAAGGAGCTGGGTTTCTTTAAAACATTTTCTTATTGAAGTACCACCTACATTATCAAAAGTCTACAAATCTGATAGATACAGATATTAATTGTCACATAGTGATTGTACCTTTGTAGCCACTATTCAGCTAAGAAATATATTTCTGCTATCTCTGAAATCCCCTCCTCATTCTTGCTCCCAATCACTTTCTTTCCCTTTTCCCTTTTCCATAAATAAAACCATTATCTGATTTCTAAAATCTTATATTAGTTTTGCTTGTTTTTTTTGAAATACAAATGGAATCCTAATCCATATACACCATGCATACAAATGGAACCATATACCATGTATTGTATTATTTTACTTCTAGTTACCTAGGCATAATATTATGTTCATGAGATTCATGTATGTTGTTGTATATAGCAGGAGTTTATTGATTTTTATTGCCATGTAGTACAGTATTTCATTGTGTGACTGCACCATAATTTATTTATCTTTGTACTGTCAATAGACATAGGATCCCCCCACCGCCAAGTTTTAGCTCTGATCATTCTATAATAGTGTCTTTTGATGCATATGTACCTCTCTGAGATATATACTAAGAATAGAATTGCTGGGTCATAGCGTATAAATATGTTCAACTTTAATAGGTCATAACAGTTTTTAAAACTATTGTATCCATAAACACTCCTGTCAGCAGCAAAGGAGCTTGGGTTGCACCATCTTCTGATCACTGTTTCATTTTCATTCTTTTAAAATTTAACCGTTCTGGTGGATGTTGTTTTAGTATTTCATTGTGGTTTAAATTTTAGTTCCCTGATAATTAATGAGGTTCATATGTTCTTCTATGAAGTGCCTGTTCAGATCTATTGCCATTTTATTTTTCTTTTGGTTTCCTGTCTTTCTCTTCCTGACTTGTCAGAATTTTTCATTTATTATGGGTAGGAGTTCATCGGTGGATGTATGTGTAGTGCATAGTTTCTCCTTCATGGTAGCCTGATTTCTGATTTCCTTGCTGGTGTCTTTTGATAATCAGAGGGTTTTGTTTTAATGTAGTCTAACTTATGACTCTTCATGGTTTGTGATTTTTTTTAGACTGTTTGAAATAACTGTGTACCCTAAGGTCATAAAGGTAGTCTGTGTCCAGTGGTGTTCAATAGAAATGTATCCAGAATGCAGATGCTTATATCTGTAGTGTTCAATGCAATTGTCAATAGACATATGTGGCTACTGAGCCCTAGAAATGTGGCTAGTGTGACTGAATAACTGAATTTTAAATTTGATTTAATTTTAATAAATTTAAATAGTCACAGGTGTTTGTTCATTGTGCTCTCCGGCAGCTCTGTTACCTAGATGCTTTATTAATTTACCTTTCAGATTATTTCCTGTGAGCCAATGGGAACTGATTTTTGTTTATGGTATGAGGTATTGGTCAAATTTCATTATTTTCCATATGAATATCCAGTTGGCAGCACAGCACCATTTATCAAGAAGATTGTCCTTTCCACACTGCTCTGTCACCTTTGTTGCATATTAAATTTCTGCATGTGGGTAGATCTGTTTCTGGATTCTCTGTTTATTTATTTGTCTGTCTTTGTGTCAGTACCATACTGTCTTTATTACTGTAGGTTTATAATAAGTCTTGATATCCAGTAGAAGAAATTGCATATTTCATTCTTCTTTTTCTTACCTATGATTGACTCATAGTTTTCATTTAAATTTTATAAGCAGCTTATCAATTTCCATAGAATCATTCCAGGACTTTGATATTAAGTTGGATTTAGAGATCAACTTGGAGTTAGTGGAAATTTTTACTATTACATTGACTCTTCCCATCTGAATATGGTATATCCCTCCATTAATTTAGTTAATTTTTTCCTTTATTATCATTTTATAGTATTCTACTTATAGATCCTACATATCTTTTGTTGAATTTTCTTAGCTTCTTGCTTTGTCTAGTATGTTGTTGAAAGAAGTGTTAATCTGGGCATCTCATTCCCAATTTAAGGGAAATCTTTCAATACTTTAGGTATGAGATTTATGTTAGGTTTTATTGTAGGTATCCTTTATCTGATTAAGAAAGTTTCCTCCTATTCCTAGTTTACTTGGTATTTTTGAGATATTGATTTTTTAAAATTAAATGCTTCATCTGCATCTTTTGAGATAATCAATGATTTTTCTCTTTTGCTCTCTTAATATTGTTAATTATGTTGATTTTCAAATGTTAGATTAACCTTACATTCTTAGAAAGAAAATCCAACTTGGTTTTAATATGCTACTGTTTCACTATATTTCTGGATTTTATTTGCTGATATTTTGCTTAGGACATTTTCATTCATATTCATAAGAGAAATTGGCCTTTAATTTTTCTTTCTTTTCTTTCTTGTTAGTTTTAGGTATCAAGGATACATTGCCCTTATAAAATGGGTTGAGAATAGATCTTCTTTTCCTATTCTCTGAATGAGCTTATGTTAGTTTGTGTTATTTCTTCTTTAAATGTATGAAAGAATTAATTAATGAAGCCAACTGAATCTGGACTTTTCTTCAGGGGAAAGCTTTTAACAAAAGATGGGATTTCTTCTATACATATAGTACTATCTAGCTATCAGACTTCTTTGAAGGTAGTCCTTCATTTTTCTTTGGCTGTTTTCAGGATTAACATACTGCTTTTAAGCCATTTTATGTATGTTTTCTAGTCTTTATGTTGCTGGATTTCTTGTTCTTTTTCCTTTTCTTTTTACCTCAATATCCAGGATTTGTTGTTTTGCTCCTTCAAAGAATGAAGAGGTAAACACAAAATAAAATAAGCAGCAGGCAAAAGTTTAATTATTAGAGTTATAAGAGTAGAAAGTAAGAATTGTATGAAAACTCTCTTTCCTGAGAGCGGGCGTTTGAAAGTAAATGTCTATGGCAAAAGCAAGGGACTTTGGTTTGTAATGTTTTGGTTGGCAGCCCTGTCCCTTCCCCCTTATTTATTCTCAGTTTCCACCCTTATTGACTTCATAACTGTAGGTGATGGGTGTCCATTCCTGATTGGCTTGATTCCATTGTGAGGAGTCAGACTATGGTCATTCTGTCCCTTGTAGGACATAGGCATTATGGTTTACTTATTTTAGTTAGGTATTTAGATTGTCCAATTCCTGAGGAGAACCTGAGGGGGAGTAGCTGGGGTCTGTGACATTCTTAAGAAGAACCTTAAGCCTGAGGGAGTTTGCTGTAGTCAAACCTCCCATCATTGTTCCAAAATATGTGTTTTTTTCCCACCCAGGGACCTCAGGTTCTAACCTTTCCCTCTCTGCCTATTTTATCCTATTTTTCTCTATCATATTTATATCTATCCTTCTTGAAATTCATGGTTTCTTTTGAATGTATGGCTTGTTGTGTTCCAATGATTTTTGAAAACTGTGGCTATTCTCTTAAAATATTTCGCTTCTGCCCCAGGCACTCTATGCTGTCTTTGATGACTCCAATTACAGGTATTTACCCCTCTTTACCATCTATCATATGTCTTTCATGCTTTTTTCCTTTCCATTTTTGTTTCTCTATGCTTCATTCTAGAGTTTTTTTCCTGACCTAACTTCCAGTTTCATCTGTGTAAATATGCTATGAAAGCCTTTCACTGAGATCTAAATTTGAGTTATAGTATTTTCGGGTCTAGTGATTTAATTTAGTTCATTAAAAAAAAGTCCAGTTTCCTACCAAAATGCTCAAGCTTGTCCTGAATATATTAATAGAAGTCTGAGGTCCGTGTCTGCAAAATTATTTATCTGGATCATAAGGTTGTTTCTATTGTCTGTTTTTTCTCTTGTGTTTTGGTCAAGTCTTTTCATATCTATATATTTAATAGCTTCTTTTTATTAGCATCTAGATGTTGTATGTATAAAGTTTACAGAGATAATTTAAGGCTCTGTAAAATGTTATTTCTCTCCAGAGAGGACTTATTTCTGCTTCAGGCAGCAGCTAGCTTAGGGCACTAGCAATTTCTGATCACATTGATCCAGTTGAAGATTGAAACATCTCAAAGCTCGATTTCAGTTGCTGTAAAGACTGATCTGTGTACAGTACCCTTACTTTAAGTAGTGTAGTCCTTCTGAATCCCATCCAAAATCTTCATGGTTTTACCAGGGGCCATCTTCCTCGGTAGACTGAACTTTCAGAATCAGCAGACACAAAGGCAAAAGGCAGCTCCAAATTCCAGCTTCACTTTGCTGGGCTTCCTTTTCCCCCGATTTTTTGTCCTAAAAGCCCATGTTTTTGTAACTCTTAGATGCCTTCAAACAGATGTTAATTTTTGTCCAACTTGTCTAGTTCCTAGTGGGAACTATGCTGGCCAGGGATCATGTTTGAACTGGGGCTTTAAAAAAAATTTTTTTTAATGTTTATTTATTATTGAACATACAAAGAGAAACAGAGCATGAGCATGGGAGGGGCAGAGAGAGAGACACAGAATCTGAAGCAGGCTCCAGGCTGTCAGCACAGAGCCCGATGCGGGGCTCGATCTCACAAACTGCAAGATCATGACCCAAGCTGAAGTCAGACATTTGACCAACTGAGCCACCGAGGCAACCCTAAACTGAGGCTTTTGGAAGAAGATTAGGTGGGGTTGGAAATGGCAGTGGGAAAGAGTCCCCCCAGCTTTGGCGCTGAGTTTCTATTTGAGAGAGACTGAAAGGGAAACAGGCTTAAGGAACTGTCAGATTCTAGTGAGGACAAAAGTTAAAGCCTGAGAAGAGGCTGAGTGAGTAGGAAAGTTTGAAGAAGTGGAGGGTCAATATAAATGTGTTTTCTTTAGGATGGTTGGTTGAACTAGATGACATCTAAGTTTCCGTATAATTTGAAATTCTGGGATTCTATTAAATGAGCTGAGCTTCCATTTAGGTTAATTTAGAAGTTTAATTAGAATTTAAAATTTCCTCTGTAGAGATAAGGAGGCTTATCATCATAAAGAAAACTTCCAGGTTTTAATTTCAGCACAATAGCTTCCAGTTGTAAAACACTGAACCAGCTTCTCTCCATAGTGCACAATGAGATTCTAAAATCTTAAGTCCAAAGGGAACCCGTTGCAATATTATCTGCTGTGGATCGTTATATAGTGTACATTTATGGAAACTGGCTCATTTCTCTATATCTTATCAATGTATTATGATTTTATTATTTCTTATATGTAACCTACAGATTCTGGATTATTCTCACCTATGGTGTAAGTACCTCCACTCATCTAACTTCTCCTGGGTCCTCAGACTCATTCGCTCCTGTCCTTTCTCTGCCCCGACTCTGTTTCCTACTTTTCCCTCCATGGCATACTTTTCACTGTGCTGTCTGAATTCCTCTTCCATGGAGGACAAAGTTTCCATTATTCCCGGCCTTTCCACTATTGCCTTAACTGAATCTGGCTCTCGCTTTCCCTGTAGACTTCTCTTTCCTGAACATCTCAAATGGCCACATGAGGCTCACGACCCCTTAAGCCTTGTGTAAAATCTATAGCACCTTGTGGCCATGACAGGCTCACCGCTCACCATCCTGATTGCTTTCATGTGCTGCCTCTCAGGACTGCCTCTCATTCCCGTACTCCTGTATTCCCACTCCGGCAGACTCCGACTGCACTAGGCGCTTCAGTCCTTTTACTCCTTCACTTTTTTTTTTTTAATATTTTTATTTATTTCTAGGAGAGAGAGAGAGAGACAGCGTGAGCAGGGGAGGGTCAGAGAGAGAGGGAGTCACAGACTGAAGCAGGCTCCAGGCTCTGAGCTGGCAGTCAGCACAGAGCCCGACGCAGGGCTTGAACCCACGAACCGCGAGATCATGACCTAAGTGAAAGTCGGACACTCAACCGACTAAGCCACCCAGGCGCCCCTACTCCTTCACTTTTTATACTCACCACCCCTTACCTCAATGTTCTTACACGTCTCCATACCTGGTGTACACTCTGTGTCCCAGATCATTAACCATTCTCTTCCAAACCCTTTAACATCCCGTATCTCTCACGTTGTGCCCATCTCCAAGTCATCTGAACATCCCTGGGGAAAAAGTCCCCCATGTTGTTGAAGGCCCCCTCAAATTGATGCCCACAAAGCTCAAAAGACATGCAAAGTGACCACATCATTTGATGCCATTCCTCTAGTATATTCACTTTCCTACTCCCCTATTTCACATTTCTCCTCTCATGGCTCAAGCTCCTCTTCCCCACACCCTGCCCCCCACCGTCACCTCATTTTTCTCAGCACCAGTGCTCAAGCCTACTGACATCTGTACCCACACACTCCACTTTTACCACTGTTACTGTGGGGAGAGTGGACCTGCCTGCCCCTTTCTAATCACCAGTCTCTTCTTGTGCCCTGGATCCTCTTCCTTCTGGGGGCTGTGGCTCCCGCAGTAATGCCCTTCCTTTCTTACATCATCATGTCTTCCTCCCACAGGGTCCTTCCCATTGCTATATAAGTACCTTTATTATCACCTATCTTAAACCTTTCCCTTCATAGATTATGAACAGGAAGTTCATAGACAAGTACAAACAAGCGTCTTAAAGATATTCAAGCCTACTCATATACAGAATAATGAAAATTAAAACTATACTGAAATGCCATTTTTAACTTACCATATTAGCAAAGATACACAAGTTTGAAGACACATGGTATTGAGAATAGTATGGGGAAAAGGGAGTGTTTTCATACTGTGCTATTGGGAGCAAATAAGTACAACCTCAGTGGACGTCAATTGATGATATCTAGAAAATTAGTAAATTTATATGCCCTTTGACCCATCATTCCTTCTTGTGGGGTTAATTCTGCATTAGACCTGCAAGTGCTAGAGTACCCTCAGGGCTTAGGAGACCTTCTGTGTCTGAATTCTCTTCCTAAGTGGTTTTATCCAGTTCTGTATCTTTTATGTGCCAGAAGTTCAAGTTCCTGTGCACTCCAGACTAATTTATTTAAAAAGTCTATGTGATAGTTTGATGACATCTCAAACTTAAAATGGCCCAAATAGGATTGATGTTCCTTCTCCCCAGTCCACTCCTCACCTTGCCAAACATTTTTCATTTCAGTAAATGATTCCACTAGTCTCTCATTTCTCAGGCAAACAAACAAACAAATTGTTAGTGATATATTTGATTACATTTAGATCTGAACTTTTTGCCTTTATTTATTCTCTGGCTTTATTCTATTTGTAATGTGTCTTAACTCAAAGACGTTGGATTTGCTTCTCACTCTCCAGTTTCTATTTCACTCTTTTCCTTTGGACTTGAAACAAGTTCTATCTTCCAAGCTAGGAGTTTGGTTCCTCCTGACCATGGTCTTGACCTGTCATTTCTTCCCACCTTGGCTGCTTCTAAGCGCTTGCTTCTCCCAGTCCTACTTGATGACCTTTTGGCCTCTGGCTACCCCTTCCTTCAGCTCTTTGGGCAAAACTCAGCTAATCATTTAAGTGACTGACAGGGAAAACTTGAATGTCACTAGTAAGTTAGAGCTATGTCAGGTGAATGAGAAAGTTCATGTTAGCTGATCAGCATTGAGAAAGATTATTGGAAGCCATATTATAATGAGAGTATTAACTGGAGAGCCTAGAAGCACAGCAAGGAAAGTTTGATGATTTTAAAGGCAACATCTAGCCTGGTGTGGCCAACTCCATCTTGCATATTCCTGCTGGTTAGAATAGTCACTTAGTCTTCCGCCCTTCTAAAATGTAGAGTTTGTGATAGCAGGGTCCAGATTTTTTGTGCTGCCCATTAGGTCTAGTGCCTACCTCATGGATTAATCCTCCCAGAATTCTCTGTTCTAGACAGTGCTATACGAACACTGCCGAAGTCTGCTCTCTGACTCCCATTTTCTCTGGTCTCTGCTAATTTTCTCTTTTATGTTGACATGTTCATATGAATTACTCACACCAGAATTGCATTCTCCCCACTTTGGGCCTTAGATATTGTTTCTAAGGTAACCTTTGAAAAAGTTTTTTCCCAAATATTTGGGGGTGATTTCACAGTTTGATTATGGGGCTCTGCCTCACTGTCACTTCTGTGTACTTCCTAAACTACCCGTTGTCCTAATTGTGCTTCTAGGAACTAGAAAAGTAAGATGTCTGCTCATACCTATGGACTTCCACATGGTAGTCTTTGAACACCATTTCATAATCCACACATATTTATTTATTTATTTATTTATTTAATGTTTTATTTATTTTTAGGAGAGAGAGAGAGAGACAGCGTGAGCAGGGGAGGGTCAGTGAGAGAGGGAGTCACAGACTGAAACAGGCTCCAGGCTCTGAACTGGCATTCAGCACAGAGCCCGACGCGGGGCTCGAACCCACGATCCGTGAGATCATGACCCAAGCGAAAGTCGGACGCTTAACCGACTAAGCCACCCAGGCGCCCCCACACATATTTAAATATGAATGACTTCATATGTTTCCAAATATGTAATTGATCTTGAAGAACACAGATTTACCACCAAAAAACTGTGCCACAAAATCTGAAGGCAATGTGACTATAGTATATGACTTTTTTGATAGGTAAAACTTGAACAAAATAAAAAAATAGACATGATAATGAGCTAAACGTATGAAATTCTGTAAGCCTGATAAGAATAATTTAGTAGAAGCAGATGAAGACTCATAATTTACAGAAGATTTGAAGTTGCATTGTTGTTGCAACAATTATAATTGGGTTCCATTTATAATTACTATTATGATTAGACTAATGGGCTAAGAATTTTTTTTTTTTTAGTGTGAGAAAAATTTATTCAAAGCTTGTTCTTACTTTTCATATGTAAAAGAATCTGAGTAAGAAAGTGTCACTACATGCATATTCAGGGCTCTTGTCCCTGAGAAGAGGACTGCCAGCCTCTAGGAGCAGAGGGTAGTTGTTCAGACAAGGCAGCCTTCTGGGGGAGAGTGCGTCTCTGAGGCAGGGGGCCTCTCTCATCACATGCACTGAACACTCATCAGAGTTCCTGTGTAGAGTCAAATGCAAACTGACAGTCAGGGAAGGGCATAGGGGGCAGTCTTCTCCCAGACCCAAAAGACAAGGACCACACGTGTTTCATTCTCCACAGCATTCCTAGAACGTAGCCAAGTGCCTGGCATATGAGAGGCTCTTCTAAGTATAAGTTCTCATAAATAATGTGAGTGATGTCATTATGCATTTTAGAGCCTTGGTTTGTTATTTATTGCTATATAACAAATCACCCCCAAACTTAGCCCCAATTTTAGTATCTTAAGCACTTATTATTTTCCAGTTTCTGTGAGGATAGCAAGCATGCCTTAGCCGGGTCCTCTGGCCCTGGGCCTCTCACTGCACCACAGTCATGTCAAGGCTCAACTGGGAAGGATCCACTTTTCTGGCTCACTCACGTGATTGCTGGCAGGACTGATTTCCTCACTGGCTGTTGGACTGAGGCCTCACTTGGTTTCTTGTCTCCTGAGTTTCCATAGAGCTCCTCATAACATGGTAGCTTGCTCCATCAGAGTAAGGAAGCGAGAGGACAAGGGTAGTGTCGTCAAAGAAAGAGAGCGCTAGTGCTCTAGAAGCCACAGCCTTTTGCAGCCTCATCATGGAAGTGACACCCCATAACTTTGGCCACATTCTGCTCATTAGAAGCAAGTAATGAGGTCCAGCCCACATGTGGGGAGAGGGGATGGCACAAGGGAATGAACACCAGGAGGTAAGGATCATTGAAGCATTTTATTTTATTTTATTTTATTTTTATTTATTTATTTATTTATTTATTTATTTATTTTTACAAATAGTTTATTGTCAAATTAGTTTCCACATAACACCCAGTGCTCATCCCCACAAGTGCCCTCCTCCATGCCCATCCCCCCTCCTCCCCACATCCATCAGTCCTCAGTTTTTGTCAGCATTCAAGAGTCTCTCATGGTTTGCCTCTCTCCCTTTCCCCCACCATTTCCCCCCTTCTTCTCCCCCTTGGTCCTCTGTTAAGTTCCTCCTAATCCTCCTATACGTGCAAACATATGATATTTGTCCTTCTCTGCCTGACTTATTTCGCTCAGCATAACACCCTCAAGGTCCATCCATGTTGCTACACATGGCCAGATTTCATTGTTTCTCATTGCCATGTAGTATTCCATGGTATAGATAAACCACATCTTCTTGATCCATTCATCTGTTGATGGACACTTAGGCTCTTCATTGAACCATTTTAGAAAGCTGCCTACCAGAACCTGAGATTTTTTTAATTATGATATTCCCAGTAAAAGAACTTTAATTTTTTTTATCCCTTTTAAATACACTTGAGTTAAATGTGCCGTATCTGTTAAGAAACATCAGTTCATTTTTCCTGAAACAAACAAACAAACAAAAAAACCCCAAAGGTTAACACTGATAAAAACAGCACCTGCAGTAAGCATATTTTAAAAATAATTCCAGATTGTTACATTGTAATAAATAATGACTTTCGGAGTATTCAAAGACCCAAATACAAGGGAGTGTGTTGCAGCAAGCTTAATCAATGTTTAGTGATGATGGAATGTAAAATCGAAAAGCCAAGGATAGAAATCAAATTGCCTTTCTGCAGAAAGATCCTCAACAATTGAAAAACTGCTCTATAAAACTAAAGAACAGCTTGATGATTTAGAAAATAGAAACTACAGAAATATTCTGTGGTTCCTAGATATGTCCTCAATGCTTATTAGCTTGTCTGTTTGAGAGCAAAGAGGAAGGGCGACAAAAAGAGATTCAAATTAGTGAATTTTGCTCTGGCCCTGAGCCACACTGGCTTAAGACTATTAACTCTTCAGTATATCCTGGGCTCAAAATAAATCTTCTGCCCTTTTATTTTCAAATACTTCTCTTTCTCCATATTCACACTAGAACATAAACAGATACTACTAACTTATATCCAGACATTTGATGGGCTCTTGAGTGAATGGCTTTTGATAGAATTATTCATTATATCCACGGTATTATTATTGTTTTGAAATAACACAATTAAATTAGTCACCTCAGCAGCTTGTATAGCTTCAGGAATCCTAATTGGATATGTATAAAATGGAGAGATCAATGACAGACTGGCAATACTTCAGCACAAGCCACTTCTAGATACTTAACCTATGACCGGGAAATGTCTTAGCCTAGCAATAGATTATTGTAATATGCCTAGCCAATAAAACTCATGCTGTTAAGAGTTTTTACTAGATTTATTTGAGTTTACAACTATAAGAATAAAAATAGTAGCAGGAACTTATGGTCTCTTTTTATTTCCAACCCATTTCATAGTCACAAAATGCTTAGACCTGTAGTGAAGGTGGAAAGGTCACAGGCTTTGCAATTAGGCCGACATGAGTCTCTGCCTAGCTCCTTGATAGCTGTGTGACCTCGAGTAAGTTCCTCAAGTCCCTTGGAAACTCAGTGCCCTCCAATATAAATTGGGATAAATTGTGGTGTTGGTGGTGGTGATGATGATGATGATCACAGCTAACATTTGTTAAGCACTTGTTACATACCACACCATATTATTTTTATGTTTATTACTTTGTTTACTCCAAATAATAACCCCAGGAGGTGTAAATGCAATTCATATCCTATACATGTCATATCATACACACACTCACACACATGTACTCACTCAGAAATTCTTTCATTATGCCCATTACATGGTGATTTTACCATTTTCAACTTTATCTACCTGTACCCCAGAACCAAATCACAGGTTTCGGTTAGACTCTGACTTTCTTCTGGTGAAAGATGAAAATTCCTTGTAGAAGCTTATAGCCTCACATATTATTAGGGGCCATTTTTGCTTTCTGTACCATGTGGTTCTTTTATGCTACTAGTTCTAAATGCTTTTTTCTCCATTCCTAATGCTTTTCATTATACTGACTTCTTTGGGGTGAATAACCTTGAATTTGTGTGTCTTATTTTTATCCGCGCACACGTGTGTGTGTGTGTGTGTGTGTATGTGTGTGTGCCGAATGATCATTGCTATCATAGCTTGCTTTTATTAAACAAATTCAGTTGTTTTTGGTACAACAGCCAGGAGGGAATGGTGGGGATAGACCCATCAGTCATCAGAATATGTCAATTTCCTTCATCTCTTATTTACTACCCAGATCTGGGGCTATTTTTACATGAATCCAGGCTGTGTGCTTTTTCTAATATGTAGTTAACAATCTGAATGACACATTCTTTATAGTACCACAATAATTCCGTCCATTACATCACTTAATTTATGAGAGTGCTAACACCAAAATCGATAAACATTATTTCTGAAATGTCAAGGGTGTTAATGGTGTGATTAAAAAAGAAAAAGATTCTAAAATCTCTCGTCACAGAACCCTTTGATATACTGTTGTTGAGGCACACCTATCCAAAGCTGCGATATGGAGGACTTAAATCATTAAAACTCCGTCAACTTTAAAAATGTGTGTCGGCAGTTATTTTTAGCCACACGAATCTTTTGTGCCATATTGTGGGATTCTGCTAGCAGAGAGAGGGAGAGACTATATGTCTCAGAGAAGATGGTCTCAGGTTGTTTTCAGACATATCAACAGTTGCTAAGGAACCGTCGCTAATGCTTCTGGGAAATCCTGTAATATTTCACTTAGAAATTGGGAGAAATTTTTATAGAGCAAAGCTTCTTAGACAAGGAAAGCATATAAAGGGTGATATTAGAGAACAGTTTCAAACTGGAAAAAGTATTTTAAAGTTTCCTAGAAGATTGAGTTTAAATGGAGTTTCTTAGCACCATATAATAGTCTTTTACAGAATCCTGGAAGCTTTCATTTACATCTGATTTTAGAACAAGTAGCATTTTAAAATCTGGTCACATTTCAGTTTATTTTCCATGATTGATGTTTTAAAATGGAGATTAGCATTTCTTTTCACACAGAGATTAATTAGCGTGGTAGAACAGTGGTTCCACTGATTGTCTTACTTTTAGTGAAAAGACTATATTGCTAGTTGACATTTAATAGGCACTGACTGTTTACTAGGTTCTACAGTTGTTGGCATGTAATGGTTTTATAATCCAAATAGTTTTCTCTGATGAACCGTGTGATTGTAGACAGTGAAGAGATTTACGCTAGTCACCTTCACTGAGCCTTATGTTACCAGGGGAGCCAGGCTAGCAGCCTAACATCAAGTCAGTGCACCATCCCATGTGGGCTTTTGAGCTAATCACTTGGAACAGTCAAGCATCCTATTAGCTGGAGTCCACCTGGCCACACAGAGAAGGCTTGATTCACGTGGGAACATTACTTCTAGACAACTGACTTAAGCTGTATGGTTTGATCTACATGCTTTATTAGTTCTGGACTTAATATTAAAATCTGAGGAGACAGTAGCAGAAATTCATTTTTTCTCTTTCTTTTATTCACAAATATTAAATGAGCACCTATTATGAGCAAGGAGCTGTGGTTAGTGCTGAGGTTAGGACACAGTTAACACACAGTCCTTGCCCTCAAAGAACTTATATTTTGGTGGGAAGACCACTCTGCAAACAACAGTTGCAAAACAGTAGGTTAAGAGTCATCATAATAGTGTGTAAAAAGACAGGGAAGGAACATGAGCAGTTTTCCAGTCTGGGAGAATGAGCGAAGGCCTCCCAGATGGAGCTGAATGGGAGTTTGTTACTCACATGCGGAAGGGAGGTGGAGTAAAGGGAAGCAAGTAGTGTGTGCAGAGTCCCAAAGCCATGGCCAGGGACAGGCTCCAATCATTCCTTAATGTTGGTATGCGGGACAGGGAGAAAGTCAGAGATGGGGCAGGACAAGGGAACAGAGACTCTATTCTGGAAGGCTTGTTCTTTCAACATGTACGCAGCGATTCTCCAGCTTCTTTTTGAAATGCTAGCACTCCTGTGTTTTTGGTTAGAAGATTACTGAAGTGGGCTAATAATAATAGGGATGGAGAAATAATAATATTAGGAGGGAACTAATGTTAGAGAAAGTCATTAGGAGGGAAAATTTGTAAGAATCGGTGAAGGAGCTGAGGCTGAGGGTGCCGGTTGAGGAAATGCATGATCCAGCTTTTCCCTACACACGTGACTTCTTTCTCCCATGTTCTCCAGTCTCTCTGCCGCACTCTCTACACCAGGGTGTTTTTGCAACTCCGAGCCTTTGCTCCCCTTAGTTGGAGCACCTTCCCACCTGGCCTAGTGATCCTTTCTGAGTTTTCATGCCTAGCCCTGTGATGCCTCTGCATTTCCCTGTTTAGAATATAAACTGGAAACTGTTCAAAGATATATGCTCCCTATTTAAGTGCAGCCACTTCCACAGCAGCGGCTGTATTTTATTTTGTAGCACGCATAAGCAGGGTCTAAGTTTTGCATAACTGAGGGGCTAATAAATGTCCATGGACATGAAATGATCTTACAGAATTTTTTAAAAATTATGTACATACATATCTTTACCTTCAGATTGCATATCAGATGCCAAGTGCACTAATACTTTAGAAACCACCCAGATTTCTGATTATCCAGGGACGGGGCAACCCCGTCTTGTCTTCGTGTCTGTTTACTTTGAGGCTTTTCAACAGACAGAGAAGCCAGAGCCAAGGCAACACTGGGCCATTTGACTGGACTCAGGCCACATTCTGGAGAAGGTTCATGGACCTGATGCTGGCAATATAAGATGCAGGCATGCAAAAAAATAGATGCAAGTGAGTAAATTAATAATAGCAGCAAGTAAATACTAAGTATCAAATAAATGATTCCGACTAATATATGTTAGAGGTGTATAGAGGCGTTATAGAAGCCAATAGTCCTTAAGTATATAGTCAGCAAATTCAGCATTATTTCTGATTCCGAAGCCCTGACTTTGCACTCCAATCAGAATATTCACCAAAGAAATGTTTTGCTAGTCTTCCAGTAACTGTGTTGACAAAGAGGCTTGTATCAGAGTTCCATGAAAAATCATGCTTAAAGTAGACCAAAATGTGATATTGATTAGTGTGTTTCTTTCTATGCTAGAAGCAGAAGCTATCAGGGAAAACGTCTATGATGGTTTGACTAGTACCCTCTCCCCAGGGTTCTAGGAGGAACAGAAACATTCCTGGTGACTTTGTGCTTCTTATAGCTGGAACCATCTAAAATCATCTAGTCAATCAAAGTACTGGTCATCATAAAGTCAGTAATGCAAACACTTGCATGGAACCTATTTTGTTGTGAAGGTAAAGGTTCCTTGGAGGAAGAACCAGAATTATTAATACTAGATACCTATCTATAGATCAGCCCATTGAATATCATATGTTGGAGTCATGATAAATATCTGACACCATTTTTCCTTTGACATGGCAAAAACAGGTATAGTTAGTGTCACCTCTACTTCCCAAGTTAAGAGTGGAACCAACTAAATGAGAGGCCAGATGCCAAGTGCACTAACATAGTATAACAAACGGTGGTTAAGAACACTGATTTAGTGCCAGGCTGCTTGCATTCAAATATTGGCTTTTCCAAACTAGTTGTAAAGCCTGGAGCAAGGGACAGATCCTCTCTGTACCTCAGTTTCCTCATATGGAAAATGGTGACAATACTTCATGGAGTTGCTGCATGGATTGAATAAAATAATAAATATAAAATCTTTAGAATAGGTCCTAGTGGGTGACTGGGTGGCTCAGTTGGTTAAGTGTCAGGCTCCTGATTTAGGTTCAGGTCATGATCTTGCAGTTGTGAGATTGAGCCCCACATCGGGCTTTGCACTGATCCTGGAACCTGTTTGGGATTCTCTTTCTCTTTCTCCTTTTTCCACTCTCCCCCACTCACTCATGTGCTTTCTCTCTCTCTCTCTCAAAACACATAATAAACATTAAGAAAAAGAAAGAAAGAAAGAATAGTCCTAGCACCCCATATGCAACCACACAATACATATTAGCTGTTAGTGTTATTAATGACCCTGTCTCAAGCTGATGATAAACATAGTATCCGTTAACAACTTTAGCAAATTCAAAATTAATTACACTCTGTGGTTAGTATAGGACATAAGCTCAAGCCACAAATAACATTATACTTCTATAGAGATAACACTCATATTTTTTTGCCATCAAACAATCATCATTTAGTGGAGTATTTGGTGATTGTAGCTTTATGGATATCTGCCACTGGGGTAAATAGCACCGCACATGGAGATTGCCCCGGGCTCTGGAAGGTAAAAGATATTCTTCAGGATTTCAAAGGCACATCAGCTGTGCAGTTGCATGGGCATGAGTAGAACTGTACATTCCAGGATAACAATCAAGACATATTGTTCTTTCAGGTTTCAAAGAAAACAAGTATCGTGCTTAAGAAATTTCGTCACACCGTCTCTGATACAGTCCTAAGAATAGCCTTGTAATTTGTATGCCACATACTTGGTTTTAACAAGGCATTTGATTCTGTTAAGCACATCGGTAGGTTAGAAAATCCTGCAAAAACAGGCTGTACGGGGAAGTTTATAAGCAACATTTGTTTACTCTGCGAGGAAATGATGGTGAGAGTTATAGATGCAGACAGAGATAGCAAATGCATTTACAGTGACTAATAGCACCAAACAAGACTCCATTCAGTACATCATTATCATCTGCTATCTGGGTTTTTGTTTGTTTGTTTGTTTTAAGATGCCCTTTGTTGCCTTCAAAGATTGTGATTCAGGTATTAACATGAAGGTTAGGTCAGATAAGAATGCATCCAATCTCTGCCATATGTAGATGGCAAAAGCAAATTATTATTTAGAATATAAACAACCTTATTACATATTGTCTGCATGCTGATGACTGCACATAGGTGGCTTACAGTCAGAATGATGAATAACAGTGGCTGGGTTGGTTTGCTAAGTTGTGCATCACTCTGGTCATATTATCAATCCCCAAGCAGAAAAAGGTTCTCTGAAATTTCTCTGGATCACTCCTGAAAGTTAGAGAGAAGTTTTTATCATCTCAGGGGCATTGTCTCTTGCCATCAGTCAGGAATAACCAACAAATAGAGATGTAGTGGTGGTGTGTGTGAGAGGTACTGTGATAGACAGCAATGGTCAGGAAATAGAAATCTATAACGTGGTCTCTCTTTCCAAAGGTGGGGTGGTAATTCACAGATTACGCAGCAGAATTAATAATAATAAGTTTTATAATAAGGTGGCTCTAAAGAGGTGCTATAGGCAGTGTATGAAAAGTACAAGATTACTGAGAGAGATTATAAGAAGAGAGATTTATTGTGAGCTGACATGGTTCTAGACAAACTTCCCAAAAAGAGAGAGAGCGAGAGAAGGGCTTGAAACTGTCATTGAATATTTGGAGGGGGGGAGGAAGATGAAGGATTATTCATGCCCCAGCACAGAGATGAGGAAACACAAGGTATACCGAGAGTAGAGAACAAACTTGATTGAAAAGAGTATAAGATACACAAAGAGCTAGGTTTCTATTATTATTATTTTTTTAATGTTTTATTTATTTCTAGGAGAGAGAGAGAGAGATAGCGTGAGCAGGGGAGGGTCAGAGAGAGAGGGAGTCACAGACTGAAACAGGCTCCAGGCTCTGAGCCTGCAGTCAGCACAGAGCCCGACGCGGGGCTCGAACCCACGAACCGCGAGATCATGACCCAAGCGAAAGTCGGACGCTCAACCGACTAAGCCACCCAGGCGCCCCAAAGAGCTAGGTTTCTAAAACTAGGAATCCTTTGAGGATATGCAGTAGTGACAAGACACATCAAGATAGCTATGGGTTTCTAAAGTATGAGCAACAGAAGGACTTTAGTTGTTTTATTTGCTGCTATGTCTTTGGGGCATAGAAGGGTTCCTGGCATGTGGTGTGTGCTCAGCGGAGACCTCACCCTTCTTGTCTGTCATTAGGGCACTCTGATAGAACAGAAGGCTTTAAAGATGGTTTGATGCCAGCTTGCAGGGAAACCGAATAGAAGGCCACACAGTTCAAGCTTCATAGTTTTGGGTTTCTTATCTAAGGATCACAAATCCCTAGGCTTCAAGGGTATATGAGAACCCCTTGAACTGTAGTCAAAAAGCTGTGTGCATTATGCATAATTCCAAGGTCCAGAGCTCTTTTAGGATACTGAAAGGGATTCATGCCCCCCCCCAAAAGGATAAGCTTTGCTTAATAGGCAGTGAGTAATAAGGAATAATTTTGAGCAAGAGGGTGACATAAAATTGGTCATTGGAATGATGAATCGAGTGTCTGTACAGGATGAGAGTGGAGAGACGAGCAAACGAAACTAGGTAGGAGGCGACAGCAGGCTAGGGGGAGAGAGGTGGTATGTGGGACTGGATTGTCTTCAAGGATATCGAGGAAAGGTGAAGGTGGGGTTTAAAGGAATTCTATACTTTGGGATGTACTAACAAAATGTTTGTGAGAAGATCGAGGAATGGGAAGTGGTGAAGTTAGAATTAGGTTCTAAAGAAATCAATCAATCCATATATTTATTCAAGCTTCTTGAGTCTTTACCACGTTGATGTAAGGCTTTTGTGTAAGGACTCTATTCTTTTCACAGTAAGAGTTTCATTCTTCCTTGAAAGGCCTGATTGGAAAGATTGGGGTGCACCCTCAATGTATTAAAAATAAGGATGTCAGGGGTATTGTCCCTGATACATACAGGGAATTCTAAGCTGCAAACTCACATGAATGCCAAAATTCTAATAGTTTTTTTTTTCTTCAAAATTATCTGATTTCAAATTTCTGGTTAGATTCATGGAAGTTGGACATACCTTCAAATATTGAGGATGCTTCTGTTTTTGTGAGTGTTTAGTTGACCAATTGGATAATTAAGCCCTTTTCTGTCTGTGTCACACACTCCTGCCTCAAGAGACTTCAATTAAAAAAAAAAAAAACAAAAAAAAACTTCAGAAACAGTTTCTCTTTGTCTCAGTGCAAATTAGTTTGGGTTGATCATATCTACTAAGAAAATATTATAATTCTGAAAAATAACATCCCAGCTGACCATACAGTAAAAAAATAATTAAATTGTATACCTTCCTCTCAGGTGATACAAAGATTTGGGGACCACCACACTATGGGAATGTTCACATTTCCCTTGATCACCTGAGTCAGTAAGGAAAATGAACTTTCTGGGCCCTGAGGTTTGCAGTTTATCACATCTGGAAGGCAGGGGTCAAGGGGGAACTATGGAAAGGAGACACTGTGTTCAAGAGTATAAGTACTTTGCTGTCCAAGCAGACTCCAGGTCAATCTGTCTGCCAAAATTGATCTTAAAACCAAAATGGCTTTTTTCGCTCAGCATAACACCCTCAAGGTCCATCTATGTTGCTACACATAGCTAGATTTCATTCTTTCTCATTGCCATGTAGTATTCCATCGTATAGCAGAGAAGGACAAATATCATATGTTTGCACGTATAGGAGGATTAGGAGGAACTTGACGGAGGAACAAGGGGGAGAAGAAGGGGGAAATGGTGGGGGAAAGGGAGAGAGGCAAACCATGAGAGACTCTTGAATGCTGAGAACAAACTGAGGACTGATGGGTGTATGGGTGTGGGGTGGGGAGGAGGGAGATGGGCATGGGGACACTTGAGGGGATGAGCACAGGGTGTTATATGGAAACCAACTTGACAATAAACTATTTGTAAAAAAAACAAAAACAAAAACAAAAACAAAACAAAATGGCTTTATCTGACAGTGAATATGACTGTCAGAGACACCTTCAGGCCCCTACTGCTGTAGCCTATACTGAGGCCCTTTTCAGTGGCCTGGTGCCTTCCTTGCTGATATTCACACAGCAGGTGTATTAAGGAGTATCTCCCTGCCTCCTGAGAGATTGGATGGCTCTCTGGTGGTCTCTGGTGGTGAATATTATATATGCTTTTAGAAGGAACAGCAGAATACTTGACTCCATTACAGCAAACACGAAAACAAACATTTGTACAAATAAGCTGAAATTCTCTGGTATGAACCTAAGTCTGGTAGTAACTTCTAGTTGTAACTCTGAAGGATCGTAGTACCATTTATATATGATATAGAGTAGCACCTTAGAGTGAGTTATCCATATAATATTTCTCTCTTGCTCTTCCTTTCTCCCTCCTTCTCCCCTCCCACCCTCCCTCTTCCACCAACAAAAACTCAAATTCTCCAATAGTTCTTTTAACAGACAGTTCTCAGGATATGTCTGTTTGGGTGTCTGTGGGCATATATAATTTACTACGAACTTTTTGATTAGCAGCTCTCCGTAAACCTGAACATTAAGCCTCTTAATTATCAGTTGTAAATGTCCATTTTAGCAATTTGCTATTGTACCAGTAGGTGAATTGGACATACTGAGTTGTTGTATCAAAGAGAGCTGGTATGTATACCTCAACACATACATTTCTATACTGCCTATTACTAAGTACATGAGGGTTCTTTTTAGTTCTTGGTATAGCATGTGTAATCAGTGACATAAACATCATCCATTAGTCAGTTCAGCCTTCCCTGAAGCATTAGTATGCTAAACAATCCTATTACCAAAGCATTATTTTGATACTTTATTAAAAGTCCTACAGCCCTAGCATTGCTATACTGAAACACAGCTTTATGCAATTAGGATTATAATGGAAGCTTTATTACAGTGATATACAACTTGTATCATTCTAATAAAAGTTCCTGTACATAGCAATGCTTTAATAACGTTTCTGTAGCAGTGATTCCTTAGTAATGGAGCTTCTCTCATGGCAACTTCATTATTAGGAAATGATTTCAGTAATAGAAATGCAAATAAAGATTTTGAGAGGAGGGTTTTATGCATGGCTCTATTACTGACCTGCTATCTTTTCATGCATTACATCTAATCATTATAAAACTATCATGTAGATTATAGTTATGCGTATTACTATCCTGTTACATTTTAGCATTTGTGTCTTTCCAAATTATTGAAATTAACTGCCATTTTAAAATAAAATTCAAGGGTTAAAATAATTTAAATTTTAATTAAATTTTGTTTCTAAAGCATTAAAAATGTTTCACAAAACACCACCTCTAATTTATTTTTACTGTATCAGAGACTGAGTAGACCAGTTGCATTCATACTGGAGTGTATGTACCCCTGGGTGTATATGAAGACTTCCCAAAGGATGTGGGGGCGGGAGGAGGAGGGTTACAGAGACTTTTAAAGGAATTAATTTCCAGATCTTCTACTTCCATATGCACCCTCTCATAAAATCCATCTGTCTGAAAAGGCACTCGTGGCCAAGATTTTCCTTTGCTGCTTTCCCTTTTTGCCTTTCTACCACTGTACAAAACAAAGGCGTGCCTCACACCCATCCCATCCCTTACCGTGGCATATTTGCTCAGCCAGAGCATGAGAAGGAGCAACTGGACCATGCCTTTATTTTAGCACCCCTCTTCTGCCCCCAGTCTCTATTTTTAATATCCAAGAAGTAGAGGACAATGTTTATGTGACTGGACTATGGAACTGAAGGGTCTGTGTGGGGATCCAGGCTCTGCGACCTGGAGGAGTCATTTAAGTTATCTCAACCTCAGTTTCGGCATCTATAAAATGGGGATAATAGTACAGTGTTGTGAGGATTAAGTGGGTTCATCTATGTATAAAAAAAGTATGACCTGTAGTTCATACTAAGTGGTACTATTATGGTTTCCAAAAATATTTCACTTTTTATGTTGATTTTTTTTTACCAAATTTTATGTTTAGCATTGATTAACTAATAATACTATTAATAATTATAATTAAAACTCAGTCAGATATCTTAGTTAATTTAACACTTAGAGCAGAATTGTCTTGGAACATTTTGGAAAATGAACTCTTTTTCTCTGTATAATTTTTGTTTACAAGAATATGATCAATGAAAAGCTTTTAAGCATAAAATATACATTAGGAAAAAGTTCTTTGACAGAAGCAGAATGGAGATGAATTCAAGGAGAAAAATGTAAAATATCCAATTCTTCATATATTTTTAAAATGAACAATAGCGGGTAATGTTTGAGTACATTTAAGAGAGTGACATGATATTTAAAATTATGTATGTATAATAGCATATATTTAAAATGGTCAATATTTACAATACACTGGAAATTACACCCTTTTCAACTTTTTAATGAAAATTTTTAGAAGTCAGCTTTTGTGTGTATATATATATGTATATTTTTAGTTTATAATTTACTTTGAAAGAGAGTGAGAGAGGGAGCACAAGCAGGGGAGGGGCAGAGAGAGAGGGAGAGAGAGAGAGAATCCTAAGAAGGCTCTGTGCTGTCAGTGTAGAGCCCGATGCCTCGCTCAGTCTCATGAACTGCAGGATCATGACCTGAGCTGAAATTAAGAGTCAGATGTTTAACCAACTGAGCCACCCAGGTGCCCCTGTAAGATATATATTTTTTAAGTGTAGGTGTATATAAGCAAAAATGTTCAAAGACATTGGGATAAAACACTGACTTATAGGAATAAAGTTGAAAGTGAAAGTGGCGATATAAAATTACCTTTTTAACTTATATTTTCTGAGTACTAGGTATTAAGAATACAGGTATTAGGAATAATATCTTTGAGCCCGACGTTAGGCTCTGTGCTGACAGCTCAGAGCCTGAAGCCTGCTTTAGATTCTGTGTCTCCTTCTGTCTCTGCCCCTCCCCTGCTCATGTTCTCTCAAAAATAAATAATAAAACATTAAGAAAGAGAGAGAGAGAGAGAGAAGAATATCTTCTTTATCAAGTTAGGAAACAGTAAAATTCTAGAGTTCTGAGGCTTCCCTGGCAGAAAGTCAGACTGACTCTGTGTGGATAACTTGGCTGAGTATCTCCAGTGCTTCACAGAGAAGGTCAGTGAATGGACAGCACATGCATCCCAAGTTGATTAGTTTGTGACACTTGAGAGATGCTTGAGAGATAGCCTTTCCTTTGAAAGGGGAGCTGGATTTGTCCTTTGCTCTGCTTGTAGTTGTAGAATGGGCGCTTTCAGAGTGAATCTTGTCCTGAGGCCAAAGTAGGGAGGCTCTTCTGCTGAGTGAGTGCTCTGAGAGTTTTATGTCATGCTGGAAAGGCAGCTGTTACTACTACTGGAGGAGCACCAGCTAAGACCACAAATAAATAAATAAATAAAGGAAGAAAGAACGAATGGGCCTCTTAGAAGAAACATGCTAAAAATAGAGTGTTTTCAATGTTAAAAAAAAAGAGGTGTTGAAGAAAATTCACATTCCCTCAGGTTGTGTTTACTGCCGATTAGATTATATTTCCATCGGTTTGACATTTTTATTGCGTGCCATGCCTCAAGATGAAAGTTTGGATGCCAATTTCTTAGTGGGCAAGTTTTGTGTCAGCATATCCATAGTTGTCATCATAGTGAATATATAATGCTGTGTGCTGGTTTTTACACTTAACAGTATTTTCCAGACCCTTGTCAAGGAAAGTCCAGAACTTTTAGAGAAGTGATCTGATAATACAGTAGCCATATTTATACCAACTGCCATCAAATCCGAGGAGAGCATGACCTTTTCTTAATGTGATTTGTTATGGCCTATTTTCATGGCCCTTTGAAATCCAGGTATCAATTTACTGAAGACTCGGGTCAGGTAAGGCAGGCCTCCTCTAAGAGATGGAAGCTTTGACATGCCACTTCTGGAAAGTTGCTGACCCTGCCCCAGCCAATCTGGAAAAGGAGCATCCAGGGACCATGTGTTTACAAGCATTTGAGAGACTCACCAGATCCCACCTTGAGCCCTAACTCTTCTCTATATATTTGTTCTCCTGCACCAAGTCAGTAATTCCCAAGGCTTGCATCCTATGGCCAAGTCCAAAGTGGCATAAATCCTAAGCCAGTTGCCTAGAGTTTTCATAAAGACTGAGTGATGTTTTTGTGAAATATTCCCAAGGAGGATTTAACTCCAACATTAAGATATTGCTACTTAAAACACTGAGGAACTAGTCAAGTAGTCTGTATTGGTGGCGATATTCATTAGTTTCATAATTTTGGAGGGAAATGTGATAATATAGATCAACAGCTATATTGATACCCCCACTGTTTTTACTCATTCCTGAAATTTTATTATATGAAAATAATCAGTAGTCCATAATACACATGCATGCATGCACCATATGTAATAGTATAAAACTGGAAATTGTTCTAAATCTGTAACAGTGGAATAATTGTAAAGTCTATTATATCAGCCAGATGGAATATTATATAGCTAAAAAGAAAGTTATGAGGAGTATGCAAACTATAGAAAAGTACATATGAAATAATGTTATGAGGTAAGAAGAAAAAATGAATCACAAAATTATATATACACAGTGTACATAACTATGAGAGATAGGTAGATAGGTAGATAGATATCAGTAAAATTGGGAAGCAATCAACCTTTAAGAAAAAGGAAAAACAAAAACTCAAGGATGACTGAGTATGAAGCAGTCATGAGATTCATTGACTGCTGGTGTGAGGGGTGCCATGTGGGAAAATAACAGTGACCTCTGAGCTCCTCCTTGAGTCCATGTGGAAAGCCTGTGAATTTCCCAGTACCAGTTTTCTTTTTCAGTTTTAGACTCTCTTTTTTATGCCCTAGACTTTTTTGGTTAGAAAATACTGAACTATATCCAAGCTATAAAAATCAGTTCTTAAAATTCCAACAGAAGTTACTATGGAGAAATGTAAAAAAATGGATTTGGTTGGGAAATTGGATTAAAATATACATTTTTTTATCCTGACATTGCTTACATTTTTAATAAAATATCTTTAAAAATAAGAAACTGCCATTCTTGCCCATATGTGCCAGTTTATTTCTCTCTCTAATACGTGTTTGCAAAATACCAGGATGCAATCATTGTCTGAGGAAAATCTGTGATTACAGTTTTATATAGAGGAGTATAATTTCTTAATACTATAGCCTGTTAATGGCATTGTTTTTGTTATCTAGCTGCAAATTATTAGCAGCCTAAAAACTAGGAGAAATATCCCATAGTAGCTAAATTTTTAAAATAATTTTTTAAAGATTTATTTATTATTTTTGAGAATATGCATGCACGCAGGGAAGGGGCGGAGAGAAAGTGGGACAGAAGATATGAAGCAGGCTCTGTGCTGACAGCAGTGAGTCCCAACTGGGGCTGGAACTCACAAACTGCAAGATCCTGACCTAAGCTGAAGTCAGACTCTCAACTGACTGAGCCACCCAGGTGCCCCAGGAGTAGCTAAATTTTTATAGGTCATCTCTTTGCCTAACATATTTCATTATTAGACACATAATACAGGTTTATAATGGGTTTATCACATCCTTAGGAATTTTCTTCATGGAGTCTCTTTTGAGAGATCTTCTAAAAAGAAAAACTAATTTTAACTTAAATCACTGGGAAATCTGCTTCTGGGAATAAAGGGAATCTTTTTATTACCAAAGTTGTGTAAGAAGCAGGAAGGAAATATGTAACTGTTAGCTGTAAACTAGGGTGCTGTTATTAGGAATTTACACTGATGATACTTATCTGAAGAGAACATTGTGATATTTTTAAGAAATCATATTAAAGATTCATCTGTATGCCTTTTCATTGCTTTAAAATTCTATTTGATACCATTCTAAGAAGTGATTATACTAACAGACTGCTAGTGTATTTTGTGTTGCTCATTAAACATCTTCCTGGATGATAGTTGCCGTACATTAATATCTGATTATCAATGAATTCGGTTGTTTGTATGTTTGTTCTTGAAAATCCTTGAATTTTCCAGCTGCCGATTCACCTCTCTATTATGCCCCAACAAACCTAGCTCTAAAATATTGTCACCGTTTTAGTGAGTATCTCAGAAATAGACTCAGTAAGCCAAAAATTGTTACCATGATGTAAAGTAGTAGAAGTGGGGGGAGGGGGGGAGAATTAATGCTTGGAAAGAACAAGCTCCCAATTGTTTTCCTTTAAGACAAAAACAGAATAAATGTAATGCCTGCAAGTTGTTTCATGCTGAAGTGCTGCATTTAGTCCTTAGCAGGCTTGGCAATGGCAGGAAAAGACTAGGTTATATTCTAGAATCTGGACATGAGTATCAGCTCCATCATTTCTGAGTGTCATGACCTTGGATAAGCCATCCCTCTGAGCAATTTTCTACAAAATGGGTGGAGAGGCTGAATGAAGCTTTTTCCAATACTTAGGGGTTTGACTAGAGAGACACAAACCGAAAGTGTTCTTTACTGACACCACCACCCATCAGGTATTTTTAAAAAATGGATGTTTCTACCAGAACAGAACATTTTAATAAAAACGTTGATATGGAACATAACAAGGCTTTTAAACAGAGACTTAGAGTCCTTTTAGTCTTCATTTAAATCTGTTTTATTTTTCTTTCTGTGATGCTATGTAAAAATCTCATCAATATACAAAATCATTCTGAGCCTTAAATTTTCTCATTTTCTCTGGATGAGAGCTTTGATTAGCTTTTTACAAGTTCTTCATTAGTAATTGGCTTGCTTTTTTGTTTTTGTTTTTGGCTGTTGTCTCTAATAAGTTTCTATTCTATCAAAGAATTCTTTGAGAATGGTCTGAAATATGCTGCTCTGTGTTATGATACAGAATATTACAATTTAATATTCTTTATAAAATGCAATCAACAAGTGCTATCCAGATTAAATGTTCATTTCTTCTTTTTGATGCTGGTGGCTGGGATGGGTTGTTCATTCTTATCATCCTGCCTGACCTAGTTGTGCAGCCGTTCCTGTTTAATTAATAGACATTTACATAAGCTCTTTTCCCCCAGCAAGCTTCGTAATGGTCTTGTTGGTTATCTCCTTTCACCCTGTGAAGTACTAGCAGTACTATTTCTATTTTGCATATCAAAATACTGAGAGATTAAATAATGTACAACAAATTGATAACTGAGTAAGTTTGGGAACTCAGAATTCTGGCATATTAACGGTGTTGCTTAAAGCAACAACCCATATAGAGTCTATAAATATATTCAAACTCTGCTTTCTAATCCAGGAGTTGAAGTTGGGACTGTCAGCATCTCAGGGAGGGAGCCCTTTGTAGATGTAGGCAAGAGTGGGAGAATTAGTTTCTGGACTCCCTCTGGAGCCATGAAAGGAAAGTTTTTGTTAGTGGAGGAGGTGGTGTCTAAGAACTATTGCTGTGATGTTTGTAATTTTTAATGAAAATTCTGGGAAGGCTGGTGGCTTCTGTGCAGCATATGAATTTGAAGAACTCTATTTTTTTTTTTTTCATCTGCCTTTCCAAACACCTTTAGAACTTTATTCCCAATTAACCGGCTACCAAATGTCAAAAGGTGCAATTTGAGCAAAGCATAGCTTCTCTGGGCTACCTCCGCTTGTCCAAGAAGCAAGGAGACATTCAGAGTACTTGAGCAAGACTTTCATTTCTTTCCCACATATATCTATTTTTAAATATTCTCTCACTGTCTTTGTACCTTTATCCACACATACTCAGTCGGGAGAAGTCTGCCCTGGGATATTTCCTGCCCCCTCCCTCTAACCTTTTCCTTGTTTCTTTTCAAAACTATAAGAGAGGATTGTTTGTACTTCAAACCTTGCTTTTTTGTCTTGTCTAGGTGTTTATTACTTCCAGAGAATTCTTTGGATCTTACAAGGATAGCTTCAGTTACTTAACAATGTCACCAAACAACAAATACAAATAAGTATTTTTTTCTTCTCTAACTTTACCAGACTTCTCAGTCTTACTTAAAAGATGGAAGACTCTGTGTCCCTCACTTAACCCACTTCCCGCTAAACATGGGGTGATCTCTGTCTGTCTTCGAGCCTACCGCCACAGGCTTCTCTCCCTGCCCCTCCCCACTCCAAGTCCTGCTCACTGTTTAAGGCCTGGAACAGATTAAGTGCCATATCCTTAGGAAGCCTTTGCTGCGCTTCCCCCCACCAGTCAGAATTGGCCTCTCCCATTTCTCTGAGTTCCCACATTCCTGGATTTGTACCTTGAGTGGTATATAATCTGCTGTGTATGACAGTGATTTCTGTAACCCTTGAATTGCTAATCAGCATGGGGAGAGATGAGGAATGAAGAGGAGATGTCCTATTCCATGTGACTCAAGATCCCTCTTAGCTTATGAAAATATACACCCCATATTACAGTCTGGTGTTTCCAACTGCATGGCACCCAACATAGTGTTATGGAAACCACTCACAACACAACAAGCATTAGATCTGCAGAATGGAAAGAGTAGTTGAGGAGCTATTGGGATCTCACCATGAGTGTCACTCCAGGGAACAAACAGTCTTTCCACCCATGGGTTCTCAGGCCTGGGCTGCCTCTGCGGCATGGTTTCCTTCTCATTTATTGGCAAGCTCCTCTCTGGCCTCCAACACTTGCGGGCCTTTCTCAGGATCCCCTCCATCTCCCTGGGGAACATCTTATTCTCTGCTAGTGTCACTGAGAATCCCACACAATCTTCTCTGGAGTGGGAAGCCTCCTGATGCCTCTTCTCCAAATGATGAAAAATAAAATAAAATAAAATAAAATAAAACCCCTCCCACAGAGGGCATCCCTCTCTGCCAGCTTCTCTGGTTTCTGCTTATAAATCCTACTATTCAACCCCCTTCCATCAGGCCAAATGAAATTTCTGTTCTCCCTAAGGATCTGCTTTTCCATTCTCTTTAGAAATCTTAAGTGGAGGGGAGTGAGTGATGAAAAACTTACTGACCTTTGGAATTCTCTCCCCTGGTGATACAACCCAGGACTTTTAGTGCTGGGGGTACAGCTAGACTGTAACCTCCAGGAGCTGAGATAATGGGATGTTGCTTTGTATCTTTGTTGTGCCTACAGCTAGACTGTTATCCCCATGAGAGCAGATTTTGCTTCTGTCTTGAGTCTGCTTGTACCTCTAGAGCCTAGAACAGTGACTGACATATGGAATGATGCTCCACAAATATTGGTTGAATAAATGAATGGTGAATAGATGGATCGGTGGATGAATATTTAGCAAAAGTTTTACCCACAGTAGGTATTCAATGATGTTTTTTGAGTGCATTAGTAAACACACACACACACACACACACACACACACACACACACGAAGTAATATGGGAGTGAGTTAAGTAGAAAATCATGAGTTGATTATACATTTTAGTAGTGTTTCTTAGTTTCTTTAAGTGTCTGGGTAATACACCTTTACACCTTCAGGGGATACTGTGGTGTAGCAGTGGGTAGGCTAACTCAGAGAATTAAAATATGCATCTTGGTGCATCAATTCTTTCAGTAGTAATATAGGATATTATATTTTGTGTGGAAGCCAATAGATAGATTTTAGAATATAGTGCATAGTTGACTTAAGTTTCTATGTGGAGAGTTATTCTTAACTAACTGTGCCTTCAGACCCTCTCCTTTGCTCTTAGACGTACTTTGGAAGAAATATTTGGTAACACAGATGTTGAAGATTTTATCTTATCTGGAGACTCCTAGAAACGTACAGAAGGTTCTGTCCCTGGCTTTGTGACAAGGAGAAAGAATGTTTCATTTCCTTTAACATCCCTACAGTGGCACTGAGGGCCACTGGTGCTTTCCACACAAACATTTGTCTTTGTAGAATAGGTTGCATATGCCAATAATTTTTTTGGCACAATAGCATGTATTTGTCTATGCAGTTTTTCCACTAATATTTATTGAGTGTCTACTAGGTGAAAGGCACTGTTATGGATGCTGAGATTAAAATAGTAATCAGAATACTTCCTCGGCCTTCAAGGAATTACAGTATAGTAACAGATGGCTTCTGTCAATTACCTATGCAAAATGGTATAGAATGAAGCAGTGAGCTTAAGCATGGGGTGCTGTGGGGACACAGAGGGAGAGCACTTGATGCAGACTTGGTAAAAGAAAGCTGAGATCCATGGTTCGTGAGTTTGAGCCTCGCACCAGGAACTGCCCTGGAGTCTACTTGGGATTCTCTCCCTCTTCTTTCTGTGCCCCTTCCTTGCTCATGTTTTCTCTCTCTCAAAATAAATAAACTTTTTTTCTTCTTTTAAAAAGAAAGAAAGCTGAGATCTGTAGGAGAAAAGGGGACATTAGTAGGTGGAAAAGGATGGGAGGGTTTTCCAGACAGAGAGAATCTCATCTACAAAGGTTTGGAGGTAAGAAAAAGAGTGTTTGGGGAACAGCAAGTAATTTAATGGTAAACTATACATAAATATAAGTAAATACCTAGGTTTCTAATTCTGAGTAGGACTTTTAATCACAAAAATGATAAAAGAAGTAAAAGAAAAATTATATATTAAATTATCTAATATTATATCCCACATCTAACTCATGAATAAAGTTTAAAGATAATGAACAAACTGGAAATTTAAATTATTTTTAGTAATTCAGCATCTTTTATGGGAGCAGGTGTTACCTGTGTATGTACCACTATATTATTAACATTTGAACCATTGCATGACTCACAGTGATGGTTGAGTGAATGTAAAGGATCAGTGTCCTCAAAAGGTACAAAAGAGCTGAAACATATTAAGAAACCCCCTGTAAAACCTCACTAGACAAACAGTCAAGAAAACATAAATAGACATTTCAAGTTGGGAGTCATCCTTGCCCTTTCCTTGCCCTTATACAGCATATTGAATCCTTTAGCAAATCTTGTTGGCTCTCTATTCAAAGTGAATCCCAAACACGACCATTCTCCCCGTCCACACCACTGTCACCTAAGACAGGCCACCATCATAACTGAGCTACTTCACCACGTCCTAGCTTGTCTTCTGCCTCTCCTTCTCCTTCTCCTTCTAGAAGCAATAACCAGACTGATATTTTAAACTGTAGATCAGAAGATGTCACTTCTTTTTCCAAAATCCCCCAATGTCTCCCCGTCACTCTCAGAATAAAAGTCCAGATCTTTTCAATGCTTTACAAGGCCCTACGTGATCTTACCTTTTGGTTACCTTTCCAGCCTTACTTCTGCCAACATTTCACCTGGCCACATTGGTCTTCATGCTGTTTCTGGAACACTCCAAGCACTCTCCCTCACTAGAGTCTTAGGGTCTTTGCATTTGTTGTTCCCAAGCCCAAAACAGTCATTTCCCAAAGAATTACATGGCTTGCTCTTTACTTGGTGAGATCTCTGCTCAAATGTTACCTTTGCAAAGAAGCCTTCCCTCACCAGCTTACATAAAATAGCACGCCTCCCATCATTCTCTATGCATTAGGAGGGTTTTTTTTTTTTCTCTTAACCATTTGGCCCTTTCTGCTTTACTCTGTATAGAACATATAAAAAGAGTAAAAGAGGGGCACCTGGGTGGCTCAGTTGGTTAAACGTCTGACTTCAGCTCAGGTCATGATCTCGTGGTTCGTGGGTTCAAGCCCCGTATCAGGCTCTGTGCTGACAGCCAGCTCAGAGCCTGGAGCCTGTTTCAGATTCTGTATTTCCCTCTCTCTCTGACCCTCCCCTGCTCATGCTGTCTCTCTCTCACACACACGCACAAATAAATAAAAAGCATTTTTTTAAAAAAGAGTAAAAGATGTAGACCCAGAAAATTTCTAAATATGTGAGTATGGAATTGGGATCCCTTTTTTCCCCCTCTCCATCCCTAGGCACCAGAGAGAAGCATGTGTAAGCTTCTCTGGAAGGATGCACTTATAATCCTAGGCCTCAAAGAATTACTGTATTTATAGTTCTACTACCAAGTCACAATTAGTTGTGTTTTTTTTTTTAATAAAAAAAACCTTTTCTTTATTGGTGGGAGAGAGTGTGTGCACACATGAGCAGGGGAGAGGGGCAGAAGGAGAGGGAGAGAGAGGGGGAGGGAGGGGGAGAGGGAGAGAGAGGGAGAGAGAGAGAGAGAGAGAGAGAATCTCAAGCAGGCTGCATGCTCAGCATGGAGCCCAATGCAGAACTTGATTCCATGATCCTAGAATCATGACCTGAGCTGAAATCAAGAGTCAGACACTTAACCAACTGAGCCACCCAGGCGCCCCAATCACAATTTCAAAAGTACAGAATTCATAATAAGCCATTAAAGTGAGAGGTAGCAAAAACCACAAACTGTAGTATCAGATGCTTAAATTCATATGTTAAAAAATTTTGGTGCAAAAATATAAAATATTTTGAATATGATTCTATAAATGGAAGAAAGTACTGACAGTATAATATAGGAAGAAGAGACTATCAAAAATGATCAAGTAAATGTAATACAGGATCAAATAGAAACTTTAGAAAGGAAAGCACCTAATTAGAAGGCCTAGACTAAAAAGCAGATATAGTTAAAGAAAGTATTAATGTGTTAGAAGACTCTGAAGAAATTATACACATTGTAGCAACAACTAAGAGAAAGATGTTAAGTGTAACAGTTTAAGTGATACTAGAGCGAGAGGAGAAACACATGTCTGATAGGAGCTCCAGAAAGAGGGACTAGAGAGAATGAAGAAGAGTGAATATTCACAACGCTGATAGTGAGAATTTTCCAGGATTAATTCAGAGACTCTGATATTCAGATTCAGGAGGCTTGGTGAATCCAAGCAGGATAAATGAAAAATATTCCACACATGGGCACAGCATAGTAAAACCTCAAAGGGAAAGAGAAGATCTTAAAAGAAGTGACAATTAGATTGAGAGTTCACTTCTAAACTAAAAAAAAAAAAAAAGAAGCCAAAAGGAAATGTGATGATATATTCGAAGTGTTGAGAGAATACAACTGTAACCTAAAATGTTATACTTACAAACATTTATTTTTTTTTTCAAAAATGAGGACAAGATAAAGTTTTCACAGTGTGAAGATCTTACTACCTACAGATCTTCAGTAAGAGGTATTCTGAAGGACATATTTCAATGATAAAGAAAATGATCCCAGAACGAATATCTGAAGATCTAGGAAAAAATAGTAAGCAAAAAAGAATAGTCAGGTGTGAGTAAATTTCAACAAACACTGAGTTCAAAACATTAATAATATAAAATTTATGAGATTAAAAAGCAGAAGATACAACTGAAATATAGCAGTGGTACAGGAATCAGAAAGGACTGATCAGAGTTAAACATCCCAAGTTACTTGAATTATTTTGGGGAATAGGCAAATAGATTGAATACCTGTATGTTATTAAGTAAAACATTTACTTAAAGATTGTGGGATAACTATTAAAAGTTTAGAAATATAGTATGTACTTTTCAAATTAATAAAAAGAGGAAAACAAACAATAAGAAAAATATTTGAACCTGTACTCAGTCCAAAGGAAAGCAACAGAGGAGTAAAAATGAAAAAGAAAAGCAACATTAAAAATAGAATAAGAGTATAAAATAGAAAAAAGGAAAGTAAATTTTATCAGTAATCAAAAAGCCTATAAGTGAACTAAACACTCCATTTAGGAGATTATTACAGTGGATTTCTTAAAGAATCTATGTTATTTTTTATAAGAAACATATCCAACATCAGGACACAAATTGAAAGGCAAATAATTTTTAAAATGCTTTAGGTAAGTAAAAAGTTGGTGTGGCTATATTTATATCAGATAAAAGTTCTTTTGGGGGCAGAAAGCATAATCAGAGATAAATATGATCACTGTACTAAAGCTTCATTCTCTAGGAAGATATATGCATTCAAATGACATAGCTTCAGGATATAGAAAACAAAAATTGACAGACTACAAACAGAAGTAGACAAGGGGAGATTTGAACTTCCCTTAGAAATTCATAGATAAAGCAGATAAGATCTAGAAACATTCAAGAGTGCATGTTCTTCATGCGTATTTTTTAACACTTTAAATTTTTTAAATGTTTTGTTTATTTCTGAGAGAGAGAGAGAGAGAGAGAGAGAGCATGAGCAGAGGAGGGTCAGAGAGAGAAGGAGACACAGAATCCGAAACAGGCTCCAGGCTCTGAGCTGAGCTGTCAGCACAGAGCCTGGTGCGGAGCTCGAACCCACAAACCGTGAGATCATGACCTGAGCTGAAGTCGGACACTTAACCAATTGAGCCACCCAGGTGCCCCTCTTTATGCGTATTTTTAAGCACCCCATGGAACGTTAAAAAATTAAGAATGACAAAATAAATCCAAACAAAAAATATATAAAGGGAAAAAATAAAAATAAGTATAGAAATCCGCAATACAGAAGACAAAGAAACTTCAAGAACACCAGCAAACACCACATATGGCAGGAGTGGCAGACAGTCGGCACATGATACACGTATATCTGTTCATTGGATAAAAAGCAATAGAAAACTCTAAACGTGTGTGCATGAAAAGGTTTGAAATTCACCAAATAGTGATTAAATCTGAGTTGGTCAGTCTTAGGTTATCCTGCTTTTATTCCTTGTTCTTTTCTGTATTTTCTGAGTTCTCTGTATGCATTGCCCTTTATAATTTTGTGAAAACACATTATTTTGAAATAAAAGTAAGTAGATTTTTAAAGAGATGGACTAGAGAGGATTATGTCCTTGATGACACCTCTGGTCGGTGGGGTGGAGAGGTGCAATGTAAGACCACACTTTGGAAATGCTTCGCCCCCCACTACATGGATGACTTTAAGCATAATCCCTTTGAAACCGTTCTCCAAAAGGCAACAATCAAGCCTTCCTCAAAGAATTATTCAGATAGGTGACCCTCTGCAAAGCACTTAGTACAGTGTCTCATACTGCAGATGTTCAATAGCCGTTTTCCTTTCCCTGCTTGAGGAAGCAGGCTTAGGGAAATACTCTCCGTTTCTAAGGAGTGTACCCTGAGTGGAAGGCAAATTCGATCAGTGTGGAATATACAACTGGCTGAAAGCTTTGTATGTGAAATTATATTTCTGCCCTCCTGGGGAGCCAAGAAAATTAAGAAATGAACCAAGAATTTCATATCCTTTATTAGATGTAAGAATGAAGGTGCAGTATTATCATTTCCTTGTGATAGTCATATCTAATAGTTCTGAAACCAATTCACAGTATTCATGTCAGACTTATTTTATGAGACATTTAACCATTGCTAAATTAAATTTCATAGGAGAATGTGCCTATATAACTCCTCTGGAGTTACAGAGATAGAAATCTGACCCATCATTTCTATTTTCACGGAAAACCATTTAGCAGAACTTTGTTCCAGTAGAAGTGTTTATTGAGTTGTAAGCCTAACACAGTTCACTGGCTGCATGTATTTCCACACTGACATTTTTCTCAGTGCAGATTTGCATCAGTTCATTAGTACTGACAGCAGATGGTAGCACTTTCACACAAATTTACCTTCTGAATTGATCTAAGAAATGTCACTAAAAAGATCCTGACAGTTTTGATGTTCTTCCATTTCTGAAAATGGTATGTTAAACAAATAAGGTATAGGGTTTTAGATTTTTTTGAACTCTAGCACATAATTCCTAAACTAAAAATGAAAGATGGCTTTCATCTCTAATTCTGGCTGTCTGAAGGAGAGAGTAGAAAATGCAGATAATGTTTCCTGATGGCACGGACCTTAAAAAATCTCCAGTGCAGAAAAAAAAAAATGGCTTTTGGAGAATATTATCCAGATTGACTGTCTACACTGATCAGACGCCTCAAATTATTTGTAAATTCTCTACCTTGACTTTGAATACAAATTGCTTGGCTTGCAGGATTAGCTGACTGAATGTTACTTAAAATACAGTATCAGCTCAGGTCATAAGCCCACTTTGAATTCTGTCACTTCTGCTGCATTAAGATATCCCTAAGATTAGCCACATTTTAAAACTATAGATCTGCCATTAGTTGGGGTTAAATCATTATAAAATTGTCAGACAAAGAGGACTTAATATTTGCTAAGTGAACAATGAGGGAAGATAAGAATTCTAATCACGTCAGGGAAACTTTTGATTTTTCTACATTGTATTATTATTCATAATGACACAAGGCCTGTATTCAGTAGTCTTATATATTTAGAAACAAGGATTTTTGAGTATTTTATAAATTAATTTTCCATCTGTATCTGAAAAGCAATTAATGGTTTGGTTAGTTTGCCACAGCTAAGAGAAGCTGACACACTTGAGAAAGCATTGGGTGCTGGCCATATACAGTTTAACCACGGAAGTGATTATGGATACTTTTGACACACTGCTAGAAGAGTGGCCATGATTAGCAACATATTTAAGGGATTTATTTAACAACAAAAAGGAGGTTTTCGGTTCCAAATGCTCTCAAAATCAAGGGGCTCTGTTTTATTTTATTCATACCACTTATTATTTTCTGGATTATTTTGTCTCTTTATTTGTTCTATGAACTTATTGGCCATCTCCGGCACTGGCATGAAAGTTCCCTGGGATCAGGGACTTTGTTTATGTTTGCAATTCAGTGATCTCTGTTACTATATTCAGAATGTTCCTGGCAGCCACATATGATATAATCAGTAGATATGTGTTGAATTAATAAATACTAGTTTAAGGCATGTAAGGAATCGAGCTGTACAGGAAGACTTGCTATGGGCATAACACATTTGGGCTCTGACCCTAGGCTCTGCTTAGGGATGGGAAGGAGGGGTAGGGAGAGGGCAGGGGAAAGGGAGCCCAGGCTCTGCTGTAAGAGTCAGGCTACTGGGCAGACTCCAGAGGTGGCACTCTGGAGACATACAGCGACCCACATCCAGTGGATGCCCCAACCCTCAGCACATACATACATCCCCCAATATCCATATCTAGTATCTCCAATACACGGTGGAATGGTGCCTCCATTTCCTGTGAGCAGGTGTGTGCACATGGACGCCAACACGAGTGTTTTGGGGTTGGAGGGTAGAGTTAGCAGCAGCAACCACACGTAATCCTTTCCATGGATGCTCTGAGTTCAGCTTCTCCTTGGACTGGCTGACAAGAGGAGAAGAAGCCAGGAGAAGAAGCTAGGCCCCTAGTCCAAATCCAGCCAACAGGCTTGTTTTATTTGGCCCACTCTATGTTAAAAAAAAAAAAAGGTGCCAAAATTTAAATTTAGGAGGTTTTACATAAAAATCTGGATCCCTAGGTTATTTTGACAAATGGGAAGACCTGGCACACCGAACCTGCATTCCCACATGGCACAATTGGCTGGAGCAGAGTGACAAGCAGAGCCTTGGCTGGGCACACTCTCCACTTCCCCACAGTCGTCACCTGCTTGTGTATTTAACTGACCCCACTCCTTCAGGCCACCTGCGTGATCTTCGTAGGTATCTGTGCCAGTTTACTTGGCCAGCTGTAAAAAAATACCACAAATTGGGTAGTTTACGGACAACAGAAATTTATTTCTCACCATTCTGGGGTCTGAGATCAGGATACCAGCCTGTTTTTATGAGGGCCTTCCTTCTGGTCACACACTTCTTGTGTCCTCACATGGCAGAAGGGGGTGAGCTAGCATTCGGGGAGGAGCATCTCTTTTATAAGTTCCTAAATCTCATTCCTGACGGCTCTGCCCTCCTGACCTAATTATCTCCCAAAGATCCCACCTCCCTATACATCCACCCTGGGCATTAGGAATTCAACATATAAATATGGGGAGATGTGAACATTCAAACCATAGCAGCATTTGAGTTTGCAGTCTTTGGCATAATGGTGAATCCACAATGTAAACAATCAATAAGTTTATTGTTAATAATTGTTTTTGCATTGGTACAATTTATGCATAGATAACTCACTACGTAGAAATCTCCTAGGGCTCCCCATTGTTGGCCAAATGATGTCCACATTCCTACCCTGGCAGCGGCCGGACCTGTATCTTGGATCCAATCATTCTCTTATGAAGACAGTGGCATTCCATCAAATGGGTTTTGATTTGCAGAAACAGCCCAATAAGCTTGGGAGAGACAGAAGGATAGAAACAGATACACAGAGGAACTCAGAAGAGAGACAGACAGACAGAAGTACAACAACTTAAATAATGCAGGCCAGTCTCCTGCTTCCTCCCCTCTCCCCTTCCCTTCTACCCACTGAACACGTGCCTGTTGGCACTGGAGAAACAACATGTTGGAAAGTTTATTAAAAAAAGAAAAAGGTGCTAAAGATTATGGTTCCCTTACAAAGAAGCAAATGAAATACATTGTTCACATGATCAGGCAACCAGGCTTCACAGACAGCCTTGAGGAAAAACTGAAGAATAATTATAGGCCAAAGAGTAACATTAGTTGACAAAGAGAGGAAACTGATGAAACTTGTCTACAGTTTGTATTGTGTAAACAAAACCGTGTACCCTCATATACTTATCAATTTGTAACTCCTCATGTGTGGATTATGAATTATATTTCAAAACTGAAATTGATCTGTATCTTAATTTAGAAACTTGGAATTTAAAACAAACTTTTATTTGAACAAACAAGATTGTATGTTTTAACTTTTTCAAAGTAACTCACACTGGCAATCCTGGGCCGACTCGGATTCTTACAGGAGCATCCAATACTTGGGCAGCCTTTTTTTGTACTCCATCCCTGCAAGACGAATGAATTCATGACTCCTGTGTTAAAGAACTCTCGAAAAATCAATAGGTAAGAAACACCATCAAAATACATTGGCTTTTACTCTTATTTTAAAAGTGTAAATCTTTTTATGTGACTCTAAAAGCTAAACTAAAAAAGAAATATTTTTTGTAATAATAATAATGGCTAACATTTATTGATTTTTACTGTGTGCTAGTTACTGTTCTAAGTATTTTAGATATATTAAGACATTGGAGTTTTATAACACCCTCTGAACTAATTTCCATTATTTTACTCAGTTTACAGAAGAGAAAGCTAAAGCACAGAGGAGTTAAATGACTTGGTCAAGTTCACAGCTAGTTATGTGGTAGAACTGGGATTTGAACCCAGCCATTTGTGCCTCAGAGCCATGCTCTTAACCACTGCACTCTACTACCTTAGCAAATGCTGTACATTTTAAGTGTAAAATTGGAATCATCAAGGGTAATCAGGAGTCCCAATGCCTTGACTCCCCCTTTAACTATCTTATTGGGGGATCCTCAGCCCCTTTGGACCTCAAGTTCCTGTCAAGTAATGGAGCTGATATCTGGAAATGTGGAATTCCACATGGTGGGCACGTATCTTTGAAGGCAGCTCATCTCTTCTGTTGGTAACTGATTTTCTACCACACACCCAACTATAATGGAAACATTAGAGTTGCCTGTATTTTCATTTGTTTCTTAGGAGTGTCAACTACGTCACATCATGGCTGAGCATTGTAGGGCCAGTTGTTGGGTTAAATCTACCTCTGAGTTATGCCAGAGCAGCCTATCCAGATGAATGAACAACATCCACAAGGTAAAAAGGAAAACCTGCCCTGAATGTTTTTTTATGACAAAGATCCTATTGTCTCTGTTACACTAAGGGTCCTTACTGACCCCATCAAATGTTAAGTCTTCTTTCATCTGTAATAGGTTGAACACAGACTGTTTAGGTTTTCAACCAGCCAGTGCCCCGTCATTTAGGAAACATTGGAGTTTGCTACCATAACACTCACAAACACAGGAGTGGATGGGTTTATTTCAGAATTGTAATAATTCTTCATTGCTCAGTTAACTTTCTTTTATTCTCTTGGCTTTGGTTTTGTTCCTGTTCTTCACTTTCTTCTACTGAGCCAAAGAACTTAGAAAATTGTGGCATGAAGGACACCAAAAGTGTATTTGGCCAACCCCGGTTTTAATAGGACAAATACCAGGCAGTATTTCGACTCGCCAAGATTTTGACGTGGATTATTTTTTCCATTGAAAGCAAATGTCTGTAGTAACTGATATACTATATACCTAATGAGGAATAAGTTTTAGTTTCAAATTGATTGTTTTTCATTTTAACTTGTCAGGGCCTAAAACTAAGACAAAGTGTAAGTGTCTCTTTAGAGAATCTAGATTAGTGTCTATCAGTGAGGGATGTCCTTTAGAATCACCTGAGGATCTTTTATGACTCCAAATGCTCAGGGCCACTTTCTGAAACAGTCTCTCTGGGATGGTTCTGACCTACCTGCTTCTGGAGAACCTCTGATCTGGATGTACCTTCAGTGTGGCATTTAGTTGTATTGTTTTGGTCTCCCAACAGGCCTTTTCCAGTTCTGTGGGAGCTCTACCAAGTCTGACTTACTTGCTACCATTTGTCTGGGCTTTGCCCCAGGCCTCCTGCTTGTTAAGAACGTCTAGGAGACATTTGCTCATGAGGCAGCCCACTTGGAGGAAGCCATCAGGGTGAGAGGGTTATCTACTGGCCAACTGCAGAAGACTGTGCCTGCACTTTTAGTCTGTAGGTTCGAGGCTGAGCTCTCACACCGGGAGTGGAAGTAGAGAATGGGTTAATTCAAACTGCTAGAAAAGCTAAAAGTGAATTTTAAAATGCTGAGCTGCACATATTCATGCTGGGATGAGAGCCTGCTTACATGCTTGCTGGGCATTTTGGTATTTACCACTTAACATCTTTTCAAGTTCTGCAGGGATTTTCATCACTCCCTCCCCCACCCCTGACTTACCCTAATGTAAACATAGATTTCTCAGCAAGTCATTTCTCAGACCATGTCATTTCTGGAGTAAAAAAAAAACCTAAATAAATCATAATAATGTGTCATCTAGATGATGTACTCGTCTGGAAATATTAGTTACCCTTTGCTAGCATATTCTGAGGTGATAGCATCAATCACATAGGGACAATGTGAAGGTTTTTTGTTGGTGTTAGTGTTGTTCTTAAGTTATTTTTTTTTGTCTGCTTGGTGAAGACCTTAAAATTCATCAGTGGCAGAAAAAAATTCTGAAAAGCTCTTATTGGTTGTGGAGACCACTCTCCCCAGATAGATGTCTCTCCTCTGGCAGCAGTCTCTCTATTTTCAGAATAGTTTTTGCTTAAAGAAAACTTCTAATTTTTTGATTGATAAAAATTTCCATTTTTAAGACTGCAGCTACATAACAGACTATTATCTCAACAGTTATAAAACATTAGAAAATATTTTGTTTTCTCAAAATAATAGCTCTTTCTCTGCAATATGAGGATTTTTCCTTCGGGTTTCTTCTCCAGTTAATATAATGCAAAACCCCATCAATCAGAAATCATGCTGGCTAAAGTTACCAACCAGCATCCTAAACTACTTGTGTGTAGCCTTGGAAAACTTACTTCACCTCTTTGGTCCTCAGCTATGTGATTTGTGAGACCAACTGTAATTCTTGGTCTGTGAAATAGGAGAAGTGTTGAATCTCGAGTGGGAGTTTGGGTAGCTGCCAGCTGTGTGACTTGGGCTAAATTTCCTAATCTCCTTTAGTCTTTTACCATCTCTACTTTTAAAAAGTCCATTAACATTCGTCCTACTCACCTAAGAACAGGAAGGAGATCAAAATGCTAAGTCAACCTGACTATGCTTCATAACCAACACAATGCCACAGGAGAAAGGGTGATAAAGGATAATTAGCCCCTGCTCCTATCCAATGTCAGCATACATTCTCCCTCCCTCCCACCTTGTTTCAGGCCTGACTCTTCCAACACAAATGGACCCCTCATCAGGCAAGTCTTCTCCACCCACATCCTTATCTGACTGTTGCTCATGCTGGTTCCCACCTGGAAATGCTTCCTTCTCTACTCGATTCTCAACTTAGTCCATATAATTCTCTCCTACAAAGCCATCTCTCATCACCATAGACCCCACTGATCAACCTCTCCCTTCATTACTCACTGCACTTAGTCATAGAAGCATTTAATTTTCATTCTGATCCCCTCCTTAATGATGGATAGTAAAATAACTTACTGACCCATATTTTTTTACTATGTTGTAGAGTAGCATGCACATCAGAGTTGTCATCTGCCCTTTTTAAGTGATCCAGGGAAGGCTCTCAGTCCAGGGATTCAAGTGGATGGGCCAGAGGCTGTGATGATCATCAAGTACTACAGCCTACAGACTGGGATTTAAGAAACCAAAACTAACCATCCAGATGTATTTAAATAAAGAGAAAAAAAACCAGAAGTTAAAACTGGGTTTTTGCATCCATTTTTCCTGAGATAGGTATAGATTTTATTCATACTCTCAATATATTAGAAAATGAAGATCTGCATTGTCAGAACCAGCTCTTAGATAATTCAAAGAGCTAATATTCCAGTGAGGTTTTTTTTTTTTTTTTAAGGATTAAAATGTGAGAATAAGAATATGCAAATATTCACTCCAGCAGATACTTACTGAATTTCTCTTGTGCACTGAGCTCTGGGTTAGCTGCCAGGGATGACAAATGGAAAGACTTGACCTTGGCTCCTAAGAATGCCACAGTACAGTGAAAAAGACAGACAAGAAGATTCAGGGCCAGTAGGATGTGTGCTGTGGCCAAAGTGTGGAAAGCCAGGGCCCAGGAAGGTTTGCAGAAGAGGAATGTGAGTGGAGTCATGAAAAATCTAAGATATAGCCAGGTCAAGAATGCAGGAAAGACTGAAAGACTGAAAACGCATGGGGAAGTGGTAAAGAGTGAGGCTGGCTAGCAGGACTGGGGCCAGGTCTGGAGGAGTTTTACTGCCACACTGAGAATTTATATTTGGCCTAAGAAACAGAACCACTGAGGGAATGCAAGTAGAAGAGTTGAAGTGTACACGTTTGCATTTTAGAAAGATCCTGTATTTTTAAAGTAATGACTGTATATAACTAATCACACATCTACTTTGTTGATTTTATTCACAAGCAGATTCTGGCCCACAGGCTTTAGAAGGTAAGAGTGAAGAAAGGGCTGGGAGTATGCCAAGGATATTTTTCAGTTTTTGCCCAGGACCTTCTAAATGTGTCCTGGAATGCCTGCGTCCTTGCTGTGTTACCCGGGGCAAGTCACTGCACCTCTCTGAGCCTCTCTTTCCTAATGTGTTAAATGGAAGGAAGTGTATTAGATCAATTAAAATCCAGTTATTAGTTTATGACCAGTATATATGTATACTTTTTTATGAAATAGAATATGTCTGGGAAGCATTCCCTGTGTATCTTTACTCTCACACCACTATACTCACTACCCTTCTGACTCTAGATGTGTGGGTTTTTCACACATCAAACAATCTTGAAGTAGCAAGTTGGGTCCTACAATTCAATTCAGTTCTGATACCATTTACCTGGAATTAGTATCAGATTCTATAAGATAAGTCCCACAAGAACTCCCCACTTAGACCCCAGTCCCAAGTCCCAGGTTGTCACCTGTATTTCTGACTGACCGATTATAAACCTAGGTTGCCGTGACCTCCTCCTTGGGTTCAATGATTTGCTAGAATGGTTCATAGCATTTGGGGAAACACTTATGTGTACTGGTTCATTATGTAACAAAGGACATGAGAGAGAATGCAGATGAACATCCGGATGAAGAGCTACATAGGGCAGTGTGCAGAGACTCTCAAGTGCAGGGGCTTCTGTCCCCATGGAGTTGGGGTGCACCACCCTCCCGGCATGGAGATGTGTTCGCCAGCCTGGAAGCCCTCTGATAGCGTACTTGGGATTTGATGGAAGTGTTCTCATGGAGGCATGAATGATCATTAACTCTACTTCTAGCCCTTCCCCTCTTCCCAAAGGATGGAGGACAAGACTGAAAGTCCCAAGCTTCTAATCAGAACTTGGTCTTTCTGGTGACCAGCCCTCATCCTGACAAGAGCCCACCAAGAGTCACTTCCTTAGAACAAAAGCCACTCCTATCACCCAGGAAATTCCAAGGCATTTAGGAGCTGTGTCAGGAACCAGAATCTAAGACCAAGTATTAGAAGAAGAGATGCTCCTAATGTTCTCATTCCTTAGGAAATTACAAGGGTTTAGGAGCTCTGTGCCAGTAACTGGGGACAGAGAATTCTATTCTTTTAGAAATACACGGAAAAAAAATAGATTGCACATAGTAAGGATATTGTTTTGTGGAACTTTGGCTTCAGCTATGTATACACATAATCTGTTTATATGGGTGTGTGTGTATTCCATTGCTTGCATGTAAATATATCTCTAACTCCAGGAAGGAGATTTGAAAACTAATGAATAAGCTCTCTTCCAATTCTAAGACCTTCTGATCTCCCCCTTATACTGCTGACCAGTAAGTTGCTGAGGTTTGTTCCAGAAGGATATAGGCAGTACTTAACTACTCTTGTGCCCATGGAACTAAGCTACTTAAATATGCACATAGATCCTTTTATAGGGCTTGTCTGTAAAAGGCCTTTCACACTTTTATTCTCAAATGCTTTTCTTTCAAGCAGCTGCAATGTATAAAGCCCTTGCTTTTTAACTTTTGTATTGTCAATAGCAACACCTAGTGGCAAAAGACCACTATTGCAAGTGTCCTGTATTCTAGACTATTAAAAGTGAAAATGATTTTAACAGATCAAGTCCCATTTTATAAATTATTAAAAAAAAAAACTGCAAACTCACATTTTTTTTCCTACACTGAAATATACTTTACATGATAACAAATAAATCCTGTGGCTGCCTTATGATTTCTTGGATTACTTTGAAGCTTTTTTATCTTCAAGTTATTTTGAGAGAGACAGAAACAGCACAAGCTGGGGGAGAGGCAGAGAGAGAGAATCCTCAGCAGGCTCCACACTGCCAGCACAGAGCCTGATGCAGGGTTCAAACTCACGAAATCACGAGATCATGACCTGAGCTGAAACCAAGAGTTGGACATTTAACCAACTGAGCCACCAAGGTGCACCTGAAGCTTTTCAAATACCCAGAAACTACTATTATAACTGAGGCAGAAATCTAAGCATACCCTGACAAGTTCATGGGAAATCATAGTTTAGTATATCCAGAGCCTTTGGTGCATTATTATTTACACATGCATGCAGGATCAGGGTTTAGCATGGTGCTTGGCACATGGTAATAATAAATCTTTGTGAAATATTTGTAAATGTGGCTGATACTGAGGGGGGAAGGCTCCCATGGTCTTTCTGCAGGCACCAGGAACCGGGCCTGCTTTCCTCTTTTGGGGACTGTGTCCCACTCTTTCCCTTGAGAAGGCTTCTTTCCCCTGACGCCAACAGTAGAATGGGATATGGTCTCCTCCACTCCTTTCTTCAGTGATTTCAGAGAGAGAGAATACCCAGGCTCTCACCTAGTTATTAATAGGGAAATGGCTAAATCGAATGTGATGCTATATAGCAGCTAAGGGGAGTGAATTCAATCTCAAAATAGGCAGTTCTCATAAATAGATTGTTTTATACTTTATACATTACTTATACATATACTTTATATATTCTGAGTTAAAAACAGAAAACAAAAACTAGATGATAAATATGCAAGCAACTTAACACAACTTACATAAAAATACACCAATACAACATATCCTCTATAGTATATATACAATATATGTATGTAAAACCATTAAAAATTATCTAGAAGAACACACACCAAACTTATAAGAGAGGTTACCTCAGAGTGGAGAGTGGGAACTTGGATTGGAAGAAATCAAAGACTAACTCTTTTTGTAATGCTACACTTACCCAGCCATATACTATAAAACTAAAATTCATTTTTATTTATTTTTATTTTTTGAATGTTCGTTCATTTTTCAGAGAGAGAGACAGAATGCAAGCAGGCGAGGGGCAGAGAGAGAGGGAGACACAGAATCTGAAGCAGGCTCCAGGCTCTGAACTGTCAGCGTAGAGCCCAACATGGGACTTGAACCCACAGACCACAGGATCATGACCTGAGCCAAAGTCAGATGCTTAACCGAATGAGCCACCCAAGCACCCCTAAAATTCATTTTTAGAAAAGATTTTAGTCCTCCTAGATGACTTGGAAGCCACAGAAACATTTGAAGGAGAACATTTCAAATGTGCTTAAGTGGAAATCATCCATGGATAACTGCATTTAAAATTTTGCTGTATTTCCTCATACTAGTTTAGACATATTTAATTAGGATCATTCCATATATAATTTTACATTCTGATTTTTCCCACTTAACATTATACTGACAGCATTTTCCTACGTTATTTGATATTCTTTGAAAAACCAACTTAAGGGGCACCTGGGTGGCTCAGTTGGTTAAGCATCCGACTTCGGCTCAGGTCATGATCTCATGGTCATGAGTTCAAGCCCCACGTCAGGCTCTGCGCTGACAACTAGCTCAGAACCTGGAGCCTATTTCAGATTCTGTGTCTCCCTCTCTCTCTGCCCCTCCCCAGCTCGTGTTCTGTCTCTGTCTCAAAAATAAACGTTTAAAAAAAAACAACTTAAAATAACTAACATATATTCTGTATCAAAATATACCAAATAATTCTATCAGACTTCTAGGTTGCTTCTAATTCTTCTCTGTTTATTTAACATACATTCATTGAGCGTGTGCTTCCTGCATGGTCAGGACCTGTGCTAGGGATATAGTGGTCAATAAGGTAGACAAAGCCCCTCCCTGGGAGATCTGTCAGAATGCAATGCAGTGAGAAATGTGTGCAGAAGCAGTTGCTTTAGGTTATCTAAGGGAATGAATAGATCAAAGGATATGGAATGTCTTAAGACTTTTGATTCATGTTCCTAAATTGTTCACTGGTAAGGCTATATGATACACATTCCCAGCAGTAGTCTGTGTTTTACTGTTTCCTAAAATCTTTGAAAATAATTTTTACTTTCCTTTTATTATGGAGTTGATCATTTTTTCTTTATGTCTTGCTAAATTTTGCATAGATTCTCAGCTTATTTCTTCCTAGTAGGCTGTGCATTTCTCAGTGCTGCTAGAGTTAGTTTTCCATCTTCTTTGTTGTCCATTTAATTGCCCCAAATATGTGTTTTGCTTCTGTCAGAGCTGACTGTCCAGATACTGGTTCTAAGACAACCAGAAAGCTGGAGTTAAGCAATGAAGATATGTATATAATTTAAAACATACATTATGGAGAATTTCATACATACTCAAAAGCAAAAAAAAAGTATGTATATTATATATATGTATTATATGTATATAATAAACCCTCACATACTTACATAGCAGAAACAGTAATTACCAGTATTTTTGCCATATTTCCTTCATTTAACCTTTTTTTAACTTTATATTTGCTCAAATAGTTTAAAGAAAATTGCAGACATTATGTCATTTGTTTTTACAGGTGCGTACTGAACATTTTTATTTATGTATTCTATCAAGTTTTACTGCAGTCTTACATGTTAAAACATCTTTGGGTTCTTGTCCTCTGCTTCTACTCCCGAGGTGGAGCTTTGCACCCTCTTTCTGATTATGCCTTTGTGATACTGGGGAACTTTTCTCTAAAATGTCCTACTGTTCCATGAGGTCAGCTGGTACCATCAAGGCAGAATGTGAAAGGTACAGTTTCTGCATACCGGACGATCCAACCACACATCCTCACCACGTTGGAGATATTTCATCAATGATAGTAAACCAGAGACAACTTCTTGTGACCGTTCTCAACTGTGATTAAAATGGACAGTTATGGAATACATGACTAAATCTGCTCATTATTATACAGATTTAATAGCTGATTTCTTGTGAAAGAACCCCTTTAAAAGTCTGAAGAATGTGCAGAACCTCTTTTCAGGAAAATGTGTGCATGTGTGTATGCATATGCACACCCACGTAAATCACACCCACCCCTAATATATATCAGGAAATTCTGCATACAGTTGCAGGAGATTCTTAGACTCTCTAAAATCTATGAGAAAAGTCCTATATCAAGAATCTTGGTCAACACATTGCATTCACAATGGCTTCTGTATTATATCATGGTCAAGAAAAATAGGAGTATAGTGACAGAAAAAAACTACTTAATTATAAATAAGAAAATGTATAAAATACAGAAGGAACAAGATCAACTATTGCATATGGAATTAAAAGTTTTCGAAAAAAAATGGAACCTATTGGGAACCTAAATAAGGAGATGTGGTCCTACTACCTACAAATACACACGAAACAGAGCACCTGAAGCTGGTGAACAATATAGAAAAAATATAAAGACATAATTAAGACGATAAATTCACAAAGCTGATGGAGGAAAAATGATATGACAAAACAACCTATTTCCTATCACTGTTTCCAAAGCAAATGTTAATGGACAAAGCATGTTGCAGCAAATAATGTTTCTCTCAATCGTTCTCAGCTGTGATTGAAATGCAGTAGTACTTAAAATGTGGCTTACTTTGCCGACTGTTGTACAGATTTAAACATTAGCTGATTGATTAAAAGTGGTAAGGAAGCATAATAATATATTCATAGCATCTAAACTTAGTTTGAAAATTTGGGTGTGCTCAATATGTCCTACACTTTTAATCCACACAAGTAACTTGACCCCTTGCTGTTTCTAATTAACCACAGCAAAAAAGAGATTTTAGAAAGCTCTTTCAACAAGAACAACACCACCCTCCTCACCGCAAGTAGAGAACAGAATTCATGTCAATAACTTCTTACCACAAAGAATCAAGCAGATCCTTAAAGACACGTGGAAAGTACTTCTCTGACTGGAAAATCTGAAGGGGTGATCCGGGGCCATGCTTTCCCCCTCTCCTTGACACTAGGATTGCTCTTCAAAAGCTTCTGGTTGTCTGGGAAGCTGAATATGTCAAAGAAAGGGATTTTGATGGTGCTCATCACGCGTGGCTAAAGTTCCAAGGTTCTGTGTGCGAGGGCCCCCTCATTTTTGAAGATACACACTGCACACTAAAAGCTTGAATGACAACCTGAATGAGGTGGCAACTGTGCATATTTGGAAATGTTGCTTATCTGTGGTCATGAGTCCTCTCAAATGTGTAACTCTAAAAATAACTTACTCCTATGCGACAATTTATGCATAAAAAATGCAATTTTAATGTTTTAATGCTTTGGTCTAGATCTCCTATGGTCATATTATCATGACAATAAGCTTTAGAAATCCTCTTATCTTCCTTACATACTAACAAACATAACATCGCTTTACCAAATTAAAAGGACAAGTGCTAGAAAGAATGCTCAGTACAACCTAAGACAGTCCCCCAACTGTAATGTCATAAGAAATGTGAGCTAATACTTGAATGATCCATTTAAAAGGATTTTATCAGTTAAAATAAAGATTATACAAGCTTCAGTCAGTGAAAATTTTATCCCAATATGGTAATTTATTATCTCAATCTCTTTTCTTGACTGCGCAAAGCTAGTAAAGAAACACGTTAGCTACAGGGACGACCTTGAAACAGGCTCCAGGAATGTTACCCACAGATCCATAGCATGACTGTTATGTCCAGATCCTGCCACCAGACATTTTCCTGGAATGAAACAAAGGAAATTCATATATTTTGTAATAGGACCACTTGTTTCCTTACTTTTGAGATTAGAAAGTTCTTTATATACTTTAGATATGAGTCTTTTGTTAGGTATATGATTTGCAAATATTTTTGGCCCATCTCTGGCATGTGTTTTCATCCTTTTTTTCTTTTTAAAAGATGGAGAGAGAGAGGGAGAGGGAGAGTGGGGAGGGACAATGAAGAATATCTTAAGTAGGCTCCATGCCCAACACGGAGTCCAACACAGGATTCAATTTCATGACCATGAGATCATGACCTAAGCCAAAATCAAGAGTCAGACACCACCCATGTACCACTATATTTCCATACTTCCCTCTTAAACAAGATCTTTGACAGAATAAAATTTTTAATTTTGAAAAAGTCCAGTCTTTTTTTTACTTTTGGTGTATTGTCTAAGAGCTCTTGACCTAACTGTAAGTCATGAAGGTGTTTTTCTTCTACAAGTTTTATTGCTTTATATTTTACATTCATATACATAGTCCATTTTTAATTAATTCTGTGTAAGGTGTGAGATTTAAGTCCATTGTTGAAGTTCGTTCTTTTTTCCAAATTAAAGTCTATACTATAAAAACTGTCCTTCATCTACTGAATTGCTTTTTTATCTGTCAAAAATTGGTTGTCACCCATGTCTTTCAATGCATTCTATTTTCGTGACGTGTCTACTCCTTCTGTAATACCACACCCTCTTGATTACTGTAGCTATAAATTCAGTCTTAAAACTAAGTTTTATGATTCCTCCATCCTTTATTATTTTCAGTATTGTTTTAGCTATTCTAGTTCCTTTGCCTTTTCATATAAATTTTTGAATTAGCTTCTTTTTCTACAGGGAAAAAAAAATCTGCTGGGATTTTGCTTAAAATTTGCACCCAAAGTGAGTGCCTCATTTCTCTCACCCTACAGCCTTTGCGTACAGCACAGGCCAGGTACACACTTCATGCTGGATTCAAGCAGGGAGAGTACAGGTCACAAGGTGGTGAGGGATGGGTAAGGAAAATACACAGGAGACAGAAGGAGCCATAAGGAGAAGGAAGATCAGTTTCAAACACTTGGTGTTTGAGGTGCCTGAGGTAGACTTATGTGTCAGCCACTTAGCTATAGGATGAGCGTCCCAGGTACACCCAGCAGACAGGTATGAGCCACTGTCGCACAATGTCTTAACTCCCAGGCGTGTTCTTCCCTACAGCCTTGGCCGAGGTCTCAACATGGCATAAAACAGGACACACTGCAGAGGGGTGGGTGGGTGGATGTCAGTGCCACCCCGCCCTCTCGCCTTCCCCAAGCCTCCTTCTTCCTGTACCACCAGGCAGCACCTCCCTGCTCCCCACACTGCACCTGATCACAGGGATGAAATCCCGTGGCCCTTGGTGGCCTCTTGTGGTTCAGGCTGGGTGGACAAGACCCAGAGATCTCCCTGCTTGGGTCAGTATGTTGATTCGAAAGCATCTGGTCAGCCTCCAAGAAATAACTTAACTTAACTGATACCTATGCAACTACACACATTAAGCCCTGGAATGGAAACCAAAAACAACCTATCTCTATTATTACATATAAATGTATCAAATTAACACTTGTACTTCTTAAATTCACACAATGCTAAATGTCAAACTTTGTATTTCAAGTAGAAAAAAGCCACTCCTCATCCTTATGGAGACAAATCACACAATCATTTGTGACAAGCATAAACCTAAGTATGACCTATTTGGGGATCAATGAGGTCTGAGATGGGAGAAGAAGCAGGTGGCATGTGAGGGGTCTCCTGAAACTGTGTAGGAAATACAAGTTTGAACAAGGGAGAGTTCATTGTTCCTGTTGGAGCAGGAAAGGATCAGACAAAACACTGATCTGTACTGTGGAAAGGATCATGGTTTGGGTCTTAGCGCAAATCAAAGCCAAAGAATTTACACTTTCCAAGACCCTAAACATAACCTAATACTAGGCTATGTTCAAAGAGCCAACTAACCCAGATTTACTATTGCTGCCAATAGCAGTTCCTCCAGATTTGAGAAAGCTACTAAGCTTCATTTTAGCCATGAGATTTTAACCATTTTTCTCCTATGGAAATTCTGAAACTGGATTTAAGGATACTACCAAGAGACGGACTCTTTTTTAATGTTTATTTAAGAAAGTGAGCATGAGCAGAGGAGGGGCAGAGACAGAATTGCAGCAGGCTCCAGGCTCTAAGCCTGACATGAGGCCCCAACCCACTAGCCACCAGATCATGACCTGAGAATAAGCCACCCAGCACCAGGCAAGAAACAAGATTCTTAACTATTAAAAACAAACTAATGGATACCACAGGGAGGTGGGGGGCAGGATGGGTGAAATAAGCAATAGGGATTAAGGAATGCATTTGTGATGAGCACCAGGTAATGTTAGTGTTGAATCACTAGACTGTACACTTGAAACTAATATAACACTGCATGTTAACTATACTGGAATAAAAACTCATAAAGGACTGGACAAAAAAACCTCATGTACCCAACACCCAGCTTCAACAATTATCAAGCTACAACCCTTGTAGACCATTTCTAATTGATCACTTCTACTTTGTGCCATGAAATCAACCTCAAAGTCAAAATATCAGTTACTGACAAAGTCAAGACAAAGAACATTTAGGTTAACCATTCCATAGCTGAACACCCTTTGCTCCTAAATATTTTTCTTTTGGTTTTTAAAATTATTTTTACAAAGAAATTAAGCAGGCTCCATGCTGTGTGGAGTCCGACATGATGTGGGGCTCGATCCCATGACCCTGAGATCATGACCTAAGCAACAATCAAGTCACTCAACTGCACCATCCAGGTGCTGCAAACAAGTATTTCTTCTGTGTCTCAATTTGTCAGGTATACACTTCTACTGTGTATCTACTCAATTGTCTTAGTGCTTTTCTTGCGGTCATAAACACGATTACAACATGGATCACGAACCTTTAGATACTCAAACACCAGAGCAGGGAGCAACTTGGGGGCATCTATCATACTGGGTCCCCAGGGATGCCATCTCAGCATATACACTGCCAGGGTTTCCCCAACATGATTCCCACTCTAAGCGCAGTGAGTTTTTAAACCCTTCTATCCAGGGATACTGGACGTTTATTCCAGAAAGGAGACAAACTATGAATCCCATTTACTGTAGAGAATCCTGAATTACTGGTATTCCCATTCTCCTTAAATGGAAAGGTATATGCTGCATCTCTGTACTAAGGAAAATAAGACACAAAACATATTTTTGGTATATATGAAAAATTTATTGTCGTGTTTTCATCATCCAAACTTAAGACCTTGGTCTTTCCTTCTTGCCTTTGTATAAGGCCAAAAGAGAGACATTGGCTACTTTGACGACCTTAAAGCGAACTCCAGGAATGTCACCAACAGCATGACCTTTGCGACCAAATCCAGCAACCAGAACCTCATCGTTTTCCTGAAATAAAATCAACAGTTTACTTCTGGTGTGAGTGGCAAGCACCAAAAATACCTGTTCATATAAAAAAAAGATGGGCAAAACCATCTTAGGAATGAGAAGCTACAACTGACTACAACACTTACCTCAATAAAATTCAAACAACCATCATTGGGTACAAAGGCGGTGATTTTCTTGCCATTCTTGATCAGCTGGACCCTGACACACTTCCTGATGGCAGAATTTGGCTGTTTGGCTTCAACCCCTCTAAAACATAAAGAGCACAACAGTGAGCTGCCTTTCTGAGAAGGGACAGGTTTTAGTTTGTTTGGCACAGAATTTATTAGGCATTATTCTCTTCCCATCTACTCAGTCTAATCCTAAACTGGTTAACTCCTGTGATTTCAACCAAGCTTTTCCTCAGGGAGAATCTCTGGCCCCTTACTTACCAGCTATAAAAAAATATGAATCAAGAAATAGAGCTACAAAGTCTTTTCTAACAGAGCATTCATTAGCACCTTATAAATTACCATTTTGTAAAATCAACATTCATGCCACTCAATATCAGATTTGTAACGTAAAGCAAGAAACTGCTCTTTACCTTAGTTTTCCCGTAGAAAGATCTGATTGCTGAGATTAAAAAGGTTGGTGGGTACCAATTACTTAAGGGAGTTCCCGCTCGTTGTAAGCGCTCTTAATATCCTTTCATTGTTAACTCCACCCCCTCCCCCAATGCCATCCCTAAGAGATTTAAAAACCTGTTACCTAACCCACGAACCCTCATGTTACCAACTTCCAGACGTATATTCCTGCCTAAAGACTTAGAATTTACATCATAACTTTAGCTGTATGTTTCCAACTACAGTAGTAAAAGAAGCACTGACGGGAAAAAAAAAATGTGGACTTTCACTTACACTTTTTCCAGCACAATTCCTTTTGCATGGGAAGCGCCTCCAAAAGGGTTGGCCTTTAGGGCTGTGCCCAAATGGGCTTTCTTGTACTGTTTATCGTGCCATTTCTGATCTCGTCGGTGGCTACGGAGCTTCCTGGCAGTACGAAGACCACGACACTTGCCTAAAAATCAGAATCCTATGAGTTGCTCTGCAAGCACTCGAGTCATATTTTACATCTTCTAAGACCCTAGCCTCACCTGGATTACAGGCCGATAGGCTCTTTCATCACAATTTAGCATATGGTCTAAATCCTCAGTTTCTCTTGAACCAACAGAGGTGAACACAAGTACTCCGATGGGTGCGTTTTCCCAAAGGAGTGAGGCCCCTGGTCAGTGCCCCAGAGCAGCACCGGCTACCCAACGTCGGTCGGTACGGCGAGCCCCGCGCCGCATGGGCTCCTTCCGGACCGGGCCATGTGCCTGCCGCAGCAGCGCTTCCCTGGCCCTCCCCAGCGGGCCTCCCGGTGGCGTCCTCCTCACTGCTCTGTTCCCATTCGCCCGCCCGTCCCCGAGCCCCCGAGTTCGGCTCGCAGCCCCCTCGGCCCGATCCCAGACAGCTCACCCATACTGCCAGCACCGCGGGCCCGAGCAAAAGAGGGAAGCGGCGCAGGAAGGAGCCACAAGCCACCGCGAACAAGCTCCGCCCAGCCAAGGACCCCAGCAACTGTCTGCGCAGCGCCTTGATCCGAAGCTGGCACCTTGCGTTTGAAAACGACAAGTTTGCACCACTTTCCAGAATCCGAGTTTGATAGTTTGTGGGAAATTCAGAGCCACCTAACGTGCACTGCTGTTTATTTCGTTTTATGTCAAGGCTGGAGATAGAAGTAAAGTGGACTACCAATCCCAGAACTCTTCGCCTGCGACTCCCTGAAGGCGCAGGCGCTCTTGGCAAACCAAGGAAGGGGCGGGGCTTAGTGGAGCTCAGGCGGACTAAAGGAAGGTACTTGGTTGGAGGCTGTGTGGTAGAGTGGAGGCCTTACGCTTGTAGTTTGCAAAATCAGATCTCTGAGCTTTAAACTCTAGTCGCAAGCAGCATAATAAATAGGGGGAAAAAATCAGTGAATCCATGTATTGTAGTAATTAAAGACCGACATTTGGAAGTAGGCCAAGCCTTAAAACCAAACCTGTCACTTAATCTGATGTCACCTTAGGTGATTCATTTAACTTTCTAAACTTAAGGTTCTCCTGTAGAATGAAATAGATTTGAGAGATTTCTGGGAGGTTGGTTCATGATACAACTATGTGTAAGTTGTTTTCTTCGCGCCAGGCATTGTTCCATCCGCTGGGGATACTGTACTCAAGGAGAGTGAAGATACCTGTTCTTATAAAATTTATTTTCTAGGTGCAAGAAGGCAGAGAAATATATAAGTACATTTAAAGATAAGTAGGGACTCTTTTCAATTTTTTATTTATTTATTTATTTATTTATTCATTTATTTATTTATTTATTTATTGGAGAAAGGGCGAGAGAGCAGGAGAGGAGCAGAAGTGGGGAGCCTAGATCTCAAACGGCTCCGCCGTGGGCTGGAATCCCCACACCACATCCTGATATTAGGAATCCTGAGACCCTGGCCTGTGCCGAAATTACACCGACTGAGCCACACAGGTGCAACAAAGTGGGAAAGTTTTAAATGTTGATAAGCATGATAGAGGATATAAAGCTTGTTAGGTGGTATGACTTGGGGATGGGGTGGCTACTCTGGAGTAGAGTGGTTTAAGAAGCCATCTTTGTGGATATTGTGTTTCAACTGAGATCCTGAAGAAAAGGAGACAGGCAAAGTATATGGGGTGGAGCATTCAGGAAAAGGGACCCTCAGTAAAGAAGAATGAGTGGGTACTTTTTCAGAACTGAAGAATCAGGGAGGGAGAACTCAGTGAGTGAGGACTAGTGTGGCACTAGGTGAGGTCTGAGAGGTGCACGCGATATTGTGGAGCCTGTAGATCCTAGTAAAGGCTTTGCTTATTCTTTGTGTGATTGATCGCCATTGGAAAGTTTTGAGCAGGGCTGTAATGATAGAATACCACAGGATTGATAAGTGAGCCTGTATTTTTATAGGATCACTCATGAGGACAAAAAACTGTAAGAAATGAATCTGTGAGACCAGTTGGGAGGGTGTTACAATAGTCCGCTTGAGATGTATAATGATGGCTTGGACTGTCATTGACAGTGGGAAAAAGTGGTTGGATTAGATACACTGATGGTTGAGCCAGCGAGATTTGTTGAAGACTGTAGGATGTCAGAGAGGAATTATAATTTTCAACCTGAGCAATTGGGTGATTTGTGGTGTTCTTTATTAGGTGGGATATTTTGGGAGAGGAACAGATTTAGAAGGGGAAATTAAGAGTTCATTTATGGATGTGTCAGCGTGAGATGCCAATTAGACATCCAGGTAGGGATGGGAAGTAGGTAGTTGGATATATGTGTATGGGGTTCAAGGGAATTAGTAATGAATAGGCAGCATTGAAAGGCATAGCTGTAAGTAATATCAGTTAGGGAATGACTATAGGTAGAAGAGAGAAAGGTTGGAGACCTGAGCCCTGAGCACACTAAAACTTGGTGATACGGAAGGGAGGTGAAGCAAAATATACTGAAGAGCGGCCGATGCTGTACTCTAATCAAAGCCAAGTTAAGTAGAAGTGAGCAAGTGTGAAAGGAGAGTAAGATGACGACAGATAATTGTCTTGCATTTGGCAATGTGGAGGATTTTAGTGACTTTGTTAAGTGGGGATCCCATGGAGTTGGAAAGATGTAAACCTGTTCTGGATTGAAGCCAAGAGAATATGGGAAAGAAAGAAGTGTAGACAGAAGTTATTGACATATTTTTGGAAGGCATTTTTCTATAATGTGCAGAGAAAAGGGGTTCTGTCTGGAAGACGATGTGGAGTCAGGATGAGTTTGTTTACAATGGCAGATTGTAGGACATTTTTGTAGGGGATTGTTCCAGTAGAGAAATAAAAATGGATAGTTCCTTAGAGAAAAGGGATAATTACATGAACAAGTCCTTGGTGAATGGAAAGGGGTTTCCCAGTGGATGAATTGGCCTTAGGAATAATAACAATTTATCTGTAGTAACAGAAGCAGACTAAAGGGGTACAACTACAAGGAAATTGCAAGATTTGTTGTTGGGGAAATGTGAAACTTCTCTTTTGATCGATGGTTCCTTAATGAAATCAGCCACGCCAACAGTACAGAGAAAGAGTAGGGAAAAGACATTAGAGGAGAGAGGATAGAGTATGAAATCATCATCTAGAACAACACTCCTAGTATTAAATAATACTATGTGCCACATACTGTTTTAGGTAACTTATATTTATTAACGTACTTAACTCTAAGAACACTAAAAAGTAAATACTTTTATTATACCTTTTATACCGAGGGATAGTGCCTTAGTCATTTCAGGCTACTGTAATGAAATACTATAGGCTGGGTGACTCATAAATAACAGATATTTATTTTTATGGTTCTGGAGATTGGGAATTCCAAGATCAAGGAGCTGGAAGATTTGACATCTAGTGAGAGCTCACTTCTTCATCTCATTTTACTATAACCTCAAATAGCAGAAGGGCCAAGGTGGCTCTCTGGGGCGGGGGGGTGGGGGTGGGCTGTTTTTTTTTTTCCAGTTTTATTGAGATGTAATCGACATACTGGGGTCCTTTTATAAGGGCCTTAGTCCCATTCATGAAGACTCCACCCTTATGAACTAATCACCTCCCAAACACCCCATCTACTGATAACATCACACTGGGGATTAGATTTCAATATATGAATTTTGCCTCCTTATCTAGAAGTGTGGGAGGATAGATTGACAAGATAATATAGGAATGTTGAGAAGTTCTGAGGGCCTGTTTAAAACTAATTAGAAAGTTACATCAGTCATTTTTGTTTTTTCTTCAGATTCATTCAATATAGTGACTTAGCAGTTTAAGAGTTGGGTTTTAATAGGACTGGATGTGGGATCTAGTCTGGTGAATGTGACAGAGGAAGGGCAAGGAAGTTCAGAATGATTGCAAGAAAAGGGTCATAGTGAACTATGAGATTGAAGCTGGAAGAGTTAAGAGCTGGCAAAAGTCAGAACACTTCTGAAGACCTGGCCCTTCCAGATACGAGAAATTTCTATGAAGTTAAGTAAGATAGTGCAGTTTTAATACAGAAGTAGATAAACAGACTAATGAATAGAATAGACAGGCCAGCAAGAGGCTCATGAATATAGAATATTATTAAATAACAGAACTGGATGTCAGATCAATGTATAAAGGAAGTACTGGTAGAGTTTCACAAAAACTGACTACTCATATTAAATTAGATCCCCATGTCAGGCTGAAAACAAAAATCAGCCTCAGACAGATTGAGGGCCTGCATGCCAACAATGAAACTCAGTTTCTTAATAGGTAGCAAAGGTGAATATCTTCGTGAAATTCGGAAAGGAAGATGTTTCTAAACAGGATAAGAAGAAATGAATGGCTCATTTGACCATGTTAAGAAACTCTGCTCCACAAAATCACTTGAAAGAAAGCAAAAAGAAATTACAAATTGAGTTGATATTTACAGGAAGTGTTCATCTAAAGTTGGGATGATCTGTACCTGGAGGCCTGGTAAAACATCCTGCAAAGCCATCTGGATGTGGTGTTTCCTTTGTGTGAAGATTAAGTACAGCGTAAAGTGCTTGAATAATTTCAGAACCATTCATAGAACTGCTATTTCTTGTGATTTAGATCTGGTAAGTCTGTTTTCTAAGAGTTTGTCTATTTCATCTAAATTTTAATCATTGCTTCATAAAGTTGTTTAGACTTTCTATTACGCATTAACGTAACAATGTTATAAGAATGTATGTTGTTATGAGGTTTTCATGAGGAAATGTAATACTATACAGGTTATTTATTTCTTCTTGAGTGAGTTTTGGTTGTTTGGGTACCTTTCAAGGAAAGTGTTTATTTTTGTGTAAGTTGTCTAATGTATGGCCATAAAGTTGTTTGTAATGTTCCTTTATAATCCTTTTAATATCTGTAGGTTCATAGTGATGTCTCATCTTCCATTCCTGATATTGGTAGTTGTGTGTTCCTGCTCTGTTTTTGGTCAGCCAGGAAGATTTTTAATCTTGTTATCTGTTCAAAGAACCACCTTTTGCTTTAACTGATTTTCTGTTTCTCTGTTTTCAATTTCATTGATTTCTGATCTTTTCTGTATTGTTTACTTTCTTTTGCCTTGCTTTGGATTTAAATTTGCTCTTCTTTCTCCAGTTTTTTCAAAGTGAAAGCCTAGGTCATTGATTTGAGGCTTTGTTCTTTTCTGTATATTTAATGGTATAAATATCTAACCACTGCTTGATGCATGCCTTGAATTTTGGTATATTATATTCTAGTTTTTATTTGATTCAAAGCATTTACTAATTTTGAACAATGGATTATTTAGAATTCTGTTTCTTAGTTGCCAGATATATGGGGATTTTCCAGATACCTGTGTTGTTCATTCCTAGTTTAATTCCATTTGGTCTAAGAACTTTAACAAAATTTTTGTTGTGGTTTGCTTTATAGCCCAGAATATAGTCACTCTTGGTGAATTTTCCATATACCCTTGAAAAGAAAGTATTTGCTGCTGATGTTGTTTTATAAATGTTCATTAGCTCAAAGTGGCTGATAGTGCTGTTCAGGTCTTCTGTGTTCTGTATTTAGGATTATAATAGTGATGGGAGGTGGGAGGGGGCTTGAGGGGTCATAGTTGGATGTGGGTTATGGTTTATTTTAGGTAGTGAATTTAATTAGTATATTTTTATGAAAAACAAATAACAAGGCATGAACCAATGGTCAGAGTGTGTTATGAATGAAGGCTTTTGATTACTGTAGCTAAGAGAAGAAAAAAAAAGGATTTAATTTTTGTTTTTGGAGCTTTGAGTTTTTCATTTCCTGATAAGAAACTGGTTACTTATATTTGAAGCCTGGAAAAAGAAGGAATTTTATTCATCCTGGGACCTAAATTTCTTTTAAGGGTCCCTGAACAGGAATTGGCTTGAGGAATTAGAGGAAAAGAAAGAAGGCTGCCTAAGCTGAAGCATAGATAGTCAGCAGGAAAATAGTGGAAGGTGAGGTCAGACAGCTGGACAGGGCCAGCTCAAGTCCAACTTGTAGGCCCCGATGAGTTTGGACTTTATTCTGACTATGATGTGAAGCCATTAGAGGGCTTCAAGTAAGAGAGTGACAAGATCTGGTCTACATTTTTTTTAAAAATCACTGTATTTGCTATGGAAGGACATTATGAAGGGGCAAGAGAGGACTCTGTTTAACCAAGGAGGGGTCTGATGAAATAGCCAGATAAGAGATTGTAGGAAGTGACTTTGGAGAAGAAGAGATGTCATAAAGTCCTAAAGTCGGTCTTAAAGCATGATGGAAAGAGCGAAATCGTGACATCATCGACACCACCATCTCTAATAGGTGTTGAGCGCTATTTAGGTACCAGACATGGGACTTCACATGCCTAATTTGTTTTAATCTTCAAAACAACACCTGTGTGATAGGTACTGTTATTAGCCCCATTTTACAAAGAGGAAATTGAGACTTAAGTTAACATACTTAACTACAGCATCTTTGTTGGTTTTCAGATTAGTTATAAAGCAAAATTTTGATTTTTAAATAGTTGAGAAAAAATTTTAATGAATGTTAAGTAAATAAAGCACAGAATGATAAAAACAATTTTCTAGTCAGCAAAATATCAGGAAAAACAAGGGGTACAGTTCTTAAGATTACTGAGTTCTTGCCTGTCCCTTACCAGAGTTGGGTGAAAACTGACAAGACACTTTGTTACAAAAGAATTGTGTTTGGTAGTTCTTGAGATGTTGAAGGAGTAGGGCAGAAAGAACGAGTATTCCCTTTTCTAGCATTCCCTTCCAGATAGAAGGAGTTAAATTAACATAACTCCTTACTTCACTGCCGGTTTACTCATTGAATACCAGGGAAGGCTGTCATCCCTGGTAAATTAGGGACAATAGCCTAGGTATGTTCAGCTCTTCTTTCCTTTTGGAGACCCAGCCTCCCCATGGACTACACCTTCCCTCTTCCTTCTGCACCAGCTCTTTCTTCCCTGTTGAGAGCTTGCTGCGAACATGACAGGCAGTGATACCTGCTTCTATGGGGAGCGGTTCAGTTACGGCCCATTTTGCTCCTGCACTACACTTTGCCCTCTTGGCCTTTCACGGTAATGAGGGTGGTATTTTGGTCTCCGCTTGTCTTACCCCTCGTTTTATTTCTCAGTTTGTGTAGCGCTCGGGTGAGGTGGGAAGGTATCATTATTTGACTTATCTCAGAGTCACCCCCCGCTCCCAACTAAGAAAAAAGATTGGTCTTGAAAACTTAGATCATTTGATGAGATTTATTTATGTCAAGGGTAATGCTGATTCTTTGTATCATATGAGAGAGAAGTTAGCTTTTTGGGAAGAGCAGCCAAGGGTTTTTAACAATATATTGGAGCATTTAGAATAGTTAGAAATGACTCCAAGTGTTTTGACTATAAAATTTGAGGTATTAGTTGCTATGGAAATGTGACAAGTTGAAATAACAGCTGTAAGTGAGAAAGAAGAAGCAGTAAGAGTAAGACTGATGATTACTTGTGTAACTATTAGTGATGAATGTTGAGTGCTTCATTTTTCCTGATTAAATTATTAAATGCAATTTTTCCCTTATCCAAAATGAATGAGGTTTCTTATCCTCTCATTCTACTTTTAATGCAGTGAATATTCCTTCTCGTATCTATTCCAAGGTGGAATGAAAGAAATATGCATGTATTGCCATATAATCTTAACAATACTCAGGCCTGGTCTTTAAGATCTTGTTTTTATAATTAAACATCTGGATAGGATCTAGGGGGAATTACAACACTTTTCTTTGATGCCCTTTGTGAAGTTCCTGGAAGGGAGTTATTTTACTATACATATTGAAATTTATTCTCCAGGTATTCTCTAACTTGGCTCAGAACCAAACAAAAGAAAATAGACTTTTATTTCAACAGGGATCTTGGAGTTGTAAGAAATGATAAAGGATAATTTTTCTTACCAGGAAAAGAAAGATAATTTCTTTCACTCAATGGAGTATTAACTTTTAGAATCTCATTCCCTGGAGAGGTTTAAAGAATCTGGTAGATGGGCCAGATCTGTGTTCTCTGGGAGTTTAGTGAGGACCAGCTGATTTCTGGTGATGGGGACTCATCAGAGATCACTCTCAGCTTTTGCCTTCCACAGTAAAATAAAATTTCACTAGGACTATTTCTAGATTACTTAAATGTAATATGTAAGTTATTATAAACATGGGGGCGCCTGGGTGGCTTAGTCGGTTAAGCGTCCGACTTTCGCTTAGGTCATGATCTCGCGGTTCGTGGGTTCCAGCCCCGCGTCAGGCTCTGTGCTGACTGCCAGCTCAGAGCCTGGAGCCTGTTTCAGTCTGTGACTCCCTCTCTGACCCTCCCCTGCTCATGCTGTCTCTTTCTCTCTCTCCTAGAAATAAATTTAAAAAAAAATATATATATATATATATATATAAACTCCTATAAAAGTTAATGTGCATCTTATATCACTAAACCTTTATTGTTTACAGAACTTTAAACAAGGTAAAACAGGCTTCCCCCTCCCCATCATATTGATAGAAGAATGAACAAGAGAGAAAAAAGAGTGGGGCACTAGAGGAAGAGAGGAAGAAAAGAAATGAGGGCTTCTGGTTTTATGTAGGTACAAAACAGACACGAGTAATTTTTCCACTGATATTACTTTTTGCTGGTTCTAACAGTCATTACTAATTATTATGAGCTTCTTTGTTTACTTGTTTTTTATGTATGTATGTATGTATTATTTGTTTGTTTGTTTTGAAGCAGAGAGTGAGCAAGCACAAGCAGGGAGGAGACAGAGAGAGAGGGAGAGAGCATCTCAAGCTTACAGTGCAAAGCCCAGCTTGGAGCTCGATCTCACAAACCGTGAGATCATGACCTGCACTGAAATCAAGAGTCAGACATTTAACTGACTGAGCCACCCCAGTGCCACAGTTATTACTCATTATTAGGGTAACCCAAATAAATGAATCTGAACCGGTTCATAGATACAGTCATTTCATTTTTAAAGGATTTTTTTAGTAAATTTATTGAAACTAAAAAAAACCCCAAAAAACCAAAAAACACAGTTAACTCTTTTTTCCCATCCTTCCCCATTGCCCCTTGCAACCACCAATCTGTTCTCTGTATCTGTGAGGTTGATTGTTTTGTTTTGTGCTTTAGATTCTACATGCAAGAGAGATTATATGGCATTTGTCTTTCCCTGACTTATTTCACTCAGCTTTATGCCCTCAAGGTCTATCCCTCTTTTTACAAATGGAAAGATTTCATTATTTTTATGGCTGTATTATATTCCATATAAATATACCATAATTTCTTTATGCATTTATTCATCAGAGTTGAAAACCTTCCAATAACAAATATATATAAACATACAGAGATGTGTGTGTTAAATTAGATGCCTGACCCTTAGGTCAAGTTTTTCATATAAGCAGGTGGGCCTCCTTTATTTTCAGTCTGGAAGTGATCCGCTGGGTCTGAACTGGGCCCTGAGGTGAGTCAGTCCGAATGAGAGGGCCCTTTAAGAGACATTTCTTAGATGGCTGCTGTATTGTGGGTCTTAAACATGAACCGCATTGGTTTTCAAAATTTGATGTTTTGGGGGCTCATCTCTCAACTAATGTCTTAAAAGGTGAGGTGTCTGATGTGGAGTTTGAACTCTTTACTACTCGGGAGGAAGCTCTGGGTTTGAGTTCCCTCCCGGTTGTGGGTTGCCACACCTGGGGTAGAGTGAAAATTGTGTGAAATTGTGTCCCAGCTTGTCCTACCCACTTTGATTTGGTTTTCTTTTCAGTTGCCTGATGTGTAATCATCACTCAGCGAGGCTTTAGGATTTTTAAGAGGAAATTCTTTCGCATGTAGTGGTACACTTAGCATGTCTGTGGGAGGAAGTAAGTTCAAGATCTTAGAATACCTCCATCTTAAACCAGAACCCCACCATGAGTATCATTTTTCATAGTGTGGCATAATGTGCTCATGTGCCAATGATCATCTAAAATTGACTCAGATAGGTTTTCAGTTAAAACTTCCAAATTTATATTAACTAATTTGGCAGACAACATCTTGGATTTGTACTAGGTGGTTGTGTACTATACTCTCTTTGAAACTAAGTGTGCTGGTTAATTTTTGTCCAAAGAATCTATTTTGCACCTATTATAAATGATGGCCTGAGGTATAGGGCAACATCACAATGGCAAATATTTTCAATATGAGTTTTAGTTTTAGTTTAGTGAATTAAAGCCCTGCCTCTGTCGAGGTGGAGCCCTGCATGTTCCTGGTGAGAGCATTTTTACCAGTGGTGGAGGCCTTTTCTTCCAGAGAACCCAGGTCTGTTAGGTCCTCCCTAACCCTTAGACCTTCCTTCCTATTCCATGTCTCTAATTATCACACTAAATTTGGTACTTAGCAAACCCTTCCAATAAAGTTTCATTTGAGCTATAACTAACAGAAACCCATTTCAAGCTGCGTTAAGACCAAAAGCCAAGTTATTGGCAAGACACTGGGATAACTCACACACGTCAGCACCAAAAGATACACACTGACCTCATGAGAAAGTAGAATCAAGAACTAGAAAGCTGCTTCAGCTTTTCAGAAGAGTTATGTCTCATCTCTTGTCTCTAGTCTATTAAATAGACTCCCTTTACCCATTATCAGCCACTGCTCAGAATGGAGCTGTGGCCAATATTAGTGTAGGTCGCTGGTTTGCTATGTGAACCATCCCTAAGGTGTTTACTATAGCAGTTATTCTGTTTATAATCCTGCACATCACTGAAGTACTAGCCTCATGGGGGTCAGGACTGTGTCATCTTGTATTCCTGGCAGGTAACATATGGCAATCAATATTTGCCTAATGGACAACTCTCTGAAAGAGCAAGACTCATGTTTCAGTTAAGCTTGAGATCCAAGAACAGAAATATATGCCACTAATTTAGTGTATTATTTATTTTCCAAGAAGTCACTGGGGAATCAAAAGTAAGAAAGATTAACATTTTAAATCAAAAATACTTATAAGTATTTCATTTACTAACCTGATTCTCATCATCTCAGAAGCTGATTTGATGAAAATTAGTAGAAATCATGGCAACAGTTGGGCTCTGAACTTAATAAAGAGTCTGTATTAGTCTGGATTCTCCAGAAAAACCAAATACATATATAAATATATATGAAATTTCATATTCATATATATGAAATTAATCCTGTACATGATTTATTATAGGAATTGACTCATGCAGTTATGGAGGTGAGAAATCCCAATATCTGTGGTCAGCAAGCTGGAGACCCAGGAAAGCCAATGATATAGTTCTAGTCCTAGTGAGTCTGAAGGCAGGAGCAGACTAAATTTCTTGCTCCAAGGCAAGTAGAGAGAGTAAAATCTCTTTTACTCCACCTTTTTATTTTACTCACACCTTTAGTGGATTAGATGAGGCCCACTCTCATTGGGGAAGGCAATTTACTCAGTCTACTGATACAAATATTAATCTCATTTAGAAACACTGTCAGAGACACGGCCAGATAATGCTTAACAAAATATCTGGGCACATTGTATCCCAGTCAAGTTGACATGCGTTAACCATTAGAAAGTCACACTCCTCTACAAGGAGCAAGAAGTACATATTCTGGTATTTTGCTAATGAACTGATGTAGCTTAGGTTTTATGTATTTGCATTTCAAGCTACTGACTTTGATGAAATACTTGAAGTAGTTAATTTTCTCATTATAGGTGCCTAGATATTCAGGCCCTGGGAGTCATAACCATGTGGCACAAAGTGAGAATTAATTATGTGGCATTTTTTCTGGGCTTATTCATTACTGTGTACATTTTATTGAGCATCATGTTGCACCAGCAGCACCTTAGACTCTAGGTGCATTAGTTAATAGGATGCAGTCCCTGCTGTCATGGAGCAGGCCTTCTGGTGAAGAAACACATCATAAGTAGGTGACAAGAAAGTAAATATCTCAGTACAAATGTGATATATGTTATGATGAGGGTGAACAGAATGCAGGGAGGATTAGGAGGTATGAGGTAATCTCCACAGAGGGAACAATATGTACAGTCACTGAGGTATAAAAATGTTGGCATGTGGAGGGTGTTGAGAAAAGCTGAATCCTAGCCAGTGTCCTGGAGCATGGTCAGGAGAAAGGTTAGCATAAAATGAAGCAAGAGAGACCAGCAAGGGCCAGGCCATGCAAGACTTTGTAGGAGGTGGATGGCTTTGGATTTTGTATCAGTTTGAAACTTAGCAAAGACCATTGTGATTGATTTGAACATTTGACTAATGTGATTTTTGGTTTAAGAGCATTTGGATGAATAGAAACAGTGGTCTGACAAATGCTAGATGTTCCTTCAGGCAAATATTAGAATTAAGTTAGAGCCATTTTTTTTTCTTAATGAAAATATAATTCTATATGGGCATTGGGATATTCAGAAAATGTAGCAAAGACAAGGTATTTTCAGTTGAGAAGAAGTCGGCGTGGGTGTACAATTTCCTGTTCTTTCATGAAAACTGTTGGAATATTTTCCATGCCTTTCTGCATTTTCTGCATATCTTGTGTGATTGTTTTTGTTTTAGATTATCTTTAGGATGTATGTGCCATGAAAAGCCTTGAAAGGTAGAAATAGTGCCTTCCTCTTACAAAGGGCAGGTTTACTTGTAGCCTTAGAAACTCAGGGTTTCTCTCATGAAATGAAACCCATTATGTGTACAAGCATCCATGTGAGCCCAGATGTATTGTTCTATGGGCAAGGGGTACTGTTACAATATACTGAAGCTTATGCTGCTTGCTATGTGGTGACTAATAAAGTCATTTGTCTCTGCCCCTGGAGTCTTGTGTCTTCTGCCAGAGTCCATGAAACTAGGAAGCTAACTTGTTAGCTTATCAGTTGGGTAAAATGTCAGACCCTTCTGGCCAAGGACCCTTCAGCCATATCAGCAAGGAGGTACAATGCCAGACAGGTGATATCTTAGTGCTTTGCAGCCTGCAAATTATCACATTGACATTTTTGTCACTGCTTTTCTCCTCTAAAGTCACAGATGAGCTCTTCTCTGACAATCACATCTTAAGTGTGATTTCTATTTTAGAATACATGTGAAACCTACTAGCTACTAATTATTCTACCTTAAATTTTCTCAACCAAGTGGAAGAACATTTCAACAACAGAAAGAATGCTATGTTAAAAATTTAGGATTATCAAGACATAAAATATATTGAAATGAAACTTGATTTAAAAATAAAAATTTTATATACATTTATGTATCTGAAAACATAACTGAAACTGTAACTTACACGATAAGCCCTCAGGAGGCAACACTATGGTTTCTGAGTGTTAACAGAACCATTATTATCACAGTATAGGGTCTTCATGGACATGGCCTCTAACCCTCCCCTGACCAGGAATTTGAGGAGCAGTGGGATCAGACACTACTGCTGCTGCATGGGAGACTGTGAAGTACTGCTCTGGCAGCTGGAGGCCACATTTGCACTGGCCAGTACGATGGCCGTTAGCCACACGTGGTTACTAACCACTTGGCATTTTGGTTAATTCTAATTGAGATGTGTATAAATGTAAACTGTATACCACATTTCAGACTTAGAGCAGAAAAGGAAGGTAAAATATCTCATTAATAATTATGTTTGAAATAATATTTTAGATATATTGGACGAAAGAACATACTTTTTTAAAACTAATCTCATCTGTTTGCACTTCTTTCAATGTGGCCACTAGGAAATTTTAAATTACATGCATAGCTCTCATTATATTTCTGTTGAGCAGTGCTATTCTAGGTCCTTGCTCCTCACAGGACAGTCGTCAGGCAACAGCAACAGCATCATGTGGAAACTTGTTAGAAACAAAGAAGCTTATGCCCCACCCCAGACCTACTGGATCAGAATTTGCATTTTAACAAAATCACATCTAATTTGTATGCATGCTCACATTTGAGTAGCAGAGAGCCCTAAGTCTAGGATTGCCTGATTTAGCAAATAAAAACACAAGATGTCCAGTTAAACTTAATTTTGGGAAAACAACAAATGATTTTTAATATAGTATGTCCACAGGCGCCTGGGTGACTCAGTAGGTTAAGCATCCAACTTCAGCTCAGGTCATGATTTCGTAGTTCATGGGGTTCAGCCCCGCGTCGGGCTCTGTGCTAACAGCTCAGAGCCTGGAACCTGCTTCAGATTCTGTGTCTCCCTCTCTCTCAGCCCTCCCCCCCAAAAACAAATAGACTTTAGAAACATTAAAAAATATATAGTATGTCCAAATATTACATGGGACATACTTATTAAAATTATTTATTGTTTTTTTTGAAATTCCAATGTTACCAGGTGTCTTGTATATTATCTGGCAAACCTACATAAGACTAAACTCCTCCTGTCCAAGCCCATCTTGCATCAAGATTCCACAAAATCAGGAAAAAGACAGGAAGGTGAAAGGAGATGTGGGGGGTGGAAGTTGGAAAGTGAAAGAACAGAGAAGAAAAGGAAACATGGGAAGGAGAAATAAGATGAACATGGAAAGGACCCATTGATGGTGGTGACTTTATCTGTTTTATAATATTTCTTAGCATCTTTGTAACTTATTTCTCCATCCCCTCTCCCCCATCCTTAGTTGTTGTTCTTTCATCTCCTCTTCACGTTCTCTATAGGACTCCCTGGAGCCATGTTAGAAGATGGTGTATGTGCAAAGTAGATTTCCTCAGGGTCAAGTTCCCAGCCTTCCTGTAATCCATCATCCCTTAAGTGTCACTTACAAATGATGCCTTTCTGCTACCAGTACTTTGCCATTGAAGAGACTGAGGTTCTTAAGTGCCAAAAATGCTGACATGGTCCTTTTGGAGGATTTCTTTATTGTGGCATTTTAATTGTATTTTTTTAATGTAAAATGACTCTTGGGGATTTTGTTCTTTGGTTTGCATTTTTGCATATTTTTTAGGTGGCAGGGGATTGAAAGTGGTGACTGTCAAGGAAGGAATAACAATAGATATTCTTTTGTTTTTAATTTGAGAGAGAGAGAGCGCGCAGATGAGACGAGGTGGGGAGAGGGGCAGAGGGGGAGAGAGAGAGAATCTTAAGCCCCTAGGCGGGGCTTGATCCCTTGACCCTGGGATCATGACCTGAGCTGAAATCAATAGTCGGATGCTCAACTGACTGACTGACCCACCCAGGCACTTCTAAATATTCTTTATTTAGCTAGACGTTGAATTAAGGAAAGGCTTTCATCTGTTATATCTGTTTATTTATTAAAATTTTATTTTATTGCCATAAGAACATTTAACATGAGATCTACCTTCTTAACAAATTTTTAAGTGTATAATACAGTACTGTTAACTATAGGTACAATCTTATATAGCAGATCTCTAGAATTTATTAATCTTGCTTAACTGAAACTTTATGCCTATTGATTAGCAACTACCTATTTCCTCCTCCTCTACCTCTAGCCCCTGGTAGCCACCATTTCACTCTTTGATTTCTATGAATTTGCTTGTTCTAGACCCCTCATGAAAATGGAATCATGTAGTATTTGTGACTGGCTTCTTTCACTTATAATAATGTCCTCAAAGTTCATCCATGTTGTCACATATTGCAGGATTTCCTTTTTGAAAGACTGCATGATATTCCATTGTTTGTATACACTATATATTCTTTACCCACTCAGCCATCAGCAGATACTTAGGTTTGTTCCATATCCTGACAGGTATTAAGTGATACCTCTTTGTGGTTTTGATTTGCATTTCCCTGATGACTAGTGACATTGCACACCTTTTTATATACATGTTGGCCATGTGTATGTCATCTTTGGAGAAATGTCTATTCAAGCCTTTTGCCCATTTTTAAGTTGGGTTATTTGTGTTCTTTCTGCTATTGAGTTGTAAGAGTATCTTAAATATTTTGGAAAGTAATGATCTATCAAATGTATGTTTTTCAAATATCTTTTCCCATTCTGTGGGTTGCCGTTCACTCTGCTGATTGTTTCCTTTGCTGTACAGACACTTTTTAGTCTGATGTAGTTCTCCTTTTCTATTTTTGCTTATATTGTCCATGCTTTGGTGTCATAGCCATGAAATCATTGCCAAGACCCGTGTCATGAAGCTTTTCCCTGTGGTTTCATCTAGGTTTTAAGTCTTTAATCTACTTTGAAATGATTTTTCTGTCAGGTGTGAGAAAAGGCTCTGATTTCATTTTTTGCATGTGGCTATCCAGTTTTCCCAGCACCATTTGTTGAAGAGACTGTCCTTTTCCCATTGGGTGTTCTAGGTGCTCTTGCTGAAGAGCAGTTAACTGTGTATGTGTGAATTTGTTTCTAGGTGCTGTATTCTGTTCTTTTGGTCTACATGCCAGTTTCTAATGACAGTACTGTACTATTTTAATGACCGTAGCTTTGCAGTGTATTTTTAAACAGGAAGTGTAATACATCCAGCTTTGTTCTTTCCCAAGATAGATTTGGCTACTTAGGGCCTTGATACAATTTTACAACAATTCTTTGAGTTAAATACTTTTGTCCCTTCTCTGCAAATGAGGAGACTAGAACTGGGAATGCACTTGAGGGCTGTCTGACTCTAAAGTCAGTGCTCTTTACCGTTACATTCCATATCTCTAAGCACATGGAGAATCATGAATTTAACAGTATACTGTGAACTAGGGCACATATGTAAAATTAGATAAGTTTCAGAGAGGGAGGGGGGAAGGGAGGTGATGGGCATGGGGGAGGGCACTTATTGGAATAAGCACTGGGTGTTATATGGAAACCAACTTGACAATAAACTATTTAAGGAAACAAAATAAGTTTCAGAGATTTTTACTCATTATATACCTGAAAAATGCATGTCATAATGTATATCTTGTAGATTTTTGAGGACAATTTAATAGCTTCCTGAAAAGCAGTATGAGATTCTTATTAAGAGTTAGAGTATCAAAGCAATGCCAGTTTCTAAAAAGAGGTTAATTGAAAATCTGCTCCCTAATAGTCTTTCATGAATAAGCTAACATCTTAAATAGACCCACTGATTTCACTCTATACTCTAAATTAAGCAGTATCAAGCCCCTCCCTCCCCTCCTCTCCCCCCACATAATACATCCTGGGAACGTGGTCATTTTATTGGTTGAATATGTTGTCAGTCACAAGGCATGGAAAGTACTGCCTCTGCCCTGTTTGCATTTATGAATTAGCAGATGTGCTTGGTTTGAAGAAACTGATTAATTTCTTGATGGGAAGAAAAATCTTATTTAGTTTTTCACTCATTTTTTTATGTATAGGATTTTCTCTAACTTTGGACCAAATACTTGCCAGGAAGAATGTAAGGTGAGTAATTGCACTTTTAAATTCAGTGCATCTGTGAACTTCAATGCAAGTGTGAAACTAGACGGTTCTGTAATTTCTTTATATTGTTGCATGGCTATATTTGTTTGTAATTCAAATTGGATATATTAGATTAGATCATTCAGTAGCTAAAAAAAATCATTAAACTAGAGTTTATAAAGAAGAGATGAAAATATAATCTTTATTATAAGAGGCAAGAGTTAATCAAAATACACAAGAAATATTTGTATTGTTTATCAAAGTATGTATCTATGAGAAAATGACTCAAATCAGTGTTCATGTTTCTTTTACAATTACAAGTAAATCTTAATTTCATGATTTTCTCCTGCCATTATTATGAGAGAAGAGAGCAGGAAAAATTTTAAAACCTCAGAAATATATAACCTGTCCTTCAAAGAAAAGGTGTTGAATCATTTTAACTGGTAGGAGATGACAGTTGTTTAGAGTACATACTGTTTAAAATTAACAAGTAAAATTTCTATTTCTGTTTCCTTTGTCCTTTTGGCTCTTTCTATACCATATAAGGGAAACTATAGAGATTTATGTTTAAGGGAGAATTTTCAGAATCTGAATTGCAATTAAGTTATGTCATATCTCCTAGTTACTCATTATGTGCCATCCCAACAAATACATCAGGGGATTGAGTGTGAATACAAAGGATACTGCCACGCAGAATGATCTGCCAGAACTTACGTTAAAGAATCTTTGTCAGCAGCTGATAAAAACTAAAAGTACAGGCATTTTGTTTTCCCCATTGCTTCTAAATCAATTAGTGCTTTCTTTTAAGTTCATTTTCAAATAATAACTGACCTTGGTTGTTAAAGCTTAGCAATGTTTCCTTACCTTGTTTATACAGAAATGACCAATTTTTATATTACAGTGGTAAAATGTACAGCAAGCACTATAAAAATCCCAATTCTGTTTTTGAAACAAATTTAATGTGTTTAAATAATCTCAGATGCAGCAGGGATCCTAGAAATCACATCAATCAATGATCATTTGAATCTAATAATATAGCATATTAATTCATTATGAAAGAAACAACACTTGCTGTTTTATGAATGTCTTTCCAATCATAGATCTGAAATTTAAAATATCTTTCAGTTCCATGGGTCAATTCAAGGTTCTTACATCTCTAGGAAGGTTGATTGTATTTTAAGCTTAATATTTGTTTCCTGAGCTTAGGTAGAGTAGGGATCACCACTCTTCCTTTACATATTCCTTCCTCAAATTGAGTTTAAACTATTCTTTAAATAAAAAGGAAATATTTTTTGTTTCACACAGCTTCCTGTGTGATCTCCTATTTTCCACTTCCTTTTCAGATTTTGTTCCTTCATTAATCTGTTAGTTCATTCATACATGTAACATATATGTTTTTAATACTTGGTACTTTTAAATAGCTAGGCACTGTGCCAGGTGTTGGGTCTACGATAGTGACCAAAACTGATAGAGCCCCTGCCTTCATGGAGCTTTAAGTCTTGTGGGGGAGGTACTCTCATTAGTCAAATGTGAGTCACGTTGTGAAAGAAAATTATGGGAGGCTCTGAGCACATATAAATAGGAGGATCTGAACTGGTGTGAGATGGTAGGAATAGTGTTCTTAAGGAAGTAACATTTAAACTGTGATCTGTAGCATTTGGAGGATACTACCAGGAGGTAGGGGAAAGGGGAGGATAGAGAACCTTCCAGGTAGAGGGAACAGCAAGTGCTAAGACTCTTGTGAGAGAAGAAAGGAAGCATTCAAGAAACTGAACAAAAGAAAGCTAGTGTAGCTAGGGCAGATCAGGGAAGAGGTCAAATGAGGGGAGCATAGTTAGCAGGTCTTTCTGGGCCTTAGAGGCCATGGTGGGAATATGGTCTTCATCTTGAATAGAACCATGATGGAGCTGCCTCACCTTCACCTTAATGAAGGCATTCTTGGCAGACTCATGATGGACTACCTGGTATATGAAAAACATGGCACCAGCCAGTAGGGCTATTGCAAGAGATATTGCAGAGATATTGTAAAGGTATTGCAGAGATCTCTTTTATTGGACAAGGATCCAAATATTTTAGAGACAATGTAGATTTTTTTTTATTTTTTATTTAAAAAAATTTTTTTAACCAGCATTTTTCAATTTATTCACATAGAATAACTTTAGCCGGTAGTTCTTTAGTTATTATTTTAATTCAGAGACTATGTAGTAATGTGAAAATGCATATATATTTTATCTTCAGTTGAGGGGCGCCTGGGTGGCTTAGTTGGTTGAGCGTCTGACTTTCGCTTAGGTCATGATCTCGCTGTTCGTGGGTTCGAGCCCCACGTTGGGCTCTGTGCTGACTGCCAGCTCAGAGCCTGGAGCTTATTTCAGAGTCTGTATCTCCCTCTCTCTCTGACCCTCCCCTGCTCATGCTGTCTCTCTCTCTCTCTCCTAGAAATAAATAAAAATATAAAAATTAAAAAAAATATCTTCAGTTGAGATTATGTTATCCTGTAAATCCTAATTAATTCAGTCTTATGGGTATGGAAAAAGCCTATCTAAATTACAGTTCGTTTTAAAAAAGAAGTGTAGCCCTGTTATTGTATGTTCATGACCATAATTTCATTGAAATGAAAACAAGTCTATGTTGTCTTCTAAAAGCTTTTTATTTGTGAACACATGGAAATTCTTAATGAATAGAGCAAAGCCTCAAGCCAAGCATATTATCAGTATGATAGTTTGTCCATCCATCTATCCATCCATCTATGCACTCATTCATTCATTCATTCATATACTTTTAATCAGGAAATATTTATTAAATTGTTTTGTTAAGTAGGTATTGTATTTACAAATTGTTAGGCATTTAGTTAGGCATGAGCTAGGAGAGATAAAGCAGATGCTGGGCACACCCTCAGAGCTACCCCTGAGGATTAACACCAACTTCAGAGCCACAGCTAAGGGCTAACAAAACAGCAAAGGCCTAGCCATAGTGCTGGCTCAAAAGCTATTAGGGGACTATGAAGAGATGAGCATGCACACAGAAGGTGTAACTTGCCCTTAGTACCATTAAGGCCAGAACAAAAGCTCAGAATACTCATAAATATACATTCCATAAATAAATACAATTATCACAGAATGTATCATGGGTATGTGCATATGCAGAAGGCAAAATATGATATAATCAGCTGCTGTCCATCAAATGTGTCAGTCTGGGACACCTGGGTGGCTCAACTGGTTGAACTTGGGCTTCACCTTAGGTCATGATCTCATGGTTTGTGAGTTCAAACCCCACATCAGCTCACTGCTGTTAATGTTTTTTTTTAAATTTCTAGGAGAGAGAGAGAGAGACAGCTTGAGCAGGGCAGGGTCAGAGAGAGAGGAAGTCACAGACTCTGAAACAGTCTCCAGGCTCTGAGCTGGCAGTCAGCACAGAGCCTGACGCAGGGCTCGAACCCATGAACCGTGAGATCATGACCTAAGCGAAAGTCGGACGCTTAACCGACTAAGCCACCCAGGTGCCCCATCAGCTCACTGCTGTTAACATGGAACCCACTTGGGATCTTCTGTCCCCCCACTCTCTGCCCCTCCCCTGCTCTCTTTCTCTCAAAAATAAACATTTTTTTAAAATGATGCAGCTAGAGCTCGTTGGTATCATTGCCAGTCTTGCTCTGGCTGTGGCCCACTTTCACTTTTGAAAGTGTGGTATAATTGTCTACTCAATAAACTCTATCTCAATCTGGTCTTGGGTCTCCAATTCTTTGATGCATCTGGGACAAGAACCGAGCGACCTGTTAACAATGACTTGATAAATTTTTAACCTCATTTAGATAAAATATGTCTCAGAATTTTCAGTTTTTGTTCATTAAGACATTTTAAAATGGAATACTTAACACTGTATCATGATATGTGATTTTTGGATAAATGTAATTCAAGTAAATTTTAAAAGTTTTTTGTGTATGATGAGGTTATTGGAAAGCTTGAAGCTCTTTAAGAAGTATTACTTGGGTATTGGTGTTTCTTTCACATATTCATTACAGAGTTTGGAGTTTAGGTAAGATAGAGATCTTTTAGCTAAAGCACATCCCTACTGTAGTTACGTGATTACTGATTGGAGAATTAAACACTTCGTTTCTTAATTCTCCTAGGTATAATCGAGCTCAGAGGAATGATTCATGCTAACTGTACTCAATAGACTTACTATAAATCAGAATACTAGTTGATAAATGTTTAAAGGAAGGCATCTTTTTAAAAAGACTAAATTGGGGCGCCTGGGTGGCTTAGTCGGTTAAGCATCCGACTTTCGCTTAGGTCATGATCTCGCGGTTCGTGGGCTCGAGCCCCGTGTCGGGCTCTGTGCTGACTGCCAGCTCGGAGCCTGGAGCCTGTTTCAGTCTGTGACTCCCTCTCTCTCTGACCCTCCCCTGCTCAAGCTGTCTCTCTCTCTCCTAGAAATAAATAAAAATATAAAAAAATAAAAAATAAAAAAATAAAATAAAAAAATAAAAAGACTAAATTGGACAAATTTAGTCAGCTTATCTTTAGTAACAAACAATTACAGCTTTCCAGAATCTCATGATCTCAAACATTTATTTCTCACTCATGTTACATGTTGATAACTATAGATGGGCTGTCATGGCCCTGCTCCAGCTCTGTTTCCCATGTCTTGTCATTCCTAGACCTAGACTGAAAGAGCAGCCCCTATTTGGGCATGGCATTGTCATGGCAGAGGGAAGAGGGCAAGAGGTGGCAAGCACATGCAACACCTCTGAAAGTTTCTGGAGAACGGGCACACTATTGCTTCCATTTATATTCTACTAGCTCAACCAAGATGCACAGCCAAGTCTTAACCCTGGGCCAGGGAATCTTCTCCACCTACAAAAAGGGGCTGCAAGTTATATGGCTAAGGACAGGGATGTATATATATACCTGGGGTTGTTTCCAGGGAGTTGAGAACAATCATATAATCCACCATACTACCACAGTGTTCAAATATTCTATAGGATTTCTCAATTTATACATTTAGACATTGTCTAACAACTTCCTTTACTATTGATGAAGTTTTGTCTCCAACATTTCCGTCATCTTTCCTTTCTTTATCCCCTCCATCCCTCCAGTGTATTATTATTTACATTATTACTTTCAGTTAAATCTGTCTATTGGTGGATGCTCAGACAAACAAAATGTGGTATATCCATACAATGAAATATTTCTCAGTAATAAAAGGGAATGAAATACTGATATATATATAACAACATCAATGAATTCCAGTCATTATGTTAAGATTGAGAGAAGCCAAACCCTAAAGAATATGTATTATTCTATTTATAATTCTAGAAAATGCAAACTAATCTAAAGTTAACAAGTCTTTAGTTTTCCTGTGGCTGAGAGTGGAGGGAACATCTCTCTCCTGTGCATGGGGAAACTATTGTGGGATGTAAATATTCTGTACCTTTATTATGGTGGTATGCATATGCCGAAATGCATCAGATTGTACACTTTGAGTGAATATAGTTTATTGTACTTAAATTATACCTTAGTAAATTTGATAAAGTGAGAAAAAGTTTTATGAATGAATGAATTTATTAATAGCAATGAGTAGACATCCTGGTCAGGTATTTGTCATCTTTAGAAATTCTCACTGGATAATAGAGATTGTATTACCAAGAGAATGGTACATTGAGTTTGTAACTGGTTCCATGTAATTCATTTTAAAGCACTTTACTGTGATACAGATTTAGTAACTCTTTAGCTAAAATTATGTTTTGCGTATGGATACTGAAATGTAATGTATTTATCTAATTGTTGATATATTAAGTTTATGTAATTATATATATATATGTATATATATATATATACACACACACACACATATAGGTCTTAGATGGCAATCTCTTAAGTATAGAGTTTAATCTGCATTCTTTTTTTTTTTTACAATTTGTATTTCTTTTTTTTTTTTTACAAAAAGTTTATTGTCAAATTAGTTTCCACAGAACACTCAGTGCTCATCCCCACAAGTGTCCTCCATGCCCATCCCTCCTCCCCCCCTAATCTGCATTCTCATATGCTTCAGGTACAAGTTATGAGAAATTTAAAATATGCAATAAACTAAAATTTTGTATAACATTTATGACACAATTGGAGATTGAATCACTTGACATAATATTTAATGTTAAAGAATTGTTAATATTTTCTAGATATAATTGGCCTATATTTTTAAAAGTCCTTATCTTTTAGATCTCCATACTTAAGTCATATGATATCTGATATTACTTTCAAAATAATACTACAGAGGGGAAATGGGTGAACACATACGTGAAACAAGATTGTTTATGACTTGATAATTAGTGAAGCTGGATGGTGGGTACAAGTACATGAGGGTGGGAAGATGACTTCTGTTTTTCTGTTTGTATTTGTGTGTGTTTTCAATATTCCATGATTATTTTAAGGTGTGTTGACAACATTCTATGATAAAAAAATATGTAGCTTTTCTGAGTTAGCAGTTTCACTTCTAGGAATTTATCTTGAGGAACTTCTTAGGGATATGAACAAACAATCCACAATAATGTTCAGTGTAGTATTGTTTAATTAGAAACAACCTAAATGCTTAAATAAATTGATACATTTGTATGATATAAATACTAACATGGAATTCAAAATTATGTCAGAAAATCATGATGGGCACTGGGTGATGGAGAATTGTTGAATCACTGTATTGTACATCTGAAACTAATATATGTATTAGTATGTTGTATGTTAACTTGTATGTTAACTAATGGGAAGTAAAATAAAAACTTAAAAATTATGTAAGAAAAATACGTAATTATATGAGAAAATTTTTGTGATATATTTTTAAGTGGAAAAATTTTTGAACTTTTTAAATTAAAAAAAAAGTAACCTCTTTGGGCTGTATGTGTGCGTCTCTGTGTTTCTATGTGTGTAGAGTAGAACAACGGAAGGATTTATATCATAATGTATGTCCTAGGGGCGCCTGGGTGGCTCAGTCAGTTAAACATCCTACTCTTGATTTCACCTCAAGTCATGATATCATGGTTGGTGGGATCCAGCCCACATCCAGCTTTTCTGTGCGGACAGCCCTTTGCCTGCTTGAGATTCTTTCTCTCCTTTCTCTGCCCCTCTCTTGAATGTGCATGCTCTCTCTGTCTTTCAAAATACATAAAATAAACTTTAAAAATAATTTATGTTCTCACAGTTTTCAGAAATAGCTTTTTGAGTCTTTTTAAATTTTTATTTATTTAAAATGCTTATTTCATTTGAGAGAGCCAGTGAGTACGCAGGTGGGGAAAAGGGATAGAAGGAGAGGGAAAGAGAACCTCAAACAGGTTCCACACTCAGCGTGGATCCTGTTATGGGGGTCAGTTTCATGAATGGTGAGATCATAACGTGAGCCAAAATCAGGAGTCCGACGTTCAAACGACTGACCCACTCAGGTGTTTTGAGTCTGTCTTTTTTTAATAAAAAAGATTGAGTTTTTTTGCTTTAATATAGTAACAGTACAATAAATACAAAATTTCAGTAAATGTAATACAGTAAAATATTTTATTATGTTTCATTATTTTATTATTTGGTTTATCGTTTATTTTGCTTAAACCCCAGTGTTTAGCACACTGGTTGGCACATAGTAGGCCTTCAATAATAATATTCACTGGATAAGGATTAGGGTTGATATTTACAAATTTTTTAAAAATCTGAATTTTTCATATTTTCTTTGAAGAACCTGTATTACTTTTTTAAGTCAGAAATTCACTATGGAAAAGTAAACAATTTTGACAAGTAAGGTTCTGCCTTCTGCTTTGCTGTATTATAAACTGAAATATTCTCCTTAAAATTTCTTATAAAATCTGAAATTTAGATATTTGTTCAGCATCTTTTTTTTTTTCCTAGTTTCATCTCTCGAACATCTTCAGATAAGACGGTTATAACTGGTAAGACCTGTATTTGTCTTTATGATTCCTTGAAGGGTTGAGGAGAAGTCTATTGTCTGTTGTGGGCTTTGCTGAACACTGGTGATTGTAGCAGGAGTCTTTTATGTAAAATCTCTTAAACTAGTATATTCTAAATTATTAGTCAGAAGAGGGTCAAGCCTGGTATATTTCACATTGCTTAGCATTTTATTATCATTCGGTTGGTTATATTAATAAATAAGCGACATTTAGCCTTTGTACTCATATCATTTATTTGACAGATCAGCAGAGTAATGGAGATATGAAACAAAGACAGAATTCCACAACAATACCAATCACACAGGTATGGATATGTTAGGTAACTAGATTGTATCTTTAAAAAAATTAAACATGTTTCAATCAGGTCAGAGCCACTGTGAAAATATAAATAATAATCCTGTTAATAACTAACATCCTTGGTTAAGCTTTGGGTGGGGAAATGTATTATAGTAGTCTTACATTAAGAAAAAAAATGAAAGTTTTAGTTGCTCTGTATGTTTTCATTACAATATTCAATTTTACTTTTGTTACTTTCCAGACAGGATCTCTATAGTAACAATTAATCTTTGGTTACTAGTACTTGGATTGCTGCTGCCTCTTTAATTTCTGTTTTATCTGTACTTATACTAGAGTAATTGGTATGGAATAGTTGGTGTAAGTAAGTGGATCTTCTTTCAGATATAGACCTGCCTTTGTGACTTCCAGGGTTAAGTACCGAAGTGCATTGTCTTGAGCTTCCTAGAAGTCAGCAAGGGATTCATGAGATGAAGAATGATGTTAGAATTCACTGTTAGCTTATGTATATTAAATGATCTGGAGCTGCAGTCTTAAGCAGTGGCCACTAGCCACATGTGTCTATTTAAATTTAAATTTAAACTCAAATGAAATAATGTTAAGTAGAATTAAAAATTAATTTCCATAGTTGCACTGGCCACATGTCCAGTGCCATAATAGCTACATACAGCCAGTGTCTGATGATGCACTGGACAGTGCAGATATAAAACATATCCAATATTCCAGAATATTCTATTGGACATTAATGGTCTGGAGAATTATGCTTGGTATTTAGAAACCTCTGTGTGTTTGTTTAACATGTTAATTTCTTTATTTTAAAGTCCTGCATTATTCAGGTCCTTATTTACATGGCATATTGAATTTTTGTTTTTAATTACTAGGCTTTTTTTTTTTTTGCATAGCTGTAGATTTACCAAAAAAAAAAAAAAACAAAACTGAACAAAATATGATTCCTGTATGCTTACTCAATCCCTCCCCCATCCAGTTTCCTTTTTATTTAACATTTTGTGTTACTGTGGTGCCTTTGATAAAGTTGATGAACCCATATTGATAGATTATTATTAACTAGGATTTTTGTGTTGCACATTTTATGGGTTTTAACAAATGTATAATGTTATCTATCTACTGTTATAGTGTTTTACAGAGTATAGTTTCATGGCCCTAAAAACCTGTGCCCCACCTATTCATCCTCACTATCTCTCCCAGCCTGGTGACTTTTTAAAGCCTATATTGCTAATATTATTATGCACAAAGTTGGTTTTTTTTTTTTGTTTTTTTTTAACAATTTGTTCCTGTCCAGTTTTGGTGCTTTATGGAACTAGTTTCATATACCTTTCAGGCATACGTATCATTTTAGCTTGTTATGATTAAGATGGGTCCCCCTATCTCCTTTGTCCCATAGTATGGACTCTGGAGCTGGAGAGATCAGAGTTTCAATAGGTTGTGAATTAATCCTTTTACATCCCAGAAGCCTTTTGTAGCATGGAAACAAACCCATCTCTTAAATTTTGCTTTTTTGGTTAACTAGACTCTCAATGACACTCTGGGCAAACAAGGACCTTTGGACAAAGAACCTTGGAATGTATTCAGCCAACATAGCCCAGTTAATGTCTCTATGGATGGAATTCCCTGCATTCTTTTCTGGGCCAAAAGAATAATAATAAAATTTAAAAATCAGACCTGGCTGGATTTTACAGATGAAGCTTTTGGCCAGAAGGCCACAGTGGACACTAGCAACTCAAATTGCAGTGAAGAAAGTGCCACGTAAGTTGACTGCTTTGCTGGAGGAGGCCCTTAGGGCGATGTAGTCTGTTAACTGGGCTGTCAAGTTTTCTGGCATTTCAGAAGATGGAAGTAGGTTCGTTTGTAGTGAACTTGAAACACATCTGTGAGGAAATGTTTATTGTCTAAAATGAAAGAAAAGTCAAATTAATTTTAAAAATATGTTTCCTGGCTATTTTCTTGTTGTAATACCTGGAGGAGAATCAGAATTGTGAAAAAGAAGGTTTTCCAAACTCGTTGGGAAAAATGAAGAGGATTCCAGGCTTGATATCAACTCCAAATGTGAGGTGTCCAACTACTTTTGTCCCAGCAGGGAGAAAATCATGTATCAGTGAGCAGAATCCTACATCTTCTACTGGGGGAAACTGCTAAGGCTAACTAGCCAGAGAAGAGTCCCGATTCTAGGGAGTATTCTGAAGTTACTGAATGTTGCCAATTTGCAGGGGTACTTTTGAAAGGCTAGATTTCAGAGAATTCTTTAGAACAGTTCTTCAAAATGATTATAATAATTGCTTTTGATTTGAGACAAGCAGGTTAAACAGATATCCCTTTCGAAGAGAAAGTCAGTGTCCAATGCCTTTCTCTGCTTTTAGTCATCTGAACAAAAATTTTTTGCTGGTATTTGTTTTGGTCAAGAAGGAGTAAGTCTGGCATATCCCACTTGCTTTCTGCAAATCTCCTTGCTTTCAACATGGTATAATGAATAGTATAATGAAAGCTTTTGGAAGATTGTCTGCATTTGTTCTGGCCTGGTTGAGATGGGCAATATGCTTATGTATACTGGAGATTTGTGTGAGTGTGTGTGTGTATGTGTGTATGTTTATATACCTTGGCATTTGCACTCCAGAACTTTACTTTTCATTTAAAAATTATTGATGATGGGTAAAAATGAATTATATTAATATTACAAGTTATATTATAAGTGTTAGTAAGCATCTTGCTACTCAGAATGATTGTCTCCTATTAGAAAATTAGAGGATTCTAAGTATAAGCATCCAGAGTCCTCCAAGATTTGTTTATTCTGTTGCAGCACAGGCTACCACAGAGACTCCAGCACTGCTGACAGCTCATGACTTGTTCCTCAGGCTCTAATTAATTCCCTACAGGGCTCTTTATTTGTGGTCAGCTGCCTGGAGAGAAGCTGATTGCCTAGGGATCATCTTGCCTGTCTGTGGCTGACCTGCCCTCCTTGATTCCATTTATTCTGACCCCAGGATGTTTGTGGGGGAGATCAGAGCACCACGGTTTTTTGCTGGGCTTTAGAAATCTTAATGATCACTGGGAACCCAGAAACAGAAAGAATGAAAACTTGGCTTCTAGGCCCAGTTCTACCAGTGAGCTTTGTGACTTTACAAATAGGAGCTGCCATAAGATCATCATCTGTGAATGGAGATGATGGCATCTATTCATTGTAACAGGCCTGGAGCACTTGCTGTGGACCAGGCACAGTGCAAGGACTTCACAGACACAATATCTGTTATTCCTCACAATACTGTGAAAAAGTCCTGGAGTCACAGACTGTTACCATCCGAAATCAAGACTCATAGAGGTTAGGAAATTTGTAACATCATACAGCTTGTTTGGTAATAGACCTGAGGTCTAAAATGTGTTTAGCAATGGCATTTTACCTCTTGTCTCTTGACCCTATCTCATAGCATGGTGAAAATCAAATGGGGAGGGGCACCTGGGTGACTAAGTTGGTTAAGTGTCCAACTTTGGCTTGGGTTGTGATCCTGAGTTCAAGCCCCACAATGAGCTCGGACCTGTCAGTGCAGAGCATGCTTTGGATCCTCTGTCTCTCTGTCTCTGTCTCTCTCTCTGTCTCTCTCTCTCTCTCTCTCTGTTCCTCCCCTGATCGTGTGTGAATGCTCTCTCTTTCTCTCTTTCAAAGAAAAAAAAAACATTAAAAAATCAAATGGGGAAATGTATGCACAAGAACTTGTCAGGTGCTATTCAAAGTGATAGTATTATTTTCCTAACATGCTAATGATAAACTAGAGTGAAATAGTGCCAAGTTTGCTGGTGGAGAGACCTAGGGAAGCTCTGGTTTTCAAAATGCACAGTGAAATAATTGGGGGACCTGATTTTTCTTCTTGGTCACCGCCTAATAATTCTCCTGGGACGAGTTCTGAGTGAACAGCACCCGCCTCCTAGAGTACTGGTCGGGAAGGTGTGCGCATACATCCGGGACAGCCCACCCAAGGGCCAAAGTGGGAGGCTTCCCAGTCCATGAAGTATGCAGGGACCAGATACTGAAATTGTCCCTCATTCCTGTGACTCGTGGACATTAGTGAGACGCCTTTGCTGTGCTGGCAAGGAAATCGTATATTCTCAAGAACCAGAAAGGGAGTTACTGAAAGAATAAACCCAAGTAAAAGACATAACCATGTAAGGTCAACAGCACAAATTAAAAAAAGATGACCTTGTTTTAGTGGTTGGAAACAAAATGTTCAGGGAAAGGCAAATTGTTGGCAGACAGATTTGCTACGGAAGTCTTTTTAAATAGTGAAAGCCCTACAAATAGAGCATAATCTGAGCATCTGTGCATATTTTGAATTTAGGCAATTACAGTCTGGAGAATTCAGAGTCTGTTTTAAACATGGGAGGTTAGAGTGCTTGGAAGAGTTAAAGCATCTCTTTTTTGAGTGACTTGCTAGATTGTATTTCTCTTTCGTGTTCCCAGGTAATGGTGCAGAGCCTGGCATGTAAGAGTCTCACTGAATGATTGTTGAATTTGCTTCGTTGAAATCAAGCATGTTCTTTACTCCGCAGCAGAACATGTTAACAGCTTTCACTGAAACCAGGACTGGGGGAGAGACCGCCTGGAGGGTCAGAAGCGTAGATGCCGTTGAGCTGCTCCATCAGGAGCAGGGGACAGAAATTAGGGTGGGCTCAGTGTGGCTTTGCTTTGAGTTTTAGTTTTTCAGCTACAGAGCCAGTTTTTAGCTAACTAAGCTATTCTGATTCCTTGAAAGAAGTAGAGAAATTTCTGTTACAGTAGGTGTCCAGTGAAATTTATAAAATACTATTTAAGAAGCACATTTTATTTCTTTGAAGTTTTAAGTAATTTGTAACAGACTATCAGAATATTACTGGAGAAAGGCCCTTTTGGAAGCGTGTTTAGCTGAGTAAATTACCTTATAGCATGTTTATAAAAGCATGCTTTTAATGTGTCTGAGGTTATAATGTTAGGAAATAAAGATAATTCTCTTAGTAACTCTATTTACCAGGTTTATTTCATAAATACCCCTTATCCCATAGATAGTATGAAGATAAACTTAAGCTCAATCACTGACATTTCCCTTTCTTGATAAGTAGGACCAAGTTAACGAGTTTATATTTGCGTGATTTTTTTTCAAGCTTGTAATTTGACATTTTATAGCTATCCACTTGAGCTTTTTTGGTTTTATAGCGTATGTTGAGGTGTTATAACGTCTAGACATTATAATGTCACATAGCAGCAGCATCCTTTCTGTATTTAAATTTTTCACATTCTCTCATTTCAGTTATTTAGCTTTTTCTCGTTCTTATTTTTCAACCTTATTGAAATATAATGAAATGCACTATATCACACATAGGTAAAGTTCACACGTTGGTCAGCGTTGATATATTTGTACACCCATAAAACCATTACTATAATCAAAACAGCAAACGTTTTCTTCACCCTCAAAAGTTTCCTTGTGCCCCTTTGTAATCTTTCCTGCCACTGCCACCCCTCCAGGTAACCACTGATCGGCTGTCATTATCGATGAGTTTGAATTTTCTAGAGTTTTGTATAAATATAGTCATATAACATATCCTCTTTTTTAGACTGGCTTCTTTCACTTAGCATGATTATTTTGATATTCTTGTACTTTGCTGCATGTGTCAGAGTTACGTTTCCTTTTACCATTGAGTAGTAAGTACTCTGTAGTATGGACATACCACAGCTTATTTATCCATCTACCTCTTGATGGAAATCTGACTTTTGCCCAGTTTTTAGATAGCTTTCCAGATAAAGTTGCTTTAAACATTCATGTCTAAATCTTTGTAGGAACAGATATTTTCATTTCTCTTAGATAAATACCGAGGAGGGGAATGGCCAGATCATGTGGTATTTGTATGTTCAGCTTCTTGAGAAACCAACAAATTGTTTTATTTAAGTCATTGTACCATTTGCCTATCCACCAATTGTATGAGGAGGCTCCAGTTGCTTCACACCCTTACTAACACTTGGAATGATCAACGAGGGACTGTAAATAAATATTTTTACTGTTTCTCCATGGCTAGCAATTTCTGGACAAATTTTACTAGGTTAAGAAAATAAGCCTTGGAGTTAGTTAGTCAGTTAGTTAGATTCATCTCCTTAGAAGAAAGTGTTTACCTCTCAGGAGTAAGGAGCCTCAGGACCATGGACATATTGCAGGGCTTGGAAACCCCGAGAGGCTTCTTGTCTTCCTCTTAGAGACATTTATTTACATTCATGTGTATTAGACCTGCAGCCATTTGTCTCCTTTATGATGAGCTATTTGCTCCCATTCAAAGGCTGATAAAACTCATCTGCTTACATTGTGAGGTAGGTACCTCACAGTGAGGTAGTGTCCTTCTCTTTTCATGTTTCAAGGACACTTGGACACTAAGGAAGCAAATGTTTTCTTCCTCTCTCAGGAGGTGAAGGGAGAGCACTGTCTCCCTCTTATATAAACTCTCAGATTCATAATCACCTGAGGAATACAGGTGTTCCTCATCTGTATTACAAATCCCAGTATGTACAGGATGATATCTTGGTCTCATCCTGTTGCTAAGGCAAAAGAATTCAGTTAAAAGGGGAGCCAGGGTCCCTGGGTGGTTATATCAGTTAAGCATCCCACTTTGGCTCAGGTCATGATCTCACGGGTCCTCAGTTTCAGCCCTGCATCAGGCTCTGTGCTGACAGCTCAGAGCCTGGAGCCTGCTTCCAATTCTTTCTCCTTCTCTCTACCCCTCCCCACCCCAAAATAAATAAATATTTTAAAAACTCTTCAAAGTAAAGGGTAACTAATGTGGTTATTGCTATGAGTTAGTAATAATCTGTCTCTGCTCCCAGAAATCTCCTGTTAACTTTCAGAAAAGTGTGAATAAATATGGATATTAAAAGCTTAAGAGTGGGGGGCGCCCGGGTGGCTTAGTCGGTTAAGCATCCGACTTTCGCTTAGGTCATGATCTCGTGGTTCGTGGGTTCGAGCCCCGCGTCGGGCTCTGTGCTGACTGCCAGATCAGAGCCTGGAGCCTGTTTCAGTCTGTGACTCCCTCACTCTCTGACCCTCCCCTGCTCATGCTGTCTCTCTCTCTCTCTCTCTCTCTCTCTCTCCTAGAAATAAATAAAAATATTTAAAAAAAAATAAAAAAAATAAAAGCTTAAGAGTGGGTTCTTAAAAAAAAATTAACCATTTCAATTACTGTATCATGGTGCTGTCATCTTATTGTGGTTTTATTTTATATTTTACTGATCGCTAATGATGCTCAGCATCTTCATGTATGTATTAGCTATTTGTGTATTTTCACCATTTTTAAGTTAGGTTGGTTGCCTTCTTATTATTGAATTGCTAGTGTTATTTATTATATAACTTTAATTGTTTCATTTTGAGGTCATTTTTTAAATATAGTGTCATATAAAGGTTATTTCTATTTTGATGGACTGTGTTCTTTCTGTTTTCTTAGTTTATCTCTGAAGTTTGGTGATGCTGAAAGTCCCAAAGGTCTTGATATAAGGTAGGTATGGATACTACTTTGGAAGGTCATATATTCAGCACTCCAGTTTAGCTCTGTATAATTTACTCATGCAGCATGTAATACTAAGGTCCTGCTCCATGCCAAGCACTGTGGCATGTGAAATGCCACGTTTAACTAACTGTACAAAGTCAGTGATACTATGTTGGGGCCCTATCATAATGCTTTCTTCAATTTCTACCAAAGCATCTATATAGTTTTTCCTTCCTCAGTTAAGACCTAGAAATCATATGAACCTGAGAATGTGATACTCTTTTCATCTGAGCAAAGAACAAAATATATGTAAAGCTCTGACACTGAGGCTCTGGTTTGATGTTATTTTCTATATAACACCTTACAGTGAATCATACGTATCATTAAATAACAGCAAAAAAAGTCTCTGTTAGATGAATTTCGCAGCAGACAACACAGGCCTACATTTTGCTGTGCTTGTGTGTGGAAGGATATATCTGCCACACAGTTAGGAACTGCTCAAGGAGTGGGGGACAATCTGAAGGCATTATATATTTTTCTTATAATAATAAACTGTTTCCATTTCTATAAGACCCACATTTTCATGAAGACAAACAGCCGTGTCTTTAACATTACTTGAAAAACCGGCAGGATATGCTAGGACAGTCTTTCCTAAGCTCTGTTCCGTGGAACACTTCTGCTTTGTAAAAATATTTACACGATTCCCCAAGAAAGGGGATCTGTGTTCAGATATGTTTGAGAAAAACTGCACTCTGTTTCCTCCTCTTGGAGATTCATGCTATAAATTTGTATATTAAAGTTTCTAGAAGACATGCTCTTAAGGAAGATTCCTGCACTTGGTCACTTTAAGTAACCTCATGTTTCCTATGTTTACCTTGGAAAGCTCTTTCCTCAGAGTATTTGTCTACATGTCATGAAACACTAATGTTTCACTGATCGTAGCTTAGAAAGTACATATCGTCATATTCAGAGAAGCTTTATAAGGAAAGTAAGAATCCCACAAGGTGAGTAAACATACATACAAACCCAATACACATATCTGTTTCATATAGGAATGAGGAATAGTTTTTATCCAAACAGGACTTTTTTTCCCTAAAAGGAAGTTAGCTTTATGATTCTTATTTTTTCTGATGATAAAGGTGTATGGAAGATGCTATAATTACCCTAGCTGTGTTTCACTTTGGGCATTTCCATTTGAGAATGTCGTAGGCGACCCGCTCAACTTTGAACTGTCAGCCCTTCCTTACGTAAAAGCTTTCTTTAGACAGAGAGGTCCACTCCCTCGTATCACTACCTCAGCAGCTCTCAATCCATGACTGGAAGAAGTGTATAAATACCCCAGCTCCCTCACCCTCAGATCAGATAACAGGCATGTGAACTACCCTGGCTCCCAGAGCACCCCATGGGCATCAAACCCCACTTGCCCATAGTGGAGATTTGCTTAATAATGTGTCCTTTTAGGGTGCCTTCCACTCCTCTGTCATTTCTCTTTTCCCCACTTGACATATTTTGAATGACTAAATTGCCGTATAAATTTGGGATCACGCCCCCAAATACTTCTATTCACGTCATTGTCTCAGGGTCTGCCTCTGTAGGAGCCCAATACATGTCCAGAAAGCAGAAAAATCAGAAAATGTTAATCTATGAAAAGAACATGAAAATCATTCATAATTTAATCTCCATTTGTAATCAGTAGTATTTTGCTCTCTGTTCTTCCAGAAGTTTTTTCTGTGCAGTCATACATTTTTTTAAATGAAGAAATGATCACGACATATTATAACTTTTTTTACTACTGGAGAATATTCCATTCCAGAATGGCTATGAGTAAGGGCTCTCATCTCAAATTGGATTTGAAGCCCTGCTCCCATACCTAATCTCTGAGTAAATTTGCACAAGTTATTTCTTTAACTCCTGTGTGTCTTGATTCTTCACCTGTGAAATGAGGATATTATTATCTATTGCATGTTAAAAAATAGAAGGATGTTTGACACAGTAAAAGCTTTTATTATTTTGGCCATTATTTATTTAACTAATTCTGTATTAGTGTCCATTTAGTTTTCCTCCACCTTTTGCAAAATAAAATCAAGTTTTGATTACAAAAACAAAAATAGAACAAGTTCCTTTGTGTTTTTCTTTTTGAAGGAGTTCGTACCCTTCACTTTTGGGGTCTGCCCTGTCATTTGCTTTCATTCCTACCCATCAGGAGACTCTTCTCCAGAACTAGAAGTAAACTCTCTCTGAGCCAGTTCTACTACCTGACAAAAGAGGGTGCAATTGCACTGTTAGTAGATGATTTCCTGTGTAGCAAAAATCAAATTGTTTTAGGAGTAATACTGTTTGTAATCATTTTCAGATTCACCCTTACCAATTACAAAAAGTTGTACATCCGGAGCTGGTTTAGTCTACACCGAGTCGAGATTATTTTCAATAATTCGATCCAAGCAATTTTTAATGCCACTGACATATATGCTCCATCGAGTTATTCCTACCACTGCCAGCGTGTCAGCAGCCTGCAGCGGTATGATGCCCTCTTGTTGCCCAGCTACGTGGATGATACGTCAAGCCTGTGGGAGGTCACTTTTGTTGATTTCCAGGTAATAAACTAAAACAGGTGCTCAGTTCACCTGTATTTCTGGTGCCAGAAAAACCTCAGATTTTTCCCCTAAATACAGATGTTTAGGTAAAAGAGAAGAATGGATACCTTTTAAAATATACCTTTAAAATATTGGTATATATATTTTTAATCTTCTGAGTTTTGAAATGGGAAAGAATAGAACGTTTCCTCTCCCTGTGCACTACCCACCTCCTATGCCTCCTTCCCACTCGCCTTTGCATTCACATTCACACATTCACAGTCTAAAGTGGAGTGAAGCTGTGGTGTGAAGCTCAGTGACTGACACTTCCTGGACAGAGAGGCCCTTCTGGGGAGAGGAGCTATTGGGCAATTACTTTATTTCCTTCAGGGAGTATCCCTATCAGGACAGATAAGAAGTACATCTGTAGCCTGAGTGGCAGCTTTGGCAGTTAGCATACAAATGGAACTGTCAGCCAGGGAGTCAAAAATATCCCAGTAGATCCTCTTGAAAGTATTTGGGGAAAGGCATGGGGGCATGAGGAGGTTTCTTTTCACCACCAGAGAGTCAGAGAGACATCTGTCAACTTCCTCTGTCCTGTTTACTGTTTAAGAAAGTTTCCCTTGTTCTTCCACCTCACTGAAATAGGCAGGCTTTTGCTTGCCCCTATGGGCACTTTCCAGTCTTTTCCAAAAGTAAATAGATTTACTTCCGCTCCCCCCCAGCTCGGAGAGGGGTGGTGTTGAGAGGTACTTTAGGGTAGGGAAGGAGCTTACGTTTTAGTGTTTGCAAGCAAGTCTTGGTTTCAGATTGCTTGGGTCAGCCTTTTCACCTTCTTAATCTCTGGCCTACCTTTTATGGATGTAAAGAAATCATGGCCTAAAATATGTGACAACACCCAGGACTGTGTCAGTCATGGACAAACAGTAACTATTACTTCTGAGTCCTCTTTCTGCCAGCACTGTTGTGGTTATTTTACATACTTTGTCTTCAAACCTCATCACAATGTCACAAGATTGCTGTCATTAGCCTGTTTTACAAATGAGATGGCTGAAGCTCTGATGATTAAATAATTTCTCAAAGTGATATAACTGGTAAATGGTAGAGGCAGAGTTGGAATTCTGAACTGTTTGATTTCAAAGGCACATTATAACATACATAATGCATATGTATTTATCAACATTTATAAAGTATATATTATATAGATATCTCTCAGTTGCTCTTTAGAAAGAGAAGCAAGGCAGGAAGGGCAGGAAGTAATAATGAAAACAAGGAATAATTCACACATAATCTTGCCTGATTGGAACAGAGGAATTGCATGATTGATGCCTCTACCTTGTTTTGGAAATGATGTAAGATGACTTAAAGAAAAGATGACTGTAAGAAAATTAACCTTGAAAAATGCACAAACCACTTCACACCTGTTAGGATGGTTATTATTAAAAAAAGTAATAAAATAAACAAGCAAACCCAAAACAGAAAATAACACATGTTGGCAAGGATGTGGAGAAATTAGAAACTTGTACATTGCTAGTGAGAATGGAAAATGGTGTAGCCTCTGTGGAAAATGTTATGGTAGTTTCTCAAAAAATAAACAGCATTACTGTGTAACTCCGTAATTCTACTTCTGGGTATATACTAAAAGAATTGAAAGCAGGGGCTTTTGAACAGAGATTTGTATGTTCATCGTAGCATTATTGACAATAGCCAAAAGATAGTTCCATGTATGGACCCAAATGTCCATCAATGGATGAATGAAAACAAAGCCTAGTGTATACATGCAATGAAATATTACTCAGCCTTAAAAAGGGAGGAATGAACCTTAACATTACGCCAAATGAAATGAAGCAGACACAAAAGGATAAATATTTGTATGATTTCACTTATATGAAGTATCTACAGTAGCCAGATTTGAAAGCAAAAAATAGAATGGTGTTCGCAGGGGCTTGGGGGAAGAGGAGGATGGAGAATTAGTGTTCAATGGCTATAGAGTTACAGTTTTGCAAGATGAAAAAGTGTTCTGGAGATAGGTCATAGTGATATAATAGTTGCACGATAATGTGAATGGACTTAATACCACTGAACTGTAGACCTAAAAATGATTAAGATGATAGATTTTATGTTATATATATTTTACAAACAAAAAAATGGGCAACAACATGGGGCTTAGGAAAAGCAAAGGAAGAAAAGATTAGTTAGAGCCACCAGTAAGGCCAGTACACAAAACCGCAAGGCCATCTGTCTGACCTGGCCAGAAGCGGCACAGTGATTTGGCTCCAAAGCTTTGGAGCATCTACTATATGAAAGAGTCACTCAGTTACATTGTTCTTGAGGTACATAACACTACTGAGAATGTGCATGCAGGGAACACTTTCGTCCCTGGTCTGGTGCAGCATGGGACTGAGTCACCCAGGTGCCCCTCACTTTGCCTCTTCAGAGAAAGGCAGGCCAGGGATCCCAGAAACCAAGCCAAGAGTCTCCTTCAGGAGCTGTTTTAGATCCAGTCTAGTGCACAGACAGCTGGGCGAGCAAGGCCTCCAAAGTCTACAGCTAATGTCATTTCTTTCTTTTTTTTTTTTTTTAAATTTATTTCTAGGAGAGAGAGAGAGAGAGAGAGAGAGAGAGAGACAGCGTGAGCAGGGGAGGGTCAGAGAGAGAGGGAGTCACAGACTGAAGCAGGCTCCAGGCTCCGAGCCGGCAGTCAGCACAGAGCCCGACGCGGGGCTCGAACCCACGAACCACGAGATCATGACCTAAGCGAAAGTCGGATGCTTAACCGACTAAGCCACCCAGGCGCCCCTAATGTCATTTATTTCATCATGAAAATATGTGAAAGCACCCACTTAAGTCATAAAAAATGAGTTGTCACTTAAAGCACTCATGGATAATTCAGGTTTCTTTTTTAGTGTATCCCTTTAAAAACCACTAGATGACAGAGGTGATGCTGTATAGAATTCTTTTTCAAAAGCCAGCTAAGTATGGGAGCTGCCTTGCACAAAAGATAGCTCTTATTTAGTTACTCTGTAGCCCCGTTTCTTTCACTGAGACAGTATTTGGATACAGAGCCAGTTGTTGATTTGAACCTCTTCTAGTTCCAAGTATTTGAGCCACTTCACCAGCACATATGAGAAAGCTCTTCTTTACATTCTCTGGGCAGGCTGTAAAACAGGGGCTGGTATACAGCTCTTCCAAAAACAGTACCAAGTCTGTATGGTACAACTGATAAAGAAGAGGAGGTAGCGTCTGGAGGAAGAAGAGACAGAACACATCGGAAGCTGTGGAGTTGTAAACTGAGAAGTGACTCTAAAGTCAAACTGCCGGGGTTTGAATTATAACTTCACTGCACTTAATGCTGAGTGACTCTGGGCAAATTACTTAACTTTTGTGTGCCTTAGTTTCCTCATCCATGAAACAATAACTTCTTCATTGGTTTTTGTGAGTTTTAAATGAGTTAGGGCAATATCTAGTACATAAAAATCTTCATTAAGTGTTAGCCTTTATTATTGTCTATATTTTGCTTCATTGGGAATCATGATATCCCCTCTTAAGAGACTCTTCCTGTCCACTTCCTGTGGAAGTGGAAGCCCGCATCGGGCTCTGTGCTGACTGCCGGCTCAAAGCAGAGGAACTGAGACTTATTATTCCTTGTGGAATTGTAACTAACGTTTATAAAATTGTGAGTGCACTTTGAATTTATAGACACCATGTAGTTATGTTTTTTTTTTTTAATGTTTTATTTATTTCTAGGAGAGAGAGAGAGAGACAGCGTGAGCAGGGGAGGGTCAGAGAGAGAGGGAGTCACAGACTGAAACAGGCTCCAGGCTCTGAGCTGGCAGTCAGCACAGAGCCCGACGGGGCTCGAACCCACGAACCGTGAGATCATGACCTAAGCGAAAGTCGGACGCTTAACCGACTAAGCCACCCAGGCGCCCCCCATTAAGTTATGTTTTTAGATCAGATTACAAGAAGTTTTATTTCAGAGCCTTGAACTTCATCAGCCTCTTAATTATGATAAACATACATCTCAGAGTATGTGGGTAGATTTTGATTAAAAATTATTTTACTGTCCCCATAAGCACACTCGCATTTGTTAGGTCATATGCTCAAATTATTCAGTAAAGTCCGCCTCCACTGTTTTAAATTTGGTTAATCAGGAGTCCAGAACCCTCAGCCCAACTGAGAAGTAGATCTTAGGAGAGAAAGAATATGTCACTTCAGCTCTTTCTCCTTGACAGATCCAAGGCTTTACCATCAAGGGGAGGCAGTTTGCCAAGGCCCGCGACTGTGCCTCTTCCTTTTCACCAGCCATTCTGATCGGCCTGGCCATGTCGCTGATCCTGCTGCTCGTGCTGGCCTACGCTCTGCACATGCTCATCTACCTGCGGTACCTGGAGCGGCACTATGATTTCATCACCTCTCCGGCCCACTTCCCCCACTTGAAAGCTCGAGATGCAGCAGAAGAGAAGGAGCTGCTGAGGAGCCAGGGAGTCGAGTGCTATGAACTGAGAAGCCAGCAGATCTGCAAACTTTACGTGTAACAGCACAGACCCCTCTCCCTCTCTCCCTCACAAAGTCCACAATGGGCAACGAAAGGAATGATTTCCCTTGTGTCCTCTTTAACTTGTGATATAAAGTTTTCACCTTATGGCTTGATTTAAAAAAAAAAACAAAAAAAGGAAGTACATGCAAAAAATACATTTTGGAACATCCGCCTGCCTACTTGAGGCAATGAAAAAGTCATCCCAGGAGTCCCACCGACATAAATACGGTTATTGCCCCAAACCTGCTTTGAAAGCAAAGAGGTATTTCAAATTAGAAACAAAACAAAACCTGAGAACCAAACAAAAACAACAAAACCCAAAACCAATGATGCCATTTAAAGAAGGGAAAACATATTTAGTCCTCCTTGTGCCAGTTTGGATGTGATAAGTATAGAAATAAAAAATCCAAGGTTATCCGAAAGTTCTGAATTTTAAGTATTTTGTAACAGTTTGTATTTTTAGAAATTATATCCCAAGTTTGTTTTAAAAATTAGTCTCTTTTGCAGACCTGCTTAGGGAAGACTATTGTCAATATGGTAGAACACTTTATTCAAAGGCTTTCTTGTCATTTTACTTTGATGTTTAGGGGCAGCCCAGTTCAATGTGTGAAGGAGGAGTAATAGTCTTGGAGTTTCTTACCTTTTCCATCTGGCTTTGGTGCTAAGGTTTGTCTCATTTGTCTGGTGCAGACCTGCATTAACCCTCCTAGGTACCACCTGAAATAAACAACTGAGTTAAGAACAATGTGCTTGCTATGCAAACACAGCTTCAAGGCAAATCCTGTAAACCCCCTTCCAATGAAATAGTGCTCCTTAAACTTTTTAAATAGAAATTCCGCGAGGCACCTGGGTGGCTCAGTCAGTTAAGCGTCCGACTTCGGCTTAGGTCATGATCTCACAGTTCGTGGGTTCAAGCCCCTCGACAGGCTCTGTGCTGACAGCTAGCTCAGAGTCTGGAGCCTGTTTCGGATTCTGTATCTCCCTCTCTCTCTGACCCTCCCCTGTTCACGCTGTCTATCTCTCTCTGAAATCTATCTCTCTCTCAGAAATAAATAAAACTTAAAAAAAAAAAATTCTGCGGTTTCCACCACTCTTCTTACAATCACCTTTTTTTCCATATGGATTTCTCTATAGTCTTTTCCAGTTCTTGACAGATACTAAAGATTGGCTTCTTTTGGGTTTTCACCAAAGCTTCTCTAATATACCTTGTAAATTAAAGGGATCTTACGTGTAAAAAGTACATTGCATTTCCCTAACGAGGGTTCCATACATAATCTGCACAAAACTTAGAAAGCTGATGGGAACAATGTGGGATAGAGGGTCATGCACAGGGAGATCAAATCTTTTAGGCAGCTGTGGTAATGAGTTTACAGTCTCGTACCATCTTTGACGCCAAGTGTGAATGACAATGATTAAGGTTTCTGATAAAACAGTCTTATGTTGGACTTTTTTTGGCTACATTATTCTTGGCTGTGAATATAGATTTTGTTTTAGCCCTCTCAGAATTCTGTAAGCTCCTAATATTCTATAGTGAATTTGTTTGTTTGTTTGTTTTAGTACTGGAGTAAATTCTGTGGTCTATATCTAAGAATCTTGATTCATGTACTTATTCATACTGAAGTTGATTATAGGGAACACACCCTCAAGAACATTGGAGTCTAAGATTGATTATTTTATCTGTTTAGCCTCAAACCAATTGGGACTCTGTTAGCATTAGAAAGTAGGAAAAGGATAGCTCACGTCATTTCGTAATGAAATTTTCATTGTGGTGGCTCTGAGTGTCTATTGTAGTATAAATGGTTGCTTTGGGTAGGTCAGAGGTGCTTTAAGGGAAAACATAACTTATGGTTCAGCTGAGACACTTTTAAAAGTGAAAATGTCATTAACAATTCTAAGGTAACAGATGTAAGCAGGGTGGTACCAGACGAACTGGGATAAATAGTCCCCCTAGATATGATAATACCATACGGGGTGATACCCTATAAGGTAAGCTGGCTCTTTGTTTTCTTTTTCTTCTTTAAAAAATTTTTAAATATCTATTTACTTTTGAGAGGAGGGGAGAGAGAGAGTGCATGTGCATGAGTGGGGGAGGGGCAAAGAGAGGGAGACACAGAATCAGAATCAGGCTTCAGTCTCTGAGCTGTCAGCACAGAGTCCCATGCAGGGCTCAAACTCACAAACCCTGAGATCAAGACCTGAGTCATCCAGGAGCCCCAAGCTGTCTCTTTCTAACTGTACTGGAGGGCTTACAGAAAGAAAATAATAGCTTAAGATTTGAAATTCACAGTTCGGAGCACTTGGGTGGCTCAGCTGGCTAAGTGTCCATCTCTTGATCTCTCCTCAGGTCTTGATCTCAGGGTTGTGAGTTCAAGCCCTGTGTTGGGCTCCATGCTGAATGTGGAGCCTACTAATAAACAAACCAACCAACCAACATTCACAGCTCAAGGCACGCTTAAAAGAAAAAAAATCCAGGGAGTTTCTATGACTGATCTACAAAGATCTCTTACTTCTTATCAAAGGACTGACATATTGCACATCAGACACACAGGTCTGATTCTGCAAATTGGTAAACTGCATTGTAAAATTCACAGCCTCCTTGCTGGGTCTCTTAATGAACATGAGAACATTGATTACAAAATAGAAGAAAATTGGAATAAGAATAACTTTGGGAGAACTTAGGCATCATAAGGATATTGAACTCCAAATTCCACCAAGTTTTTCTTGCTAGCAGAAGCAATCATGTGAAATGAAGCTCTTCTGGTAAGAGAAAATAGGTTCTCTTACCAGATTTTGGCTTAAATATTCTGGTTTGAGCAGCTGGGAATATTTCTAACATTTTACTCAGTTGGTTGATTAAAATCTGGATTCAACAGTGGCATGCACTAAGCGAAATAGACCAGAAATTCATCAGTATAATATAGAGGAAGAAAATAACAGTTTAGAGAATTGGGATGTGGGAATAGATTTATCATGCATGTCCTTCTCTCCATCCCCAAAACTGTTTTCTTCTGTGAGGGCCCAGAGGACACTTCAGTTGTCATACGAGTGAACTGAAAAATACATTGGGAACATAGCACCAGCCTTTTTGAAGAGTACTCTAGTGTCTGTCCTCTGCAGTGTATGGATGAAGGTAAGAGATACTGTTCTTGATTCCTTAGTCACAGTGGGGATGCTGGATCCTGGAGTGGCAGAGGTCAGATAGCAACACAACAACCTTACAGGGCCCCTAAGGCAGGAATGTTAATCAGATTAGATTATGTTTGTTAATGATAAAGTGACCTATGACAGATGTAGCAGGGTAGTCCACTAAAATACTCATTCATCAGGGTGCCTGGGTGGCCCAGTCACTAAAGTGCCCAACTTCGGCTTAGGTCATGATCTCACGGTTTGTGGGTTCGAGCCCCTCGACAGGCTCTGTGCTGACAGCTAGTTCAGAGCCTGGAGCCTGTTTCAGATTCTGTATCTTCTTCTTTCTCTGACCCTCCCCCGTTCATGCTGTCTCTGTCTCTCTCAGAAATAAATAAAACATTAAAAAAAAGAGTACTCATTCATCTGTATAATTATAATAAAATCTAATCTTTGTATTAAAATGCCTTATTTCACTCATCATAGTGGACTCTCAAAGTTGAGTCTGTTAATAACTCAATAAGAGAGCTCTTGACTGAAGAGACCTCCTTAAAAGAGGTCTTTGGGGGCACCTGGATGACTCAGTCGGTTAAGCATCTGACTTCAGCTCAGGTCATGATCTCACAGCTTGTGAGTTCGAGCCCCGCATCGGGCTGTGCGCTGACAGCTCAGAGACTGGAGCCTGCTTCGCGTACTGTGTCTCCCTCTCTCTCTGCCTCTCCCCCCACTTGCATTTTCTCTCTCTCTCTCTCTCTCTCTCAACAATAAATAAACAATAAAAAATAAAAAAACAGAGGGTCTTTGGTTTTCATATCTAACACTGAGTATCATGAATAATGTTATGCTCCTCCATTAGGAGTCTCTCTCTCTCTCTCTCTCTCTCTCTCTCTCTTTGTGTCACTTCAGGTAAAGAACTTATGTTATTCCTGTGGATATCTTTATTATTAACCCAACAGGCTGTGATTGTTGCCCTGTAATTGTTAGTGCTTCAGGAGTAAGCCCAAGAGATGTCTGCTTTTCTGGAAAGTCTGGAACAATATGGCAATGAAAGTGGTGTTTGACATGAGTAGAAGTTCACTGGGCAGTTAATGTGGAAACAGACAGGTATGATAGAAGGAAACACATATGCAAAGACTGGACTTTGTCATGTGTGGAGAACTGTGACTGCATTTCTGTGGGCATATAATGTATTTAAGGGAATGAAAGAGAGATGGAGCTGGAAATGAAGAGGGGGAACAGGTCATTGTGCTCCACTAAATACTTACAATCTTGAGACCATGGAGAGGCCCTTGAGGGGATTTGGGAGGATATTAAGCAAGAGGATTGTGTAGCATATAAGTGTGGGTAGAATAGGGACAGATACACCATTTAGGAGAAAATTGAAATAATTGAGATGAAAAATACTAGAACTTAAACTAAGATAATGGGGTGAGAGGAAAGAGCAAGAAGAGGTATTTAGGAAGTTGGTTGAATAAATCTTGGAAGCCAATTGGAAAATCACAAATGACTGTTAGGTATCTTATTTGGAGTGCTGGGTGGATGGTAATACCAATTTCTGCAATCAGGGAGAAACGGGAGAGGGTAGGAGTTTGAGACAGGAGATGCTTGTAGGCAGGTCGTACAATAGAGGTTCAAGGAGGCAGTTTGGTGTATGAATCTAGGGCAGAATAAAGAGATCTGGACTAGAAATTTGGAAATGTAGCAGATGCTCTCAGTGTCCTACCCATATTCCTTTGCACCTCTTTGCAACCTGGCCCATCTCTTCACTGCCAGTTACTGCCCTCTGAGGCTGCTGTCCCTGTGTTCATGGCAGGCTGGAAGTACTGATGAATTAATTCCTCCCAGGGGCAGCCCTGATGGAGTGTCTCTCAGGAGTTGTGAATAAATACCCCAGCTCATTTGTCCCTTGACTAGAATAATTCTATGGTGTGTTTTACATTTCCAAGAGTTCCCCAGCAGGACTTTGCTCTTTTTTTTTTTTTAATGTTTTATTCATATCTAGGAGAGAGAGAGAGAGAGAACGCGTGAGCAGGGGAGGGTGAGAGAGAGAGGGAGTCACAGACTCTGAAACAGGCTCCAGGCTCTGAGCCGGCAGTCAGCACAGAGCCCGACGCGGGGCCCGAACCCACGAACCGCGAGATCATGACCTAAGTGAAAGTCGGATGCTTAACCGACTAAGCCACCCAGGCACCCCAGGACTTTGCTCTTTTGCCCATTGTGGTATCATGCTTGATAATGTTCACTTGACTAACTCCTTTCTCTTCCTTCCCTTACTTCCTTGCTCTCCTAGTGATTTTTCCTAGTGATGTTGGCATTACCTCCAGAATAAACTACCTGTGTTTAAATCGTTGTCTCAGGATCCACTTCTCAAGAAATCCAAACTAAAAGAAGCAGTTATAAGCATACAGGGAAAGTTAACCACATTTGAGAAAAAAAAAAAAACTTATTTTTTTGCAGCTTTTAGAAAAAAGCATAGTTATTAGAATATAATGCCAAGAACCCTTCTAGGGCCGTGGGAGAGACCTTTATAAATAAATGTGTGTGTGTGTGTGTGTGTGTGTGTGTGTGTGTGTGTGTGTGTGTGGTTATGTGTATGAATTTTTGCAGAGATTTGACCTCATACACAATGGTGAACCCTGGCTAAAAAGTCTGTGTGAGCTGGTTGTCACCAACTTTGATGCTAAAACTTGAAGTGTAGCATAGCAGGCACTTGGAAAGGGGAAATGGACTTAAAGCAGTGGAGATCAGGGACAAGCTAGAATCCATGAAGAGGAGCTGGAATTGTAAGAACGAACTGGGACCTGTGTCAGTTTTCAGTGCCTCCAACCTTGATAAAGCAATGTCCTTTGTCTGAATAAATGTTCCAGTGCTGAATGAATGGCCCGGTGATTGAAGATGTTGAAGAAAGATCCACAAGAAGGTGGAGCACTTGCTGCCCTGGGTGCCGCCCTGTGTCAACAAGGTGAGCCAGCAGATAAATGATAATTTGCTTAAGCTACAAATGCACCTTGACTCCACCATTTGAAGGTTTAAAAATGATATGGCTGCTGCTTCATTTCTGCCTTCTAAATCTCATACAAAATTAGTTCTTCCTAATATGGCCTACCTTAACCAGAAACATACATGGAAATTAATTCTGGGAAACATAGTTTAGTTTAGCCATATTTTCCTTCCAGGCAAAATGAGCAGCCAGGTACATTGCTAAAAGTCTTGTCTAGAGGGAAGATTTCCTTTTACCACCATCCATCAAGGCTAACCTGGTGTGGGGCTTTCATGTTATACCCTTCCACTTTCAGATTGTGCTAATCCTAGGAATTTTGAATTCCCCCTCTCTCAAATTACATCGGGTAAATGCTAGTCTATATGCAGAGCATTTTCTGACTTTTATTGCTTATCCATGATGCCCACCAGTGTTTCCTGTTGTTGGGTCTGGCAGATTATAAAATCTTCAAAGGTTTGTATCATTCAAATACAAACTTGTATTAGGGATATGATTTAGGATCTACCAGCCACTGAAATGACTAAGTTTTCTTGTCTAGTTTGTTGGACTCTGGAGATCTGTAGACATGATAGTGAGACATTTTCAGCTGCTCCGTGCTCTGTATCTCTCAAAACAGTGCTGCTGGTCTCACGACTGGATATCCTGAATCGGTAGAGTTTGTGTTAATGTCTCCAGGAGGATGGTGAGTTTATGCAGGAATGGAAGAGGTATTTAAGGAAGATGAACTTCCATGTTTATAGCCAAAGGATTTTAAGAGAAATAGTACACAAAAGAGAGACTTTTTTGGTACTTTTCCTTTTTTAAATTTCAGTTTTATTGAAATATAATTGACCTATAACATTGTGTGAGTTTAAAGTATACAGTGTGTTGGTTTGGTACTCTTTCATACTACAGAATGATTATCACCACAGTATTAGCTAACACCTCCATCACATTACATAATTACCATTTATATTTTGTGGTGAGAACAAATGGAATGTAATCACTTAGCAACTTCCAAGTATATAATGTAGTATCATTAGCTATAATAAACGTGTACATTAGATCCCCATGTTCTTTGAATGAAGTCGTCTCTTACACTATTAAAAGCAGCTGTGTCTGTTTTTCCATTGTTCAGCTTCCAGTCTTCCAACTTTCCCAGTCCACAGGCCAGCATTGTGAGTCTACGCCCTGGATTTGGTCCTCTGTGTCCTATGACTCAGTATATAACAGCAGGAAGCCAGTAAGGAAATGAAAAATAGATCTTCTCCTTGGGTCTTAGAGCAGAGATGTACTAAGCTGCTGTTCCCCATCTCTTTACATTCCCTGGGCTGGGGAGGCTACCCGTAGTAGATTGTTTGCAAAATGGTCACTATTATTCCCCTCTCTCTACCTCTATCCCTTGTGATATCTCTTCCCTTAAAATGTGGAATATATTTATCTCCCTAGCATTTGAATCTGGCTAGGCCTGATGATTTACCTTGGCTAATGGAAAGCAGCAGAAGTGACGCAGGGCTGACTCTGAGCCTAAGCACCCACTTGTTCATCCTGTTCAGTGGCCATGTAAATAATGATGGGGCAGGGCCTTCTAGAGAATGAGAGACCACCTGTAGCAGAGTTGAGCCATCTGAGCTGAGGGCGTCCTAGACTAACCACCCTCCAGCTGACCCAGCAGCTGACCCTAGATGTCAAAGTGAGCCTAACTGAGACCTGAAGAACTGCCACACTGAAGTCTACCTAGTTGCCCACATGCAGAATTGTGAGCTGGGAAATGGTTGTTTCCATCACTGTGTCTTGGAGTCGTTTGTTATGTAGCCAGAACTTCATAATTTGTCATCAAGTTTAGAAGCACTGACCTAACTCAAGTTAGGAGTTATATCCATGTCTGAATGATCATACCTGCCACATAAAAGGAAAGAAAGGATGAAGCATATATGGAGGAGAAGAGAGATAAAAGAAGGAACATATAGTCAGGCTGCTATTACTCTCAGCCTGTTCTGGTTATAATCCAATTTCTTCTTCCAGTAAATCTTTACAATGCAGCAGGAATCTTTTGTTTACAAGACTCAGAAACTCTCCATACTGGCTTAAGCACATTAGTCTCAGGGGTATCTCGTGGATCCCAAGAGTCTAGATCCCAAGACCTAGTGAGGCTGTCTTGAATGACTAAACCTGGAAGTGGCATATAGTCTGGAATCAAGGAAGCTGCTTCCTCTGCTTGTGGACTTTCCATCCCTTTCTCTTTGGTATAAGATATTGCATCACTTCTGCCCATTTGCTTCACTTTTTCTCTTTTCAGTTCTCTGCTTGCGCATAGCTTTGGCATGCCTATTCCGCAATAGCAGCCTCAGCCTCAAGTCTTCATGACCTTCTAGCTCACTTTCCATAAGTTCAAATTCCCAGTCAGAGAGAATCCAATTGGTTCTCTGTGGTCCAGTTAGATATGCTTGAATAGTAATTGGCAGGGCCAATAAAAATACCCTTCTGTTGACATTGGGCAGGCAGGCATCTTTTGTTAGAACCAGAGGTTTGGATTTCTCTTCTTAATGTCTACTGCTGACAGGAGACACCACCCTGAGTTTCTGGAACTCCTTTTCTACAAGTCACCAACAGACTTTTACCTTTATCTTTGAACGGAAGATTGACTTCTGTATCCTTCCTTTGAGGAATATGAATGAGAATGATCAGCAGTTTCCTTTCTTAATTGGGCTGGGGCAGGAATGAGAGCACCTTTCTTAACCCAATACCCTGCCTCATGTGCATTTATTGGTGCTCCCAAAATTCAGCAGTTATAGGCTTTCCTTTGTATAAAGTTAGCTTCTAGTGCCTATAATGTTCTATTCAGCATCTGTGTCTGTCCTTTTTTTTTTTTTAATTCTGTTTTTGTTTTGTTTTATAACAGTCAAAATCTAAAATGCTGCTCATTGATATACTCTTTAGTGGTAGTTTATAGTTACATTGATTTTATGGACTAGAAATTTTTCAAAACCAAATCTGGATATTGACATATGGTTACCAGGTCTATCTTTCACCACATAAGGTCATTACAAGCTCCCATATTCAATCATCATCATTTAATGCTGGATTGAAACCTAGGAAATTACCATTTTTGTAGGTCAAAAACCATTGAATATTGGTAATTTCCTGTGGTACACTGTGATATATGAAAGCATATTTTAAGTTGAAAACTATACAAAGGATATAGTCTTAAAAAAGATTAGCCTTTACAATGAATTTATTTAACTCTGTGAAGAATGCACTATATTCTCCTTCATTTTCTTATTTCATGATGGACCATGAAGACTTCTTCATGTATGGTGCTAGTTATTGATGTATCTTTAAACAATTTTAATTTAATTTTTATTTTATTTCTTATAAGTTTTTATTTAAAGTTGTGTTAGTTAACATTGATGTGTCTTTTTTAAAAACCGAGATCTAGAGAAACATGTCTGTGTGATCCTCCTAGCATCATTTTCATTCCTTAGATTGCTTTATTCGTAGCCTCTGAGGTAGGGTTCTCACCTACCCATGTTTCAAAGTCATGCTGAAAGGGCAGCATGTTCTCTGAGGCTCTCTCAAGCTGTTGGGGGAATCCTTCACTTGCACCAACCTTGGGAATTTGGGAGACATGTTTGCAACACTGAGCTCATTGCCACATCCCCCCTCTTCTAGTACATGGTCACATTTACAAAAGGATTCTCTGTAATCTCCCATGGCTCCTCAGTGAAATATGCAAACCAATTTTTCTGTCAACTCTGAGGTAAAGATTCTTCCCTTTGGATTTTTTTTTTAAACACACTTTTCTATCATCTCAGACAACTCCCTCATCACCCTCTATTTCCTACCCAAGGGGTCTGCATCTCTTTTATAAGCAAGGTCCAGACAGATTGTATGACAAACTAGCTTTGGCTATTAAAAACATCTTTTTAGCTCTTGGCACAACAACCAAAACCAATCCTGATGAAAAGAAAGTCTCTCTCCCATATGGTTCTCTAAAGAACTACGAGTTTCTGAATTTACTGTACATGTGAAAACAATAAACAATTTGCATTTCTTTCTTTTCCTAGTAATTCAATCTCTAACCTGAGGGTTTTCAAAGAATAGATTTAGTAATTTCTACATTGCACCATTTTCTGAAATATTAGTGATTCTCTGTGAAATAACTAAGCTTCAGCCAAATGTTTCAGTTTATCTTTCTTTTTTTGTGAATCTGCAAATGCGTCAGAAAAACGTTTACTGTAATGTTAGAATGTGCATGTGTTGGCATTAAAAGTGTGGTTTTGTCCCTACGGGGAATCACATAGAAGCAAAATTACAGTTAATTCCTGGTATCTGTGGTAATGGGGAACAGACTGAGTTTGTACCAAGTAATATTTGAAAAATTTATTTCAGAAGTTAAGTTGAACCTTGTTCTTCACTAAACCTGCCAGAGATCCACAACTAGTCCAGTTGTTCTCTCTTCTACTGGTTCATCCAGAGTCTGGGGGAGAGAAATGCCAGCAGGAAAGAAGGGTAGAATCAAAAGACTTATTCACAGGGGCTCCTGGGTGGTTCAGTTGGTTAAGCGTCCAACTTTGGCTCAGGTCATGATCGCACAGTTCGTGGATTTGAGCCCCGCTTTGGGCTCTGCGCTGACAGCCAGCTCAGAGCCTGGAGACTGCTTTAGATTCTGTATCTCCCTCTCTCTCTGACCCTCCCCTGCTCACTCTCTCTCTCTCTCTCTCTCTCTCTCTCTCTCTCTCACTCTCTCAGAAATAAATTTAAAAAGCATTAAAAAAAAAAAAAGAAAAGACTTATTCACAAATCTTATGGTCATTAGATTTTCTCAACATGTTGATTCCAGCTTATTTGTGAGAGCTTTCTACTCCTTTGGTAAGGCGTCTCATCTTACCTTATGATTTAAGAGATGAACATCTACCAAAATTCACTTTAACTCCTTTTCAAATTCAGTTTTCAGTTAATAACTGAAAAAAGAAGTAGACGGATTTCAAAGAATTCTGAAGCCTTTTTAAAGCTATTCTCTAAATAATGGAAGATTTGAAATATAGCTGAATGGAAGGAATGCCACCACAGAACCATCTACTTCTAGCTAGTAGTCTGCAAGTAAAAGATTTTATTTCACCTGGTTCAGTTTCTGACCCTTTGAGAGAGGAGATGATAAACATGCTCTTTATGGCCTGACTCTTGGCTTCCACATGGGTTTTCAATAGATCAGAGTAAGGCAGGGCCTTACTTAATCTGGATCTGTAGTATTTCCTGAATGCAAAGAACCCACATGCTTGCCGGGATAAGAGTGCATCACAATTGTGGTGTCCAGATGTGATGCTCCAATGATGTAACCCATTAATTTGTTCTGGAACTATTATTGTTATCTGTTGAAGAAGATTTAGAAAATGCCTTACAGTTTTAAAAAATCCTGGAGAATTTTGCAACTCTCTCACACACATAGCAGTAATTTTGACACAGCTCTGCAAATGCTTTGGATATATTTATATATAATAAAATATATATGTGATTATGAAATATGTAAATACATATATATGATTATGGTAGTGATAGGTGAAACCTTAATTAACTACGTTAGAGAAACTGAAAATCAAAATAAAATGATAGTTTTAAATAAGGTTGGATATCATAATTAGTCCCAGATGATTCCTTTGTAGTCAGGAGAGTTCTCCCAGACAGCCCCATTTCTTTGTTTGAATGTCTAAACTGAAACTGAATTAGGCTTCTGCCCTGTGTTCTCATACTCACAGTTTCTCTGGGACCTTACAGTATAGGCCTTATGAGATGGGCATTGAGACAAAAAGATTGTGTCCTCCATTATATGCTCTTTACAAGGCAGATGTTCTTACAACCAAACTTTATAACCCTAGAACTAAGGGTTTCTCCTTCCTTCTTGTTTTCTGTATTTGCTTTCTGGAAAAGACAACCTTTTCTCAGGAACAGGCCTCATAGGTCTCAGGGTGTCATCCCCATTTTCTGTAGGAAACCAGATTCATCACCAAATAGGGAGCTCTGATTCCCATGGAAGATATGGGGTAGATTAGGGATAGGTGTCTTTAAGCAAATTTTGTTTGCCATGGAAAAACCAGGGAAAATCAAACACAAGGTGACACACAGTTGATTGCCAAAGAGAGCGTGTGTCTTTAATCCTTTCCAAGAGACATCAGTTGTTTCCTGATATTTTTAATAGAAAAGTTGTCATAATAAGTAAATTTGTTTCCAATTTTGTCCTACTAACAAGTTTTGCCAATTAAATTATTTAAGTGGTTGTCATCAGTATGGAAAATGTAGACACACCCAATCTTTTCCTATAAATTATTCCCCCAAATCTGCATTTATTTGTTTTTGGGATCCAAACCTTCTTTTAAAAATTTTCAGAGTATTTCCCTTTTAAATAGATGAATTAACCACATAATCTGTTTATTCCTCACTCAGAGAAAACTAAGTTAATGATTCATTGCTTTTCCATTAGCTGGTATTTGATTCAGAGCAGGATGAAGCAGGCTTTATCTCCATGATGTGAATGGTGGATTTCTTAAAGCACCTACAAAGTTAAGAGTAAGGCAGATTCAGTTGTACTTAGAGTCAAGGAAATAATATTTATTATGTAATATTTGGATAAATAAACAATGCTGTTTCCTTCCTCTCTCTAGATGAACATATTCATTATGTGTGCTTTTTAATTTTTAATAAGTAATATAATAAAATAGAATCCATTTTATAATAAATGCAATGCATAAGAGACCAGTGAGTCGCACTAAACCTAAGTTTTCCCATGGCATAAAGATTACTCATGACCATAACTACCAGCTTTTTAGGAGAAAACTGAGGCTATTTCCTAGATCATGTGAAACAAAATAAGCCCTCAGTTCAAATGAGATATTTAGTAGACTAAGCAAAATACAGTTCCTCTTTTGAAATACCTGGATAATTGGTGAAATTCTCTACTTTTTTTCTTTAGTGGATATAGAACGTAAGCCTGTAATTTTGAATAAATATAACTGTTTCATTTGTTGATATAAAAACATCTTATTTCTATTTTTTGGTCCCTCAATAATTTGTCTTTTTCTCACAGGGCATCTTGCTTTTATAGCTAGTTTGAAAGAAATTACCAATATTGAATAACTAGCAAAATTTTCATCAGAAAACATTGATCAATCAGCAAAATTGTCATCAGCTTGGCATTCCTTTATTAATGTCAAGGTGTTATTGATTATGCAGTCAGGGATTATCAAATGCCTGAGTAGCAAAATAGCAACTAAATTATAGTGCCTGTCATAAATTATAGTACATATATTATTACTATTCATATATTTTATTAACATATCACATATACTTTTGATTTAAATCTCTGTGCTTATAAGCTCATATAGATTCACATGGCCCTATTATATTTAACAATTTGTTGCTGGAGCTGAAATCTCAACTGCAGCATTCTTTTTTTTTTTGCACTTTTTTTTTTTTTGAGTTTAGGAGCACTAAAAAGTTGGTATTAGAAGTGTGAGAAACTGAGCAAGTCATTTAAATTAGTTTTATATTATTTAAGACTGCAAATGCTATAAGGCAAAGCAAATATGAATGTCTCTTAATGCTGTACAATATTTGTCATCCTTAAAATAGTTATTTGTAATAAGTTATCTCTCATTCATTAATTCATTCATTTACTCATTTATTTGTTTATTCAACAAATAGATATTAAGCACTTCTTATGTGCAGGTACTCTGGTAATTGCTAAGACACGTTAATGAGAAAATGTAGATATAGGCCTTGCTTAGAATGTGGTGGAATAATAAATAGCATTTATTGAGCACCTAATATCCAATTACCTTGAGAATTTTGCTTATCCGTGAATCTAACAACTGTTCAGTTATCATGTGGAATCTGTAATCCTGGTGAAAGTCAAAGTGATGGAAGTCTTCCTATTTCTTGCCCACACTCTTTCACCTGGAGAGCAGAGGGCTGGGAAAGGGAACATGGTGGCAATGTTAGTGGAAGAGTAGGTAGCTGTTGCTGGTAGGAATGGATTTATTTTTGTTAAAGGGTGAAAGTGTGTGAGGGGTACTATGAAGGTGCCGGTTATACTTAGAGTAATGAAAAGCAAAGCTCAAATCTCCTTGTTTTTCAGTGATTGAAGGAAAGTCAGCACCAGCTTATAAAATATCAACTCCAGAATAACACTTCTGAGATCTTTAGTTTTAAGGTCTTTGCATTTCTTCCCTTGCCTAAAAAATGTGTTTCCTCTGAGATCTCTTTATTGCATGGAATGAGAAGTAAAAGATTCCTTGAGGCCAATGAAATAAAGGAAGTCAGTTTTCTGAAGGGAATTCATGTGGTAACCCCCCTCTCATCTCTGGAATTCCTTGGGCTTGCCAGTAAAGGAATGGGTAATAATCTTGCATATAGTTGTGTTTCTAAGTGAGCAACTCATTTGGACATGCTGAGAACCATCCTTGGTACAGTAGATATGTTAGAGGACTAAAGAGAGTAATGATTATTTGATTAGATTTTAGCGCAGTTAGTTTTAGGATTTGATGAACTATCACCTATGAAGTGAGTTACAGATGTGTTAAGCTGTATGGGTTTTCTGGTCCATAGGTGAAAAAAGACCATGGGAACTGAGGTCTGAGACTACATAGATGTCCACTTCATTGTGAAGAGATGTCTCGGGCATTAAAGAGGTTTTGAGGTGCAGGCTTATTGAACATCTTTAGAAACATTAGGTGAAAGAAGTTAATAACACATAACTGATACTGGGTAGAGAGGCATATTAGGATAGCTTTCTGGCGTCAGTGAGCACAGGGAGACAGCAAAGTCTGAAGCTTGGGAAATGATTTTTGGAAAATGTAGTTCATCTGAAGAAGAGGGATAAAATTTGAAATATTGGCACAAAGCTGGTACTTATGTGGACTCGGATGAATGGCAAACTATATGTACCAAGAAAATTACTCTTTTAACTTGAACATTTATTCCCAAGAAGAGCTGACAGACAGAGAGACAAGTTCCAGAAGGAAGCAATTCAAACGGCAAAAATGAGAAGTGTTTCATAGAAACAAGTAAATAGAAGAATTAAATGTGAAAATATAAGCATAAAGAACTAATTATCTGCCTCAATCATTTACATTTAAATATATATAATTTTTTTTCCTCCAGTAGGAATAAGGCACCTTAAATAGGGTAAATACATGAAGAAGGAGAAAGAGTAATAGCATTGGAGACTCAGAGGAGAGTTCCTTCTAAGAGAAGGGCTATTTTAGGTAACACTATCAGGGATCAACGATTCAGCATGTGGTACCACATATAGAGCTTTCCCCACACACATCTCAGGAGCATTGGCCCCTGAGCCTTTAGATCACACACCATGTGACTTCTTCTTCTTTTGATATGTCAAGAACCATGTCTTTTGACCACTTCATCCTCTCATATCTGAGGGCAGAAAGGGCTGCGTCAAGGCTGCCAGTGATGGTGTGCTGCTGCGCGGCTTCTGAGACGAATTACACCAGGCCTGCCAGGTGACACGTAGGATGCATGAGTGTCTGCAAGAGTAAAGAAACTGCAGTGGCTTCTTTACAAATTGGTTTGACTGCATGTTCACATCCAAGATACTGAACAATATATTTTTTTGAAATGTTCAATTCCTACTGGATAACCTGACAGATAACTCAATAAATATTTGAAAGGAGTTAGTTATAAAGTACTGTTTATTACATGTCTGGTATATTCCCAAAACTCTGATAGAACTGTAGGGAATTTTTTTACAAAGCTCCAAGAAGTTTATAATTTTGCTGACTTGTTTAAAAATGGGTGTATTAAATGCTTAAACTTTTTTTTTTATTTAGCAAACATTTAGGTAGAGAATACTATGTGCCAGGAAGTTTTCTAAGTGCTTTATAGATATTACCTCCTATGGTCATCTAAATTAAATGACCCAGTGATTGAAAGTACATTTATTTATTTAAAAAAAAATTAATGTTTTATTTTCTGAGAAACAGGGACAAAGTGCGAGCAGGGGAGGGGCAGAGAGAGAGAGGGAGACACACAATCCAAAGCAGCCTTCAGGCTTTGAGCTGTCAGCATAGAGCCAGATATGGGGCTCTAACCCAAAATGCGAGATCATGACCTGAGCTTAAGTCAGATGCTCAACCAACTGAACCACCAGGTGGCCCTGGAAGTGAATTTATGAAGGATTTTTGTAAATAAGCAGTCTTGAACAGTGGGAATGCAAAAGGTTAGATATATACTGTGAACATATGAAAACCTAGAAATGGACTGTGCTGTACTATTTTTCATGTCCAGAGCCCACTCTATGAAAATTTGTCAAGTAAGCAAAATTTGTTCACATGTTATTCAGCCCTCAGATACCAACTAACCTTAAGTTTGTTTTTTGCCTTCTAAAGTGTCTCATTCTGGGGTGCCAGGGTGGCTCAGTCAGTTAAGCATCTGACTTCAGCTCAGGTCATGATCTCACGCTTCGTGGGTTCGAGCCCCGCATTGGGTTCTGTGCTGGCTGCTCAGAGCCTGGAGCCTGTTTCAGATCCTGTGTCTCCCTCTCTCTCTGCCCCTCCCCCACTCATGTTCTGTTTCTCTCTGTCTAAAAAATAAACTATAAAAAATGTTTAAAGTGTCTCATTCTGGTCTCCTGATTTTTTCTACCTGTGATTTCTGAAACACCGGGGTAGACCGTGAAATGCCAGTATTGGGTTCCAAGAATTACAGTAAACTATTCAGGGAGATACCTTGGATGTGTTTTGAGAAAGGGTCCGCTGACTCTCCTTGCATCTAGTTTCTGTCTTTATCAAAGGTAGACATGAATTTAACCAACTACCATGATGGTTAAGGTAATAATGCTGACTAGAAGTACTCCTCACCTTTCATGAGAAAACTCAGAGCTATGGGTGAATTATGTTGAGGAATTGGGTTGCAAGAACTTCTGTTTACCCCCAAGATGGTTTAAAATATTCTAATTAAAATTGCAATCCCCATGTTCCATTCCTTACCGGAACAGACATTCTTCTAGTGGAGACGACAACCTGATCCCATCCAAATCCAGTATCATTCCTAGAATAGCTAACAACCACTGCTAAATATTTCCCAAGTAAGCCCTGCTAAGAATAGTGTCTTACTTGTAGAGCTCTGACATGAGGAACTCAACACCCTACTGGAGTCAGATAAGCTGAAATTTTTTTTTGAGAGCTTTGTCCAAGTGACGCTGAGGAGGTTGGGGTTTGAGAAAGACTCAGGTTGACTGGGAGTCTAGTAAGACACACTATGTCATCTGTGACATGGCGTTGAGTGATGCTATATGAGACGGGAAGTGTCTGTGGGTGTGCCTAAATGCTGAATTGACTACCTGTCAGTGCCTTGGGCACAAAAGAGACTTTAATGACTAAAATCACTTTTACTATCTTGCATTTTTTTTTTTGCTTATTTTTTTTATTTGAGAGAGAGAGCACTTGAGTGGGGGAGAGGGGCATGCATGGGGGGCGGAGGGGAGAGAGAGAGAGAAAGAGAAAGAGAATCTTAAGCAGGCTCCATGCTCAGTGTCGAGGGATTTGATCCCACAACGCTGGGGTCATGACCTGAGCCAAAATCAAGAGTTAGACACTCAACTGATGGAGCCACCCACGTGCCCCCATCTTGCATTTCTTAAATATTAGTTGGTACTCTATGATACCTCTCCTAGTTGTTCAGCTACAGTTTGTTGAAAAGTTAAAGCTCCATCTGGCTTCTTTAAGCCAGAAAAACATATTTTCTTAAGAATTTCAGTTAATAAGGGCTTATGATTAGTCCCCAAATTTATTATCACCTTGCATCTGATATGGCACTTGATCTTTCCAAGGACTTTGAAAGAGAAAGAATTATCATCCCACTTTTATTAATGAGAAGTAGAGGCTCAGATTAGGTACCTATTCATGGTTAATATTTAGCAAATAGCAGATTTTGAACTAGACCCCAGGTCTTTGGAATTCCTTGTGTGATATTCCCATTACTTAATCCAATTTTTGCCCAAATACCTAAGTGTCCAAGAGCTAGTCCCCCTCCTCCTCCTGCTCATGTGTCTATCCACTTTCGTTTGGCAAGAGAAAAGGGCCTTGAGGCTAGGAATGGGTCTGTAACCACAGCACAATATTTGAGGCAAATGTTCTAATTTAGTACCAAAAAGGATCATTTCTATAATATTTCTTATGTGATTCTCCATAACCCACGACAGTATCATAATATATTTTTCTTTTTGTCTGAAATGCAAACTGTTTTGTTTCGGCATGGCTGCATTTGTTTTACATAGATGGTTTGTGTTTAGACTGCCTTGTGCTTTCTTCTGTGGCCTAAATTATTCCTTCCAAGTTGGAATGTTTTTTCTTCTTTGGCATCCATTAAAAATCATCAGCAACATGGCTACCCTCCAGAAACACTTCTTTAATGCCAACCACAGGACTCAACGTCTAAAAATAAGAATTGAAAATGAGATTTAAGTTAATGCCCAGAAAGAAATCTTTCCATGTGTCTTTACTAAAATTTGGTAAAACCTATTCTAGGGAAAAGTGTGAAATACATGAAATCTTTCTTGCTACTTCCTATAAAAACTTTGGTTGAGCAATTAGTGAGAGTTCATCCTTTTTGATCTGTCTCCTATTAGCCACTCTCATCTTTTGACTTAAGGTTATGTAAGTTCAGAAGAGATTCTCATTCTATCCCAGCCCACAGCTGAGCAGGCTTACTGAGAAGAAGCAGGGCTCCTCAATGATGATTCCCAGGCTCTTGAAGTTTATATTTTCATTTCACCATCATTTCTGCTTCCTTTAGGGAACTGATTAAATTCACCAAATGATGAAACATGAAATAAAATAGTTTGGGAATAGTGTGGGCAGTTTAAAATTTCTTTGACATTTAGTGGTGAAACTGTAAAAATTTTTTTAAAATATCCAAATTAATTAACTGGGATTTCTTCACTCTTCCATCTAACCACCCCCCCTTCCAGTTCATTCCATAAGAATGATTATATCCTAAAGTAAACAATTCTTAGTTGCCTTTCATGTCTTTACTCAGCTTTCCCCTACAGTTTTCACCTTCTGATTTTCAAGTTCACAGTCTAATGATAAAGCCCTGGATATCCAGTCCAATCATTTGTAATTTCTCACATGCTCCAAATCTGAAATGATACTCGTCCTCCCTCCCTCTCACCCTCCTTCCCTATCTTTCTTTTTTCCTTTTTGCACACAAACTAACATAGAAATTCTTAGGGCAGGCTGTTGGGGATTAGTGATAATTACAGTTACCTTTTCCATAAGATGTAGAAATAGAAGTCAGGCTGAATCCTAAGATGATACAGTAAACCCATTTAATATGTAATGCCTTTTTTTCTTAATGCATTTTCTTGTTTTCACAGCTTTTTTTGTGTGGTTTGAAGAGTGTTAAGGACATTATATCTGGAGAACAAGGGGGCAGTTCTGCAATTGTTCTTGTTCTTCTTCAATAGTCTATAGACCTCATGACACCGTATTTCCTGCCCTGACTGAGATTTAGATTCAGATTAATGGATTTAGTTACTCAGCTAGGTTCTGAATATGTCAACCTTATTGCCACTTTAAAAGAGACCTGGGTTTCTTTCTTCTAAAGTTGACTATCTTTGTCTGCTGTGAATTATTGTGGATTTATACAAACCCAAAACTTACTGGGGCATCTGTGTGGCTCAGTTGGTTAAGTGTCCAGCTTCAGCTGAGGTCATGATCTCATGGCCTATAAATTCAAGCCTCATGTCAGGTTCTGAGCTGACAGCCCAGAGCCTGGAGCTGCTTTGGATTCTGTGTCTCTCTCTATCTCTGCCCCTCCCCCACTTGCATTTTTCCTCTCTCTCTCTCTCTCAAAAATAAATAAAACATTTTTTTACCACCCTAAAATTAATTATTTTTTTCCCAGGATAATTTTGTTCTCTTGGTCTTTGGGACTTACATTTCTGGCAGACCTTCTCATGTGTGTACAAATTATGTCACAAAATTATGGATTTTAAGCTTATATAGCAGCCCTTAGGCTGTTTCTGTATTCTTTTTAATAAGGCAGTCTTAGCTTCTGTCCCAGGCTGAAACTCGACTGCTCAGTTTTCAAAATGTTGAGTTTTCCCTTGCCAAGGAGACCATGGTAGGACCCACTGAACAAAAGGGAAGATTCACAAGTCTGTGGTTCACAGCTCATATTTTTGGGGGTTTTTTGGTGGGGTTTTTTGGTCTATTTCCTTTTCTTTCCTTCCTTTTCATTTCACGTTTTGCCCTTCTGGACCCCTACTATTTTTTCAACTTTATTAAGGTATCACTGACAAATAAAAAGTATATATTTAAAGTACAGTGTGTTAATTTGATATTTATTGTGAAATGATTACCACAAAGTGTGTGTGGCAAGAATTCTTCAGATTTACTCTGTTAGCAAATTTCAAGTATACAGTACATTACCATTAACCACAGTCATGCTATGCAGCGAGGTCTCCAAATGTACTCATAACTGAGCTTTTGTACCCTTTGACCAACATTTCCCCATTTCTCCACCCCCAGCCTATAATAACTACCATTCTCTCTGCTTCTGTAAAGAGTTCTCTTCAACTTATAAGTGGTACCAGGCAGTATTTGTCTTTCTCTGTCAGGTTTATTTTACTTAGCATAATGTCCTCCAGTTCAACCATGTTGTTGCAAATGAAAGCATTTCTTTCTTTTTTCAGGTTTAATAATATTCCGTTGTGTGTGTGGGGGTGCGTATGTGTGTGTGTGCATGTGTGTGTATTACATTTTACCTATTCATCTGTTTAGAGACACTTAGGTTGTTTTCATATCTTGTCTATTGTATACAATTCCCATGTCCTGGGAGTGCAGATATCTCTTTGAGGTAGTGATTTTATTCCCTTTGGATATGTACCCAGAAATGGAGTTGCTGGATCTTATGGTAGTTCTACTTTTAAGTTTTTGAGGAATCTCCATACTGTTTTCCATGAAGGCTATGCCAATATACATTCCTACCAAGGTGTAAAAGTGTTCCTTTTTCACATCTTTACCAAAACTTGTTTGACTTTTTGATAATAATCATCCTAATAGATGTGAAAGGATATTTCATTATGGTTTTGATTTGCATTTACCTAATGATTAGTGATGTTTAGCACTTTATCATTTACCTGTTGGCCATTTGTGTGTCTTCTTTGGAAAAATATCTATTTAGTTGTTTTGCACACTTTTTACTGTGGCTATTTGTTGTTACTATTGGTTTTTTTGTTTGTTTGTTTTTGCTGTTGAGTTGAATGAGTTCTTTACATATTTTGTATATTAACGTCTTAATGGGTCTATAGTTTGTAAATATTTTCTTCCATTGCATTGGTTGCCTTTTAATTTTGTTGATTGTTTCTTTCGCTATGCAGAAGCTTTTTAGTTTGATCTAGTTCCATTTGTTTATTTTTGCTTTTGTTGCTTGTGTTTTTCATCTGAAATCCAAAAAATCATCACCAAAACTGATGTTGAGCAGCTTTCTCCCTTTGCTTTTCTCTAAGAGTTTTACGGTTTTATGTCTTCCGTTTAAATTTTTCATCCATTTTTACAATTTTAATTCCATTGTAATTAACATGCAGTATGATATTTGTTTCAGATGTACAATATAGTGATTCAACAGTTCCATATATTGCTCAGTTTTCTTCAAGATAAGTGTACCTGTAATCCCCTTCACCTGTTTTCCACATCCCCTACTCTCACCTCCCCTTTGGCATCCATCAGTCTGTTCTCTATAGTTTCGAATCTGTTTTTTGGTTTTTCTCTTTTTTCCTTCGTTCATTTGTTTCTTAAATTCCACATATGAGTGAAATCATATGGTATTTGTTTTTCTCTAACTGGCTTATTTATTTCTCTAGATCCATCCATGTTGTTGCGAATGGCAAGATTCTTTTTTTTTTTTTCATGGCTGAATAATATTCCTGTGTGTGTGTGTGTGTGTGTGTGTGTGTGTTTGTGTGTGTGTGTGATATCTTCTTTATACATTTATCTATCAGTGGACACTTGGTGGCTTCCATAATTTAACTATTGTAAACAATGCTGCAATAAATATAGGGGTGCACATATTCTTTTGAAGTAGTGTTTTTGTATTCTTTAGGTAAATACCCAGTAGTGTGATTACTGGCTCATAAGGTAGTTCTATTTTTAGTAATTTTGAGGAACCTCCATACTGTCTTCCACAGTGGCTTTACCAGTTTACATTCCCACCAGCAGTGTAGAAGAGTTTATATTCCTTCATATCCTCACCAACACTTGTTGTTTCTTGTGTTTTTTATTTTAGCCATCTTGACAGGTAGGAGATATTATCTCATTGTGGTTTTGATTTGCATTTCCCCAATGATCAATGATATTGAGCACCTTTTAGTATGTCTGTTGGCCATCTGTATGTCTTTTTTGGAGAAGTGTTTTCATGTCTTTTGCCCATTTTTTAAATTGGATTATTTGTGTTTTGGTCTTGAGTTGTATCAGTTTTTCCTATATTTTGGATTCTAAGCCTTTATCAGATATATCATTTCTCTTCCCCCATTCAGTAAGTTGTCTTTTAGTTTTGTTGGTTGTTTCCTTTGCTGTGCAGAAGCTTTTTATTTTGATGAAGTCCCAGTAGTTTATTTTTACTTTTGTTTCGCTTTCTTCATTAGACATATCTAGAAAGATGTTGTTATGCCCGATATCAGAGAAATTACTGCCTGTGCTCTCTTATTAAATTTTTATGGTTTCAGGTCTCATATTTAGTTCCTTAATTTGAGTTTATTTTTGTGTTTGGTGTAATATAGTGATCCAGTTTCATTTTTTGCACGTAGCTGTCCAGTTTTCCCAGCACCACTTATTGAAGAGACTATCTTTTTCCCATTGCATATTCTTATCTCCTTTGTTGAAAATTAATTGAACATATAATGGTAGGTTAATTTCTGGGCCTTCTATTCTTGTCCATTTATCTATGTGGCTATTTTTGTGCCAGTTTCTGTGCTGTTTTGATTACTATAGCTTTATAATATAACTTGAATTAATCTGGAATTGTGATACCTCCAGTTTTGTTTTGTTTTTCTCTTTCAAGATTGCTTTGGCTATTCAGAGTCTTTCAAGTTTCCATACAATTGTTGGAATTTTTATTCTAGTTTTATGAAAAATGTTGGTGTTTTGATAGGAGTAGCTATGAATATGTAGATTACTTTGGGTACTGTAGGCATTTTAACAATATTTGCTCTTCCAATCCATGAGCATAGAATATCTTTCCATTTCTTTGTGACATCTTCAATTTCTTTCATCAGTGTTTTATAGTGTTTAGAGTATAAGATCTTTCACCTCTTGGGTTAAGTTTATTCCTAGGTATTTTATTATTTTTGGTGCAGTTGTAAATGGGATTGTTTTCTTACTTTCTCTTTCTATTGCTTCATTAATAGTATATAGAAATGCAATAGATTTCTGAACATTGATTTTGTATACTGCCACCTTACTGAATGCATTTATCAGTCCTAGTAGTTTTTTTGGTGGAGTCTTTAGGGCTCTCTCCCTATAGTATTTACTATTTAGTTTTAGGTCTTATGTTTAAATTTTTAATCCATTGGAGTTAATTTTTGTGTATCTGTGTATGGTGTGAGGTAAAGGTCCAGGTGTCATTCTTTTCCATATGGATACCTATTTTTCCCACTACCATTTATCAGATGAGAGCCTGAGATGCATCTGCCTGTGGGCAGCTCATATCCTGTAAGATGGTACACAATCAGGCCTCACAGATGATCTGTCACATAGTTAGTACTCATTTGGTGAACTGAACATGTGGATTGTCAGAAACATTTTTCCTCAGCGTTTTAGCATGTGCCTTGTATGGGAAATTTAATCCAGATGTGTCAAAGATTCATTTACACTTAAATCATTAAAGCATTGTTCAGAGTTTTTGATGTCTAACAAGTCTTTTGACTTTTTCCAAGTTATCCTAAATGCTCTGCCAAGGGCAAATATAATGCCCTGTACCAGAAAACTCAGGGTTTTTCCTTGAGTCTAAAATCCTTGCTTACATCTTAGGGATGTAATAATCAATTAATATTATTATTTTTTTTACCTGCTTCTGTTTCTAAGTGTCTCAGAGGAGTGGAGCTCTGGAAGGATAAAATATAATTTGGCATGATTTATACATCTGGCCCCAATCTGGGTCTGTTTTCTAACTTGGCAGGAGATACAGGATGTATTTTACTTTCATCTACCTCTGCTTCATTGGAGACATTGTGTGATGCAAACCCCAGACGACTGTGAGTTCATCTGGTCAAGGAAATGGAAAGGAAGAAGCCCCTCTTCGTTGCAAGGGTTTGGGATAAACATATTAAAGAGCATGAATGTTCAGAGAAGTATTATGTTGCTGTTGTTTCTAAGACAAGAGCTAACCTGCCACTGATGAATCTGTGTTTTACCAACAGACTTACATCACTCACCTTGCAAATAAGTTCAGTTACCTCATTTGGGGTTAGTGCTGGTCCTAGGGTAATGTGGTGATGCAGGGAAAAATTCCACCAGAAGGAACATTTTTTAGTATCTTTTCCCCTTCTTGTTGCGCTTTGGCATTTACCTTTAACTCCTTCCTTCTGCTCAGAAACTGCCCCAGGTCCTTCCAGGCAGCTAGGAAAACATGAGATAAATTAAATCCTGGGAGTTCCTACTGAGAACATGCCACTTCCCCAGGACAGGTGACAACTTGAGGTGACAGATGACAAATGTCTCTTGTTTCTGTGTCCCTGGTATTTAGTAAAGTACCTGGCACACATCTGGTGCTCAGGTCATGCTTGCTGAATAGATGTAGTATCTTTGTCACTTCAAAAGGCTGAACCCCTGACCATGAAATTTCAGCTGTTGTCCTTATCTCAATAAACATCCTTATCTTTCCATATTTTGTATGGTGGTTTTATCTAGTCAAACCTCAGATCCACAGCAGGAAATACACTAAGTAAAGGCAGCCCATGGGGCACTTTTTTTTGTTGTTTTTGAGTGGAAGTCTTTCACCTACCCCCCAGTCACCCAGGGAGTATAGGAAATGTAGGAAATGTCCTACACTTGGGACAGAATGAGGCTGACCCTTCTTTGCTGATTGGCTTACCCTTGTGCTGAAGCAGTGTGCATGGCCCCCACTTATTTCCTGTGAGATTCTGGTCTTTTATATGTTGGCTGAAGTTCTCACCTCTGTAATGGGCAGTTTAGACTAGTTCAGTCATGCTATCTATCCTTTTCATTTTATATGTCACTTTTTTGGAGCATAGTCAGACTTCAGAGGGTTATTTGGGAGAGGGACACAGTTTTATTCTGGCTGTGTCTTGTCTCTCTATGACATTTTTGAGAATTCATGTAAGTCAATTTAGCCAAAGACAATGTCAGCCTTTTTTGGTGATTACTGGTCTCTTTCAACAGTTATAAGTAATTGGAAAGTGGATAGCTCCTTCCCCCTCCCTAGTTACCAGGTGTTAGGAATAGTGAAAGCAAGTCTCAGGCAGAATTCTACCATAATTTAACATTTATTAGCAAGCAGTTATGTAATTGGCTTGATAAGTTCTTTTGTCTTTCTAGGCACTCATGCCAAACACTTTGCATAAATATTCATTTCAAGGCGAGAAAATGGTATTCTTGAAAGGGAAAATAAAGCCCTGTAGTTTCAACAGACACAAATGTCCTTCCTCAAGGGGTGGAACAGTGGACCAGATATAGGGTCTCACACTGAGAGAGAATGTGACAAATTTTTATACTTTGTTAATGCAGAAGTTAAGGTGCCTGCATACGATTTCCATCTGACCATTATCTAGAACACCTGTTATTTCACCAATGAAAATATTATCTAACATGTTTACTTGAGTTATATATCCTAGTGCAGATCTGAAAAGCCATATTGAAAGATGCTTGTAGTAGGCTTCTCAGAGAATGCCTGATTAGGGTCTTTTAAATGCTAACTAATCACCCCTTGAGGAGTTCAGGTTAGTTAAAGTTCCCATGCAAACCTATTGCCCTGTTTTTGTGCAAGTATTTTAGAATAAATTAGACAGTATAACATAACATTGAAAACTGATAATTTTTTAAGATACTATCAATAAAGAAGTGATTAGGCTCCTTTTTTTTTTTTTAATATTTTTATTTATTTCTAGGAGAGACAGAGACAGCGTGAGCCGGGGAGGGTCAGAGAGAGAGGGAGTCACAGACTGAAAGAGGCTCCAGGCTCTGAGCTGGCAGTCAGCACAGAGCCCGGTGCGGGGCTCGAAGCCACGAACTGCGAGATCATGACCTAAGCGAAAATCGGATGCTTAACCGACTAAGCCACCCAGGCGCCCCTGATTAGGCTCCTTCTATACATACGTTCAAGACTAAAATGATAAAACAATTTTGAACCCTGGTTAGAAGATTTTGCATGGTTCTTTAAACACCCAACAATATCAAAATGATCTCAGGCATCTGCTATTTTTAATGTGTTTGTTTTGCTTTATTTTTTAATTTAATTTTTTACATTTATTCATTTATTTTGAAAGAGAGGGAGACTGTCTGTGTGCAAGCAGGAGAGGCACAGAGAGAGAGGGAGGGGGAAAGGAAAGGGAGGGAGAGAATCCCAAGTAGGCTTCACACTCATAAACCATGAAATCATGACCTGGGTAGAAATCAAGAGTCAGATGCGTAACCACCTGAGCCACCCAGGCACCCTAGATATTTTCAAAGTCTTAAAATGAAATATTTTTGAGTAAGTTATTTTGATAGTTTCTAAAACTATACAAAATGACATTTTTGTGAAATCATGTATTTTTATAAGGAAATGTGTTTTAGTCACAGCAGGGAAATTTCATCTAACTCACTCAAGCATGACTCTTACATTTGTTAAGAGTATGGTAATTATATTTTCATAGTAGAAGAATCTTTTTATTCTGTCATTATATATTGTGATTTTTAGGCACAAAACTAATTTCTGTCATATCTTGCCAAAAAAATTGGCCACATTTCCAAGCAATCACATTATTATTCATACTCTGAGCATTTTTTCTGTTATAAAAAGGCCTCCCCTTTGTCAGCCATGCATAAATCCTGACTTCAAAGTAGATAGATGTATAACGCGATGGTTAATGTGGAGGCAGGATGACTTGCCTCATTCATCTGTAATTCCCCCTGAGTGCCTACTATGTACCAGTTTTCTTTGCTGAACACAGGGTTGGATGTGTGAATATATCAATAAGACAAAGATGTGTCCTTAATCTCCTGGGGCTACAACCAAGTACCAAAGGAGAGATCTGCATTGGTTTAATGGGCCAGATGACACTGGCCCATTCTGAGTTACACTGTGAGGTCAGGGTTATCTTGTTAATTTTGTTTTCAGCAAGTGTTATGTATGGGAGTGGGAGGGAGATATGACAGCAATTAATTCTTTGTGTAAAATACTGGATACATATAATCACACACAAAAAGGCCGGATGAAACAAGCCTCTCTGTGCCAAACACACATAGAAGTGTCCCTGGGGGAACACACACACACGTTTAAAGCTTTAAATGCTACCCATATGCTGATGATTCAAAAAATATTAGTCCATAGTTCTGTTTTTTTCAGACTTGTACATGGAAATGATTTCTGGGCTCTCCATGTAGATATGCTTTAAGGAGCTCAAATTTAAGGTGAACCAGAGTGTTGCTCATGTAGACATGTGGGCCTCAGTGAATGGTAGACCCAGTCCTGGGGCAGAAACTTGGGAGCTATTCTAGACTTTTTCAAGTCTTTTCAGGTACATGTCCAATCCAGTATTAAATCCTACTGATTCTGTTTCCTAACTTGTGATCATTACCTCCCCTTTATTCCTATTATTTCTATTTAGTGTCATGCCCTTATTGTAGACCACCTTGTAAAACAAAAGAACCACTTGTCTGATCTGCCTCCTCCCATTTATCTTTCTCAAAGTCAAACTCCTCATAGCTCAGAGGATGATTTACTAAAAACAGAAATCTAACCAAGCTACTTTTTTGTTGAAGTCTCTTCAATGGCTCTACCTCAGTTATGACAGCAATGTTTATACTGTGGGTGGAAACTCATTGGTGAGTTATGAGATCTATTTAGTCACTTGTGATCAGAGCTTTAAAGGAAGTTAAATAGGATAGATTAGGATAGGATAGACTGGAAAACAGTGATTCTCCCATATCGAGATTAAGTGATGCGTGCAAATCTTTTGTTGGAAATGTGTGTGTATATTACTGGGTGACTATGAAAAATGCACTTCATTTTTTCTTTTTAACTGGAAATCCTGATTTAACAAAAATGAAAGTTGTCGGGGCTCCTTTGTGGACAAGCATAAAGGGAAAAGAGAGACTCCCACAAGGGGAGAAGGGGAGGGGCTAGTAAATATGGGCAGGCCCTGGGTCAGCCAGAGGACCTCAGAGGAGGCTGCATGGTGTGTTGATCACAAGGTCTACAACCATGACAAAGTCTGCTGATCCTCAAGAGAGGCCCGGAGGTGGCAGAGTTTCTGGCCCAGATAGAATCATGTGGGCTGAGACATGAGACACTTGGCCAGAATCCAGAGTGCCAGAGCAGGGCAAATGGTGGATAAAGAAGGCTTCCTGGTGTCCCGAAGCTAAGTAAGGCTCAGCCATGAGTGGTAGGGAGTCCAAAAGCAACTGTGTTGCATTTCCTGGGGGCTTGAGTTGTACTTAAGTTTATTGAAAGAAGATGGGATAAGTGTCCCCTCTTACCCACCCAGTTTATAGATTGTTCCATGGCTATCATATTATCTTTTTGTTGTTGTTTTGTATTTGATACTTTTTAAAATCTCATGAATAGCTGATGTTTCTATAAGTTAGTGCCCTTGTGTACATCGGCTCATTTAGTTCTCACAATAGTTCTTATAAGGTTGACCCCATGCCCCATCGCCATCTTTATTTTACAAATGAGAAAATGGCAACCTAAAAAACCTTCCCTAAATTCTGGCTGGTGTTTTGGAATCTGGATTTAAACTCAAGCCAACCTGATTTGGAGTCCATGCACTCCCCCCTACACCATCCTGCCTCACCTGTGTTGGGTCTCTTGTGGGCGCCATGTCTTTGCGGACCATGCCTTGTGCTCCTGTCTTCTTCCCAGGGCTTACCTCAGTGAGGGCCATCTGCGGTGATCAACGAACATGAGCCGGTGTTATTGGCATGTACCTTCCTGTGGAAGGAGCCCAACTTTTCAGTCTTGCCCTCTATCTGACATTGGCCAAGAGGAATAATGTGGTTCAAGATGAACTCTTTTCCATCTCAAGCCTCCCACCACTCTCCTGACCTTTCTGCTGCCTGCCCAGCCATGGGGAGAATGATAGCCAGGTTATCTGCCAGCTGTCCTTGCTAGGGTTCTGGTCTTTTATGTTCTGTGAGAGGGTGCCTCATGAAGAGCTGAGGGCATTCTAAAACTGAATCCTGCTCTTATCTCCTTTCCCTGACACACTCTAGCATTACCCCCAGGAGTGTCCTTAGTGTGTGGGGACAGGAACTCAGTAGATCCTCAGATGCAGAGCACGGAGGTTTGGGGCTATGGTGGTCAAAAAAGGAACCCCTGAGAAAGGTTTTGCTTGTGGTCTCTCAGAAGACATTTAGAAGTCTCTTCCGGTGCAGAGAGGTAAGGCCCACCTCGAGAGCCAGAATCCCTCTCAAACTCACACTCTTGTTTCCTGGGGAAGAGGATGCATTCAGCTTTTGTGACTTGATTTGAAACCATTGAAACTGAGTGTGCCATCAGGGCAGGAGCACTCTGGGCAGGGGCGTCTGAACAGGAAAGGCCTTAGTGGACACCATACCGCGGCCTCGCCAGGGATGACAAAAGGGTGGTTCAGGCCCATCCATGGCTGCTACTCTTTGCCAACCCTAGGAGGAAGATGTGTGACTGAGGGCATTTGTAGCTCCAGGGCCAGAAGATGAAACAGGAACCACTTCTGTTTTCTTGCCTTGTTTGTTCTCACCAAAGCCAAGAAGTGGATTGAGCTGAAGTCTGGGGAGATAGTACAGCAAGCTGTTTCTGGAAGGTCCCCACAGGACCATGGGACTTTTTCTGCTGACCACTGTCAGGCTCACCCCAGCCCGTTCAGTGTCAGGAATGTCAACCTCTTTTCCAAATCGGAGCAACTCATCAAACATAACCACAAGCTGAATAAGCCTCTTCCTGAGGATTCAACCTTTGTTGTTTGGGATGTTGAATTGGGTGGTTTCTGAAAAGTGCTTATACAGCTGCAGATGATGCCGGGGGCAGCTATCATAGCTGCATGCCGAACACTCGATTCTGCAACCGGTGTTCTGGCTGTACCCTCAAGCAGGTTAAGGAGTATTATTCATAAGAGGTTGTTTCTCTCCAGGGGTTGCTGAAGAGAGCTAGTCACGGGCCAGTCTTCTGGCCTTTGTTTTAAGTTCCATAAACTTTGTTTTAAGTTCCACAACTTTGTTTTTAGTTGTGCAAATCTCCCCCCCTCCCCGAATCTTGTAAGAGGGCCCAAGAGAGTCTTTGTTACTTTATGATAGCACCGCTTTATTTTTAAACTTGAGAATAGAGTTGCAGGCCCTCATTCACATAGCCCCACTCTGTATTTGGAAGCCAGCCTTAAGGTAAATTCTTACTGCTCAGGTGGCCCATAACAGGAGGATCCCAGGTTTGATGTTGTGTCCATTGATCATTACACTGCCCCCTACCTGGATGGACATGGGCTGACAGCCCCCTCCTTGGGTTGGTGCTGGGAAAGCCCTTGAGACCTGTGGGTGGTGTGATGGGGGAGACACACACTTACCTCTGCCCTCTTCCCCAGCATCAGACTCGACTGTGGCTGCTGCAGAGTGTGCATTTCTGCAGATATGTCTTTGGCTCTCAAGATGCAGTGGGGCTGCCAACAAAGTGTCGTGTGTTCTGTGTATTTTGTGTGTGTGTGTGTGTGTGTGTGTGTGATTTGAATGTTCCCAGCTGGAGTTTTCCTGCTCATTGCAATAGGGCCTTTCTTCAGTATATGTTTAGCTTTTTTCTGTCTTGATGAAGGAAAGAATTGGTTATAAGAGAACTGAATAAGGAAAGAAAGAAGAGCAGATGCTCTCTTACCTCCTTTCACCACCAACCAACATGCCTTCTGCCATGTTTTTCCTGGCAGGACCCAGCTCTGTTTTGAGCAGTCTAAACCTGGGAAATGGCTGGCCACATCCGGGCTCTGTTTTGGAGCTCAGCTCTGGACCACGTGGGCAGAGAATCCCCCATAGGAGCATGTGGTCTCCCACTGAGGACCGAGTAGGGGATAGTGTCTCAGAAGGGCAGAGAATGCCTTCACCAAAAATGGATTTGAACCTCGCCTTCTTCAGGGCATCTAGAGCTGAATTCCTAAATGATGCAATGGGAGAATGATGGGGGGGTGGGGAGGAGGAGACATACATGAGCTTGATTCTTCTTGTAGTATGTCTCCTTCATTCCCCAGACTATGTGGTTGAGATGAAAGGTGGAACTGAGTGTCCAGCCCTCACTGAACACCACACTACTTCTATCCTCCTTTGGCCTGTATACATATCCATTTTGCAATCATGCCCTAGGACACACTTGTAATCTCAAAGTTTCATGAGTTCTAACCACTGGTCTATGCCCTACTTCTGATGTGATCTTCTTATCTAGGTTGATAGCTGCTCTCATCTATGGTTATTTCTTCTTATAGGCAAAGCTTAGCTAATCATTTTCTCTTACCTTTTTGCTTAAAGGAGACCTGTAGATATGATCTTTTGTCAGAGTTGATCTTTCCAGGCCTAAGTCAAAACCATTGACCCTCTCTCAGAGAATGGGGACTGGTTCTTCAGTTTCGGACACTTTGGAGGAGTGTAGGAGAATGGAGGGAGTGAACAGCAAAGTGCTGTATTGAATGTAGTTGTGGTCTGACTTGCTGAAACCTGAGATGATGTCCTTCTCCTAGTACTAGGGCCCCTTGTCCAACTTGCGAAAAACCAACTTGCCAATTGTTGAATGACCAAGTTACTCAGTTTACCAAACTCACTAATTTAACAACTTGTGTTTATATATTTATAAAGACTTGAGCAATTGGCACAGTCTGGGTTTGCAGGGCCTGTAAAGGCTCTGGGGAGTCCAGAACCATGGTCCCTGAGAACAACCCCACAGGTAGCACGCAGGAGCCTGTAGGGGGTGCCACTGGCCAGATTGTGATGCCCATTGGATAAATGCATGGGGAATTATTCAAGAATTTACTGCTGAAACACAGAGCAGTTCTGACTACTCAATTCCTGGTTCTAAGCCAATTCTTACTTTTTACCATTCTTATGTTTAAAGGCTCGCCAAGGTGTATTCTACACTGACTCCCTTGATTTACACACTTCCTGTCCTCCTACCACATCATTTGTTTGGCTCTTCATCTCTGCTCTTTTCCCCCTCTCCTTTAGTAGAAACACCAAATCTCTCTCATTTTCTCTTGTGGATCACTAGCAGAACAAGCTTTTTAGCTGTTTTTTTATTGCTTTTGTTTGTGATGATCCTTGTACTTTCAGATTCTACCTTCCACCACAAAAGCCTATCCAAAGGAAGAATTGTTTCTTCCCTAAGAGCAATTATGGTGTCAGTTCTTCAGGTAATAATAATAATAATAATAATAATAATAAATATTTTCTACACATAAATGCAGTTTTACAATTTTGGAAAAAAATGTTTTTTCAAATTTTTGCAAACCCATATGGTAGCCTTCATATATTAGGCACTCAATAAATATTTTAGTAATTAACAAGGGGTTGTTCTTTGTAATTAAATATGTGATAGCTCTCTATACTCTTCCTTCTAAAGTCATAGCAGATGCTTCATCTTGACTTTACCCTAGCTCTTAGGGGAGGAAGAGAAAACTGAGCTCAGCAGATTGGGAGATAAGATTTGGGGCCTGACACAGAAGCTCTTGTTAGGAAATAAGGATTTTGTCTGGTCTTCCCTGACTTCTCAAAATCCTCAAGTGAGGCACTTGGGGCTGGGTGGGCACTGCGCTATAGGTTCTTTGGACAAAAGATGAGACTATTAGACATCAGGGCTATTTGAAAATTTAAAATTATTTTGTGATATATATAATTTATATATATTATTTATATATGCATATAAATAATAGGATTTGAAGGATTTACCTAGGTTTTAAGAACAAAGACAAAATGCCTAATAGGGAGGAATCATCTACATGGAGAGGATCTAGATCAATGTCTGGGCAGTGTCAGTCAGGTCTTGGTGGGATTAACTTCTAGACTGGTGGTATATGCATTGTGTATGTGTCTGACTATCTAGTCTGCTTGGGCTACCATGACAAAATACTATAGATTGGCTGTCTTAAACAACAGAAATTAACTTTATCTCAGTTCTGGAAATCTCAGACTAGGGTGCCAATATGGACACTTTTTGGTGAAAACTCTCTTCCTGATGATTATCTCCTTGCTGTGTTCCTACATGGTGGGGAGAGAATGCAAAGTCTCTGGTGTCTTTTCTTATAAGGGCAATAATCCCGTTATGAGGACTCCACCCTCATGACCTCATCTAAGCTTCATTATCTCCTAAGGGGTCCATCATCTTGGAGGACAGAACTGCAATGCATGAAGTGGAGGAACAAATACAGTGCATAGCATTGGCTAAGAAACTAGCCTGCTCTCACATTAAGATCATCATCCTGGATTTGAACTACCCAATAAAGACATTATCAAGTATTATTCAGTGCGTGTCTCCTATCTCCAAGTTGGGCTTATCTAAGGAAGCAAACCAAAGGAAAAGGCAATATGCTTTTTAACCTCCCTCTCCTTGAGCCTTTGATTTAAAAGCTCTCGGATATCATATACATCCAGGACACAACTCTCCATTAACTAGTCATTTGTAACTAGATATGTTTATTTTATGGACCAACCATTAATTTGGTAGGTCTTCTGGGAAATCCTATATTCCTATGAATAAGAGCAAATTGACCAAATGAGGGTCCATATTACATAGTTCCTTCTGGGTCTGGTGCTTTTATCACTGGTCTGGCTAACTATCAGTCTCACATCTAGGTCATTTAGGATTAAGTGGAAAGGGCTTCATCTGAAGTGGGGATTTTTAAAGATGAATTAAAGAAACCTGTTCGTGATCCTGGACTAGAACTTCAAGGTGAAGTGGGAACTTAGGTAAGATTTATACATGATGTTCTTGCAGCCCATACCTATTCCTATTGATATGATTCATGACTTTCTGTGATTGAGGTGTGATTATTCAAAGCCAGGAGGAATTATAATCTAATCCCAAAGAAATGTCCTAGTACAGGTTGGTGAGCATATATATTTAATATATGGTATATATCTAAGTAATTTTAGTAGTTATATAAGAAAACTTGGAAAAGGAAAACAAAATTGTCGACAAAAACATATATACAACAAAGGTACAGGTCAAAACAGGCTACTGTACTTATATTGCTTTTACTACAAATCTGTGGAAATGATTCTTTAAATTATTTTTGAGACAGAGAGAGACAGAGCGTGAGCAGGGAAGGGACAGACAGAGAGAGTGAGACACAGAATCTGAAGTAGGCCCCAGGCTGTGAACTGTCAGCACAGAGCCCTATGCAGGACTCAAACTCACAAACTGTGAGATCATGAAGTCAGATGCTTAACTGACTGAGCCACCCAGGTGCTCCTGTGGAAATGATTTTTATTTGTTGGGAAGGGACATCTCTAAATTTTCTGTAAAGTTTATATGTATGTATGTATGTATATGGCTCTGTTTTCTGAGCTCCACAGTGAACTCATGGAGTAATTTGAATTCAGCCCTTAAAATTTAGTCTCCTGGGATAGTCCATTTCATATCCCTGAAGAAACACTTCTGGCAGAATAAGGGTGGAAATCTCAAGCAGAAATAGCATATTCTGGTACTTATCTGAAAGTGTATGCTGGTATGTGAATAAACTAACAGAAAACCAAGTTTCAGAATGAAACAAGATGTAGGAGCCCTTGGAATTCATGGCAAAAATTCAGATTTGATTGGTTCCCTTGAAGGGCAAGGTGGATTTTGTTGTGTGGACAACCCAGTAAAGGGAGAAAAATGGACAAGGGCCCAGCAAGAACAAGTGCCTTTCAAAGCATTTAGGGCAAATGGGATCATAACATAGAAAAAGAAGAGAAAGGAGAAAGAAACAAAAGTGGGAAAGCAAATGACTCAAAATGTCCATTACTGAAAGTTTCAAATGTTTCCCTATTAGGGAATAGATAACTAAGTTATAGTCTTAATTTTGTCCTACTATCTCATCGTTCATTACAAAAATGAGTTCCTGTTCTGACCACTTGGGGTCTCTAGAGAATCACTGATCAGGGTCTGAAGCTTGATAACCGTTTGGTTATCAGTTCCTGGAAGAGGTAGAGGTGTTTTATTTTTCCAGCAGTATTAGTCACAGCAGATCCAGTGCCTGAATTTTATATTCATAAAGTTTAAAAAAATGTATATAGCTATTTCAGTCAGTGGCTGCTTACTGAATCCCAAGCTGGCACTATCATCCCTCAAGTACATCCTTTGCAGTATTGATGGTAGAAATTCCATGATTTCACTATTATTTCTTGGAGTGACAATACTGCTTCCTATCACAAAGGCAAATACCATGAGGCATTAATTTATACAGTCATTTTAGGTTATTTATACCTTAGTATTACTTACTATTTCATTGGAATTTCCCAGGGTGCTTATTAAGGACAGATTAGAGTCAGCTGGAGACACTGAAGAGGTGAAGACAAATTTTATTTACTTCACACGATTGCAGAAACCTGGCCCACTCAGGCTCTTCTTCCAACTTCCTGCCCCTAGGAAAATGCTAACCCTGGGGTCAAGAGAGCAAAGTGCCCTCAGTTTCCTTAAGCTCTCCATTTTGAGAGGGTGGCTTCCAGACTTTCCAGGGACACTGACAATATCACCTCTGGAGTCCTTAGTAAGACTCTTCCTGGTAACACAGACTGTAGCTGTTTTGGACACGACCAGCGTTTTTTATAGTGTTGGTGATGACAGGTACGCATTTTAACATTCCTTTTAATACTCCTGTAATTATTTGGAATGAATCACTGCTGAAATCTAGAGAATACTGAAGTCCTTTCTCAATGTTTGGATAATATGCTGCAGGAAGTTTTATTCTGATGCTCTCTCATTTTTATCTCAAAATTTTGGATGTTGTTTCCTGATAAATTCTGGTGTACACTAATTTTTCATACACTTTCCCATCTATCAAACATTTATTGAGTCTTTTACTTTCTACCTACCCTGATAACTCTATGGATATAAAGATGGATAAGCATGGGACAGGGCTCGTATGAAGTCTGTCAGCCAGAAGAAGAGAGATGTGGTAAGGCAGTTACAAAATGTGTGATGAACAGGGAAGTACAAAGTGCTTTGGGACCAAGAAAAAAGAACTTTTAGAAGAGTAAAGTTCTTTCTCTCAGCTTGCTTGAGAGCAACCATCTGTTGTTGTTGTTACTATTATTATTTTTATCAGAGAACACTAGTCTAACTGATAAACTTGATGCCTTTGATACATTTTTAAATTGCTCCCAGCTGCTTTAAAAGGCACTGATCACAGCATGATAGGGTAGAGCATATGAGAAGCAGTCTAGCCAAGTCCTGCTGGTGTAACTCATTGAGCAGCAATGACCTCTCATCTATTTTGAGGGGGACCAGGCACCAGTGGGGCTGCCCGGGCTTTCACAATAGAGATCCTGAAAATCCTGGGTCACAGACAATTCCTTAGTGAAGGGAATGCTATAAAGTGTCTATCTTCTGCAGTTTTTCAAGGAATGTGGCTATCTCTCAGAAACCTATCCTTCTTTTGGATGCTAGCTTAAAAAACAGATATTTAGGTTGAGTTTCTGAGATTTGGAAATGTCTATCTACAGAAGGGGAGAGAATAAATCCTGTCCTTTGAGCAGAGAGGGGGGTGGGTGCTCATCATCACCCGGGGACCAGTCTTCTCAGTAGGCCGTCTCTGCTGCTGAAAATCTTTTACTGTGATGTGACGTGGACTTGTTTTATTTCTGAATAAAATAGCATTTGTAATAAGTTCTCTTCAAGTGAGAGAGCATTTCATGTCTTCTATGTGTTTTTTGCAAAAACACGTAGGTTACCACAAAGTAGTCCTTTTGGGTTTTTACTGTTAGGTAGGCATTTACTTCTATTAATGCCAGACCCTCCTTTTTCCTTGGAGAATCACTTTTGTTCATTTTAAAATTAAATAGATCCATCATTCTCTATTTTCTTTCCTGTGATACTTTTCCTAGAAAAAATATTATTTCCAAACTTCCAAACCACAAAGTGAAACAACAGGAAACAGTGTTCTTAGAACTGGCAAGGTCATGTTTGTGTGCACGTGCATGCACACACACGTACATGCCATGAGTGAGGGGAGAGGTGAGCAGTAGATAAACAGAACTCTTATGTTCTGATGTCATGCAGACCAGCCTATTAAACAGCTGAATGTATATGAAGATGTAAGTGGTTAACTCATCAACCAAGAATTAAAAAGGATTTCTGAACCTAAGCTTGAACTCATTTTCAAATGTAGGTCAGCTAACATTTACCACATGCACTATGAACCAGGCATTTTGAGACCATATTATGGAAAATGTGGGAACCTGAGATTAACAGTTGCCGAGTTAATGTTTTTATGTGCTGAACAGAGGAAGGAATGAGTTTGTCATGAGACCATTCACAGAAGCCCCTTGCATCATCCTCCCCGTCTCGCTTTCAATATTAGCACAACTTAGAAATTCCGAAAGGCTTTTCTTTGTCTTTCTCCTTCTGTGCTTCAGGGGACCTTGTGTTAGATAATCATCACATTGATGCCCAATAAAGCTCCAAGTATTTAATTATATCTGCATCCTGTGGACATACATTTACATAAGTTGCTGTGACAATTTTAGTTTTTCCTACCCCAGTGCAACTTTAGAGACATAGGTATTAAGACCACTCATCATCATCTTGGAGGAACTAATTCCCTTCTTTGATGTCTTTAGATGCTGGGACCTCAGAACAAATCTGTTGTATGTGTGTGGAAATTTACAAAATCTAGAGAGACGTGGGAGAGGAGAATGAGGCCACTGGGAGCTTGATAACCACAGAGCAGAGGAAGTTTTTCAGAATAGGTTTTCTTGTATTGAATGCCATCTCAGTCCAAGTTTTAGAAAGATGGGTTCAACAACCAAATAAGGTCTGCACAGCCCTTGACTGAAGGTGTCTTAACTTGCTTGTCAGTTTCCCATACCTCTGATGTATCCAGGATCCAGAGTAATGGAGTTGAGTTCACATCAACATTTGAAGGACAGCCCTCACCCAATTCTTTGCTGAGATTTGCTCAGCTCTGTCACAGGGTTGGTAACAGGAGACCACTGGACTTTAGCCTCTCATTAATAATGGGCCTCAAAAGTTGGCTTCTGAAACTCTCTAAAAGAAGGTATACATATACTTATTAAAATTATTCTTGGGTCAAAAACATTCATTTGCTAAATGTAAATATATGAAACATATTCTAATTATTGTAACAGTGTTTTGGCATTTATTTATGTTTTAAAGTATGTGAAGTTTCCAAGTTTGGAATTGGCTCAGATGCCTCTCAGCCTCTGAGAGGTCCTGAATTTACCACCAAACAGCAACCAACATTTCAAGTCCCCTGGGCTTTTGTTCTGGGCCAAATAACCCAGCTGGTCTCTCTGTTAACAGATCCAAGGAACAGATTAAATTCACTACACATCTTGATCTTTTTCTTTTTAATGTTTATTTGTTTGTTTTTGAGAGAAAGAGAATGCAAGTGGGGGAAGGGCAGAGAAAGAGGGAGACAGAAAATCCTAAGCACTGACAGTGCAGAGCCTAACGTGGAGCTTGAACTCACCAACCAACTGTGAGGTCATGACCTGAGCTGAAATGCAGTCTTGGATGTTTAATAGACAGAGCCATCCAGGTGCCCCTTGATCTTTCTTATGTGAGTATTTAAAAAAAAAATGTTTTTACATCAGCTTTTCAACTTTGCTCTGCAGGCTTATGGGGCACTAGCATCTTTTTGACTGATGAGAACTATTTTACCCATTGAAACAGTGCCTCAGTTGGAGACATTTTTAACTTTTGAAAGTGGCAGGAGGGGGTGGAGTGAAATTCCCATAGGGCATAAAAGTGAAATAGGGTCTGCCAATATCCATCTGGTACTGCATATGAATATAGCAGTGGAAATGAAACAATGTGTGTGAAGGGGTATGTGTGTATGTGCATCTGTCTGTCTCTGTGCTGGTCTGCCTGTCTTTGTGCAATAATTGTGTGGCTGAGGCTCTATTGATGCTCAAATGAAACTAGCTCCAGTGGTGGCCTCCACTTACAACAAATTCTTTGTTTTGCCTTTCTCTGGGCTGAATGTACTGCCAGTATTATTTGAGCAATGTCTGAGGCCCATTTCCATTTGGATTTTGAGATTTAGGTCTCTGAAAATTTCCAAAAGAAATTCCATTAGGGCTAGTAGGGAAAACCATGATGTAATCATAATATATTTATTTATTCTTTAATTGCTGGTTCGTGTAGATACCTGTGTTTATATACTGTAAGACATATTTTGCTTCATTTTACTATATGTGCATTTTTGTTTTAATTTTTCTGACCATAAAATAATAATACATGCTTTTTGTAGAAAACTTGGAAAGTATAGAAAAGTATACTATAAAGAAGCTAAAAACTCATGCATACTTTCAGCACTGTTGTTTTAAGCTGACTTAATTCTGAAATAAGTTTTATTAATTTTCACAGTGCAGTCATTTCAGTGAAAATAAGAACAAACACATTTTTTATGAGTTTTATGCCTGACCATCTAAACTTACTTTTTGTGACCCTAAAATACTAAAGGGACCTGCTGAGATACTATCTAAAGTCCCTAGGGCACCTGGGTGGCTCAGTTGATTAAGCGTCAGACTTTTGAATTCCGCTCAGGTCAGTGCACAGCCTGCTTACAATTCTCTGTCTCCCTCTCTCTCCGCCCCTCCCAGCTTGCACTCTCTCATTCTCTCTCTCAAAGTAAATAAAGTGCAAAGGTTATGTGATATATGTCCTGAATCTTCCCATTTTCTTTAAAAATGAGCAGTTGTCATTCTTATTCCTTACTCTGTACCAGCCACTGTACTAAATTCTTTATATGGAGTAAGTAATTTAATATTTACGACAACCTTACAATGAAAGTACTATTGGTAGATTTCTATTTTACAGACGGAAAAGTAGAGTTGAGAGATACAGTAGTCCCCTCATCCGCAGTTTCACTTTCCGCAGTTTCGGTCCTCTGCCGTCAACGTTAGTCTGGAAGCAGGTGATTCTCTTTCTGACGAATCGTTGGAAGGTCAATAGTATCCTGACTCTACTTTCTGTTGCCTACGTCATTTACCTTGCCTCATCTCATTAGGTACGTGTTTTATCATCTCCTATCATCACAAGAAGACAATGTAATAAGATATTTTGAGAAAGAGAGAGACCTCATTCACATCATTCTTATTACATGAATTGTTACAATTGTTCTATTTTATTTTAAGCTTAAGAGAGAGCGCGAGGAAGCACGCACGCATAGGGGAGGGACAGAGAGAGAGAGAGAGATTGAGAGAGAGAGAGAGAGAGGGAGGGAGGAAGAGGAAGAGGGAGGGAGAGAATCTCAAGCTGGCTTCATGCTGTCAGCGTGAAGCCCAACACAGGGCTCAAAATGAGGAAGACCTGAACCAAAATGAAGAGTTGGATCCTTAACGGACTGAGCCACCCAGGTGCCCCAATTTTTCTATTTTATTATTTATTGTTAATCTCTTACTGTGTCTAGTTTATAAATAAGCCTTGTCATAGATATGTATGTATAGGGGAAAAAAAAACAGTGTATACTGGATTCAGTACTGTGTGTCGTTTCAGGCATCCACTGGGGGTCTTGGACCACGCCCCCTTCAGGTAGAGGGCAGGGCGCTATTGTATTAAGTGATTTGACCAAGGTTACACACTAGTAAGTGGTAGTGGGATTCTGAGCAGCACCTGTGTTCTAAAACGCTCAGCAACCTTCTCCTAAATTTGACGGTTCTTAGTTTCTTAAAGAGATAAGGTCCCAGCTATGTCAGTAGAGCTTTTTGAACACATGAAAGAGCAGCAAATCACATCCCTTCCCTTTGATTTCCACAGAAACATGTCCCCTTTATAAAGTGGTGACAAGCCTCATGTGAGCTTTGCTCAGGCTGGAAATGCATGTGTGTGGCAGGCAGGCTTGTGAGATCACATCCGAAGGCTGGCTGGACTCCTTTCAGTCCTTTGGTGTGTTGATTTAGATGAGAGGGAGAGGACACAAAGCCCTCTTCTTTGGCTTAGAAGATTATGGAGCTGCAACTTCAAAAGCTGTTTGCAATTTTATATTTGCATCTCACTGCCAAGGTGCTTGTCTTATCTCAAGTCAGTTGGCTGGGGCTGCTCTGAGTAAGCCGGTGGTTTCCTTCTGGATTTGGGAGGGAGTTACAGGGGCCAGAAGGGCAAGCTGTGGAGAGGTGTTAGTGGAATGTCCCAGTGGAAGGGAGGGGAATAGACTGAGAGGATGGTGGGAGGAGCAGGAATGAGGGGTCTTGGGGCAGGGGAGAGGAAAGGAGAGGAGAGGCCCTCTCTAGTATGTGCTGGTGTGAGATCCCGATACTTTAAGCAGAAAGAGCACAGAATTTAGAGTCAGACCTGGTTAGAGTTAAGCCTCTCCAGCTTTGTGACCTTGGCCATTTGAGCCTCTATATCCTTTTCCTCACTATTCACCCTATTGTCTCTGTCTTCTGCTAGGCTCAGGTGGTAATGTTGCCCTTAACACTCCATGCCCAGCTTGATCTAGAAGGAAGAATGCTGGTTTGGGAGGCAGGTGATTAGGATTGTTTTTGTTTGTTTTGTTTTGTTTTGTTTTTGTCTTCATCAGCTCTGATCCTGGGCAAGACAAAGCTTCATGACATCCAGTTTCCTTACCTCTCAAATTTGTAATAGTACATGCCCATCTCACCTCGTATGGTTTGGGGAAGGTTCAAAGGAAACCAGGTATTTGAAAAAGACTTTGTAAACCTAAAAGGATTATCCAGTGAGCTATTCTAGATGCTGGGCTAAAAGGTACAACTGAGCACAAAATGTGGATGGGCTGCATGATGCTGCTTGATTGGTGGGCACCTGGAGTTCCACTCGGAGAGGGATTCTGAGTCTTCAGCTGGGCTCAATGGGAAGGAGCACTGGTATTGATTATTAATGTCTGCCATGGATAGAGGAGTAGGAGAATTAACTCATGTGCCATATGTTTGCTTACTGATTCATATCATTAGATTCATGTGGATAACTTGGTAAAATTTTCTCATGCTACAGATTTCTGATTTAGTAGGCCAAGGGTGAGAGCTAGGAATCTTCATGTTTTAAAAAAGCTTTTCTTTCTGTGTTATTCTGATAGTTGTGCTGGTCACACCATCACTTTTATCTTAAGTAGAGGACAGGCAGAGATTGAGTCTCCTGGACCTCTGAGAGTTAAAAGAACACAGCACAGAAGAGTTAGGCAGCTTTTCTAGACATGGTCGTAAGTTTTAGAAGTGTAGATTAGGTCTGTGGTTTTTAGTAGGTTGCCTAACTTCTCCCCCATTATACGAATTGGTTGTATTGTCTGTTATGACAATTCTACCACTGGCTTTAAGCCAGAATCTTTTTTCTTGTGGTTCAGGCACTGGCTCCCAAAGGGCCAAATTCTGAGACCCTTTTCCCCCCACGCCTACCCCCTGCTTTGAATCTACATCTGTTTGTGACGAGTGGTTTTCATAAAAAAGGTAAAAAAAAAAAAAAAAAAAAAGGAAAGAAGAAGATGAAATTAGCTTCTATGTTAACTAGATGTGCTTTGAAATATCTGCTTTATATTTAAATATTTTGATTTTAACTTTTATTATGAAACAAACCTTGCATATACACCCCCCAACATGCTGAGGAAGCAGCTGATATTTCACAATATAAAAACAGTTTGTGGGGTGCCTGGGTGGCTCAGTCGGTTGAGCAACTGATTTCAACTCAGGTCATGATATCAGGGTTTGTGAGTTCAAACCCCACGTCAGGCTTTATGCTGACAGCTCAGAGCCTTGAGCCTCCTTCAGATTCTGTTTCTCCATCTCTCTGTCCCTCCCCTACTTGCACTCTCTGTATCTTTCTCTTTCTCTCTCACTCAAAAATAAACAAACATTAACACATTTTTTTAAATTAAAAAAAAAAAGTGGTTTGCGCCTACAAGTGGCAAAGGTGTAGGAGAGCCCAGTAAGTAAAAGGGTATCTGTGTTCCATTCCTGTTAACCTGTCATCTGAGCTGATAGATAACCAGCTTGTGAGCTGAGAAAACCTTGGAGAAGAAGAAAGTATTAAACTTTAATTACAAACAAACAAATAGAAAAAGAAAACCAAATTCCCCCTCATTCAAGAATCGAAAGAAAGAAGTTGTAACTTTGGAAGTTACAACTGGTGCTAGTATTTACCATTTTGTCAGTAGACACAAATCAGACCTCCTTAGAGCCCACCATTGTGGTGTTGGTGGGGGATGTGGGGACTTGTCCTAATATGAGCCCTGCAGAGGAGCTCTTTGATAAGGTCATCGCCTTTGCTGAGCAGGAGTAATAATACCCCTGGCTGCTTAAGGATTAACTAGGGAGGGTTGTGGTTCTAGCCGCTGTCATTGCTTTAGTGCTCATAGGGTAGAGATAGGGGCAGAGTTTAAAGTTCTTGCTGCTGTGGGGATCCTGATTATTTTTAAGGAGTATAGGTGGAGGAAGTTGGGTTTATTTTGTTGTTGTTTTTTTGTTTTGTTTTTAGCAGACGCCGAGGTCTCTGAATTCTGCTTATATGAGCAAAATATAAACTGAGTCTATTATTTTTTTCTGTTCTTTCTCCTGTAATCTAACTTTGTCTGAAAAAAAAAATACACATGTTCATAGGAGAGAAAAGTGGAGTTTTAATACTTGATGTGTGTGCGATGTGGGCGTGTGTGTGTGTGTGTACACCAAACCAGGGTTGCAAATTGGCAGCCAATGCCATGATTTTGGACTTCAGAGGCACTTTGTTTGGTTAGTACATTGTAACTTTGGTTAGGTTGGTGTTTCAGATTTTTTTTATTTTTTTGGAAAAAACCTGAGTGGGAATGCACACTAGTGTTACATAGATCCTTATTTTCCTATACCTATATTTTTATAATCTATAATTCTGATCAGTGAGAATGTTCAGTTTTGGGACCTGTGGATTAAACCTTTGCCTCCCTTGTACTTTTTGAGGTTTTGTATGAGAATGAAAAAACAAAACCCCAAGCATTCTAATGTGGAACTACAGCGTTCATCTCTGAGTCATCACAACATTTTAAGCTTTTTATTTCTGTAGTTAAGGGTACATTTAATTGCAGCAAATGAATCTTCAAATTCCAGATATTCTGGGACGTGTACTGACTCAAACTTTGAGGGATTTTAATTTTTTTTTCTTTTTTTTTTTGCTTTGTTTTGTTTTAAGGGTAGGAGTGAGAGGAAATTCAGGGGCACACAAGAAGGCAAAAGGGCGGGAATGACTGATGATCATAGAAAGTCCTGACAAATTTGTAGTCAATATTGTTTGTCTAGAGCGGCTTGTATGACAAAAGAAGTGTCAGCAGCCGCCGAAGTCTCATTCTTCAGGACCAGGCCTCTGAGTTAGAATAGGGGGCTTGAGTGACATGCCTGTCGTGGTTAACTGGAAAAATCACTTCAGATGAGTGAGGAAGCCTGACAGTTATGCATTACAGGGAAAATTTAGTGTGTCTTACAAGGTTGATACAGGCACCAAATGTGACTGGCTTTAGTTTTTTCCTAATTGGCAAGGCCACAGGAAGGATAAAACCAAAGAAAGGGAGCAGTGTGTTACTTCGAATGCGTACAGAGGTGTAAAAGACTCCGAGCCCTGTTAGTTTCATGGTCACCCCTCATCTTTACCCCAGTTCTTTTCGTAGACTTCTTTCCTGTTCTTGCTTTCTAATGATTCCATGGAATAGCGACCAGGAACAAACAACTCCAGTGAGGATATGATGGAGGAGACACGACAGACCGTTGTTCTCCCTATTTCCTCACTAGCTCTGAGTGTGTTTTCCTGGCGGTGTGGGGCTGGTCAGGAACATCCCCACATGTTGCTCTGGAGCACAACAGGCTTGGTGCACTTGGTCATTTAGTAATTAGTTTATCTGTTGGCATTTCTCACCCTCAGACAGTGTGGCCTCTGAGAGAGCTATGATTTCTCATCCATATGAAGTCCGAGAGCTTATGATTTTATGGAGGTTGGAGGTTTTGGTGGATAACTGGTCCTCTGAGTTCCAAGAGATCTGTTGTCTCAGGGCCATCACCACTGACATTTGGACATGTAGGTGCAAATTGGTTATGAGGCTCTTCAGCTTAATTTTCATTGTACATTAGGGGTTCCAGCACTGTTCTCTGTAGCCCCATAGATTTGTGAGAAGCGGAGGGCAGCTTGTGGCTTCTTCTGAGTCTGTTTCTCCTCCACCACCGCAACTATCAAGCTGTGAAGTAGTGCTTCCTTTGTGCTGCCCCTTGGTAATGGGTTGAGACCGGTGGCATTTTATGAAAGGGATATGGCCCTGAAAACTTTACCTAATTCAAAACCTGCATAATTTAGGCAATAGCTTCAATTCACTTTTATAATTCATTTGTCCTGCTAGCTTTGACATTATGTTATGGTGAAAAGAAGTTAAATTTGGGGGATTTACATTACTTCAAATTTTGAGCCTGAAGGGATTTTATTAATTTTTTTTAGTATTACACCAGATTTGTGTAAAATGTAACCACACTGAGATATTCTATTGGGGTTTATGTCTGGCAACCCTTTTAATTTTTAATGCATAATCTAATGTCCTAACTCTTGCTTACAGAAATATAAGTCTAAATCTTTTGTAAGCAATAGCAGAAGCTAATTTGAGATTGATGTTGGGGTTATTACTACCTTTACATATGGCAGTTTGAAAATGTCTCAAAAAGAAATCAATTGAATTCAGTAAAGATTTATTTAGTATCTACCAAGGACGAGGCAGTGGAGCAGACATTGGGATCAGGAGTTGAAATGAAGTTAATGAGGGGCACCTGGGTGGCTCAGTCGGTTAAGCGTCTGACTTCGGCTCAGATCATGATCTCATGGTTCATGGGTTCGAGCCCCGCGTCAGGCTCTTTGCTAACAGCCAGCTCAGAGCCTGGAGCCTGTTTCAGATTTTGTGTCTCTCGCTCTCTCTGACCCTCCCCTGCTCATGCTGTCTCTCTCTCAGAAATAAATAAAACATTAAAAGAATGAAAAAATAAAATTCATTTCTTGGAGAAACTTTCTATTTTCTGAAATAAATATCCTACTCAGCCTATTGATACATATAAATATGGATTCACTAAATGTGGATTTGCTTAAAAACAAGATATGCCCAGCTAACCTCATTTCCTTTTTTGATAGAGTGGAGAGACTGGTGGGGAGGGGAAATGCCACAGACAAAATGTGTCTGGATTTCAGGAAGACATTTGACAGAGTCTCTGTGATGTCCTTGTGGGAAAGATGAAGATATGTGAGCTCAGTGATAGTTAAGCTAGGAGGATCCATTGCTAGCTGATGGTGATTTGGAAAGGGCACTCAGGAGGGAGTTGTCAGGGCTCTGTTTTTTGACCCTACCATTTCCACATCTTGATGTGAGGTTTGGATGATCTCAATAGAGAGGAAAATTTGGAAATGAGAGCAAATAAGAATATGAAGTTTGAAATCTTCATTTCAGTGAAACATGCACCATGCATTTATAGTCTGGGGGAGACCTCCCTTTCTGTTGGAGGATTCTTGTTGACTGTGAGCTCTGTCTGATTATCAATGTGATGTAGCTTCTGTGTGAAATAAAGTGATCTTCAGCTGCTTTTAATTAGAAATGCAGTTTGATAGCAGGGGAATAATAGTCTTACTATGCTCTGCTATAGTAAGACCACTGAGAGTGTGGTTCAGCACTAGACACTGTATTTTGATTTTGTGGGGAGAGATGATAACAAGCTAGAGCAAACCCTGATAGTGAAAAGTCTGGGAAACTAGAAAGAGTTGGAGGATATAGGGCTGTTTAGTTTGGAGAAAAGAAGGCTGGGAGATGGGGCTGGTGACCTGATACATGGTTTCCAATATTTAAAGAAATGTCTAGCAGAACAGGAATTGCTCTTCTGCATAGTTCCAGTAGAATAGGATCAAATGGTACAAAATGTGGGGCAACAGGAGCTCTTTAAGCAATGAGAACTCTTAGAGAATAGAATGACCTGCTCATTATTGGATAAATTCAAGAAGAGGGGAGCGGATGGATGTCTAGGAAGGTTGTACAGGCCATATGTCAGGATGGATGAAAATATGGGGCTGGGGGTTGACAAACTGGTGATGGTTAAGTTCTGGTTTTGCTAGTTGGCTGTGTGAAACTTGGGCAACTTCTTTAATATCTCCACACTTCATGTTTCTCTTCTATATAATAGTAGTTCCTTTCTCCTATGTTTGCTAGTGAAGATGTAAGTTACATAATCCATGTAAAGTGCTCTACACACTAGGTTACCTAGTACCTAGCAAATACTCAACAAATTGCAGTTATTGCGATTACTAGTTCTGGTGTGAGGGAGTGTTGAAAGAGATGTTTTCCTTTCCAGACCTAGCATTTTATATTCCTAATCCATATAAGGCTTAAAAGGGACAAACATATCTGGGCCCTAGTCCTGGAAAACCTTTAATTCCTTTCGCATCTCTCTTCTTCCCATTGCTCCTACTCAGAGCTCCTTTCAACTTCTTTAAGGGATATATCCTGGAGCACAAGGGTTGGTTTTCTTTTTCTCTAATTTATGTGTCATCAGAAATGACTTGGCAGTGGCCTTGAGAAGATGGGCTTCCTTTCTGAGGACCTATGGGCATGCTTTTGCTCATTTGCTTGGGAAATAGCGATCATATTATACAGTAAACGAGGGAAGGATATGCCTAAATTAAAATTGTGTTAGGGATTTTTATGCCTACCAACTCGTTATTGTTTCTGTGTCTTGTATTAATATAATGTGAGTTCAGTAAGTATTGAAATGATTGTTCAATTAAAGAGAATTATAGTCATTGTTAGAGAACAAAAGACAAATGCGGCAGAGGCGTAGCCCTGTATTACGTTTTCACCCGACTTCTGCCACAGTTTGCTGACAGAACACCCACGCCACATTTGTTGCAAGGGAAAACCGTTTCCAGGAGTCCAGCTTTTTCCGTAGCCACCTCCGGTCTCTAAATTGCCTGAACACGCAGCAGAAAGTCACCAGAGGGCATACTCTGACCATTTATTATCAAGGGACTAACTGCTGGGAAGAACCAGACAATTCTCATTTAGGTCGTCTTTTGGACGAAGAGGCAGTTTCTAACTCTCACTTGGGAGCATTTGGAGTCTGAAGGCTGCCTTGCTAAATAAACCACTACCCAGCCTTGGGGAATCAGCAGAGGCATTGTACTGAGTGACCACATTTTCAGATCTTTCTGTTCCTGTGTTGATATCAATGTTGTCCTCAAAAGCTGGGCAGGCAGTGGGTGAGCAGAAAGACCTCTGGCCTAGAAACCCAGAGACATAGGGAATTTGGCTCCAGCCTTAACTGATTTCTTGAATTTCAGCAAACTAAACTTCGTGCCCTCGATCTTAGTTTTTCACATGTAAAATAGAAGACTAGAAAGATTAAGTTCTAGCTGTAAGTGATTGAATTCGTTTCTTTGTCCTATCTCTATCCTCCCTTTCCTTTATGATTAAACTAAAGGAGAAATGGGGATTTTACCCATACTGTGTTTGGGGTAGGTCTGTTATGAGCTTGTAGTGCTGAAGAGACCGTGTGCAAAGCACACTGCACATTGTTGAATGGGAAGCTAAGCATCCGTGATTTGAGCATAGACCTCTCCTACTTCTTTGTTCAGGATTTCCAGACTGGGGCATGCCTACCCCAGAAATGGAACAGCCATGGGACCAGTATAGCCCAGTATTTTGGAGCATTGATTATACTTAAGAATTTAGGGGAAAGCAAAGACTTTTTTATTTTAAACACATGTTATGGAACATAATTTAAATTTTTGCATGCGTTTTTTTATTGTGAAATAAAAGATTTCAAAAACTTGGGGTTTATAGTTGGATGCTCTAGGTTTTCTGGGATTCAAATTATTTCTTCATTGTACTAGACCTGTAATGGAAGCCTCCACTGGAAGGAAAGTTTGGGGAAATTTAACCCTTGGGGTATGTTTTGAATGTGTCTTAGGTTGAGTTCTCTGGTAGCACAATTGGAGGCAAGCGTTCAGCTGCATGCAATTTACTGAGGCGTGCTCTTTTAGGAAAACAAAAATGTTGCTAATAAGTGAGGGGAACTGGGTAAGAAAGACAATGATGTGGCCTCAAGGAAAAAAATGAATAAATTACATCATGTAATTGACCCCTGTTAAGGTAAGGTGGCTGGGAGTTTGTACCTCTATATCAGTTAGTCATTGTCTATAGGGTCTTCCTGCACATAATCTGAGAGGTGGCTCTGTTTAGTGGGAGTGGGAAAGAAAGAGGGGGTTGGTTCCCCAGATTAAAAACAGTTGTGAATTGTGCGCACCCAGCGGTGTGCTAGAGTCACACAGCTCCTACGGCTCACACGAGCTGACTGTGTGCATTGCTTCCCAGTTCCCCACTCAGTGACCTCATTCTGCTAGCTTTGATGGGAACATTTTCTTCTGGGAAATCAACAAAAGCCACAAATCAGGGCTCTTATATTCCCACCAAGAGCCAGTTGTTAAACATTGACCAGTGTACCTCTGGGGTAAGACTCTTGGCAGCTAAGGGGTAGTGCCCTGGCTGGTGAAGGGGATCGGAGCAGGGCATCAACGGCATCTACTACTTTGGGGATATAGAAGACCTGCCCACAGATGCTCTCCCGAACTAACTTGTCAGTTGGCAAGGAGTGTTTGATTTTCTTAGCCTCTTTTAAAATGCGCAATATTGCGAGGCAGAGAACTAATAATTCACAACCTAACAGTCAAAACAGTTGGTTATGTTTTTTAAGTGCATGAGAAGAACAGAGCAGAGGTGTGGAAAGAGCATGTAAATGGAACTACCTGCAGTAAGGGACCAGGAAGGACTCTACTGTATTGCTTAGGGACAGAATTCAGAAAAACTATGATACTATAGTGTTTTCTGGGAGATAGCTTTTTAGAACTTATTTAAAATATTGCACTTGACTGAGATGATGGAGGGTTAAACTTTTATTATGGAAAACGTATTAGGCAAAATTTCAAACACACACATATTCATATGAGAGTATAATAAACTCTTGTACTTACCACTCAGATTCAACAATTATGAATTTATGGCCAGCCTTGTTTCATCTGTACCCCCATCCCTTTCCCCCTGGGAGTAGGGGAAGTTTTAAAGACTTAGTTAATTGGGTAAATGTTGAACGTGGCCTAGGAAACAAACAAATTTGCCAGGGGTTGGGGAAAAGGTTTTTGACAGACTAAAGGCATAGCAGCTGTGACCACTTTCGCTAATATGTTAGGAAATAGTAGGAATCATTTGAAGACACATGAAATGCGTTATATGGGATCTGTATTCTGATTAACATCAAGGTCTTTTTATCTCCAGCTCCTCCTAAAGTGAAGAGCTGGTGATAGAAAGAAAAGAGGAGAAGTGTTACAGGTTTCCTATCAAAGAAGCTTCATACTCTTCGCTGCCTAAATACTTCTTATCCTCTGGGCTTTTTCTTCCTGTTCAGAGGTATAGGAGCAAAATATCAAGATAATTGTGAGTATAGATTATAAATGATCTTCTAGCCTGAGAGTAAGGCTTCTCACCATTCCGATAAAATCAGAATTTTGACTCTTATTTGATGAGCAAAGAAACTTTCTTAAATAAGCTTATGCCTTCTTATGATAGGTTTACTGTGTTTACAGTGATGGATTAATGGCCTGTGTACTTTTTTTGCCCTTCCTTTTTCCTTTTACTGTCTTTGGGTATTTGAGATAAGTGACCTTTTTCTGAGAATAGGAGGTTTTCTTCTATGTACTTTCTGGCCATTGTATGTTCCTTCATACTGTTGTAATTCCAAAGATAATACAGATGTGAGCTCTTGACTACCTAGAGCTGCAAGAATAAGTAATACAGCCCCAGGAAGACCATGTTTGGAAAATTAATAATTCAGGATGAATGAATAAGCCAGGAAAGACTCAGTTCAGTCATTATATATTTATCACTAGAAACTTCTACCAAGGTTAGTTGGAAGTGGACTATTAACTCGAAAAATTAGACCATTGGGAACTTCAGAAAGCCAGTGTTGAGGGAGGAGTAGATATAATAACAGAAGAGAAACAACTCTGTCTAGGTTATTGTCTAGCTATTTTTTTTTTTGAATGTTTTATTTATTTCTAGGAGAGAGAGAGAGAGACAGCGTGAGCAGGGGAGGGTCAGAGAGAGAGGGAGTCACAGACTGAAACAGGCTCCAGGCTCTGAGCTGGCAGTCAGCACAGAGCCCGACGCGGGGCTCGAACCCACGAACGCGAGATCATGACCCAAGCGAAAGTCGGACGCTTAACCGACTAAGCCACCCAGGCGCTCCTATTGTCTAGCGCTTTTATAATAAATTGGTTGCGGCTACTTTATTGGAACTGCCCATGATAAAGCCTGGTCCTTCATGCCTGTGGAGAGCCTGAGAAAGGAGCTGCTCTGATGCTGTAGACAAGGGTTTTCACTTGCTGGTTGCATGGAAAAGGTTGTTGACAGGGTCCATGTGGATCAAAGGCAGAAAATAAAAGAAAGCATTCTTTCCTAAAGGATGGTTATAGCTGAAGATTTAAAAGGCTGTGCACGTATCAATTCCTACAACTCATCTCTTCAAGCTATTAAATCTTGAAGATGTATTTGTTAAATTTAAGATTGACCATATGCTGGCTGAATTTCTGTTTAAGGATTTCCCACTGTTATTGGGAATCAGACTTAATTCTTTCACTGGAGTTCTTGGCTTTATTATTATTATTATTATTGGAGCACACTTTTCCTTGTTTTCTTTTCCTGAAATGTTATGGTATCAACGTAAAAATAATCTGCAATCAAGGTGCATGAATATTTTTGACATGTTATTAAAAACCACAAGTTTTCTAGAACATGTTCCTACGTGTATATATATTAAGAGAAGTTTGATTTCATTTTTTAATGGAATTTACTTTTTAGAGCACTTTTTAGATTCACAGAAATATTGATTGGAAGGTACAGATATTTCTCATATAGCCCTTATCACCCTATATGCACAGACTCCCCCCACTGTCAACATCCTGTGTCAGAGTGGTACATTTGTTACAATCAATGAAGCTACACTTACATATCATTATCACCCAAAGTCTATAATTTACTTTAGTGTTCGTTTTTGGCATTGTATATTCAATGGGTTTTGACAAACGTGTAGTGACTTGTATTCACAATTATAGTATCCTACAGAATAGTTTCAGGATTTCATTTTTAAAAACCTAAATTCTTGCATAAGTTTTATTCTCTTAGGCTACCCTGATTTGTCTTCAAACCAAGCACTGTTCATGGTCCTTGCATGTTACAATATACATAGAAGTGCATTTTATAAAAAGTGAAGTTAGATCAAAAATTTTTGTTAGAGCATAGGCTTAGTGAACAAAGAGGAAAAGAAGTTTGAAATGTAAAGCTGTTATCCCAAACAATAGAATCCACTGACAGACTGAGGTTGTTGGTGTGTAGTCAGTCAGTCTAAGTAGAGGGCTCATTAAATTCAAGACCGTTATTGGTCATTGATCCTGAATAGAGGCCACTAGACAACAACGTCAGAAATGCTTTTACAAGAATCTCTTTCGAGCTCCTTTTGAACTTTTGTCGCTCAGACTCTTTAAAAACATACTCATGTGGGAATGAGTCCAGTCTGATTTATATTAGTTTATGGTGGAACAAGTACCAGTACCTTTCATTTCTTCAAGTGGTGCTAGGATAACCTTAGGCAGCGTGAGTGACCAAATTCTCAAAGTCCACTTGACAGTGGATACATGTTAGTCACGTGAGTTACCCTAAGATTCCAACTGTGTAATGAATTGATTTCCTAAAGGCCACGTTTAGGAAACCTAGACCTTTGATGCACTTGATTTGTTGTGACAGGAATAAAGGGGAAGTAGAGGATTAAGATTAAATGAAGGGTAGAAAAATATTAGGAAAGTGATAGGACAATAAATGCCACAAGTGTAGGGGAGAAAAAATAATTTTATCTCTACATTGTTCTTGCTTGAGACTACTCTGCCCCCTGTAAAAATAGATTAGCAGGAGAAAAAAAAAGTTCATTACATACATAAAGGAACCCCAGAAGATAGGATACTTGAAAGAAGGCCAGAACATGGAGGCTCATATACCATAATGATCCAAGGAAAGGAACAAGTGTCTGGAGCATCAAAGAGGGGAAGCCAATTCCTGGCAAGGCAAGACAAATCATGGTGAGAAGAGGAAATGTTTGGCAAACAAAGGTTTCCCTGAGTGGATTTTAAAAGTTCTCATCACAGGAAGAAAAAAAATCTAACTACATAAGGTGATGGGTGTTAACTACACTGCTGTGTAGTGTAGTGTTAATATCACTGCTGTCGTCATTTTACAATATATACAAATATTGCATCATTAGATGGTATACCTGAAACTAGTGTGATGTTATAAATCAATTATATCTCAATTATAAATAAACAAAAACCCAAAACCGATGTTGCCCTGCTATGCAGATAAATCTCTCAGGTGAAAAAGTGATTTCTGGTAATAGCTTTCTTCCTGGTAAATGTACCCTTTCCAAGGTAAATTTCCCTTATAAAAGGGTAACTTTTATTCTGTTTTAGAGTTTCTGTCTGTAATTCACAATAATCCTTATGCCAAAGAGGCATATTTTGGGGTGGCATATTCTGCTACCCTTCAAAAAGTATATGCTTAAAGAGGAAATGTAAACTACTGCTGAATGTGTATATCAGTTCTTCAGCCTTGACATGAATATGAGTACTGACCACCAAAGGGCAGGTCAAGGGAGAGCACTGGTTCTGAGATACAGAAAACTAGGTAGGTGCGGACCCACCCAGCTCCTGGGGTTTGCGAGGATTAAAGGAATATTATTATGTGAGAAAAGTACTTTGCAAGCTACAGAACTCTAGTTATCTTAACATAACAACTGGAATCTATTCCAAAAGATCTTATGACAAAAACTTACATGAATGAAGCAAAATGGCATGTAATTAAATTCTAATTTAGATTATGTAGATGTCATTCCTATAGGATCCCAGGGATGGGGAAAATCGAGGTAAAATGAAGTGTTAACTGAATGCTTTGTGGAAGAGAACAGTTTTGAGCTTGTTCTTTAAAATTTTCTTTTTATGTTTTATTTATTTCTAGGAGAGAGAGAGAGAAAGACAGTATGAGCAGGGGAGGGTCAGAGAGAGGGAGTCACAGACTGAAACAGGCTCCAGGCTCTGAGCTGGCAGTCAGCACAGAGCCCGACGCAGGGCTCGAACCCACGAACTGCGAGATCATGACCTAAGCGAAAGTCGGACGCTCAACCGACTAAGCCACCCAGGCGCCCCTTGAGCTTGTTCTTTAAAGGAAGGTAAAATAAACCATGGGAAAGGCGGGTTCGGGGGAAAGTATTCCAGTCAGGGAGGAATTTAAGATAAACTAGGGAGGGACAGGGAAGGATGGGCTGGGACCTGTGGAGAAATCTAGAACAAAGAGTAACCATTCATTTGTTTAATTGTCATGTATGGAGCTCCAACTCAGTGTCAAGTTGTGGAGATAACAGAGACAGTAAACCGAGGGCTCGGGCCTCGAGTATTCAAGTCTGGAACATCTGTGTTAAAAAGTGTTGGACAAGACAGTGCAGGTGGCATTAGAGATATGCAGGAAAACTTCAGTGATGAAAAGTGGACTTGAGTGATCATGATTAAGGAGCATGAAAGAAAAGAATCAGAAATAGAAATAAGATGAAGGTAAGAATTCACATTAGTTTCTTGACTGAGTCCAACTTTCTACTAGTAGAAGGTCCTTGGATTTGCTGCCTAACTTCTCCCCTGCCCAGTTTCTTTAAATATAGGTGAGGATGATAGTACGGGCAGACTGGGTATCTTTACTTGATATTGATAATGTAAGAATTTGGGTTCCTACTGTTAAGGGGAAAGTGATTGGAAGGGGAGTGGGTAAAGAAAGATGTGTAGAAAACTGGGGAAAACAGCAAAAACCGAGGCGTGAGGCAAGCCACAAAATGATTCAGAATGCATAAGAAGCACATTCAAATGAAAACTAATAGAAGACAAAACAAGGGTAGAAACTGGGTCTCCAAATAGTGGGCAGCACCTGCAGTGGAATGGAAAGAGCTGGATTTGGAGCTTGAACTCCTGCACTCCTACTTGAAAATTTAATGACTTAAAGCAAGGCACAATCCCATCTTGTTGGTGGAAAGATTCATGGATATAATGCAGTAAGAAACACTTGACACATAATAGGCACTCAGTAAATATTTAAATACATTTAATCTGGCGAGATATATTCTTGTTGTAAAGATGTGTTTTTACTATAAACAGTACTTAATGAGGGTAAAACTCAATAATACAAATTGAACATAAGGGACTGTAAATAAGGCTGAGCAAATAGGAGACAGGATGGCATAGCTATGAGGCTAACAGTTCAGATTTCAACATACATTGGCTAGGGGTTATTCTTCTTTCTCCAAGGCAGTGATATTTACTGATGAGGTAAACCTAATGAGCCTCTACTAGATTTTTCTGCCAGGAGCACAGTGACATTGCCCACCTGCTGTTTCTCCTCTGAGGTTACTTCACTAAGGAGAATTTTTTATATGACACCTCATCAGGCACTTGGTACCTCTGTGATGCCATATGCAGAAAGCCATTCAGCAGGAACCCTGATAGATCCCAAACCCCCTAGGGCTGCCTGGAATAAATGCTTCTGACCAAATAAGACCCTGCATTTAGCAACCCTTTGAAGGTGAGGTCTGTGTGGCCACAGGCCTGGTCTTTGGTCCAAGTAGCTGATCCTGTGGTTGTGCTTTGGGCTGAGGCATGAGAATCATGAAGAGATGTGGGTTTGAGGGACAGTAGATCATAAAGTGCTGTGGCCGCAGCAATGATTTGGTAATGTATGTCTATGACCGAGCCAAAGGGGTGACAAAAGGAAGGGATAGCCTAGCACTTGATATCAGAGGGAACTGGAGGTCTGTGCGCCCTGTGGATTCTGAGAAGCAGGGCATTTTTGTTTGCTTATTTAAATCTGAATTTTAATTAGATTGTTTCAGCTGAAACTGGAAGTCAGAAATTGAGTAAATATCTCCAACTTATTTTAAGCAATATGAGAATCTATTCAACCTAGCTGTCTAGAAGACTTGGTTTCAAATTTTTTATTTTATTAACAACTTGATTCTCTGCTATTTGCCAAGCTTTGGTTCAGGCATTTTGCTGAGTTGAAAACTGTGGAAATTTGTTGTAATTGGAGGGGAAAGAATCACATGTGGTTTCTTCCAAACCTTTTTCCATTTTTTTTTTTTCTGTTCTGAATTCCATGGGAAAATTACCCAGAAGGGTTATTTTCTCCTTTAATGATGCAACAATGCTTGGTTTGCTTTGCCTGTTTTTATTTTCTAGCTGCATTATAATTACATTTTCCCACACAACTTACTTTTTTCCTTCCAAATTAGTAGATATAAAATTCTGATGGCTCTTTAGGGAGCTAATCTTCAGATATTCTCTCCTTGGGCTGTCCTTTGTGTGGGAATAGATGTTGTTGGACAGCCAGGCCCCGGTCTGCAGGCTTTGTGGCAATCCATCACCCCAGGCCCTTTAATTAGCAGTTGCAGGTGAATCACTAATTGGCCCCACATTTGCATACACAAGCCAGAGATTTGCAGGTTTACAGTTATAAATCTTAATCATTCAGACAGGGCATAAATGTTAGAATTCATCCCTCATTCCTTACAATCGCCTCATCAGCTGCTTACAAAGAGAGTTGTCCTATATTGGTAATTTTAAATTGGTGAAAAATGACTTGCTATATTAATTTGCTAGAAAGGCGTGGTATTTTGAATAAAAAAGGACTAAGAAAAAAACCAAAGTAAAGGCATTTACCCAGGCCTCCTTGAGACAGCAGCAAGGGGACAAGGTGCTTGGTAAATGGCACATGGTTTAACTTTTTTTATTGCTTTGCATTCCATGGTGGCATTAGCTTGGTGAACGCTAGCAAAGAAAAGCCTCAAAAGGATTTTATACTTTCCTAAGACAGGTCAGTGTAAGCGACAGTAGTGAAAGTTCTTTACTCTGGGCCCATATTGATCCTGACCTTTAGAAACCTGAAAGAAATTCAGGCTTATTAACATTGGGTCTGATCAAAGGGACAGTCTGCTCTCAGAACTCATGGTGACTCCTGATCAGTGAGGATGCTGTAGACCTTTAGGTGGCTACTTTGTTTGTCAAGGTTTATGATCCTCTGTCTGTTTGGAGGCAGAGATGCTCCCAGCTTCCAGTAATTTCTAAGAAAATTCTAATTGGTAATTCAGTTAAATAAATAATCACCAACAACCCATACTAGTTACAAAAGGATCACATGTGTTGAGAACTAGACTACCCATGGGATAAAACCTAAGTTGGTCTTCGGCCAGCGACACAGGAGAATGGAAGCACAAAGACAACTGATGTGACAATTGCATTGGCCTAATTAATAAACAACAATCTCTTAAATGTATTTAGTTTCATATGAGAGGTAATATCAGTGTTTCTTTTTAAGGCCATCACCATGGACCACACAGGGCTCTCAGTCTAGAGTACAATCAAGTAGGTATGAACAGTAGTAAGAGACACTTCTGGTATATGTTCCTGCCATGTAATCCTCATATCAGGCCCTAAATGCCCCTTCTTCCTTAAAAGAAAGTAAGCTAAGGTGGCTAATATTTTTATTTGAGATGATTATAGTACTCCAATTGTACGTTACATGAAATTGGCTATGCTTCTGCCTTTGTTGACTGCAGGGCTCACTGATGGCCATGTTGATTGTCTCAGTCTTAGAGACTGCCCTCTTTGATGTTGTGTGATGTCATTTTCTAGCCATTACCTACGTAATACTTTCTCCTTCTCCCAAATTAACCTTGTATTGCCCCTTCCAATTTCTTTCTCCTGTTCCCTTCTAAAAAATCAGGCTGCTTGCTTGTAGGGGATAGAGAGAAAACAAGGAAAGGAGAAAAGACATACGTATTAGCTTTTGCTGCAATATGTTATATAACAATACCAAACCTCAGGGTTCTACAAAATCAGACATTAATTTCTCGCACACAGGTTTGTGGTCAGCTCTGATGCTATGTTCTAGCCTTCAGGTTAAACTCCTGTCTGTTCCATGTGTCTCTCATTTCAGGGCTATTTGGGGCTTTCTCTTCTCATGGCAGAAGGAAAACAGAAGTGAGCACAAGAGGCCAAGTCAAACCATACAAGTACATTACATTTTTTTAATGTTTATTTTTGAGAGAGACAGAACGCCAGCAGGGGAGGGACAGAAAGAGGAGACCCAGAATCTGAAACAGGCTCCAGGCTCTGAGCTGTCAGCACAGAGCCTGACATGGGGTTCAAACTCACAAACCCGAGAACATGACCTGAGCCAAAGGCAGAAGCTTAACTGACCTAGCTGCCCAGTTGCCCCCATATAAGTACATTTAAAGCTGCTGTTTGGTTGTGGCATGTGGTATGCATTATATCTACTCTGATTGCATTGGTCAAAGCAAGTCATATGGTCAAGGCCAATATGAGTGGGATGCAGAAGTATACTCTTCTCACAGAGTTAGAGTCAGAAAGGGGAAAGTGGATCCATAATGCAACCTTGCATTCATGGCTGTGTTTCAGTAGAGAGCTTTTTAAGTTTAGTGATGCTTACTCTGGGAGTAGTCCTGGGCCCTAGAGAATTGGGAAAGAGAAGAAATATAATTTAAAATTTATTGTTGTCATGTGCCTGGATGGCTCAGTTAATTAAGGGTCCAACTCTTGATTTTGGCTTAGGTCGTGATCTCATGGTTTGGGGGATCGAGCCCTGCATAGGGCTCTACGCTTGCAGTGTGGAGCCTGCTTGGGATTCTCTCACTCCCTCTTTTTCTCTTCCCCTCCCCTGCTTATGCTCTCTGTTTCTCTAAAAATTAAATAAATAAACTTTAAAATGAAATGTATTATTGCATATTACGAATGGGGTCTTCCAGAAATGCAAATACATTGAGTTACTTTTAAAATTACTTTTGGTGTTTGGATTTTATTCCCTTGAATATAATGTTACTCTAAGCTTGGACCACATAGGTCTTCTGGATTTTATGGATTATGAGTGTGTGTATATATATATATATACACACACACACACATACACATATGTGTGTGTGTATATATACACACTATATATATATATACACACACACACACTATACACACACACACACACACACACACACACTAAAATTTGGTGGCAGACCTGTGAAGGGTATGAAGTGAATTAGTAGTAGCGTCATTGACTTGTTTGTCAGTCTTCTGATATTGTCTGCCTGTTACTATCTACTCTTCTGATATTGTGTATTCTTGGTAAATGACTTCATCTCTTCAGTTTCCTCTTCTGCAAAATGTTGGTAATAATAGTAACTTTCGGACAAGGTTATTGTGTGGACTAGGTGAGGTTATAATCACAAATCACTCAATATAATGCTTTGCTCACAGTAAATGCTCAATAAATGGTAGCTACTGATGTTATCGGTAATAGTATTATTGGTGCCATGGATATGTGAACCTGAAAGACTGACATTTGAATCACTTAGAGGGGAGCTTTTGGTGGGGTTTTAAATCTTCCTCTTCCTTTGAATAAAAAGATTGTTTTTGGAAAACCTGATACTTGATTTATATAATGTATAATATAAGTGATAAAAGAGAAATGACAGTTATAACCTATTGATTAAACACCATGCAATTGTTTTCTTTTGGTTGTGCAAAATTTTAACTACATTTTCTTTCTTTGTTGAAGTTATCTGGAAACCCATTCTGGGAATTATGAAGCATATGGAAATTCCAGATTTATATCCTTTCATTCTTCTTCTGTTCTTACCCCTACCATTTAGACCAGTAGTTTTCAACTCTGGATGCACTTTAGTATCACCTGGGAGAAAATACTTGTAAATCATATGTATGATAAGGGGTTAATATCCAAACTATATGAAGAATTCATACAACTCAATAGCAAAAGAAATCTGATTAAAAATGGGCAGAAGAGTGGAATAGACACTTTTCCAAGAAAGACATACAGATGACCAATAGGCACATGAAAAAATTCTCATCGGGGCGCCTGGGTGGCTTAGTCGGTTGAGCGTCCGACTTTCGCTTGGGTCATGATCTCGCGGTTCGTGGGTTCGAGCCCCGCGTCGGGCTCTGTGCTGACTGCCAGCTCAGAGCCTGGAGCCTGTTTCAGTCTGTGACTCCCTCTCTCTCTGACCCTCCCCTGCTCACGCTGTCTCTCTCTCTCTCCTAGAAATAAATAAAACATTAAAAAAAAAAAAAAAAAAGAAAAAATTCTCATCATCACCAATCATCAGGGAAATGTAAATCAGTACCACAATGAGATATCAGCTCATGCCTTTTAGAATGGCTAGGATCAAAAAGACAATAACAAGTATTGATGGGGATGTGGAGAAAAGGGAACCCTTGTGAACTCCTGGCAAGAATGTATTGGTGCAGCTGCTATAGAAAACAGCATGGAGAATCCTCAAAAAATTAAAAATAGAACTACCATATAATCTAGCAATTTCACTTTTGGGTATGTATCTGAAGAAAACAAAAACACTAACTTGAAAAGGTTTATGCTATTAACACAGACCCCCGCCGTGTTAATAGCAACATTATATACAACAGGCAAGCTATGGAAACACCCTAAATGTCCATCAATGGATGCATGAATAAAGAAGATGTGGTATATATATAATGGAATATATTCATCTGTAAAAAGGATATAATTTTATCATTTGTAACAACATAGATGGACCTTGAGAGCATTATGCTAAGTGAAATAATTCAGAGAAAGACAAATACCATATGATCTCACTTATATGTGGAATACAAAAAACGAAAGACAATAAACTCCCACAACCATAACAAAATATACTCATAGATAAAAGAGAACAGATTGGTGGTTCTCAGAAGTGGGTAGGAGAGTAGGGTAAAATGGGTAAAGGGAGTCAAAGGATACAAACTTCCAATCATAAAATAAATAAGTCACGGGAATATCATTTATAGTATGATGATTAATGTTAATATTATAGTATTACATATTTGAAAGTTGCTAGGAAAGGAAATCTTAAAAGTTCGTATTATAAGAAAACAAATTTTGTAATTTTGTATGGTGTCGGATGTTAACCAGACTTGTGGCAATCATTTCCCAATATATACAGATATTGAGTCATTAAGGTGTATACCTGAAACTACTGTAATGTTGCGTGTGAACTGTACTTCACTTTAGCAGTAAAATAATAAAGGGGCGCCTGGGTGACTCGGCTGGGCATCCAGCTTTGGCTTAGGTCATGATCTCGCCATTTGTGAGTTTGCACCCTGTGTTCATCTCTGTGCTGACAGCTCAGAGCCTGGAGTCTGTTTCAGATTCTCTGTCTCCTTATCTGCCCCTCCCCTACTCATGTTCTGTCTCTCTCTCTCTCAAAAAATAAACATTAAAACAAATAAAAGTAAAATAATAAAAATTCAAAAACAATAAAATTTGTGATACCTGAGCCACACCCCTGGATATTCTTATTCATTTGGTCTATTGAAAATCTCTAGACTAGATCTCATTTCTAGAAACCTCAACTCCTATCTTCTCTCTTTGTTCTACTCTATAATCAATTAATCAGTTCTCACCTCTTCTACCAAGCTATCCCTCAGTGTCTGAAAAGAGCAAAGGTTTATCTCTTTTGGCACTCTGTGGCATCCCACACCACGTAGGGGCTCTACACTCTGGCTTCTTCACTCCTGGATCTAGGTTGGCAGCTGTTCATCTTCCTGGAATATGGCTGCTCGTGGTGTTGGAGGAAGAGGGCGTAAGGACAGCAAACACTGGCAATTAAGTGCTCCAGCCCCAAAGTAACTTGTGTCACATTTGATTAAGACATTTTGCTTAAAACTGGCCACCTGGCTACTCCTAACTTGAGGAAGAGGGAATATGCAAACCTTCTCTTCCGCCAGCAGGAGAAACAAAGTATATATGAGTAGCCCCAACATCTACCACATTTGGCAACACTTTGCCATACTTCTCTTAACTTGCCGGAATTCCCTTTGCACCAAGCTATACTGAATAGAGATTTGTTATTTTACTGCATGTGATTTTGAATTTTATATCTGGAAGAGACCTTAGAAATAATGTGATTTAGCTTCCTTAGAGATTTTGATTCTGAAAACCAAGGGATTCCAATTTGTTTATTTCTAAACAAATATTCAAAACAGCGAATGTTTTCCATTTTTCTTTTCAACGAAGGACAAAATAACTTATTATTGGGATGGAGAGCTACTGGGAGGAAATGAATTTCTGCCCCTAGCTGCTATGGAGTGCATTCTTCATTTAAAGGGGGCCTTATGCTTCATGGCACATTTGTAGAATGGTTACTTCTTGTTCCCTGTTGGCCTTGTGTCCACTTGCACTTTAGTGATATTAATAGTTACTAAGGAAATAAGACTTTTGGAGAAAGCTACATAATCTTGGCCATTCCAAAGTTTTAGTAAATATGTTTTTACCATGAGGTAGCCTCAAGAGAGGCAGGCTAATAAACTAGACAAGATAATCATATCATGTGTAGAGCAGAAACTATGCTTATTCCCCAGTGAAATAAGACTTCTCAGGCCTCAGTGGAGACAGATGAATTTATCATTCTGTAGCAGCAGGGTGAGTCATAGCCTGGGTGGCAAATTATGTAAATATTAACGGAGATTCCAAACTCTTCTGTGTCTGCACTAATTTTGATGTTGTGTTAGCAGCTGAAGGTCAAGGCAGAGAGAGAGAGAGAGAGAGAGAGAGAGAGAGAGAGAATGGTATGGGTGGGGCTTGGTATCTTCTATTATAAGGATTATCCCTCTATTTATTTTTTTAAATTCTTTTTGTCTCTTGGCATCTGTAGCCATCTTAAAAACTCTACATGATGCTAGAGCACACTTTATTCTGGAAATCCACTGTAACTTTTGCCATAAGGTTATTTGACCTCTTTCTTTCTAAGTTCACAGTGTCAGTCTTTGAGGTGAATAATTTCAAACAGATTTGCCTCCCAAGAGCCCTTTTCTTTGTGGAGCAAACCATGAAGAAACATTTGATGAGTGGGTGAAATGATGAATACCCTCAACCTCACAAACTATTAGGAATCAATTTCTCAGCATCATATCTAATTATTCTCCTTTCCCCCATTTCATTTCAGGAATCTCAAGGTTAAGGAAAAGCAGCTGAAAAAACAGTATTCTTGGGGGATGTTCATGTAATGCCCATTTTTTGTTTTCTGTAACTGTAGGATAGGAAAGTGAGGGAACTTTCAAAATCTGACCCTATAATTGCCAAAAAGGGACACAGAAAAAAAAATGCCCTGTTTTGTAGAGATAATACTGTTGCTAGGAATATTAGAGGTCTTAGTGTCTAATGGTTCCCAAAATGTGATCCTTATGTGACATCAGGTGTTCTGAGTTGGGAGGAACCTATGAAGGAATGGATGGAGATCCAGCTAATGTGGATACCCAGCTAATGTGGATACCCAGATGGGCCAGGAGGGAAGAGAGCTTTAACTAGGTTGCTTTGAAAAGGCTATACACATGATGTGATAATCATGTTTTTTTGTGGTTGACACTAGAATGTGATTTATGTGTGAAGGTATAGAAGTAGCAGGATAACAATAAGTGAAAGGCATTTGAGATGAAAAGGCAGGAAGAGGAATTTGTATTGCTGAAGGGGGTAGGTGGCCTTTGTATCATTACAAGAGGTCCAAAATTTGTAGAACAGGTAGTTTGAAAATTACTCCTCTACTGTAGGTGACACATGCAACATCCTGTGTCTGGGTGTTAAGTTATACAAGACAGTTGTTCACGATAATTTAAGATCGGAATGGGTTCCACATACATGCTTCACAGCAAGTTTAGTGTTTGAGCACCTTTAGAGTCAAAATGTATACATAAAATAGTAGTCACATTCATCCATGTAACTCTTGCTGAAGTCCAAAACCACTTCTGTTGTTAGGTGCCCTGGAGATAGAGAACAATTGATTGTATAACTAAGATGTGTTTTTGTTCCAGATGACAGAACCCCAACTCCAACTAGCTTACCAAGGACAGAATTTACTGGCAAATAAAACCAAAGTATAGGAAGGGCAGGAGTATGGCTGATCCCTTTACTTCCATGTAAACAGCATTGAAGGACAGGACTGTGACTGATACAGTTTGAGTCTGGAAGGAATGGGTACTGTGATTGGCAGCTCCAGTAGATCCTTATGTAAGAGCCAGGCAGAAATTAGTCCCTTCAAAAGAGGAATGCATGTTGTTACTATCCATCTAACTAATGAAAATCTTCCTTTTAAGCCTAAAATTTTTGCAAAGTGATCTGTTAGACTTCAGTTTTCTAGAATAGTAATTTTAAGAATTCAGTTGGAATAGATAATTTGATTAGAAACTCCTTTTTTTTTTTTTTTTACAAATAGTTTATTGTCAAATTAGTTTCCACATAACACCCAGTGCTCATCCCCACATGTGTCCTCCTCCATGCCCACCCATCCTCCCCCCACATCCACCAGTCCTCAGTTTTTGTCAGCATTCAAGAGTCTCTCATGGTTTGCCTCTCCCCCTTTCCCCCACCATTTCTGCCCTTCTTCTCCCCCTTGGTCCTCTGTTAAGCTCCTCCTAATCCTCCTGTACATGCAAACATATGATATTTGTCCTTCTCTGCCTGACTTATTTCGCTCAGCGTAACACCCTCAAGGTCCATCCACGTTGCTACACATGGCCAGATTTCATTGTTTCTCATTGCCATGTAGTATTCCATGGTATAGATAAACCACATCTTCTTGATCCATTCATCTGTTGATGGACACTTAGGCTCTTTCAGGTTTTAGCTATTGTGGAGAGTGCTGCTATGAACATTGGGGTCCATGTGCTCCTATGCCTCAACATTTCTGTATCCCTTGGGTAAATTCCTAGCAGTGCTATTGCTGGGTCATAGGGGAGTTCTATTGTGAGTTTCCTGAGGAACCTCCACACTGTTTTCCAGAGGGGCTGTACCAGTTTACATTCCCACCAACAGTGTAGGAGGGTGCCCTATTAGAAACTCCTTTGAAGTTAGGGATTACATTTTATAAGACTTCTGTATCCTCTCCTCTTGCAAGGATAGTTTTTTTTTTTTTTTAATGTTTTTATTTATTTCTAGGAGAGAGAGAGAGACAGCGTGAGCAGGGGAGGGTCAGAGAGAGAGGGAGTCACAGACTGAAACAGGCTCCAGACTCTGAGCCGGCAGTCAGCATAGAGCCCGATGCGGGGCCCCAACCCACGAACCGCGAGATCATGACCTAAGCGAAAGTCGGACGCTTAACCGACTAAGCCACCCAGGCGCCCCACAAGGATAGTTTTAAAAATGTGCTATTGACTTGGTTTGGTAAGTTGTGATAATGGGTGGATTCATAATAATCAAAGGTAATTTTGGGGTTACTTACAGGACCCCATATGAATTTGGTCTTCGCTAGCATATTTACTTTTATAATGTGCTCAGTATAAGAAAATATTTTTAAAAAGGCACAGGGTAAGGTTGTAAGTGGGCTTTGTGGTTAGGGGAAAGTTACTTTGTAGTTTTATTTGTATGTTAGGAGTTATTTAAAGGTTTGTTTTGCATCTGTTTATTTGAGGTGATGCTTTGAAAAAATTCTCTTAAGAAAACAATAAGAACCGTATTTCCCTGATGAGGAGGGATGCTGAGCATCATTTCACGTGTCTGTTGGCCACATGGATGTCCTCTTTGGAGAAGTGTCTGTTCATATTTTCTGCCCATTTCTTCACTGGGTTGTTTGTTTTTTGGGTATGGAGTTTGGTGAGTTCCTTATAGATTCTGGATATTAACCCTTTATCTGATATGTCATTTGCAACTATCTTTTCCCATTCCATTGGTTGCCTATTAGTTTTCTGGGTTGTTTCCTTGGCTGTGCAGAAGCTTTTAATCTTGAGGAGGTCCCAATCGTTTATTTTTGCTCTTGATGCCCTTGCTTTTGGGGATGTGTCAAGTAAGAAGTTGCTGCGGTGGAGGTCAAGGAGGTTGTTTCCTGCTTTCTCCTCTAGGGTGTTGATAGTTTCCTGTCTCACGTTCAGGTCCTTTATCCATTTTGAGTTTATTTTGTGCATGGTGTGAGAAAATGATCTAGTTTCATTCTTCTGCATGTTGCTGTCCAGTTCTCCCAACACCATCTGTTAAAAAGGCTGTCTTTTCTCCATCGGATATTCTTTCCTGCTTTGTCAAAGATCAGTTGGCTGTATACTTTGGGTCCACTTCTGAGTTCTCAATTCTGTTCCATTGGTCTATGTGTCTGTTTTTGTGCCAATACCATACTGTCTTGATGATGACAGCTTTGTAGTAGAGGCTAAAGTCTGGGATGGTGATACCTCCTGTTTTGGTTTTATTTTTCAGTATTACTTTGGCACCACACTGAGATACCACCTCACGCCAGTCAGAGTGGGTAAAATGAGCAAATCAGAGAACTCTAGATGCTGGCGAGGATATGGAGAAACGGGCACCCTCCTACACTGTTGGTGGGAATGTCAACTGGTACAGCCCCTCTGGAAAACAGTGTGGAGGTTCCTCAGGAAACTAACAATAGAACTCCCCTATGACCCAGCAATAGCACTGCTAGGAATGTACCCAAGGGATACAGAAATGCTGATGCATAGGAGCACATGTACCCAATGTTCATAGCAGCACTCTCAACAATAGCTAAAACATGGAAAGAGCCAAAGTGTCCATCAATGGACGAATGGATCAAGAAGATTTGGTTTATCTATACCATGGAATACTACATGGCAATGAGAAAGAATGAAATCTGGCCATGTGTAGCAACGTGGATGGACCTTGAGGGTGTTACGCTGAGCGAAATAAGTCAGGCAGAGAAGGACAAATATCATATGTTTGCATGTACAGGAGGATTAAGAGGAACTTAACTGACGAACAAGGGGGAGAAGAAGGGGGGAAATGGTGGAGGAAAGGGAGAGAGGCAAACCATGATAGACTTTTGAATGCTGACAAAAACTGAGGACTGATGGATGTTGGGGGGAGGGGTCATGGGCATGGAGGACCTCCACAAGGACACTTGTGGGGATGAGCACTGGGTGTTATGTGGAAACTAATTTAACAATAAACTATTTGTAAAAAAAAAAAAAGAAAGAAAGAAAACAGTAAGAATCTTAGATTTGGAATAACAGATTTTCCTGCGTGATGTATCTCTAGACTTTCAAAGTAATTTTCAGAGTAATTTTTTATAATTTGTATATCATGTTGTAGGAATGGCCAATTCAACACTATTAACTATATTTCAGGCCTCCTCACAACCATAAATTGAGGTTGAATGCTGGTTGAAGCAAAGCTAAATGGAATCAACCTGTCAAAAGCACTGATTTATAGTCTTGCTACTCACATTTCTTAACACACTGCTGCCTTCCCTCTTGTTGGCTCATACAACTTTGGGTACGCAGAGAACAAACTAATATGGTACCTCCTATACCTAACTAATTCTGTCTACAGTATCTCCACTAGAAGTAATTGAGAACAGTATTTATTTTGCCAGTATGATTTATGTAAACATTTGTTCCATTCACAAGTAGCATATTTTAATGCCTAATTCTGGGAGGTGGGGGAGAGGAAAAGCCTTCTCTGCCTGTCTAGACAGAGTCTTGTTAGTGTATGTCTGATCATACGTGTGCTCATGGCAGTAATATTAATCAGTGGGAAGTGAGCCAAGTAAAGACAGTCCTATCTACCAATTAAATTTACTGAGCTTACAGGGTGGTTTATAAAGTCAACATGCTGGGCAAGGTTTACATTTGACCAGGGAAATTGTTGTTTTCTGATCCCCACTTGGCCGTCATCCACCCCAAACACAAGACAGATGTTGGCTTTACTAGGGTCAGGGTTATCACAGGCTGGGATGAATAGTCATTGGTTCTGGAGTTTGCTACTTTTCCTTTGCTGATGAATGAGAGCAAATAAAATAATTTCTGAATGTCTTGGGGGATGGAGGGGAGGTTCATTTTGCAAAGCTGGATAGGGCCACCGAAAACCAACATCACAGAGATGAATCTTTAGTGTCTCAGATGTTTCTTAGTTCAGTTTGTTTGATCTGAGGATGACTGATGCTGCTATCTGAAAGGGCAAAGGTTAACGTCTTCTCATAAAGATAACAATGATAAACACAAACAAGGTATTCACTCTGATATATTGGTTTCTTATCTGGGGATCAAGGCAAAAATGTGGGAGAACTGAAAAAATAGAATTTGAAGTAGCATCAAAGTAATTTGTCTGTTTTTGAAGTAAGACATTTTTTATTATGTTTTCTTCAAATAGAATTGAGGTGTATAATAGCATGAAACTGAACAATAATTATGAAATTGGGAGATACTGTCTATGTTTGATATGGTGTCAAGTGCGTAAATCCTGTGCATGTGAGTCCTCCTCATTTGCATTAGTCTTTTGGGGTAGTTTAGTTCCCATTAGGTGCCAAGAAAACTAGTCATGTACCTTTGGCTTCCCAGGAAGAGAGCCAGACTGGAAAGAATCCTATCTGGAAAAGGCAGACTTGCAGTGGGAGGACAGAGTGATGAGCTCCCATGTCGGAGCTTTGGGATCCATGTTGGGGACTGCCCAGCTAACACTAAGCAGCAAGGGAGAAGCAGGAGGCTGAAAGTTAGTGCACTTCTGGAGGGACAAATACATATAGCCTTTCATAAGGCTAGAAAAATATAGCTAGGTCGACATAATTTATTCTGGGAATTGCATGCTGAATTGTATTCCAGATACCAGGTTATATTTGGTGTTTGACTAGAAACTAGTATACCGTTTGTCTATTTAAGGCTAAAAATCTCCAGCATTTCCTTTTAAGCCTAAAATTGCCCATGAAAATAAACAGATATTTCCCTCCTTATTCGAACTGCTTTTCTCGTCTGCTCATTCTGGAATGCTCTTGTAAAAGTTATCTGCCTCTCAGAGCACATTTATCTTTCAAATTCTTTTCTCATTCAGTGGTAGCTCTCTCTTCACCTCATCCATGTGATATTCCAGACTTTGACTCACTTGGCTTCATACAGGGCTTCTGTGCCAGGTCTTATTACCGTCTTCCTGGCTCTGAGTGTGTGGTCACCCCCAAGCCAGCTTCCTTCCATGAACTCCTTCTCAGTCTCCCTGATAGTTTCCTCAAAGCTCCTGTGGCCTACCAAGCTGAGTACCAACCCCCTTCTCTTGGAAGATCACTTTGCTCCCATGCACTCAGTGTTACTTAATCGAGAGCTAATCGAGGTGTTAAGACCTCTGACATTTTCCAGCTGGATCCTTGGGATCATTTTGGCTATTTTTCTTGCTTTTTCTCGGCCTCCATTATGACTTTAGCATTAAGTATTTATGAGATGCTGCCTACACCAGATCTGAGGACTCAACATAGTAACCTTCCATAGATTGTCCTTCTCAAACCAGGGCAGTGTGGACAAGCTCGTCTGTTTGCACTGAGAATATTGGTTATGTTCTGGTGAAGCTATTTGGGAAATCATTGCTTCAGGCAAAGCTCTGCCCTTCATGTGCTCCTTCCACAAAGTGATTGAAACACTAGATCTTACAGTAAAATGATGAGTCATCAGGTTCATAGAGGTGTTAGAAGAGATGGAGTTATGGAACCCCAAGGCATAACTTTTTGTTAGTAGTTTTTGCTTGTTTTTTGATTCTGTGTCATCACTGCTATCTTATTGAAAAATTTCTTTCAGGAAGTTGTTCAGCTGTGAGTCAGTTTCTTTGCCTGAGAACATTGCCTGGAGCAGTAGCACAGCTATTATTTTTTCTTATGCCTTATCTATCTATCTATCCAAAGGAAAAATTTGGCCAAACTATCTGACCTATAGATTAGATTTTGGGTTTATAATTGGCTGACACTCTCCTGCCTGGGCATGGAAAGCATAGGAGTAGAGGGTAGGGGGTGGATTGTGGTTGGGGAGCAGAGCCCCCCTACTGACCAGAGACGCTGTTGGTAGCTGTTCACCTCTGGTCACTTCTGGTCACTTCTGAGTCCTTTGTCAACTTCATACATGTGGTCTCTGAGCATTCTCTATCTTTTTCTCTGGTGCCTGATGTAATAGTGAATATGGACTGTAGAGGGGCTTTTACCTGTTAAGAAAAACCTCTATTTCTATAGCATAATTAAACTACACATGTTTGTAAAACAAACAAACAAAATTATCGCACTTTAATTTTAGTTCGTAATTTTTTTCTCTTCTAGAGAGACAGAGAGAGAGAGAGAGAGCATGCAAGTTAGGGAGGGGGCAGAGGGAGAGAGAGAGACCTAAGCAGACTCCAAGCTGAGCATGGAGTGATGTGGGGCTCAATCTCAAGCTCATGATGATAAGGTCATGGTGGCCTGGATGGAAATCAAGAGTTCCATGTTCAACCGACTGAGCCACCCAGTCATTCTTAGATCTTAGTTTTTCTAATAGGAATCCCAAATTCAGAAACATCAGACATCTTGTCTTCAGAGAATGGTCTCTCACATTCTCCCTGTGGAGATAAGTCAGAGAGTCAAATACCCTCCAGAGAAGAAAAGAAATGAAATTAAGATATTGTAAATCTCCTGAAGTCCAGAGATTCTCTGTACTGTACACTTCTGCCCAGTGTTCATTTACACTTGACTTGTTTGAAATGACCCTGTTGTTAACCTCCAAAACCAAATTCTGTTTGAGATTTATTTTCCTTACATTCTTCTAGGACTCACTGAAGTACCTAATACTTCTGTGAGAAACTGGTATCACGTGAGAAGAACTACATGACACAATTTTCCTTTCTGGCCATTGAGAGATTCCTCTGGGGTCTAATAGTAATATATCTTTACTGTGGGTTCTCTAGTACATTTATTCTCTACAAAACTGTCTCCCTGTTGTGTGACTTTTTATTCCTATCCTTGTTATAGTAATTCACTTACATATTTATATTTTATTATAAGATAGTTCAAGTAAGTTTAGAAAGGATTCCTGACTTACAGAATATGATAGAATGTTATAAAACAGATAATTAAGATAGCATAGAAATACATTTGTGAAATGGAAATAAAATTCTGGAAAATAAAAAAGCAAGAATAAGTAGCTTGTTTTGAATGAGACGATAAGATTCTTGAGTATACTAAAAAGTATATAGCAAATATCGTGATTTTTGTCGTGAAGTTTGGTTCCTCTGTATGAAATCTTTCTGTTAGACTGAATTCAAGTTAGCTATAAAATTATTTTCAGAAAAATTTATAGAAATATATTGAGAAGAGATTTCTCTATTTATTTTACAAACAACCTTTAATTATATGATAGACTAGTGATTGGTAGCTGATAATAAATTACATAGATCTAGAATTAATAATGGCATACATGTAAAGCACATCTATAGTATAAAAATGATGGCCTACAATTTAACCTATTTAAAAAACTTATTTTAAATACGTTAAAATAATCAGTTAGCATACATACCAGTATATTGTTCTTCATTATTATAGTTTATGCTAATATAGTTGAAAATGGTAAATTATTCTTTAAAATTATGTAACATTGTTGGCTGTATTAGAATGCTATTACTACTGATTAATTTGAATGAATGATAAATTTTCAATAAATCAAATATTCCTGAAGCCCTGTCATGTGCAAAGTACTGTGGCAAATAAAAAGGGGAGAAAATTAGTAATTATTAAATAGAAGTAACGAAAAAAATTACAGTTGATGAGAACATTGCCACATGAGATCAGCAGATGAAAAGAGCATTGGAGGTTGAATGGTGTCAATTAGTTTTATAGGGAAACACTTGAACTAATTCATAAAGATCAATGTGGTAGAGGAGAGGGACACAGCTTGGCAGTCTGTGAATAGAAGTTTTTAGATTGAATAGAGATTCCTGTAGGAGAAGAGCAGGAAGCTAGGTTGGAGATACACTGTGGAGAACTTTGAATGTTAGAGTGATGAGCAGTGAAAAGTTATCAAGAGTTACACTGGTCATTCATCATCAGAAGGTTTATTACAAAGTACATTTATTGAGCATGAGCTATTTGTAAGAGGTGCTGTGCTAAGTGGATTTAAGAAAGTAAAAATGAACAATTATGACGTCTGCCTTCAAGTGGTTTATAATCTATTATAGAGGAGAAGATACGTGTACAACATAGTAAGTCAGAATATGACAGGAGTTACAAGTGAGAGAAGTGTATACTGAGTGTGAAGATAAAACGGGAAGAGAAACATTTCCAGCTGAAAGGATTATGGAATATCTCAGGAGAGAGCAAGCATTTCAATTGGTCCTTGAAAGATGGAGGAAATATTGACAACGCCTTCCCTCCATGAAGGGAAAATGCTTTTTAAATTGGAAAACCAAGGGCACAGAAGTAGGAAATTGCAGAACAAATTAAGGCCTGGAAAGTAGTTTAACTTGGCTAGATCCAATAGAACTCCCCTAGGACCCAGCAATAGCACTGCTAGGAATTTACCCAAGGGATACAGGAGTGCTGATGCATAGGGGCACATGGACCCCAATGTTCATAGCAGCACTCTCCACAATAGCCAAAACATGGAAAGAACCTAAGTGTCCATCAACTGATGAATGGATCAAGAAGATATGGTTTATCTATACCATGGAATACTCCATGGCAATGAGAAAGAATGAAATCTGGCCATGTGTAGCACCATGAATGGAAATTGAAGGTGTTATGCTGAGTGAAATAAGTCAGGCAGAGAAGGACAGGTACCATATGTTTGCACGTATAGGAGGATTAGGAGGAACTTAATGGAGGACCATGGCGGAGAAGAAGGGCAAATATAGTGGGGGAGAGGGAGAGAGGCAAACCATGAGAGACTCTTGAATGCGGAGAACAAACTGAGGGCTGATGGGGGTTAGGGGTAGGGGAAGGGGGTGATGGACATGGAGGAGGGCACTTGTGGGGATGAGCACTGGGTGTTATATAGAAACCAACTTGACAATAAACTATTTAAAAAAAAAGAAAGAAAATTTGGCTGCTTTAATAATGCAAAGCTAAGAAGTTTGCACTTTATTCTTTCCAGGGATTCCCTGTGTTGCTTGGTTTGTTGTGTTTTTCTTTTTTTTTTCCATACTAACTTTTTATATATGCAGCGACTTCATTAATAGCTTCTTATTTCTCCACCAGGAATGGTTGGGGAAAGGGTGGAGCTTTAAAATGACCTCACCCCCATTTAAGTTCTCAGCCACAGTTCCAGGGCTTTATGTCCTGGTGGTTGATCCATATGATGAATGATAAAAACTATACCCGGGTGGGGGTGGGGTGTGCCTGGGTGGCTCAGTCACTTAAGCAATTGTCTCCATTTTGATTTGACACAAAATCTATTTGACAACCATGCTGTCTTTGGAGTCATCCAACATAGTGACATAGAACTTGTTGAGAAGTTAAGATGAGTGTATTTCTTGGCTTTGCAGTAAATAATATTTAGTTACAATGACATAAATACTGTTTATTGGATTTAAAATTTTTAGAATTCATACCCAAAACATTAAAGGCAAGGATGGTCATATGGAATATAAATTGTAAAATAAAAGATTTAGATAACAGGATTTAGAAGAGAGCAGGAGGAGAGAAAAGTGAAGTGAAGAGTAGGTGCCTAATCACTTGCCGTAGTGAGAAGTCACTAGACCATGTCAGAAGTTGGCAGAATAATAAACAGATTTAAAAATCTTTAAAATTTCAAATGTGACCAGTAGAGTAGTTAATAAATGGTAATAACAATAGCAATCACATGTAGGGAGGATGGGGGAAGGGATGAAAGGAAGGGATGTTCATTTTTCTTTCCATTTTAATTTTTTAATCTTTATTTTTGAGAGAGAGAGAGACAGAGAGAGAGCGAGCGAGCGGTGGAAAGGCAGAGACAGAGAAGGAGACACCGAATTAAAAGCTGGCTTCAGGTTCTGAGCTGTGAGCACAGAGCCCAACACAGGGCTTGAGCTCACAAACTGTGAGATCATGACCTGAGCTAAGTCAGAAGCTTAACTTAAGCTGCTTAACTGAGCCACCAAGGTGCCCCTTCAAAGCTAATTTTTCATAAGCTTATCTTTGATAAGTTAAAAAATGAAGTAAACAACAGGTAATCAGTCTGGTTAGCAGTGCTTACCTCTGGGAAAGAGATGGTGTGCAACACTTTAGTTAAAATAAGTACAGTTTAGCAAAACTAAACACCTAAAAAACCAAAAATGAGAAAATACCAGGAATATCCCCTGGTAGCTAAGTCTGAAAATTTTCTTACGAAAAAAAAAAAAATCAATACACTTATTACCAAGACTGAAATCTGCCTCGTTAGTAGGCAAGGAGTGAAGAAACAGAGTGCACAAAAATTTCTAGTAAATTAAATCCAGAGGTAAAGTTCAAGAATCAGAAAATTGAGATAGAAAGTATATAAAAGCTAATCTTCAAGGGAAGGACGTTTTCAGGTAGTTTCTGCTTTGGAAGTATTCTATGGTAGTTTCTTAAGGATGTGGTAGGTTCTAGTTTAAAGACTTTAATTTTGTTTCTTTTTCTGCTTATAAAAGTAATAGATGTTCTCGTAGAAAAATAGAAAAGTATAGAAAAGTATAAAGAAACTCCAACCTAATTAGTATGTGGCACCTTACTATCCCCACTATTTTTCCTTCCTTCCTTAAGGTACCAAATAAAATAAACTCCCATCTTCACCACCACCACAAGCTAAAAGTCACTTACTAGCAGATGGATAAAGATTGGTAGTTAAGAGGGGTAAAGCAGCTTAACTTAGCTTGCCGATGGTATTCTTGAGCCGCCATCCAAACTTCCTGGATGTGGAATATACCTCCTCTGTCCCACCGTTTCTACTCTGGCTTTGGCAGGCAGCTTTCACCAGCGTTAGCTGACTAGTATAGACCCAGGTGTTACTCTCCCAGCAGTGGCAGGGAGTGAGAATGAACCACTTCTCAAAATTTAGAGTATAAGTATCATCAGAGTTATTCAAAAAGCCTCCATATTTCCATTGCCTCCACTGGTCAGAGTGGAGCCTAGAGATCTGAATTTTTAAACAAGGACTGTAAAAACTTGCTACTCCAGTGTAGCCCATGGACCAGCAACACAGACACCACCTGGGAGCTTATTTAGAAGTGAAGACTCTTCTGGCCCACCTCAGACCTCTTGAGTCTGAGTACACATAGAGATGAGACCTCCTGGTGATTCAGGCATCACTGGGTTAGGTGATCTTATAATTTTTTGGGGGACCGTTTTTTTGGCAAAACACCATCTAGCTGCTCTTAATTACAGTAATCCACTCAGAGCTGATGGTGGTAGCTTCCCACCATCCATTCTCCTATCTTCTCCTCCTTGGGGCTTTAGCATTTTCACCCAGTGTTCACCACTTTTTCAAGTTTAACTTGAGTTAGAATCAAAGGAAGGAGAGGAGTTCCTGGGTGGCTCGGTTAAGCGTCCAACTTCGGCTCAGGTCATGATCTCATGGTTTGTGAGTTCAAGTCTCACATCAGGCTCTGTGCTGACAGCTCAGAGCCTGGAGCCTCCTTTGGATTCTGTGTCTCCCTCTCTTTCTCTCTGTTCCTCCCCCACTTGGGCTCTGTCTCTCTCCATCTCTCAAAAATAAGTAAATGTTAAAAAAATTAAAAGAAAAAAAGAAAGGAAGGTGTTGCAGGGTGATGGGTGAGCTGGGAGGAGTGAAGATGGATATTCACAGTGAGAACAGCTGGCAGGAACCTGAGGGATCCTTTCCAGCTGGGTCTTCCGTAGCTCATTGCAGAGGAATGCATTAGATACTGGTCATAGTCAGATTTATGAATGCTTAGCAAGATCTGTGGGATTTCATGGGGTTTCTAGGCATTGCCTACAGCAAGCACACCAATTAGGTAAGTTAACACTTATTTTTAAGTCTCAGCCCCATGAGAAAACAAGCTGGAAACAAACAGCATTTGACTTCACACCTGAGGGGTTTTGGGTAGCTGATATATCCTGAGACATCAGAGGCTTGACCTCTAGGACACTGATTATTATGGGATAGGTTCATTGAGGCCAGAAAATGTTTAAATGGGACTAACATTTTTGAAACTATTCAATAGAAACCCTTTGATCTAGTTTTTTTGGGGGTGTGTGTGTATGGTGAATATTTAAAACTGTGTTTTCTTTACATATTTTACTTCCTTTGAAATTTTATTGAAAACAGTCTGGGTGTGTGTGCGTGTCAAAACTGTATTCATCGTTGTCTTGTCTCTTGCCTCTGGGCAAGGGTATGTGGGGTTCATCCACCCAGCAGTATGAGATTTCTTCTTATTCTTGAAGCATTCTTCCTCAGAATGGACTGTAGACGTTATTGTAACATGCGATGATTCAGTTGTTTAGCACACAGTTCATTCCCTGACTGCTCTCGATATGGGTACATTGTGCTTGTTTTGGGTCCCAGCCAAGTCTGAGCCACGTCTGTCTGCGCAGGCTGGCCGGCTGTGCTCCGACTCAGGTCAGCACTAGCTGTTATTCTCCTAGTCATCTTTTTATCTTCCTGGGTAATCTTGGGCTTAATCTGGTTCCTGCCTTTAATACTCCCATCTGGTTTCTTTCTTTCTCTCTGTCTTTTTTAAACATTTGTCTGAAACTTATATAGTCATCCTCATGATCGGTTGGTTTTTTAGAGTAAGGTTTCTCTTCTGGTGTGGAACTGGAGTCTGTAATAACTACTTATATAGAAAACAGAAGAAATCAACTATGAGTTTGTGTGACTCTGTAGATGCTACGAGAATACATTCAGGTCATTTTCTTCTTTTGATCTCTCTGATTGGTACCTCTTAAAAGAAGAGCTTACTTGGGGAAAAGAGTTTGTCCTTAGACCACTCCCCTCCCTCAAAAAAAATTTGTCTTCAAATTGACTATCACTGTGTAGGCATGCTGATCAAACTGATGCAGATAAAAGTAAGATGCATTATATAAAATAACTATTACTATAATTACTTTTCAGGAGCAAGTTTATCTTTTTGCATCGATGCTTTGTTGTTAAGCATCACCTCTTGATTTTTTTTATCATTCGTCTTGAATACATTTACTTAAAGATTAATTTAAGAGATCACAATTACAGATAATAGGGTTTGCCTTTGGCTTACTTGGTTTTAATACCAGTGGCTAAATTGATCAGTTTTGATGCTATCAACCTCAGTACTTGCTTTAAAACATAATGGTAAATGAAAGGGGCACGTGGAACTTTTTGATGTGAGGAATGTGTACTTTATATTGATTGTTGGTTACTCTACTATATGCATTTGTCAAAACTCATCACATTATACACCTAAAATCTGGTGAATCTTATTGTATATAAATACCTCAATAAAAAATTATTAAAAAGAAATACAGTGCTAAGTAAAAATTATTCAAATCTGAGATTTTCTATAGCATATTAACATTGTTATCCTTTAGGTCACCCCAAATTATCTTTCTTTTGTTTTTTAGATATTGTCTTAGTTTAGGCTGCCAGAACAGAGCATCACAGACTAAGTGGCTTATAAAAAAGAAAAAATTGGTACCAAGAAGTTGGGGTGCTACTGTAACAAGTAGTTAAAGATGTAGAAGCAGCTTTGGAGTTGGGTGCTGGGTGGAGTTTGAGGCATTTGCTGAAAAGGGCTCACATGGACAAAGATGGACCTTTAAAAATGATTCTTCTGAGGGATCAAAAAGAAAGGGGAGAGCTGTAGAGAAAAGCCTCAGTCTTCTTAGACAATCCCTAAGTAATGCTGAGCAGAGTAATGGTGGCAGGAATATGGACGGTAAAGTCTTCTGAGGTGTCAGAAGGAAGCGAGGAACACAGTATTAAGCAGTGGAACAAAGGCCATCCATATTATCAAACAGCAAAAAAATTGGCTGAAATGTGTTCATCTTCTGGTGTTTTGTGTAAGGTAGAATTTGTAAATGGTGAAACTGGATATTTAGCTGAAGAAATTTCTAAGCAAAGTGTTGAAGGGATGGCTTGACTCCTGACTGCTTCTAATAAAATTCTAGAAGAGAGAAGTGACTTAAAGATGAACAAATTAAGCAAAAAGTTAAAAGATTTGAAATATTATCAGCTTATCCATATTGCAAAAAAATGAGGACCCTGTGGATGTGACCAAGTGACCATTTGATAAGATCTGTGTGGATCAGATATCTCAACAGAAGCTATTCTCCAGGTAAATGGAAAAATGACCCTGAAGTCGTTCAGAGATAATCAGAACTGCCACTCCCATCACAGGCCCATAGTGCAAAGACAGGAGATTGGGGCTGTGGAGGGGACAGAACTGGGCAGCATCGTTTTAAAGGAGGGGCTTTGGACACCTGCATGAACTCAGTATGTGCTGAGATTTGCATGAAGGCAGTCTCATCTGTGCCAAGACTCTGTCCCACCACACATACTGCATCTAGCATCAGGTCTGCATCTGACCTGATGGGACAGTGGGCATGCCGTTCATGAATGGACACTTGAGGAGGGGTGGCTGGTGTCCAGTTCTGCATACTGACTGTTACTTATTAGAATTGTTGAAGTTGTATAAAATTATTTAAAATTTTGAAAAGTATAACATAATTAGAAATATTTATTGTTTTATTCCACGTTTTGCAGGAAATCTCAACTCCTCTCCATCAATTCAGCATCAGAGAATTCATTTTAAAGGTAAAACTAACCTAATGATAGATGATATTTGCGTATCCTTAATTCTTTATTGAGTTTGACCAATCCGTAGACATTTCATTGAAAACCTGCTCATGATGATGGTTGGAATCCAATTTGCAGTAAGTTGTTTATTGCCAAGGTTAACAGTTTCTAAGCTACAGAGAGATAAGAAAAGCACTTGTAGTCAATAAATTACTGTGCTCTCCTTTTTGAATACCATCATTTTGGCTTTCTACATTTCATTTATTAGCTCTGTGAGTGTTGTTGCCTGCTATTCTATAACTAGATTACTGTTTACTGTTGCCAACACCAAATATACTTAGCAGAGCATAGCATAGAAGTTTTCAGGGTTTTCTTTTTAATACTGAAATTTGAAGTGTGGCACTCATTTACTGCCCAAAGATTATGAAAAGTAGAAACCACAGTGGTTAAGCACATTTTTGGTACCATATCACGTTTCAGTTTCTGGCTGTGTAACCTAGAGCACATTATTTAACATATATGTGCTCAATTTGTTAATATTTAAAGTGGTGGTAATAATACTTTCCATCTTAAAGAATTGTGGTACTAATTCTGTAAGATAGGTGATGTAAGGTATTTAATATAGCATTGTATACATGGTAAGCATTCATAAAAAGCTAACTCCTGTTTTTGTCATTGATGATGATATTTGTTATTGATTGCTGTTTTAGTCATCAGCGTCCATTCTTTCTCTTTTGGTAGCACTATCCCAATTTCCATTTGATGAAAAGACCTCTCTGCTATTGTGGGCAATCTCATTGGGATTGTAATTTAAGGTAATTTGACCTTTCCTAGCTGAGAGGTCAGTGTGTGTCCTAAAATAGTTTAGACTCTCTCTTTGAAACCTTGATGCCTGAAGATATAGGAACAGAGACTAAAGTAACCAGTACCTGTAACAGACTCATTCTGTGGCAGCTCTGATGAGGTGGGAAAACTCAGGCTCTGGTCACTACCCATCATGAGCCTGATTCTTCAGGCCTTTGGTTCTCTGAGGCACACCACAATTTTACATTGAATTATCACTTGTTAAAATTATTCAGAGTAGGGTTTTGTTGTTTTTACAATCAAATAATGCAGAATAATATCAATTCTGTGAATATGATTAGGACCAATGTTTAAAGGCTAGAAAACTGTGCTGGGGTGTGATATGCATTGTTTTTTGCACCACTTATTTTATTCTACCTACTATCAAGATCAGCAAGCAGCAACTATTTACTGAACTTCCATTGGGGTAAAATCCTCACTCTTCTTCTCTACTGTACCCTAGTAAAAGACCCTAGGCTCTGTAAACATTTGTTGAATTAATGGCAGGGTATTCTCAGCCTCTGTTCTGTTTACATCATTTTGGGGTTATAATCGTGTTCTAATTCTTTGATGGGAAATAATCTTTATTATATATAGCTCCTTCAGAGTATAGACTTAAGTGTTATGCTGGTACTTTAAGAGTATTGTTCAACTAATTCTCACAGTGATCTTCATTTCCATTTTAGTTTAGTAAACTGTCAGATAATTTAGGAAAACTGCCTAAGACAGAGCCAGTATTTGAACCCAGCTCTACCTGATTTCCAAAGGATGTGTTTTTGATTCGACTATGGAAACCTCTAAAATATCTCCTTTATTTCATGCCCTTTTATGAAAGGAAAAGATAGTATAAAATAGAGAGGGAAGGATTAGGATCTGACGTCCCTGAGTGGGGAAAGACATAATTTAGAACAATGCTGGAGGTGTCTGACCACAGCAACCCTCCCAGGGGTAAGGTTCCTCTTAAAAATGTAACAGACACCACCTACTCCCCTTCAGGTATCCCCAGAAAATTGGACAAAAGACCTAACTAAAAATAAGTAGTACACCATAAAACCTATGACCCACAAGGAACATTTTGACCATAGTCCACTCCTCATACAATGGAAACGAGCCGATCAAGAATGGACAACCCAACACTTAGAGTTGTCCAGCCAATAAAGGTAGAACTTGAGAAGGAACAAGGGGGAAGGGATGAGGGGGGACGACCAGAACCTTATACACTAAGGGTTCTTTGTCTATAGTCCTCTGGCATTTACTTTCAAGTGTCCCCTCTCTGTAAAGAGAGATTGTCTACTATTCTTTTAATCTTATACTCCCAATACTCCCAATAAACTTTTGCCTGCTGCTTATTTTGTGTCCCCCTCATTGTTCTTTGAAGTGGTGAGGCAACGAATCCTGGGTATTGTAGTAAAAAAATCCTGCAACACTTTTGTTTCCTGTTCTTTTTATTCACATAATAGTCCGACATCCTATTTTTGTGCATTTCCCCTAGAGTGATAAAAAGAATGATGCTTTGATTATTAAGTAATGGAACTGATATCTAAACAAGTACGTTCAAGCTTGCACGTCTATACAGGTGTTGTCCCTTTCAGAGTGTTGATCTTGTAAAGTCATGCTTTCTGTTATTCAGCGTATTGTCTACAGGACTGAGTCCCATTCTCTTGAATGCCTGTAACGCAGCATCTTTTTTGTTTTTTGAGAAAGTATTTGATCTTTAAAAGAGCCAAAGGCATTTGTAGGGCAATCCAGTTAAGAAGATGGATGATCGTGTTGGGAAGGGCCATTTTCAATGAAAAGTGAGATATGAGTGTATGTGTTAAGATTGGTAGAGTTGTGGCTTTTTTAACTGTTCTGAAGACTGCTCTCTAGGTGGCATCCCTAGACACTTTTGTTTCATCCAACAAATGTTAGGGCCTCTCAGTCACAATATGTGGTTGACCAAAAAGACAGACATGAGTCTGGTTCTTACGGAATTCTCAGCCTTGCAGTAAACACAGATATAACAAGCTGGCTCTTTGTTACATTTGTGAGACATGCACTAGTGTGTAGGAGGAGTCCAGGCTGGGAGGAGTGCCTTGTCTTGAAGGAATCGGAAGTCTTTCCTGAGTAAATTACCAAGTGGTCGGTGAAGAGAGCACGAAGGTAGAGCAGGGTTTCTCAGCCTCTACACTGACATTTGTACTGGATAATTCTTTGGTTTGGAGCTGGCCTGTGCCTTAGAGGATATTTAGTACCATCTGTGGTTTCTACCAACTAAGTGCCTTCTCTAGCTGGGACAAACATTGTTGTCTTCTTACACTGCTAAGTGTTCCCTGGGAGGCAAAATCACCTGAATGAGAGCCACTGGTGAAGGTGAAAAAGGAATGTAAGTGTTCCATGCAGAAGGAATGCAAGGTCCCAGGATGGGAAGGAGGGAGGGAAGCATTCTGGAAGAGCTGATAGAATGCTAGTGAATTGCTGGGGAGATAGTCATAATGTTAGACTAGTGTATACTTTTATAAGTGGAACAGGAGAAACTTAACGGAGGACCATGGGGAAGGAGAAGGGGAAAAATAGTTGGGGAAAGGGAAGGAGGCAAACCATGAGAGACTCTTGAATACCAAGAACAAACTGAAGGCTGATGGGGGCTGGGGGAAGGGAAAGGGGGGTGATGGGCATGGAGGAGGGCACTTGTTGGGATGAGCAGTGGGTGTTATATGGAAACCAACTTGACAATAAACTATGAAAGAAAAAAAAGAATAGGATGTACTCTCTTAAAATGAAGTCAGTCGCCCTGGCCTAGTTTAAAAATAGTTTTGTCTCCTACTAGTTACCCATACTTAGTCCCTGTTCTCATCTTCCTTCTCTCTTTCCTACTCCTATATTCCTTCTGTGTACTGCACACTCCCCCCACCAGCCCACCCCTTCCCGCCAACCAGGTTTTGTAGAAGCTCCTAGGCTTTTTTGTCACCTAAACCAGGTCAGTCACCTAATGCCAGGTCATTCTGAACTCATACACTGAATATCCAGGTAAATTTTTCTGTAGCAGCTTCCTCCTCAATGGGTTGGTAATCTCATATTAAACTGAGCATGATTTGGAATAATTACAATTAAAAAAAGAGCATAGTAATAACCTGCCAAAAGTTCCTTTAGTGAGGGGGAGGGATCTAAACCAGAGGCCATAACAAGAAGCAGGGGTTGTCTCCCAGTGAAGAAATGGGCAGAAGATATGAACAGACACTTCTCCAAAGAGGACATCCAGATGGCCAACAGACACATGAAACGATGCTCAGCATCCCTACTCATCAGGGAAATACAAATCAGAACCACACTGAGATACCACCTCACGCCAGTCAGAGTGGGTAAAATGAGCAAATCAGAGGACTCTAGATGCTGGCGAGGATGTGGAGAAACAGGCACCCTCCTACACTGTTGGTGGGAATGTAAACTGGTACAGCCCCTCTGGAAAACAGTGTGGAGGTTCCTCAGGAAACTCACAATAGAAGTCCCCTAGGACCCAGCAATAGCACTGCTAGGAATTTACCCAAGGGATACAGAAATGCTGAGGCATAGGAGCACATGTACCCCAATGTTCATAGCAGCACTCTCCACAATAGCTAAAACCTGGAAAGAGCCTAAGTGTCCATCAACAAATGAATGGATCAAGAAGATGTGGTTTATCTATACCATGGAATACTACATGGCAATGAGAAGCAATGAAATCTGGCCATGTGTAGCAACATGGATGGACCTTGAGGGTGTTATGCTGAGCGAAATAAGTCAGGCAGAGAAGGACAAATATCATATGTTTGCACGTATAGGAGGATTAGGAGGAACTTGACAGAGGAACAAGGGGGAGAAGAAGGGGGAAATGGTGGGGGAAAGGGAGAGAGGCAAACCATGAGAGACTCTTGAATGCTGACAAAAACTGAGGATGGATGGATGTGGGGGGGAGGGGGGATGGGCATGGAGGAGGACACTTGCGGGGATGAGCACTGAGTGTTATGTGGAAACTAATTTGACAATAAACTATTTGTAAAAAAAAAAAAAAAAAGCAGGGGTTGTCTGTGCCTTGCAAGATGTTTATTTTAGTAGCATCCTTGGTTTCTACCATCTAGATGTCAATGGAACTAGGGTGTGTGCAAATTTACCACAAACAAAACAACTTGTTGTTGTTGAATGGGGAAAAACAGGCACCTTTGCAAGACTTTCTGGTTATAGTAAGGGACACAGAAGGAAACAGGCAACATGGGTGTGGTGGGAAGCATGTAAATTATAGGTTGGAGCTGCTCCTCGGGGCACAGAGGAGGGCTGGGTAGTCCGAGCCTTCAGGCATTGCTTTTATTGGCACCATTGTCAGCTGACCCACTAAGTCGTATAAATATGGTCCTTATCACTATTTCCATGTGGTGAAAAAGGTTAGAAAACAGTGTTAGATAGCCATACTTGTTAGAATACTATATAAAATAATATCAATTGATCATGAGTAAGTGGTCGCTTTGTAAAAGGTTTGCAATACAGGGCCATAATTTAGCAGCTCTTCTCAAATACGTTGAATCATATTTGAAGTACTGTCCATATTGATGACAGTTTGGTTGCTTGCTGTCACTGCCATGCTTTTGGCAAACTGCTTTTGATGTGGTCCATTGGTCTTTGTTGTTGGAAACCACTTTAGCACTCTCAGCTGCATGGCTTCATTCCTTTCCGTGGAAAAATCATCTGCTGTAGCTGTCTTTCTTCCTACTGGGGCTGAATATAAGCCTCTGCCAGTTCATTTGTGTTCTTCTATGAGCCCCACAGGCTGTGAATGTCCCTGTTTGAAGCCTGTTGTCCTCACCAGACCGTAAAGTAGGAACACCACACCTGTTTTGTTCACATAGCATCCCTGCTGCCCAAGAGGCACATACTTGGCTCCTTGTAAGTATTTGTTAAGAATAGTTAATTGATTTGTGAAACAGGAGGAACCTAAGGGGAAAAGACTCCATAAAGGGTATACAGGGAGATGAGAGGAATTAGTTTGTTTATATGTTTGTTTACTTATTTATTTATACTGATAATAGGATAGATTTTTGGGGCCTTTTAACTTACCGCCTTAAAAGTTTGGTTGGCTTCAGCTCAAATCTGGGTTAAAATTTTCTTGTTAGTTAATTCATTCATTACTGAAGAAATACTCTTACCACATTGTGAGAACATGAAATGCATGGCCTTATATCTCATATCAATATGTTCATACCTGGCTGGTTTTAAGGAAGGCTGGGTCACCTCAGAGAAGATAAGGGAACTTTCTTTACTTCAGTCAACCTGAGCTGTTAAGAAGCTGAACTTCTTTGGGTAAAAGTTGTCCCCTACACTGCATGAGGTGGGACTCAGAGTGGGGGGTCTGGTGGGTTTCTTTTGTTCTGCCCAACTCACCTTAATCCCTTTGCCAGTTTTCTTCTCATCACATCTTACTGCCTTTCTACCCTCCACTTTAAAACATTCCTGAGACAATAGAAAATCTTAGGGTGACATTCTAAAAACAGTACTAAAAAACCAGGTGAGGCCAGTTTAAAAAACAAGTTACCTTTGCAGTAGCATTTTCACATTTTGTGGACATCAAAAGTTAACTTAGAAGTCATGACTGAACTCAAAAACTTTCCCACAGGAATGAAGGTAGGTTGTATTGAGAATGTTTTTCTAAATCATAAAAGCATTCCCAGTTAAGATGCATGAAGAAAACTCTCTACGTTGAGTGTAGTTGGACAGGATTTCAATTTAATTCAACAACCACTTGTTGAGTAAGACCTGCATTTCTGTTTGCACTGCCCTATAGGTAGGAATTGCTCTTGATTAAGTGTTGAGGTAATGTGAGGAGTAGAGAAATTGTTTTTGACAAACATTTCTGTTTGGAAATTGAACCTGCTTGACCTAAGTAGGTTCAGCTATTTTTCTGAGAGTTCAGTGAGGTTGGAAGTTTGTAACTTGAGTTGTGTATGAAACAGAGAAAGAGAAGCAGAGAAATATAACTCAAAACATTTTGCCAACTCTTGCATCCATATATATTTTCTGTATCTTACATGACTACACTTTTTATTTCCCCCAAGTAAGATTTTAAACCATTTGTAGGGAGGAGACTGGGTTTAACAAGTGTTCCCAAACAACTATTACAGTGTTAGTACCTTAAAGACTTGGTAAATATTGATTGACTGAGGGAATGTGTATACTCCTGGGGCTGTGTCCTCAGGGCTAGAGATTTTCCATAGAAGCAAAACCAGTGTTGAAGCATAGTTCCTTTAGGTTGGGATGGTTTCCTGAAAAGTTATAGTAAAATGACACTGATTGGCTACCAGACTAATTGCTCTCTACCACCAACCTTGTTTCATAGGCAAACTGTGCCCCAGGGTAAAATAACAGGCATATTGAGGCACAATTTCCAACATGTGCTCCTAAACCTTCCCCCTTGAATCGAAAAAGTGACCTTTGGCAAACAAATGTTCTTTCACCTTCACTGTTTAGAAGTTGTTAACACTGGGCGGGCTGCATGATTGATGCAGGAACTTTCTTCTGCGGAGTAGGCTCTACTCTTCACCTCTCAGAGCTGTGAGATTTTTATATTGTTTTCCCTTGATAAGGTGGCTGGGCTACCCATAAATTTTTATTTTTTTAATGACCTGGTGGCTGCTGCAAGAGTGTTATTCTGCTTTGTAGGCTTTTTGGCTTTTCTTTTGCAGCTTATACTGCTGAAAAGGCTCACCTTTTGTGAACATGTCTTATTTGTAATCTGCTTGAAATTTTTTTTTTTTTAAAGCTGAATTTCTTGTTTCTGGTTTAGTTTGATTGTGACAGGCAAATGATTTTGCAGAATAGTCAGTTCTTACAAATGAAGGAATGGAGATTCACAGATGCTAAGTAATCTGCTCAGAGCTGCTGAATGCTTGAGCTGGGATTTAAACCCTGGTCTGAGAGGCTCTGGGGCTTCTGTTCTCATTGTGGGCCCTAATGGCTCTTAAAGAGGGTCTTTAGATCTTAATCTCTTTGTCACATGCCATGTTGTATGTGGCCTTGCAAACAGGAAAGGCCCTGCCCTAGAGTGGGCTCACTGGTGCCATTCCCCTTTCCCTCCCTAGAAGAGTTGTGTCATGGTGTGCGGGAGACATGTGAGCAGCCAGTGGGCAAGTCCTATAAGTTGCAAATGAAAACTGTGCAATGGGGTGTACATGAAATGTTGGAAAAGTGCAGTGACTTTTGTTTAAAAACTCTGTGTAACTTTTTTTTAAAGCATATTTATTTATTTTTGAGGAGCATGAACTGGGAAGGAGCAGAGAGAGAGGGAGAGAGAATCCCATGCAGTCTCTGTGCTGTCAGCACAAAGCCTGAAATTGGGCTTGAACCCAAGAACCTTGAGATAATGACCTAAGCCGAAACTGACAGGCACATGCCTAACCTGCTGAGCAACCTGGGTGACCTTAAAAGCTCTTTGTAACATGTAAATGGAAAAAAAATCATATACAATGAAAATCAAAGATCTTAAGTGTCCAATTCAATGAATTTGGACAAGAGTTATGCCTTTGCATACTTGCTACCCCTACCACCTTCCTGTCACACCTCATCCCATAGGCACTATTGTTCTGAGCTCTCTCTCCATAGTTTATTTAGTTTTGCTGGTTCTTGAGCTTCATATAAATGTAATGAAACAGGATGCACTGTTCTGTGTCTGGCTTTTTTTTTGTACAGTGTACTATTTTTAAGATATATCCACATTGTGTTTATTAGTAATTTGTTCTTTATTATTCTGAATATTATTATATTATCTGAATATACCACAATTTATTATTCCATTCCTTTATTTGTTGGACTCTGGGGATGCTTCCAGTTTGGTTATTGAATAAAGCTGCTTAAACATTATTGTACAAGTCTTTTGTGGACAAAATTTTTCATTTCTCTCAAGTAGATGACTAGGATTGGAATTGCTGAGTCATGAGCTATGTTTAGTTTAATAAGAAACTGCCAAATAGTTTTCCAAAAATTGTTGTATACGTTTCACACTGTGAATATCTGAGAGTTCTAGTTCCACATCCTTGTCATCAGGTGTTGGTCTTAGCTATTCCAGTGGGTGTGAAATGGCAGATTGTCGTGGTTTTTATTTGTACTTACTCGATAATTACTGGTGTTAGGTATATTAGTATGTGCTTATTGGCCATTAGTGTATTTTCTTTTGTGCACTGATTGTTGAAAGTTTTGTTCATTTTTTTTTAAATTGGGTTGTCTATTATTGATTGTAGAAGCTCTTCGTATATGGATCTTTCTCAACTTACAAGGAGGTTATATACCAATAAACCATTGTATGTTGAAAATGCATTTAATACACCTGACCTCCTGAACATCATAGTTTAGCTTAGCCTGCCTTAAATGTCCTCAGAACACTAACTTAGCCTACAGTTGGACAAAATCATCTAACACAAACATATTTTATAATAGAGTGTTGACTGTCTCATGCAAGTTATTGAATATTGTGCTGAAACTGAAAACCAGAATAGTTGTATGGGTATGGAATGGTTGTAGGCAGAGAGGTTGTTTACCCTTGTGATGGAGTGGCTGGCCAGGGTTGTGGCTTGTTGTTGCTGTCCAGCAATGAGAGAGTATTGTATCACATATTGCTAGCCTGGGAGAAGATTAAAATTCAAAATTAGGAGTATGGTTTCTACTGAATGGATATTACTTTTGCACCATGGTAAGGTAAAAAAAGTCTTACATCAAACCATCATAAATTGGGGCAAATCTTTGTTGAGACACAGGTTCTTCTTTCTCAGATATGTGCATTATAGCAAATATTTTCCCCCCACTGGGGAAAACTACAAAGTGAGTTCATTAAAAGTAAAATTTCTTCAGGAGAAGGGTTCTGGTGTCTGCCTCATGCTGATTACAATATTTGTTGTAATGTCTTCTTCTTTCAAATAATGGCTATGTTTGTAATTGACAAGAGGAAGGACATTTGCAGAATGTTCTTCACATTGCTTGTGTCCCCCAAGTTATTCCCCATGTAGACACTCATCTGAAGTTATAATTGGAACATGGGATTCAGTCACCAAAAATTTATTTTACCCTGTTTAGAATCATACTTATTTAATTAGGAGAAGTAAAAATTACTGAGCAAATTAAAACAACAAAAACTGAAGGCTATTTTTTCCCCAAAAAAGAACTTTTAGAAAGATGTTGCAATTGTTTAAAAGTTTTCTTTTTAATTTTAAAAGTAAAACACATTTCCTGCAAAGTAAGTTAGCAAATATTTTAAAGAGCACTGAAAGTTAAAATGGAGAGTTAATTTAAAAAGCAAATAAAACAACCCCCAGATTTCTGACTTTTAGGATTAATGCCTTTTTTACTTTAGTTAGACAAGCCAAGCTATATTTGTTTCTGAAGAGAAATGTGTTAACACTGCCAGAGATCACTAGAATTAACTCTTGCCTATATAGCCAAGCAATATCCTTTAAAAGCCTGGGAGATAGAACAGGGCTTGTTAATTTGCAACATCAGTACCACTGGATGGACCTTCCTGTATAAATTGTCACCTAATTCAAAGGATCAAATAACAAACTAAGGCCACAGTTAGGGGAGGGAAGCATGAGTTTTAGCCAGTTTTATCTTCTCAAGTATACACTACTGTAACCGTAAAGTTATCTTTTTCCCTTAAGGAAAGTAGTAAAGTTGGAGAACTATTATGAGCTTTTTTCCCCCATCCTTTGGGCTCAGTCTCTTCAGGGACAGGACACATAGTGGTGGGTTTCTGCCCAGATTGCTCTTTCAGCTTCTTATCTATACTCCTGTATATTTGAGTGGCTTCTTAATTCATGCGCCATTGCTTCCGGTTTGGGCTGAACTATATCCCCTCGGAATTCATTTGTTTAAGCCCTAACCACCTGCACCTCAGAATATGACTGTTTTGGAAATAGAGTTTTTCAAGAAGTAATTAAGTTCATTAAGATCATTAAGGTGGGCCTTCATAACTGGAGTCCTTATTCGAAGAGTTTTGAACACAGATCAGTGCAGAGAGAGAGAACCATGTGAAGACACAAGGAGAAAATAGGTACATATGAGCCAAAGAAAGAGGCCTAAGAAGAGAGCCATTCCATCTGTGGTTCTTTGTTATGGCAGCCCTAGCAAACAAATCAAACCTTTAATGGATCATCACTCTAGCACTGTAAATATTAAGTTTACTAGGTTCTGGCAGAGACTGGACTAAATGGTAGCACATAGGTTTCCCAAAGGCTCAGAACAATCACAACAATCACTCATTTTTTTTTTGTATCCTATTTACTATTTTTTAAATAAAAATAAGTGTAACTTATTTGATAGCTTTAAAATATTACATACATTTGAACTAATATGTATCTCCTGAATTCTATCTGATTTTCTAATTTTTAATTTTTATTTTTGAGAGAGAGAAAGCATGAGTGAGTGACAGGCAGAGAGGGAGGGGGTCAGAAGATCCAAAGCAGGCTCTGTGCTGACAGCAGAGAACCCTCTGTGGGGCTCACACCCATGAACCGTGAGATCAGTACTGAGCTAAGCTTGGATGCCTAACCAGCTGAGCCACCCAAGTGCCCCTACCCGATTTTCTACAAAATACGCAGTCATGTAAAATGTATCAAACACATATATTGTTGAACTTTTAGAGTGAGGGGGGAAAATGTCTTCCTTTAGTGTTTAGCTGTAATTCTTTTTTTCCCCCCCTTGGGGGAAGCTGCTGAACATTTCTGTGCTCCAATTTCCATTCTAAAATGGGGTAATAATAGTACCTACCTATTACAATTTTTTGAGCATAAAGTAAGATTTTTACTTAAAATACTCTTTACACATGAGTTTTATTTGATAAAATTCTTTGGAGTCTTATTGATTTCTAAAGATTTATCAACTCACAAAAAATCTACACAAACACACAACACACAGATGTATTCACACATACACACATTTTTTTCTTAAATATTTGTGTCATAATACAAGGGCAAAAGGAAATCTTTCAAGATAGGAGTTGCTATTCTGAGAAGTGGTAGTATATTTTTCATTCCTTTTTAGCATTCTGAATGGCTTGCTTTCAGGAGACAGTGTCTGACCCTTCAGAAAGATGTAGGCCTTTCCACTGCTCCCCATCTGGACTCTATCACTGCAGGGAGAGGCAGGGACCACTCCTGGGGACTAACACTTGGTCCTTTTTTTTTTTTTCCTTGCCCCTTGTTTTCTGAAGTCTCTAGTTTATTAATGAGAAACTGAAAAAAAAAAAATGAAGAAGGTCATTTTCCAAAGGTCAAGAAAAAACTTGCTAGTCCCAGCTCTTCAAACACACATGGAAGCTTGCTCTTCTCAGAAAATTAGCCCTAGGAAGGGCAGGCCTGAGCAGCAGGAAGGTGCTAGAGAGTACAAAAAGCTGTGGGGAAAGAGAAAGAGCCCTGGGAACTGGAAGGGAGTATTAAAAAGGAATAGCAGGTTAGACTTACGGTACTTCAGGTATTATTCTGGGTCCTTGTTGTTGCCTAAATGGGGACAGAGTTTCTCTGTCTCCTGCCTCAGCCCTTCCCTCAACACACACATTACGTAGTTATGGGTGCAGGGCTACCTTGAGTTATAACCCTGAGATAGATGAATGGTACCCTCCTCAAGGGTAACATATTTTATCCCTCCACCCCTATTTCTTGTCCAGGCCTATAATCTCCTCAGTCCAGAATCCATTACTTATTTTTTACCTGGCGAAGGTCAGGGCTTCCACTGAGACTTCACATCAGACTTGTGTTCCCTCTTCTAGAAATGCTCAGCACACCCTTACCCCTTCATCTGTTTCTCCTTTAGAATCCACACAAATTTCTCTCACAAGAGAGGCCTTGCCTCACCCCTGAATGATGTTGGGCTTCTGTATTACATATCTCCTGGTGATATAAACCTATACTTCCCTTCAGTTCAGTTGGCAGTGGCCTGTTTATTTGAATGAACAGTCATTAATGTCTACATCTTATGCCGCACTGTAAACTGCCTGAGGGGGTTCACATCCGTCTTTTTCACCACTGTCTCCTCAGACCAAGTACCATGTCTGGCATGAAGTAAACTCTTGATAAATATGAAGAGTTAACTAATGAATAAAAGCACACCTGTGCTTCCTCTGCTTGATATCCAAAGAATGAAGCCGTCTTCACCTTCTCATGAGGCCAGGAGGTGAATATGAACTAATTAAGAGGACAAGACTAGGCCATTTAAGAGCTCTGTCCCAGGTGTCTCCTGTGCATCTTGGGAACATTTGATATGCACTCATGGGTGCAGCCTGGGTGGCGGGACACACTGGGGCCGGTTCTCTGTCGGAGGTGCTTGCTGCTGGTTATGGAGAACACAGTCATGATTTATGAGTTTGTAAGATCCCTTCTAGAGGAACAGAATTCATTAATGGCAATTCGGTTCTTTCACTTATAATTTCAAATATTGCTTTCTCTCACGAGGGAAGACTATAATAACAAAAACCTTATTTGGGCTGATTTTTGCAGTTGTTGACAAACGGTACAAATTTGCATTTTCTCTGGATTTTGCACAGTGCTGGTGTATTCATTAAATGGATATAGCTCAAAGCCTTTAATAGAATAACTTATTTCTCATTTTGTGGTTAGTAAAAATAGAAAAACAAAATCTCAGTTTTGTAGTCTATTGTGGAATTTTGTTTGAAATGAAGCTCATTATTTTCACAACCATAACACAATTGCCATACCTCACTATGATGTATGAGATGTATGAATTACAATGATGAGAACTGCTTACATTTCTGTTATCTACAAAACTTCTGTCTGTGAGCATTAAAAGTTACCAGTGAGTTTTAGAAACATTTGGAGTCATTTGAAATGTCTTTTCCATTTTCTGAGATTGGAAGCCTGAGTGTTGAGTGATAGTTTCTAGTGTTTTGTGCTTCAAAGTGAGGGCATGGGCAGTAGAAATGGGTGTAAAGATGTGAACTGAATGATTCAGAGTCTGCTTATCTAATATTTTAATATTCAGGGAAAAAAATATAATCACATAACTAAGAACTAGAGACCTTGCCTCCCAGTTGAAATGGATGTCATTCCACTGAAGATGTGAGCTTCATAGTCAATCTTACTACTTCATATTTAGAAAATGCCCTCTAAGTCAATGGAATGCATTGGGAAAGGCCTTTGAAGACCACTTCCAGGGGCACTTGATTGGCTCAGTCAGTTGAGTGTCTGACTTTGGCTCAGGTCATAACCTCTCAGTTCGTGAGTCTGCGCCCCACATCAGGCTCACTGCTGTCAGCCTGTCAGTGCAGAGACTGCTTCCGATCCTCTGTCCCCTCCCCCACTTGCACTCTCCCCAAAATAAATAAATATCTTAAAAAAAAAAAAGTCCCAACTCTGCCACTTCATAATTATGTGACACTGGCCAAGACATTTAATCCCTGATGTCTCACTTCCATCTGTAAAATGGAAATTGTAATAGCTATCCTGACCTACCTCTTAGGGCTTGTGGTGATGACCAAATAAGACAATGTAGGTCAATTGCAAAGGATTATGCAAATGTAAGATATTACTTCATTACATCATATTATTTTCTGTTTTTATTTTTACATATGTAGTCCTATTTCCCCAACCTATTCTAAGGTCTAAAAAAATTGTTATGATTATTAGTGATAGTTCAGTTACACAAGCAGAACCATTAGGAGATATAGTATGTAAGACTTGTCATTTTTTTTTTTAATTGCTATTTCGTTTTTATTTTTTTATTTTTTTATTTTTTTACAAATAGTTTATTGTCAAATTAGTTTCCACATAACACCCAGTGCTCATCCCCACAAGTGTCCTCCTCCATGCCCACCCCTCCTCCCCCCACATCCACCAGTCCTCAGTTTTTGTCAGCATTCAAGAGTCTCTCATGGTTTGCCTCTCTCCCTTTCCCCCACCGTTTCCACTCTCCTTCTCCCCCTTGGTCCTCTGTTAAGTTCCTCCTAATCCTCCTATACGTGCACACATAAGATATTTGTCCTTCTCTGCCTGACTTATTTCGCTCAGCATAACACCCTCAAGGTCCATCCATGTTGCTACACATGGCCAGATTTCACTGTTTCTCATTGCCATGTAGTATTCATGGTATAGATAAACCACATCTTCTTGATCCATTCATCTGTTGATGGACACTTAGGCTCTTTCCATGTTTTAGCTATTGTGGAGAGTGCTGCTATGAACATTGGGGTACAGGTGCTTCTATGCATCAGCATTTCTGTATCCCTTGGGTAAATTCCTAGCAGTGCTATTGCTGGGTCCCAGGGGAGTTCTATTGTTAGTTTCCTTAGGAACCTCCACACTGTTTTCCAGAGGGGCTGTACCAGTTTACATTCCCACCAACAGTGTAGGAGGGTGCCCGTTTCTCCACATCCTCGCCAGCATCTAGAGTTCTCTGATTTGCTCATTTTAGCCACTCTGACTGGCGTGAGGTATCTCAGTGTGGTTTTGATTTGTATTTCCCTGATGAGGAGGGATGCTGAGCATCGTTTCATGTGTCTGCTGGCCATCTGGGTGTCTTCTTTGGAGAAGTGTCTGTTCATATCTTCTGCCCATTTCTTCACTGGGTTGTTTGTTTTTCGGGCGTGTAGTTTGGTGAGTTCCTTGTAGATTCTGGATATCAACCCTTTATCTGATATGTCATTTCCAACTATCTTTTCCCATTCCGTTGGTTGCCTATTAATTTTCTGGTTGTTTCCTTTGCTGTGCAGAAGCTTTTAATCTTGATGAGGTCCCAACAGTTTATTTTTGCTCTTGATTCCCTTGGTTTTGGGGATGTGTCAAGTAAGAAGTTGCTGCGGTGGAGGTCAAGGAGGTTGTTTCCTGCTTTCTCCTCTAGGGTGTTGATAGTTTCCTGTTTCACATTCAGGTCCTTTATCCATGTTGAGTTTATTTTTGTGCATGGTGTTAGAAAATGATCTAGTTTCATTCTTCTGCATGTTGCTGTCCAGTTCTCCCAACACCATCGGTTAAAAAGGCTGTCTTTTTTCCATCGGATATTCTTTCCTGCTTTGTCAAAGATTTGTTGGCTGTATACTTCTGGGTCCACTTCTGAGTTCTCAATTCTGTTGCATTGGTCTATGTGTCTGTTTTTGTGCCAATACCATACTGTCTTGATGATGACAGATTTGTAGTAGAGGCTAAAGTCTGGGATGGTGATCCCTCCCGTTTTGGTTTTATTTTTCAGGATTACTTTGGCTATTCGGGTCTTTTGTGGTTCCATACAAATTTTTGGATAGTTTGTTCTAGTTTTGAGAAGTATGCTGGTGCAATTTTGATTGGAATTGCATTGAATGTGTAGAGTGCCTTAGGTAGTAATGACATCTTAACTATATTTATTCTTCCTATCCATGAGCATGGAATGTGTTTCCATTTCTTTGTGTCTTCTTCAATTTCCTTCATAAGTTTTCTATAGTTTTCCTCATACAGATCTCTTATATCCTTGGTTAGGTTTATTCCGAGGTATTTTATGGTTTTTTGTGCAATTGTGAATGGGATCAGTTTGTTGATTTCTCTTTCTGTTGCTTCATTGTTGGTGTATAAAAATGCAACCGATTTCTGTACGTTGATTTTGTACCCTGCAACTTGGCTGAATTCTTGGATCAGTTCTAGTAGGCTTCTGTGGAGTCTGTCGGGTTTTCGATGTAGAGTATCATGTCATCTGTGAAGAGTGAAAGTTTGACTTCCTCTTTGCCAATTCTGATGCCTTTGACTTCCTTTTGGTGTCTGATGGCTGATGCTAGGACTTCCAGCACTATGCTAAACAGCAGTGGTGAGAGTGGGCATCCCTGTCGTGTTCCTGATCTCAGGGGGAAAGCTCTGAGTTTTTCCCCGTTGAGGATGATGTTAGCTGAAGGCTTCTCATAGATGGCTTTGATGATGTTTAAGTAGGTTCCTTCTATCCCAACTTTTTCGAGAGTCTTTATTAAGAAGGGATGCTATATTTTGTCAAATGCTTTTCTGCATCTATTGACAGGATCATATGGTTTTATCTTTTCTTTTATTGATATGATGTATCACATTGATTGATTTGCGAATATTGAACCAACCCCTGTAGCAGGAATGAATCCCACTTGATCTTGGTGGATGATTCTTTCCTTGTACTGGATTGGGTTTGCAAGGATCTGCTGTGAGATTTACCTCAGCAACTAGTCAGGTCATGGCCTGTAGTTTTCTTTTTTTTGCTGGATCTCTGTCTGGCAGGAATCAGTGTGATGCTGGCTTCCTTAAATGAATCAGGAGTTTCTTCAACTTCTATTTTGGAACAACAGAAAATTGGGATTATTAACAAATGAGCAGGAACACAGGAAACATCAGTTGAGAATGCTGTGACAAGGGTTTTTGATCACTGATTCGATTTCTTCACTCGTTATGGGTCTGTTCAGGTTTTCTATTTCTTCCGTGTGAATTTTGGTAGTGAGTGTGTGTTTAGGAATTTGTCCATTTCTTCTAAGTTGTCCAATTTGTTGGCATATAATTTTTCATAGTATTCCCTGATAATTGCTTGTATTTCTGAGGGGTTGGTTGCAATAAGTCCAGTTTCATTCATAATTTTGTCTATTTGGGTGCTCTCTCTTTTCTTTTGGATAAGTCTGGCTAGAGGTTTGTCAATTTTGTTTACTTTTTCAAAAAACCAACTCTTGGTTTCATGGATCTGTTCAATTGTTTCTTTGGTCTCTATGTTGTTTATTTCTGCTCTAATTTTTACTATTTCTCTTCTTCTACTGGGTTTAGGGCATTCTTGTTGCTCTGCCTCTAGTTCCTTTGGGTGAGCTGTTAGATTTTGGACTTGCGCTTTTTCTAATCTCTTGAAATAGGCCTGGAGAGCAATGTACTTTCCTCTTAGGACTGCCTTTGCCGCATCCCATAGATTTTTGAATTGTTGTGTTTTCATTTTCATTTGTTTCCATATATTTTTAAATTTCATCTCTAATTGCCTGATTGGCCCATTCATTCTTTAGAAGGGTGTTCTTTAACCTCCATGTTTTTGGAAGTTTCCAGACTTCTTCCTGTAATTGATTTCAAGTTTCAAAGCATTGTGATCTGACAGTGTGCATGGTATGATCTCTATTCTTTATATTTATTGAGGGCTGCTTTATGTCCCAGTATGTGATCTATCTTGGAGAATGTGCCATGCACACTTGAGAAGAAAGTAAATTCCCTGGCCTCAGGATGTAAAGTTCTAAATATATCCGTCAGGTCCATCTGGTCCAATGTATCTTTCAAGTCCATTATTTCTTTAGTGATTTTCTGTCTGGTTGACCTATCCATTGCTGTAAGCGGAGTATTAAAGTCCCCTGCTATTAGCACATTCTTATCTATAAGTTTGTTTCTGTTTGTGATTAGTTGTTTTAGATATTTAGGTGCTCCCATATTCGGTGCGTAGACATTTATGATTGTTAGTTCTTCCTGATGGATGGACCCTGTAATTATTATGTAGTGCCCTTCTTCATCTCTTGTGATTGTCTTTAATTTAAAGTCCAGTTTGTCTGATATAAGTATCGCTACTCCGGCTTTCTTTTGATTTCCTGTAGCATGATATATATTTCTCCATCCCCTTACTTTTAATCTGAAGGTATCTTCCCGTCTAAAATGAGTTTCTTGTAGACAGCATATAGATGGATTTTGTTTTTTAATCCATTCTGCTACCCTATGTCTTTTGATTGGAGCATTCAGCCCATTTACATTCAGTGTTATTTTTGAAATATGTGGGTTTAGAGTCTTTGTATCTTTTGTAGAGTTCATGTTTGTGGTGGTGTCTCTGGAATCTTTGTTCCTTGCAACCTTTCCTTCAGAGCATCCCCCTCAGGATTTCTTGTAGGGCTGGCTTCGTGGTGACAAATTCTTTCAATTTCTGTTTGTTTGGAAAGGTTTTTATCTCTCCTTCTATTTTGAATGACAGGCTTGCTGGATAGAGGATTCTTGGCTGCATATTTTTACTGTTCATCACATTGAAGATCTCTTGCCATTCCTTTCTGGCCTGCCAGGTTTCAGTAGATAGGTCTCTCACCACTCTGATGGGTTTCCCTTTGTATGTGAGGGCCCTTTTCTCCCTAGCTGCTTTCAAAATTCTCTCTTTTCCTTGTATTTTGCCATTTTTACGATGATATGTCATGCAGAAGATCGATTCAAGTTACGTCTGAGGGGAGTCCTCTGAGCCTCTTGTATTTCCACATTGACTTCCTTCCCCAGGTCGGGGAAGTTCTCTGCTATAATTTGTTCCAGGACTCCTTCAGCACCTTTCCCTCTCTCTTCCTCTTCTGGGATTCCTATGATACAGATATTGTTGCGTTTGACTGTGTCGCTGAGCTCTCGAATTCTTCTTTCCTGTTCCTGGATCAGTTTGTCTCTTTTTTTGTCAGCTTCTTGTTTTTCTATAATGGTGTCTTCTAAATCACTTATTCTCCTTTCTGCCTCTTCAATCCGTGCATTGGAGGCCTCTAATTTATTATGTATCTCATTTATCGCATTTTTTAATTCTTCATGCCTATTTTTATTTTCCATTCTGTCTGTAGCCATAGTTTCTTTGATGTCCCCTATGTTTTTTTCAAGCCCTGCTATTAATTTTACCATTATTATTCTAAAATCTTGTTCACTTATGCTGCTGATATCTGTTTTGAGCAGTTCATTAGCTGTCATTTCTTCTTGGAGTTTCTTTGGAGGAGAGCTCTTTCGTTTCGTCATTTTAGTTAGCTTTCTGGCTCTTGTTGGTTTTGAAGACCTGTTATGCTCTGTGTTTCTATTAGCACTGCTATATCCAAGAAGACTCTTTGACTTTCCAGGGCCTATCCTTTCAGAGATTGTTTTTTGAATGGTATCCCTTGGTCACTCTTGTTGGGACCTTAGTTATTTTATTTTCCTATTCGTAGTGATATTTGGGACTCTTCACCTTGTGTACTCTTGCTTGTTTCTTGAGGTAGCCCTGGAAAAGAAAACAGACAGACAAACACACAGGGAGCAGGAGCACACAAATGCACAGGCTGATTCAACTAACATGCAAAGCGAGAGGGAAAACGAAAATGTTAATAGAAAAGACGGAGGAGGGAGGGTGAATAATAGGGAGCATAAAATACATAAAAGTGTCAAAAAGGGGAAAAGAAAAGGAAAATAGAAGAAAACCGATGGACAAAGAACAGTTTAAAGCATATACCTGGATTTCCCAGCTACAGTTAAATAGCCGTGTGTATGCAGTGCTGGTTGAAGAGCATAGAGAAAAAGAGAGAAGGCAGGGCGAGACAAGGCAGATTTGGAAATAGAATGAACAGGCAGAAGGGATAAGAAACTTTTTTCAAAGAGGTAAAGGGTAGAATATGGTTGGATAGGTGAGAGAAGGATGCTGGAATTATCCAGAGAAACTATATAGTCTAATTACTCCTGAGAGAAATAGCTGAAAAAGTCGGTAGGTGTAGAATTTACATTTACAGAATGGACTTGTGTGATTGTTTAAGCAAGCTGGCGACCAGAGTTAATCAGGTCAGTGTTTTGGGGAAAAAAGTGAGAAAAGAGAAAGAAGAAGAAAAAAAGAGAAAAGAAAGGGGAAAAAAAAGAAAGAAGAAAAAAAAGGAAAAAAAAACAAAAAAAAGGGAAAAAAAAAAAGGGAGGAGGGCACCTCTCAGGCAGGGATGGGCGTGGCGTGATCCGATGCCTCAGGCGGGGGTTCTGCCTTGGCGATTGTGGGGAGGAGAGTGACGGTGCTCCAGTCCCTTCTTGAACCCCGCGCTGCAGCTCGCTTTTTTTTTTTGGCGTGTCAACTCCCCGTTCCGGGGACGCAGCCGAAGTTGGTTGCACTCTTCAACCCAGGCCAGTTCCAATCTCCAAATCCCAGTCCGCGCCCCGCTGAAGTAGCCTTAGACACAGCTTTCCAGACAACCCCCTCGGGCTATTCCAGGCTCCCTGCTGAGCTCTGGGGACGGAGTCAGGATCGCTGCTTCCTTCTCTGGGTCGGGCTGGCGCGCATGCGCGGGGGCTTGCCTGCCAGGTCCGCGTAGCCTGAGCCCGCTGGAGTGAGGAAAACCGGGTCTCTCTATGGCTCGTCACCCGAAACATGAACTCACAGGCAAATTTCCCAGTTTTTAGCTCTTTGCCTTCCCTCTCGAGTTCCAGCCAGCCAGGAGCACGGACGCCCGGTGTCTGCGCGTCTCTTTCAGGGGTCCCAGCCGCCCTGGAGCTACAATGGCGGCAGGCGCGCCGCCGCTGGAGTGAGGAAAACCGGGTCTCTCTATGGCTCGTCACCCGAAACATGAACTCACAGGCAAATTTCCCAGTTTTTAGCTTTTTGCCTTCCCTCTCGAGTTCCAGCCAGCCAGGAGCGCGGACGCCCGGTGTCTGCGCGTCTCCTTCAGGGGTCCCAGCCGCCCTGGAGCTACAATGGCGGCAGGCGCGCCGCCGCTGGAGTGAGGAAAACCGGGTCTCTCTATGGCTCGTCACCCGAAGTACGAACTCACAGGCAAATTTCCCAGTTTTTAGCTCTTTGCCTTCCCTCTCGAGTTCCAGCCAGCCAGGAGCATGGACGCCCGGTGTCTGCACGGCTCTTTCAGGGGTCCCAGCCGCCCTGGAGCTACAATGGCGGCAGGCGCTCCGCCGCCGCTTTAAAACCCAACCTCCAGGAGAGGCACAAAGCAGCAGTTTGTGTGCTCAGCCTCCCCCAGGACCAGTTGTCGCGAGGGGACCTGGTGTGCAGGTATTTGGCAAGTACGGTCTTTCTATGCACCGAGCGGAGATTTTTCTGTCTCGGACTCTCTCCTTTTCCCCTCTCACTCCCCGTAGAGGGTAGAGGGGGATCGCCTCCCACCCTGGAGGCTCCGATCCCGGCCCGATTTTACCTTCCCCGGTTCGCACTCACGTTAGAAGGCTTTCTCAGTGGATTCTGCGTCCTTTTTCTCCCAGTCTCTCAGGTTTTGTATGGTTTCCAATGGCTTCAGATCTTTTCTGTGTGATGTATGGGCGCGAGTGCAAGTACGGAGCTCCTTACTTCTCCGCCATCTTGCCCCTCCTCCTGTAAGTCTTGTCATTAAAAGGTGTTTCACTTTTCACAGTTATAGGGGCTGGTTAAACAGTAATCTTTGTGTTGGATGCTGAAGTCCCAAGTCTACAGTGTGGGCAGTCTAGGAGGAAAGATGGATGTAGAGTGGAGAAGAGCAAGGATAAACAGGAAGCTATAAGCATATACTGGAGCTCACGTCAGTTCTTTATGTCTCCAGCTATGATGTGTATGTCATGTAGGAAAAGTGGTTGTCTCTCATCATGGAGTCTGGAAACTGGATACGATGAAGGAAAATCTAGGGGAAGGTAGAGCAGGTGGAAGCCCACCTGCTGCTACACGCCAGTGTGTTGAGCCAGCTGGTCAATGATAATGTACAAGAGCTACAAACGCATCTGCTCTACCTTTCAAAAGTGAAAATCATTGTGGCTCCTGCTGCTTTTCCATGCTCTAAATGTTGTGCCACTCTGTCTCTCATGGCAGGTGGGTGACGATATGTCTCTCATGGTACATCCTTTTCATCACGTATATGAAATATACAGGCAGGATCAGCTATAACATTTGTGGGGCAGTACTAACTGAAAATGTGGAGCCCCCTATTCAGAAGAGCAGGAAAACGGAATTTTCCTTTCTTTTAAAGTCATTTTTGGTTGTGCCATGGGTGTTCATTATTTGCTATTTAATGCTGCATTCCCTAAATTATGGGTCATTTATAGGGTGTATGCAGACTTCACAGGCACCCTGGGCCCTGTCCCATGACTTGGCATTCAGGGACTTGTATGCCTACTTCCAAGCCTCATTGCCCCATGCCCTAGACCCCTCCCGGGGTGGCAACAATCTATATGGGGAAGGGTTTCCCAGGGAGGCAGTAAGGGGTGAGACGCATGTGAGCCAAGGCTCTAGAACATATTTCACTATCCCAATGGACTTCACTTATAAAACACAAATTCAAAGATAAAACTAGAAAGAATTTCAACATAGAGCCTTAAACCCCAGCATGAATTCTCCTTCTGAGCATGTTTCTGTTTTGATGAACATTTGCACTGTTTGCATGTTCATCAAGCTTGTCCTGCTTACAGGAAAGGCCATTCTGGGGAGTGTAGTTTAGCCTAGCCAAGTTGATACAGTACAAGTCCACCACACCATTTACTCTGCCTACTTCCTGTACTTTTTTTTTTTCCCCAAAGAGCTGCCTTTATGTATTGAAACAAATAAAATAGAAGGCTATAAACCTAGCCTTGTTATTTTTCTGACAGTATGCCAGACACAAGCACATACCTCACTGTGCCACTGCCACCAGTATTTCTCAACTCCTGTTTCCTCAAGGACCAGGACTTTTGATGTAACTTTTTGAAGACATACTACTGCTCACCTCTGCCAGTCCTTTACAATTGAGAGATCTAAATTTTACAGTTGGGTTCCATAGGCTAATGAGGATATTTGTATAATTGAATTTTTAGCTCAACAATGTAGTCTTTGAGATTTCTGAGATGAGATGCTGGAAGGTGCATGTTCACCACCTTGTTGGGAGAGAGTTCTGTATGAGCCTCTCCAGTCTTACCTGTCTGTTTCAAGCCCCTGAGTGCTCTCTGCCTCAGCTATTTCTCAAGGTTGTATTTGCAGAGAGCAACCTGAAGAGAAGAGGCAATGTCCCCATCTGGGACAAATAGTAGGCTTGCTATAAAAGTAGTGGATTACCCACATGTAGTGTTTGTATTCATTTGCTAGAACTCCCACAAAAATGTACCACAGCCTCGGTGGGTTAAACAGAAATTTATTGCCTCACAGTCTTGTAAGCCAGAAGTTCAAGATCCAGCTGTCAGGAGGGTTGTTCTCCCCAGAAGCCTCAGTTTTTGGTTTGTAGATAGCCATCATTTCCTGGTATCTCCACACAGTGTTCCCTGTGTCCTAAAGCATGTCTATCTGTAACCTAATCTCCTTTTCTTCTAAAGGCTCCAGTCATAGTGGATTAGCTCACCAACAACCCATAGCCTCAGTTTAAGTGACTTATCTCTTTAAAGACCTTATCTTCAAATACAGTCAAAGTAACAATCTGAAATGACAAGCAAACTAAGAATTCATAACCTAGTCCAGGTGCACTGTTCTGAGTGTTAGATGAGTGCAGTATTTGTCATCAGTCAGTGCTCTGTGGGCCCTTCATGGCAAAGGAAGGTTGGCTCTTGCTGCGACCCAGGCTGCTTGAGCAGGCTGTTGGCAACATTTTCTTACAAGGTCCTATGTCAACATCACTAAGGTGTCTATGTATTTCCAAGAGCATGCATGGCTACTCCTGGAGGGCATCTGGGCTGTCACGTAGAGGGAGCTACTTTGCTGAGAGACCTCTACTCTTCAGAGTTAGAGGGTGGTGTAAACCCTTTTGCCAAGAAGGCTTGTAGAGAAGGCATTCTGAGCTCACAGTTTTATCCTGCCCCTTACCCCTTCTTAAGGGCTGAATTGCATCCCCACTCAATTTTGTATGTTGAATCCCTAACCCCCAGTACCTTGGAATGTAATTGCATTTAGAGATAGGATCTTCAAAGAGGTCATTATGTTAAAATAAGGTCACTTGGGTAAGCTCTAATTCCATATGATTATGATAGAAAAGAGGAAATATGAACATAGATAGGTAAAAAGAGAAGACCACATGAAGACACAGGGAAAAGACAGCCATCTACAAGCCAGAGAGAGGCCTTAGAAGAACACCCTGCCAGAGGTACCTGGTGGCTCATTTGGTTAAGTGTCCAACTTTGGCTCTGACCAAAGTTTGGATCTGACCATGAGGTCATGATCTCATGGTTCATGAATTTGAGCCTCTCGTTGGGCTCTGTGCTAACACCTCAGAGCCTGGAGCCTGCTTCAGGTTCTATGTCTCCCTCTTTGTCTGGCCCTCCCCTGCTCGTGCTCTGACTTTCTCTCTCTCTCAAAAATAAAAGTTAAAAAAATATTTTTTTTTTTAAAAAAGAAGAAGAGCACCCTGCCAACACCTGGATTTTTAATTTCTAGCCTCTAGGGTTGTGAGAAAATAAATTTTTGTTGAAGCCATTCAGTCTGTGGTACTTTGTTACGGCAGCACCAGCTGACTAATACATTCTCCATTTGCATATATATTCCAAACACATTAAATGATAAATAAAAAAGAACAGGAGTAAACTGAAAATATTTAGTCATGTCTTAAAATTAGCCATCTCTTTAATATCCCAGTGTGTGAGATTTGCAAAATAGTCTGAGAAATTAAAGCCACATATCTGCTGGATGTCAAGTTGGGTAGGAAGCAAGCCAATTTGAATATATTTAAAGTGGCAACAGAATAAAAATGCCCTTTATAACTTTCCTAGGCAGGACCAGAGCCACCTCAGTTCTTGAAGCCAGGGGTGAAAGTCATTCATCCACTTAAGAATGAAGGCTGCTAATGGAAGCTCTTCCCAGCTACTGATTTGTGCTAATTATTGCACATGTAATGAGTGGGCAATGCAAGGATGTGGACACCACCATGTGATTAGCACTTAAGCCAAAATGTTCGGATTAAATCTGTGAGATCCCCAATGTCTTTGAGGGATGAGAACTTCAATCAAAGCTTTAATTCCTCAAGTTCCCTAGTTCTAGATTAGGAGGTCTGAGGAGCTGGGTGGAGGCCAATGCAGAACTACTCTAGAGGAGGCAGAGAAGGAGGAACGTAGGGAGAGAGAGAGAGATGTTTTTTTTATTTTTGAAAATACTTTATTATTGAGAGACAGAGACAGTCTGAACAGGGGAGGGACAGAGAGAGACACATACAGAATCTGAAGCAGGCTCCAGGCAGTCAGCTTTCAGCGTGGAGGCTGACGCGGGGCTTGAAACCATGAACCACAAGATCATGACCTGAGCCCAAGTCAGACGCTTAACCAAAGCTACCCAGGTGCTCCAAGAGGGAGTTTTAACCTTTCACTCAAGGTGAGTTTGCAGACCGAAATTCCAAAGCATATAGAGAAAGCCAATCCTGAACTAACAGCCTCCCCATTCAAGAACTGAAAGAAAGATTCACTTAGGTCCTGTGCTGCCTCACAGTGGGTTTTTTGTTTTTTTTTTGTTTTTTTGTGCAAATAGTTTATTGTCAAATTAGTTTCCACATAACACCCAGTGCTCATCCCCACAAGTGCCCTCCTCCATGCCCACCCCTCCTCCCCCCACATCCACCAGTCCTCAGTTTTTGTCAGCATTCAAGAGTCTCTCATGGTTTGCCTCTCCCCCTTTCCCCACCATTTCTGCCCTTCTTCTCCCCCTTGGTCCTCTGTTAAGCTCCTCCTAATCCTCCTATACGTGCACACATATGATATTTGTCTTTCTCTGCCTGACTTATTTCGCTCAGCATAACACCCTCAAGGTCCATCCATGTTGCTACACATGGCCAGATTTCATTGTTTCTCATTGCCATGTAGTATTCCATGGTATAGATAAACCACATCTTCTTGATCCATTCATCTGTTGATGGACACTTAGGCTCTTTCCAGGTTTTAGCTATTGTGGAGAGTGCTGCTATGAACATTGGGGTCCATGTGCTCCTATGCATCAACATTTCTGTATCCCTTGGGTAAATTCCTAGCAGTGCTATTGCTGGGTCATAGGGGAGTTCTATTGTTAGTTTCCTTAGGAACCTCCACACTGTTTTCCAGAGGGGCTGTACCAGTTTACATTCCCACCAACAGTGTAGGAGGGTGCCCGTTTCTCCACATCCTCGCCAGCATCTAGAGTTCTCTGATTGGCTCATTTTAGCCACTCTGACTGGCGTGAGGTGGTATCTCAGTGTGGTTTTGATTTGTATTTCCCTGATGAGGAGCGATGCTGAGCATCGTTTCATGTGTCTGTTGGCCATCTGGATGTCCTCTTTGGAGAAGTGTCTGTTCATATCTTCTGCCCATTTCTTCACTGGGTTGTTTGTTTTTCGGGTGTGAAGTTTGGTGAGTTCCTTGTAGATTCTGGATATCAACCCTTTATCTGATATGTCATTTGCAACTATCTTTTCCCATTCCGTTGGTTGCCTATTAATTTTCTGGGTTGTTTCCTTGGCTGTGCAGAAGCTTTTAATCTTGATGAGGTCCCAACAGTTTATTTTTGCTCTTGATTCCCTTGGTTTTGGGGATGTGTCAAGTAAGAAGTTGCTGCGGTGGAGGTCAAGGAGGTTGTTTCCTGCTTTCTCCTCTAGGGTGTTGATAGTTTCCTGTCTCACGTTCAGGTCCTTTATCCATGTTGAGTTTATTTTTGTGCATGGTGTGAGAAAATGATCTAGTTTCATTCTTCTGCATGTTGCTGTCCAGTTCTCCCAACACCATCTGTTAAAAAGGCTGTCTTTTTTCCATCGGATATTCTTTCCTGCTTTGTCAAAGATTTGTTGGCTGTATACTTCTGGGTCCACTTCTGAGTTCTCAATTCTGTTGCATTGGTCTATGTGTCTGTTTTTGTGCCAATACCATACTGTCTTGATGATGACAGATTTGTAGTAGAGGCTAAAGTCTGGGATGGTGATCCCTCCCGTTTTGGTTTTATTTTTCAGGATTTCTTTGGCTATTCGGGGTCTTTTGTGGTTCCATACAAATTTTTGGAGAGTTTGTTCTAGTTTTGAGAAGTATGCTGGTGCAATTTTGATTGGAATTGCATTGAATGTGTAGAGTGCCTTAGGTAGTAATGACATCTTAACTATATTTATTCTTCCTATCCATGAGCATGGAATGTTTTTCCATTTCTTTGTGTCTTCATCAATTTCCTTCATAAGTTTTCTATAGTTTTCATCATACAGATCTCTTGTATCCTTGGTTAGGTTTATTCCAAGGTATTTTATGGTTTTTTGTGCAATTGTGAATGGGATCAGTTTCTTGATTTCTCTTTCTGTTGCTTCATTGTTGGTGTATAAAAATGCAACCGATTTCTGTACGTTGATTTTGTACCCTGCAACTTGGCTGAATTCTTGGATCAGTTCTAGTAGGCTTCTGGTGGAGTCTGTCGGGTTTCTATGTAGAGTATCATGTCATCTGCGAAGAGTGAAAGTTTGACTTCCTCTTTGCCAATTCTGATGCCTTTGATTTCCTTTTGGTGTCTGATGGCTGATGCTAGGACTTCCAGCACTATGTTAAACAGCAGTGGTGAGAGTGGGCATCCCTGTCGTGTTCCTGATCTCAGCGGGAAAGCTCTGAGTTTTTCCCCGTTGAGGATGATGTTAGCTGAAGGCTTCTCATAGATGGCTTTGATGATGTTTAAGTAGGTTCCTTCTATCCCAACTTTCTCGAGAGTCTTTATTAAGAAGGGATGCTGTATTTTGTCAAATGCTTTTTCTGCATCTATTGACAGGATCATATGGTTTTTATCTTTTCTTTTATTGATATGATGTATCACATTGATTGATTTGCGAATGTTGAACCAGCCCTGTAACCCAGGAATGAATCCCACTTGATCTTGGTGGATGATTCTTTTGATATGCTGCTGGATTCGATTTGCAAGGATCTTGTTGAGAATTTTTGCATCCGTATTCATTAAGGATATTGGCCTGTAGTTCTCTTTTTTTGCTGGATCTCTGTCTGGCTTGGGAATCAGTGTGATGCAGGCTTCATAAAATGAGTCCGGGAGTTTTCCTTCGCTTTCTATTTTTTGGAATAACTTGAGAAGAATTGGGATTAATTCTGTTTTAAATGTCTGGTAGAATTCCCACAGTGGGTTTTTTGAATGCTAATCTATTACTCAAAATATCAACCTTGTATTCTGATAGCAAGGTGAGACCTTAGGGGGACTGATTAAAGAGTGTCTCTCATTAGCCATCAGCTACTTACGGTTCTTGTAGGACAAAGCATCTTATAAGAAAAGGCCTTATTTACAACTTATCAGTAGCATGCCTTTCAGGATGTTACTGTAGACACACAATCATTTCCTTGAATGTATATTTGATGAGAGAACTCTTCCAACTCCATTTTTTTAAATTTTACTACCTGAACACTAAGCAGATGTACAAGATAATAGAAATAGACTTCACCTATTAGTAGAAGTGCTATACTGATGTTAAGAGCTTTGTCTGGGCCAACTGATAGAGGAAAACAACTTCCCATAGCTGCCCAAGTACTGCGTAGCTAACTAAGGTGGCAGTGCTAAGAGTGTTATCCGTGCTATTGGATTGAAAGGAATGATGTGATTCCTCAGTTGTTGTGATGGCCACAAGACTGATTGAAAGTGGGAAGCAGTCTTCCACTTCAATAAAGGGCGGGTTCTGGAATGTCTACTTACCACCATTGTTTACTTTAATGCTACCCACCTGTTAACTGAGTCTCTGAAGGAAGATATTTGGCCAGGATTCTAAATCACCATCCCATCACCAGTCATTGTTTCTTTTTCCTAGAAGGCATGTACAACAAAGGCTTTCCAGGTGCAATTTCTATATAGTGAGTTTTGTTCCAAGAGAGGTTTGCTCCCAGATAATTCTAGGACCTGTTACACTGGGCTTCTAGGCAGAACCAAACATGGGTTGAAAGGATTCTTTTTGCGTTATTGGCTAAGGTCTCTCCTTGGTCCATCTCCTCCACGTTCACTACTTATCTAAGCCCTGTGGACACTACCTTTTTCAGCAAGAGGAAGTATAGAAAAGTGAGTTCACATGGAGAATTTCCCCATAAGGCCTAGAATAGAGGTGGATTAAGTGTTCTACTATATGACAATGAAGGTTTTTGTTTCTTTTTTTTGTTAAGTTTTCCATTTTAATTCCAGTATTGTTAGCATGCAGTGTAATACAGTTTCTGGAGTACAGTATAGTGGTACAACAATTCCATACATTAGCTGGTGCTCAGCATGACAAGTGCCCTCCTTAATCCTCATCACCTATTTTACTCATTGTCCCACCCACCTCCCCTCTGGTAACCATCAGTTTGTTCTCTATAGTTAAGAGTCTGTTTCTTGGTTTGTCTTTCTCTTTTTATAATAAAATTTTTAATGAAAAATTGATACCAATATTTTTTCCCTTGCCAGATAGAAAAATATCATCTAAAAAGTTAGAAACATGGATGTCTCTTAAAGTAGAGAATATAATTTATTTTAAAAGCAGCCTGACCTTTTGGTTTGGGCAAAGCAACTTGAGTTAGTTAGCCCTTTTATTCAGGCAAATACCCTTTCCCCCCTGGTTTTTGGTGCAAAATCCAAATGCTTTCATATAACCAAAAGTAGATACTTCAGCCCTTAAATGCTATGCTTAGTGTTTGGCAGAATTTTACTTCTGTATTTGGAGTAAGATATTTTTCCTTCTATATTTGGATTAAGACTACCCTGTATATTAAATTATAATTTGTATAGTGTGTGTTTCATTGTATCTGTTATTCAGTCACTTGCTTACAAGAAATTGGAAGTAGGAAACTGATTATTGCAGAGGTGATATAGAAGCTTGATCTTCTTACCTTCTGTTAAAGGTAAAATTAATAGATTTACTAAGTGGTATGAGATTTACTGGGCTAGATTGCTCGTGTCCCACCTAGTCTTACCTTAGTTTGATTAGGCTACACTTTAAAAAATGTGTTCTCCAACTTAAAGATTTTTGTTGAGTTTCTGTCCTAGTTTTTGGTGTCAGACCAAATACTTGGATGAATATACAACCCCAGGGGAATGTCTACTCCCAAAGCCAAACACCCTAGGAAAACGTTACTTCTGGAATAAAAATGAGACAGCCTTAGATTGAGTGGGAAAGGATGCTGTTTTCTTTGTAAGGCCAGTGATAGGTTGGGCCCTAACTCTCAGGCATGGAGATTGATGTGTGTGGAGACAGGGCAGGAGCCAGATAGGGAACTGGCTTAATAAGAGGGTCTGAAGTCCATTTGTACCCCATGGACTCCTTGAGAAGCTAGTTTGAGCAAGAATTGTGAATCATCCTCTGTTATTCTTCTGTTACTCTCTAACCACCAGTAAAGGATTATTAAAAGTTACAAGCTGATTTCTGGACTGAGGAGTCAGTCCTGGTCCGTTTTCAAAAGGACTAACAAAAGGGAGAGCATTGTTTCCTCCACAAGGCCAGAATGGGACTTCTGGCTAAGAACACCAGCAAAGGACAGCTGAATCCAGTAAAGGAGCTTCTGAGGGTGTGGTTAGGAAAGGCAGCAACTTTGCAAGATTCCTCCAATGCAGGAAGCTGAGGACTTTTGCTAGGTCAGAAATTAGTGAGCATTCTTGGACACTACTAAGTAGATCTAGGCCTAGGTTCCAAGAACTGGAATCATGGGAACTTACAGTGATGTGGAAATAGAAAGGCAGTGCAACCTAATTTCCTAGTCATGGCCTGGTAACCAATTATAAGGTTATGTCTACCTCTAAATTTGGAGTTTCTTTCTGAACTTCTTAGGTCTTCCAAGAGATGAGGGGCTCTCTTCTGTGGAAGGAGGCCTGGCCTAGCCCTTCTTCTGGCTCTACCCACATAGACAGGAGGAAAAAAGGCCTGGTATCAAAAGGGAGGGGATGCACAGAGGAGGAGAGAGCACTTTAATGTCTTATCTGCTTCCCACTAAAGTCTCTGTCTTCTAGCTCTGTGGAGCTGTGATCATTGAGGATTCCACTGATTCTTAGACCCACCTCAGAGCTCTTTCTCCATTGGTGTCATAATTTGGCTACTATGGGACTTCTTGGCTGCCACCAGCCAGGTCTCCATTGAAGCTGCTTTTTGCCCCTCCAGCCCATCACCTACTTCTGCCTCCATGGCCTATCTCATGCTACCGTCTTCCAGCCATGGCTGTGAATCCATTGAGCACCTTGGGCACAGTATCAAGGATCTGGGGATTTTCATGGGTTTACAAGGAAATTGAATCCTGAAAAAATTTTATTGCCTGTAAAATATAACATATAAATAAAGACCTTAAAATTAAAATGAATAAATTTTGAATTGAATAATAAATTCTTTTTTTAATAGTTTATTGTCAAGTTGGTTTCCATATAACACCCAGTGCTCATCCCCACAAGTGACCTCCTTCATGCCCATTACCCCCTTACCTCTCCCCCCCACCCCCATGAGTCCTCAGTTGGTTCTCAGCTGAATAATAAATTCTTGAATAAGTCTTGAATAAGACCTCTTTCATAGCTACATACAAATTACTTTTAATGTGAAACATGGATGAATTTTAAAACATTTGTTGTTATGTAGGTTGGGTGTGGTTTCCACAGTTGAAAGTTCCTGGGACCCATGAGGGTCATAAAATAGAAGCTAGTTTTCACTGTCTACTCTCAACTATCCCCTGCCTCAATTCTTTCTCATATTAGCCTGTCACCTACCCAGATTTCTTTAGTTAGAGTTAATACCTGGGATATCATCCAGCAGGAAAAAAATATAATAAAAGTCCAATGAAGAAAGAAATGCATTTCCTTCCCAAGGACAAGGTCCCTGGTGTTTAGACCACTCTACTACAGGATGCTGACTTGGAGAACTTGCCATCTGGCTTGAAGTGACACAGGTGTTCTGTTGAAAAGGAAATAACTCAGGCTAGAGAAAGAAGTGAGATGCTACATGGCTGATTTCTTCTCAGCCAGTCCCCAGTGAACAGCTCCTTTTTCAGCCTGCACGTGCACCTTCTGTCCACCCAGAGCTGGGGTTGTCTGGGATTTGGAGCAACTGGTTGCCATTTTGTTTGGTCCTTAGGGTTTGGATATTGCCTAATGCCAAGAAGATTTTCCTTTTCCTGATCATGGAGGGGCTAATGCTAAATATGTCACTGGAGATGAAGTTTTCTAGTTAGAGATAATGAACCTTTATCATTCTTTAAAGTTATGGTCATTGTTTTAGTTGTGTGTGATACATGAAACAGATCCTGGAAATCTGTACTTCCCAATCAGAGTGTCACTCAGCCCAGCTCCCAGGTTCAAGAAGTAGAATCTCAAAGCCCCTTCTTACTATCACCATAGTTTTAAAGTACTATGAGTCATTGAATCTATTGACGAGGAGACAAGGTGTGAAATATGAACCATGGACCAGGCCTGGCAGGGTGGCAGTTTCCAGCAATGGAGCTTGAAGGCCAATAAGTTTAATCTGACACACAAGAACCATAGGAAATTGAAAAATGCATCCAGCACTGTATTAATACTATTGCTCCAAGTCAAATGTGTTAATGCCAAAGATGGTATCGTGGTCTTTCTGGATATACTGGCTCCAGCCAGGGCTTGATTTTATTGCCCATTCTATCAGGGGGGAGGGGTAATAATTTGAAGACTGTTGTCAGAATGCCCAAAGAACATTGGATTGGGACCTCAGGAGACTTGGATCATGGCCATTAATTAGTTGGAGGATTTCAGGAAAATCCCTTAATCCTTACGTGCATAAATTTCCCATCCATAAAAGTGAGGATAATAATAGTGCATGTCTTACAGAGTTGTGTGAGAATAAAAGAGAGTAAAATGTATGAGGAACATTGGTAGTAAATTTAACAACTTCCTGGGTGGGGAGGCTGAGATCAAAAAGTAAAATAATGAATTAAGAGCTCAAAAACTGGGGTTCTAGTCTATGCTTTGCCATTATTGACTGTTCAGTCTTGGGCCTTTAGTCTAGCTGGGAATCTGGTGCCTCAGGAGTGCATAATAAACTTAGATGGGTTGCACAGGTTAGACGAGATACTGTATGAGGTTATCCACAGTGCTATAAAAATTTAATCAAAATAGTGATTCATCTGGTGCCTTGCTATTCTCAAGCTGATTAGCTGGCTTAGTTTTCTTTAATTAAAAAGTGTAGTTATTATCATCCTGAGATTTATCAGGATCAGATTATTTATTGGATATTAGACTCTCAAGGCTCACCTCTAGCCTTTTTCATCCACATTGGGCAGAGGAGAAAGCAAGCAGGACACCCCTGCAAGTCCCTTCTGCTCCTTGACTCTCTGTACCACTTGCCAGATAGGCCAGCACATTCCAACACTGCCCTATTTCAACAACTTCTACAACCGAAGGTTTGGAGATGGGTTCTGAGAGGGTTGCTCAGTTGACACTCAGAAGGGGTATGATATTTGGCAACAGTTGCTTGAATTGAAGCTCTTCTACCAGAGTAATTGGCTGAAGCCCCTTGGACCTTGTCTGATATCTGGCTGGACACAAAATAGAGAGTCAGATTCAAAATATCTGGAGAAATCTTAGAAAGTTGCAATCATGTGGACTTGCATGTTTTTCAATCAACCCTGCACACTTAATTTCAGAGTTGTGTGTGTGCTCTGAGAAAACACTGATGCCTGCATAAGCAGTGAAGTGCTGAGCAGGATCTTCTTCCTCAGTTCCTTGCCTCTTCTTCCCAGGATCACCAGAGGCTTCCCTATTGATATCAGCAGTGAGCTGGGCAGAAAGCTCAAGATTGCTGGTCTTGCTCTTTTTCCCTTTCACCTGGCTTGGTTGCTTTGGGATTTGAAGTATGCTGAATAGCAGTTCCAGCCTGTTAGGGCTACAAATGGGTAACCTTGCTTTCTGATCTGCTGCAAGAAAACTGCCTGTGCCATCTTTCCATCTGTTTAGCTCCATAAAATTCCCAGAGAGTGCAGCTCCAGCCAGTTAAAAAATCAAACCATTATTGGTCTACATGTTAAAATCTGAGAAGCCACAGCAGTTTCAGAGGGAGATATTCTCATTGTATGGCCTCAGAACAACTGTTTATAAGCCGGTGGTCATGTTAATTGATTCATGGGCCTTGCCCAAGTAAAAGAAAGTCAGAAATGCACAAGCAGAAGTGAACACTTCCCAAAGATAGATGGGAATCGAATACATTTATATGATTTCAAGCAGGAGAAAAATGAAAGCAGGCTCCCTTGTTCTCTTATCTTACCAAAGGCTGGAATAAAAAATACCAGAATGATTGAGACTGAATTGTTGTTTGTGCTTACATACTGTACTATGAATTGTACATCCAGAATGAGTACTCATCACAGGAAGCCAATCAATTGCCTGTAGTTGATTATGTCTCTGGTATGATTTGCTTTCCACTCAACTAAGTAAATATCTTGCATAATAAATGAAGAAAACAAACCAACAACAGAAAGTAATGGGAAAAAGGCAGGAGGCAGGAGCTAAAAAAATTTCAGATTTATTGCAAATCCACAAAGGAACTTGAGGTAGTCACAGTAAGATAGATTCTTCTTCCTCCTTATGGCATGAATGTTCTTTCTTGATACATTTAGAAATGATTCTGTTGAAGAAATTTATTTGCTCTTTTATCTTAGCAACAGACTTGGTCTTTGTTCTTCTCCTTTGTCTCCTTGCATTAGAGACTCTTCACAGGGAATTTAAGGTAGGTCGAGGCTACTCAAGACATGGTGAAGCTTGACACAGTGCCTCTGTCAACAGACTGCATATGCCATGGGGAGCTGGAATCACAGGCCCTGGGGTACTGTAGAGGAAAGCTGATTTCCTCCACCCCTACTAGAGGGCTATTCTTGGAGCACGGAGTGGGAGTAGCAAGGGATTTAGATACTGAGAGGTATCTGCAGACTTTATGGCATGTCCCTATCTTCTTGTATCGACCATGTTTCCTTCACAGAAGGCTGTGAATCAGAGCAAGAGTTGGTGTCCATGCAGTTGTCACTCAAAGAACTGACTTTGCTCTGCTGACAAGAGATAGACACAGGAAAACCTAACCAGAACCGGGAGCATTGTTCTTCCTAGTTCTTCCTGCAAAATAGAGATAAATGGAAGATTATTTTTTTCTTCTTATAGGATGGCCTATACATAGGGATAAAGGCAGAGAAGTTTCAGGCACTGCTATTGGCAAAGAGGCAGCATAGTACTCAGGACTGCTTGGTTTCTGTAGGGCAGAAGCTGTTAACTAACAAAGGGGCACAGTGGCAACTTCTGGTATCATAATATGACCTTCCTTCTCTTCACTCAGGCAGAATGGTGAACAGAGAAAGCATGAGAACAGGAGAAGGAATGGATTTGGTATAAAACATTCACCCTAGTTGTATGTAAAGGAGGATGGTGTTGATAGACGGTATAGTCCCAGTTTGTGTAGGACTGTAGGACTATAGAATCCCATTTGGATCCATATAATCAGAAAGGAGTATGTTAGTGAGACTGAGACTACTCGTAAAATTTTCAGCATTATCATTGTCATCATCATTATGATAAATCTTTACAAAAATAGATCTCTGTGATTGTTCTGTGACAAATACTGTCCTAAGTATTTTACAGATACTACTTCACTTTTGATACATGTAGAAACTGAGGCATAAAAAGTTTCAGTACAAAGTTGTTATATAGCTCATTTGTTGTAGTTGGAATTTGAACCTATGACCACTTGAGAGCCAGGCCTGGGCTTTTAGCCACCATGATATTCTACCTCAAAAGCCAGGTTGTATAATCTGAACTGAAGGAAGGAACAAAGAAGCTTCCTTTAGAATTTATCTTGGCCTTTCTCATATTATTCTAATTATATTTTATCTTAAGAAGTACCGAAGCAGTTTTTAGTTCTTTCTATATTTTGGATACTAAACCTTTATTAGATATGTCACTTGCAAATATCTTCTCCCATTCTGTGGCTGGTTTTTAGTTTTACTGGTTGTCTCCTTCACTGTGCAGATGCTTTTTATTTTGATGTAGTCCTAATAGTTTACTTTTGCTTTTGTTTTCCTTGCCTCAGGGATCAATCTAGAAAAATTTGCTATGGCTAGTGTTAGAGAAGTTACTGTCTCTGTTCTCTTCTAGAATTTTTATGGCTTTAAGTCTTACACTTAGGTTTTTAATCCATTTTGAATTTATTTTTGTGTGTGGTGTCAGGAAGTGGTAGAGTTTCATTCTTTTGCATGTAGCTTTCCAGTTTTCCCAACATCATTTGTTGAAGAGGCTGTCTTTTTCTCATTGGATATTCTTTCCTGCTTTGTGGAAGATTCATAGACTGTGTAATTGGGTTTATTTCTGGATTTTCTGTTCTGTTGCATTGATCTTTATGTCTACTTTTGTGCCAGTACCATACTGTATTGATCACTATAGTTTTGTAACACAACTTGAAGTCCAGAACTGTGATGCCTCCAACTTTGCTTTTCATTTTCAAAATTGCTTTGGCTATATGAGGTCTTTCGTGGTTCTATACAAATTTTAGGGTTGTTTATTCTGGTTATTTGAAAAGTGATGTTGAAATTTTGATAGGGATTGCACTGAATGTGTAGATTGCTTTGGGTAGTATAGACATTTTAACAGTATTTGTTTTTCTAGTACATGAGCATGAAATGCTCTTTCATTTTCATTGCAGAGTGGAAAAAAGAGGGAGAGAGAGAGAGAGAGAGAGACAAACCAAGAAACAGACTCTTAATTATAGAGAACAAATTTGTGGTTACCAGAGGGGAGGTGGGTGGGCTAATGGGTAAAATAGGTGATGGGGATTAGGGAGGACATTTGTCTTGATGAGCACCAGGTAATGTATGGAATTGTTGAATCCACTACATTTCATACCATATATATTGCATAGCACTGTATGTTAACTAACTGGAATTAAAACAAAAACTTAAGGAATATCTGAGTTTCTCAGTTGGTTAAACATCGACTCTTGATTTTGGCTCAGGTCATCATCCCAGGGTTGTCAGATTGAGCCCTGCATCAGGCTCTGCACTGAGCGTGGAGCCTGCTTAAGATATTCTTTCTCTCTCTTTCCCTCTCCCTCTCTTTTTCTTCCTCTCCCCTTTTCTCCTTCTCCTTCCCCATTTTACACATACTCTCTCTTTCTAAAGTAGATAGGTAGCTAGATAGACAGATAAAAGTTAGAACTTAAAAAAATAAATACTGAAGTAGAGTCTCCCTTAGTGGAGACTACATCCTATAAATGAATCAGGTGCCTCGTGGGACTGTCTTGACTGCTGAAGGAATGTAGGGCCTACATTTGTGTCTGACTTATTGCCAAGGAGGAAGTGTGAGACGGGGGAGATGGGAGACCTTTGTGTTCCAAATTTCTTACTCCTGCCTCAGAACACTAATAAAAAGGAAGTTTTGCTTTTCCACAGAGCCAGTGAAAGCTTGTCTTTCTGTGGTTCTTGGGCCAATACAGATGGATCTGCGTGGTTCCTATGTTAAACATTTTGGTTCTCCACATTTGCATCGAGTCTTCTTGTGGTTAGACTAACCCTTTGCCTCAAGAATCTCAATGCTAGAATACTTTAAACTCTATGATTAGCTGTGTAGCTATGGCATCTGTATGAGTCTCACTGCTTTATATAGTCTTAGAGTATGTCACTGTGCATGGAGGCTTAGAATTGTTCTATCTCTCTGGTGCATGTTCCCTTTGTCATAATGTAAGAACCATCTTTATCGCGAACAATTTTTTTTTTTAACTCAAACTCCAATTAGTTCAATATTACCATAGCTATATCAGTTTTCTTTTTTTATTTAAAAAAACTTTAATGTTTATTTATTTGTGAGAGAGAGAGCCAAAGTACGAGCAAGGGAGAGTCAGAGAGAGAGGGAGACACAGAATCTGAAGCTGGTTCCAGGCTTTGAGCTGTTAGCATGGGGCTCAAACTCATGAACTGTGAGATCATGACCTGAGCTAAAGCAGGATGCTTAACCGACTGAGACACCCAGGGACCCCTGTATCAGTTTTGTTTTGATTTGTATTTGCCCAGTACATTTTTCTTTAGCCTTTAATTTTAACATTTCTTTGTTCTGATGTTTTACATGTGTCTATCCTCAAGAGTATAAGGAACAATTTCACTCTTTTTATTTTTATTTTATTTTTTTAATGTCTTATTTATTTTGGAGACAGAGAGACAACATGAGCAGGGGAGGGTCAGAGAGAGAAGAAGACACAGAATCTGAAACAGGCTCCAGACTCTGAGCTAGCTGTCAGCACAGACCCTGACATGGGGCTCGAACCCATGAACTGTGAGATCGTGACCTGAGCTGAAGTCGGACTGAGCCACCCAGGCACCCTACTCTTTTTAAATTTTAAATCCAATCTAGAAATCCTCTTTAATTGGCAAGTTTAGTCCACTTGTTATTGATATATTTATGTATTTGTTTTTTGTCATTTTTGCCTTTGCTTTTTCCTGCATTTTTGCTTTTTTTTTCCCTGTCATCCTTTATATTGATCAACTTATTACTTCTGCTAATTTAGAGATTACACATTCTAGTCCTTTTCTTTTTAATGATTACATTGAAAAAAAATTTAACATGCATTCATGCCATAAAAGCAAAAGTTGCTGTGTATATCTACATTTCTCATGAATGTTACACCAACTCTAAAATAATTTACCCCCGATCTAGCTCTTCCTTATTGTAAGTCATTATTTTTTTAAACAGTGTACTATAGTTTTCATATCACTTATTATAGTATTAGGGTTCTCTAGAGATATAGAGCCAATAGTGTGTGTGTGTGTGTGTGTGTGTATGTGTGTACCTATATACATAAATATATACTTGCATATACATATTAAGTCTGCACGTGGTCTATTGGCAAAATTCTCTCTTCTGTAGACTGGGGGGTCAGTTTCTTCCTTTAAGGCTTTTAACTGATTGGACAAATCCCATTCTCATTATGGAGGGCAGTTTGCTTTACTCAGAGTATACTGATTTAAATATTAATCACATCCAAAAAATACCTTAATCTCATCCAAAAAATACCATGTCTTCTGAGTGTATGCAGGCTCCTGTGTGGTTTCCCGCCTTTGAAACTGGGTGGCTTGAGACTCATTTCTGACTAAGACAATGTGGAAAAAGTGATACTGCATGATTTCCAGGGCTAAGTTTGTAAGAAGCCCTTCATGTGCCATATAGGTCTCTTGGACTATGTGTTCTGGGAGAGAAGGCCACCAGTTTAAAAGACTAACTACCCTAAAATACCCATGCTAGAGGAAGCCTCCACTAGCCATGTAGAGAAAAGGAGATATTCTGCTCATGTCAACTGTTTTAGCTATTTGAATTAAATTGTCATACATGTGATTGAAAATGTCATCTTGAATGTGTAGTCCGCTTGAGACTTCAGGTGATTCTAGTCTCAGATTGTTACGTAAAATCACTACATTTGCAGGGCCCCTGGGTGGCTCACTTGGTTAAGTGTCTGACTCTTTGTTTCGGCTCATGTCATGATCTCACTGGTTCATGAGTTCAGGCCCCGTGTAGGGTTCTGTCTGTGCTGATAGTATGGAGCCTGTTTGGGATTCTCTCTCTCCTTCTCTCCCTGCCCCTTTCTCTCTTGCCACCCCCCTCCCCCTCAAAATAAACTTTAAAAAAATTTTAAAACTTTATATGTTTTTAGTGTTGTACAGTTTCATTATAATAAATCTACATAGGGACATTTCATTTATCAGTGTTTTAAACTTGTTATACTTGCTATATCCAAGGATTATATTTTTTATTCTCAAAAATTCTGAAAATTTTCGAATGTCATTTCAGTTGCTGTCTTTCCACTGGTTCTCTTCTGATGTGATTATTAGTTACATTGGACCTTCTCTCTCTTCCCTTCCTGAGTCTTAACCCCTCTTTCATGTTTTTTATCTCTTTGTCTCTCTGTGTTGCAATTGGGATTAAGTCCTCACATCCTTTTTTGGTTCACTAATTCTTTTTTTGGATACAGTTTCGACCAACAATTGGGCTTTTAATTTCAATGCCTTTACTTTTAAGTTCTGTAACTTTTAATTTTTTTCAAACCTACCCCATTCCTTTTAGATACTATTTTGTACATTTTTCTTGATTTTAATTTTTCTTTTATATCTCTATTTTTATATATCTATCCTTCCAAAGGCACATTGATTCTGGGAGCACCTGGGTGGCTCAGTTGGTTGTGTGTCTGATTTCAGCTCAGGTCATGATCTCACAGTTTGTGAGTTCAACCCTACTTTGGACTTTCTGCAGTCAGCAGAGAGCCCTCTTTGGATCCTCTGTCCCCGCCTCTCTCTGACCATCTTCTGCTTGTATGTGCTCGCGTGCTTTCTCTCTAGCAAAAATAAAATAAAAAACATTCAAAAAATATTTAAAAACACACTGATTCTGTAGTTTCCTTCTAATAGTTCTGTGATCTGGAGTTTTTAATGTTTAGTAGTGATATTTCTTGTATCTGCTTCTCTAATTCATTCTGAGTAGTTTCTTGAGCGTTGTAATTTTGGATTGTAGTAAATCTTAAGGACAGCTTCACTTAAAACCTTTTGTCTTCTCTGTGTTGGAAGTGTGTCCCTCAGGAATGGTTCTATGTCTGTTTCTAGCCAGTTACTTCTGGGGTATCATTATCCTTGGGTCTAGGTTGTTTCTGACTTGGGGGATTCTGAACCCAACAGGAAGTATAAATTTGAACCTCAAATCCACGTGTTTCATGCCTATGGTTATACATTTTCAGAGAAAATTGTTTCATTCCCTCAGATCCTCCAGATCTTAGGCCCAAATAGACTAGCTCGCTTGTCATTTTCCTAGCTAGTAGAAGGATTTTTTTTTCTCTTGCAGTGCAGGTATAGATCTTTAAAGATTCTGGGGTGCCTGATTGGCTCAGTTGGTTGAGCGTCTGACTTCGGCTCAGGTCATGGTCTCACAGTTCGTGAGTTAGAGCCCCGGGTTGGACTCTGTGCTGACAGCTCTGAGTCTGGAGCCTGCTTCTGATTCTGTCTCCCTCTCTGTCTGCCACTCCCCTGCTCATGCTCTGTCTCTCACTGTGTGTCAATAAGTAAATGTTAAAAAAATATATTTAAAAAAATTAAAAAAAAAGATTCTAACTTTATGTGAAGGTCTTTAAAGGTCTTAATTCTGTCTCCCTCCTGTTCCTGTATAGTTGTCAGAACTTAAGCCCTTTGGGTTTTTGAGGCCAGCAAATCGTTCCGAGGATTACCACTCTGAGTTTTACTTTCTCCTTCACTTTTGGCCCCTAGAGATTTCCCTTACATGTCTCTGAAATCAGATATACATTTAAAAGGGGAATGTGTGTGTGTGTGTGTGTGTGTGTGTGTGTGTGTGTCTGTCTGTCTTTGTGTTCCAAAACAGGAAGTTTCTGTGGGTATTTAATAGATGATATTGCTAGAAACAAAATTATAAATTATTTTGTAAAGCTACTACAAAGACTTTTTATTGGTGGGGCGTCTGGGTGTCTCAGTCGTTTCAGCGTCCAACTTCGGCTCAGGTCATGATCTTGCGATTCATGAGCTCGAGCCCGCATGGGACTCTGTGCTGACAGCTTAGAGCCTGGAACCTGCTTTGGATTCTGTGTCTACCTCTCTCTCTGCCCCTCCCCACTCATGCCCTATCTGTCTGTCTGTCTGTCTGTTTCTCTCTCTCAAAAACAAACGTTAAAAAAATAAAAAAGAAGACGACTTTTTATTGGCCAACAGAGCAATATTATGCCCATCCTCTTGAGGCTTACATATCTTTTCTTGTATATAAGCTTCCCACAACAATGACTGTCTGTGTGTCTTTTTCTCTCTGCTTCTTTTGCTCTTTCTTGTTGTTTTCTTTTTCTTTTTCTTTTTTAATGTTTATTTATTTTTGAGAGACAGAGACAGAGCATGAGAAAGGGAGGGGCAGAGAAAGAGAAAGACAGCAAATCTGAAGCAGGCTCTAGGGGCTGGGCTGTCAGCATAGAGCCCAGTTCAGGACTTGAACCCATGAACTACGAGATCATGACCTGAGCCGAAGTGGGAGGCTCAACCAACTGAGCCACCCAGGTGCCCCTCTTTCTTATTGTTTTCAGTAAGTCATTGTGGTCTCGAATAAGTGGCTGACTTTCTTTCTCATCTTGTGTAGGCCATTTATTTTTTAAAAATTTTATTTATATATTCTTTCACCTCAAGAATTAATACAGGGCTTTTAACCAGGAGATCAGAGTCTCCTAGTAGATCTTAAAGTTGATTTCTGCCATAGCACCCTTTCTCCTATTCTTTGTCTTTTCTGTGATTCCTAAAGGTGAGTCCAGTACAGTCCCTAGTAATGATCTGCCTCCAGTTCCTAGAGGATAGTGACTGTGCCCAATTTGGAGCCAGGTCAGTAAACAGCACATAGGGTACAAAGGAACTGCTTTTTGACATGGTTATGATATTCAACAGTAAGAGAAAAAAACAAATGCTTATGTATGTTAGAAATCAAAGTTAAGGGTAGTTACTGTAAAATATATTTTTATGTGATACTCAAGGTTCGTTTTTAGATAATAAGTTGTTTCTTTTCGGATCATGCTGTTCAGAAACTGAGCAAGTACAGAAGCCATTGTGGAAATTAGTGAATTCCCTAAGTTTTGGCAGTATATGAAGTCTTGTTGCAATCTTTACTTTTACTACATTAAACCTCAGGAAACTACTTTGTATATGTTGAGCTCTTCTTCTGTCTGCCAAGAGAAAAGTTTCATAAGCAGGGTAGATACATATCTACTAAATTATAGCCCAGAGGTTAAAAAGTTCAGAGACTGTTATGTCTAAAGCTCATGTTTTAAATTTGAGAGTTTAAATCTGATAAGTTATCAGTTCCTATAAAATAGGAGTATATTCAACATAGTCAAGTTCTGATTCTGTTCTCTTCCTCCATTTCTCCATGAATTCCTGTAGTAGGTGATGGGAAACTTTGTTCAAAATATTTCTGGAATTAAGTGTTTGTAAATTTCTGTATTTGGTCCATTAGTTTTTCTAACTATTTAAGTTACTCACTTGATGTCCTCCAGAATATATTTTTCTTCCTCCCCCTCCTCCGTATTTCTTTTCCCTTTCTTCATGTTCTTCTTGTTCTTTCTCTCTTCGTCTTCAATTTTTGGAATGAGAGCCGCTGAGTTTGCCTTGGCCGGTGGCCATAGAACTGGAGACTACATTTCTCCCCTCTGGAGCTAGGTATGGCCAATGGGGTGTGAGCAACAGTGATTCAGGTACCTTCTGGCTCATGGTCCTGAAGTGGGAATAGTGTACTAGACAGCCATATTGGTCTCTCTTTTGTAAATCTGATGAGTCAAAAGTTGCCCTAAAGTCTTGCAAGAAACCACAGGGAAAAAGAAGAAAGACTCATGGGCTATTGGAGAAAGGAAAGGGCTTTACCGTCTTTTATGTTTTATATTTTTAAATATTTTATATACTTCTAGATAGCATTTACTTTTATATAATTCTATGTAAAAGAAGTTCTGTATAATTTCATTTTTCATAAGTGGATGAATACAGTATAGTATGAACACGAGTGTCCCCTATGCTTCCAAGAATAGGTCAGTTATCTTATTTTGGCTTGGAAATAAATGAAGTCACAGTTCTGCACATAGTGTGATAATTTGTTGAATGTTTTCTTTAAACAAGAAAGACTTTAAGGACATGAAAGGTGGACACTTTTTAGATAATCACTTGGTATTTCATGAGCAGTGATACTACTCTTATTTATTGAATGTCAGAATTTTATAAGGGAGCAGAGAACTCTGTTAGACAGATATAACCTGGGCCTATTGCCAAATTGCTCTCTTTTAGTTAATATGAAAACCTGTGAACAGGAATGTAGGCTATGCAGCATAAGCAACAGAAATGTGACTACTGTTTTGGTCACTGGTCATGCAAGTCTTTTGAGAGTATATTCAGGGAAAACTCCTTGTGATATGTCTGCGGTAGAAGTACAAGGTGAGTCAACAACATTTTTGGTGCATATTAGCTATCATTAGTAAGGAAGCACAGTTAGATTTATTTTTATATTTATTTGCAGCAAAGAAAGTCTCTAGACTCAGAATTTTTAACACGACTTTGGTTGTTTTCTGAACATCTGCACTCAGGAGAAAGTTGAGTTGAGTGATTGCCCCTCTGTTTTTCACATAGCAAGTCACAGACTGTTTTTATACACGTGGACAACCTAAGAATGCTCCCCCCACCCCAATATTATTCTGTGGTCAGCAGACGAGAAGGGACCTTGTGACTTAGAGATTTAAGTAGGGCAAACTTAGGGCATTCAACAGGGGCATGTAAGCTAGATCTAGAGTCACAAATTGGGACATTTAAAAGCCATTAGAAAAGGGAAAGTGAGAGGTGCCTGGGTGGCTAAGTCAGTTAATCGTCCTACTCTGCACTAAACGTAGAGCCTGCTTAAGATTCTCTCTCTCTCTCTCTCTCTCTCTCTCTCTCTCTCTCTCTCTCTCTGTCTTCCCCCTCCTTCTCCCTCTCCTCTCCCTCTATCCCCTTCTACGGTTCTCTCTCTCTCTCCCTCTCAAATAAAAAAGAAAAAGAGAAAAACAAGGGGGAAGTAACAATATATATTTGGAAAGGGTCATAGTATTTATTGAGTTAAATAAAAGGAGCCTATTTGTTCTCCAGCAAACAGAAGAGGGGAGTGCATAAGTGAAGATTGCAGAGGGGTCACAATATTTGTTCAAGAGAGTAAAACATTAGGGTTTTCATTTGTTTTTGTTTTTTTATTTTTTTTTTTAGTTGAGGTTTTAACTGAATGCATGCTGTGTAGTTCCATTGATTATAACTTGTGACAACTGTTTTCCTCTTTTGGGGGGGCTTCCAACTCATCAGATATTCCTGAAAGAGCTCCATGTTAATTTCTGGGGAAGTACAACCCAAGATGCCCCATTTAGCACTGTGGCAACCCTCTTTAACCTGCTGGTGATAATAGATGTACTCCCCAGATGTCCTAGGTATAGCTTTCAGCTATGAGTCCTTCCTGTTAATGGTTTTCCTGGTAAATGATGTAGAGTTGGTGGAGCAGGATGGGATGGGGGAAAGAAAACAGCTTTTCTTGAGGTTTATGCTCTTTTTATTACTTCTCTATGACCATCTTGAATGAGAAGATTGATTTGCTCACTTGGTTCAGGAGAACATTAGCTGTGTCTCCATTCTGGGCACAGAGGAAAGGAATTTTTTTCCTACCACCTAGAGTCTTTTTGAGCTCATGGTTAATGTCCCTCCTCCAAGCAACAATTTTGGATAAAACTAGATTTGCAAAATTTGTATTTTTGGAAGGGATTATTGATCAAATGGTACTTGGTGGCCACCCCGTCACCACCACTCTCCTTCTCCCTGTCACGATAATGGTTTTGCCATCATGAGGGCTTTGTCATAGCATTTTGTAATGGTAACTGACTAGTGAGAGGATTGAGGTAGATAGACATACAATATGTACATATATATGAGTATATTTCATTGAAGAATGAAAACATGTAAATGTGCCAGTGGTTGAACTGGTGGATGGATGTTCACTGGAAAGCAAGTGACTTCTGACAAGTTTGAAATTTGGAACAAGGTTGGGGCTAGCCAAGACCTGTGCCTCAGGGTTCCTAGACTTTGCTTGGACTTGCTCCAGCTTTTCTCAGTGCCTATCTGCTGCTTGTAACAGCTGGAGATGTCAGTTCAACAAGGATGGGGCCGTCCCAAGAGGATCACTCTATTGCCTCTTTCCTTTTCCAAATTGTGTGTAACTGGGCACTGACAGCATGGTTTTGGGTGACTTAAATTGTTTCTAGAGACAGAGGTTGGCAAAAAAGCATTTGCCTGGGTCCCAAATATCCTAGGGGTGGGTATGGCTGGAGACACAAATTTGGAAATAGTTGTTATTAAAAGTCATTAAGCTAGATGAGGTCATCTAGGAGTGAGTGTAGATAGAAAAGGAGCTCACACCAAAAGTCCTTGGGGGTTATAGAGTTGGCATGTTGACATTCTTGATTCTCTGTGTTGCATACTTTCAATAGAGATTTGCTCTAGCTGTGATGGCAGCCTCCCCTTGTCTGATAGGGGTTTCCTTATGCACATGGGCTGCAGTACAAAAGCAGGGTCTTCAGAGCAAATACAGGCAGGCACAGAATGCCAGCCTCATGTGGCTCCCTAGGCAGATGGCTTTCAAGTTTAATAATTTTTCCTCTTCATTTAGCATGGATAGATAAAGCCAAAATAAAAATGACTTGTAGAAATAATTGTTTAGGTAATCACACTAAGATACTACTGTTGGGGTAAAGGAGAGAGGTTTTCTAGGGGAAAGAATAGACTGAGTATGTCCATGTCCCAAGTATGTACTTGGGAGGTAGGGTGTGGGTAGGGTGGGTCTGAGTTTTTCAGCTTTTCCATTCACTTCTACTTATTTTCGTCCATTCTACTTGTATGGTTTCCTGGAGCCTGGCTTTATTATCTGCATGAGCCAAAACAATTGAATAACTAACACTTTAGTTTTGGCTTTGTAGATACAGAACTGGCATTTTTATCTGAGTATTTTTTTTTTTAAACATTAAGCAGTTCCTCGGTCTTCCTTCAATTGTCTGGAAGTTTTAGTTTTGGATCAGAATTATCAACACTTGTCTGAATTCTTTCCTTGACTACTTTCATTAAATAAACACCTTCCCATCTTCCTGGTCCCTGATCTAGGGACTTGCACAAAAGGAATCCTCACGATTTACTGATGTTCCTTGAGACCATGGTTTGGTATAGATTAAGCACAGATCAGGAATTGAAGAATGGCAATTTTCTTGATTTTATATCCATAAAAGCCAAAAGCATTAAAATAACCACACATAGCCCATGAAGGTAGAGCCCCTTGAATTAAATAGGTAAAAAAATATTTTCCTTATAGCCAGTGGTTTTGTAAGAGACAGAGTTAATTGGAACAGTTTTGGCTTTAAACCCAGTGAATTTGATGCTCTGGAACAATGCTTGAGGAGTTTCCATGTCAAATAAGTGTTGGCTTCTCATGAACTTAACCTTGGCTTCCTGTGCCTGTTAATATCCTAAGCTTTCCAAGAAGACATCTTAGCACTTGGGTCAGGGAGATTTACTGTATGTGAATGAGTCTATGTAGAGTGTCGGGAAACATTAATCACACCAGAACTTCCCTCACTATCCATTGGCTGTGTCACACACCCAAAGGATCTAATGGGCCACTCTGAAGAGTAAGATAGGCATTAGAAGAGGAGGAGGATGCAGGTCCCTCTTCTGAGACAGTAGAGCAATGGCTAATATTGATAGCATTTGGGGCATGATCACAGACCAAGGGGCCTGCTGCTCATTCATCTACAAAGTCCAGGGGATCATGTTCCTGGATAAAGCTGCTTGAAGATAGGAGGGTACAGGAGGGAGTAAACATGAAGGAAGAAAAGGCCTTTGGGAGGATGAGACTGTGAGGAACTGGGTCACAGTCACTGTCAGATTCCTTGTATATTCAGACTGTAATTTGCAGGTAAATTAAACCCGCCACCCCACATGGCTATAGGCTGAGCTAATCATTGGCTTCCTGTGAGATGGGGACTTTGCAGGGCTGATCTTAGTGTAAATGGGAAACTCAGTGATCAGGAGTCCATCACCTAGGCAGTGCATACCATATGATCTCATTTAATTAAAAGTACATTTCCTACTCATCTTTCTGGTGCTGCTTTGTTGATGTGTGTATACATGCACTTGTATAGGGATATCTCAGTTACCAGTCTATGTAACGCCTTTAGGAGTTTCAAGCAGCGTGAGGATACCCAGTGTCTGAGGACGATGAAAGGAGGCTGTGTGTATTGGCGGTGAGAGGTAGGGAATGGAAGGGCACAACATAAGAACAGAAAGAGTTTTTCTCGTTTATAGTTTTGTCTAAGCTAGCCCTGACCATTGAGGGTCACAGCTTCCTGAATAAGAAAGTAAAGTCTCGAGACATATAAGCCTGTATTGTTAAAAAAGAGATTTTTTTTCCCCCAAGTGGACCTTAATTCATTTTTGGATTTTACTCTTGTCATTCTCCAACTAAATTCTTCTGAGTTGAGATATAAGGAAATATGAGGTAGGAAACATCCAAGAGTGAGCTTAGGGAACAGTAGTTTTGCAACATATTAAAAAGGGGACTTCTGGGAATGTTGTTCTGTTGAAATAAATCCAACCTTGTTTGCCTTTATGGCAAACAGAATCTTTTCTTCAACAGATCTTTCCCCCCAGCTGCTTAGAGGCCCTTTAGCTTCCCCTTTCTTAGCCCTTTTAAGAGAGGGCAGTTTGTCAGGTTGTCTTTGATTCCTAATTAGTCCTGGAAATCCTGATAGACATTCCACATGGAAAAAGTGTAATGTTTGAGCAAGGACTTGGGAATGTAGACACCTTTTTTCAGCCAAAGGATCACATCAAACCTGGCTCTGAGAAGCCCGAGATCTAAAAAGCTAAAAATGATCCCATTTTCTTTATGAGGTCTCTGTTTCTGGAAAGGACACTTCTTCCCCAGCAGGTGATGTGTTGGAAAGCAAGTTTGGAGGCTGTAGATTACCATAGGCCTTGTCTGAATCATGGTCTGATGAGCCTAGAAGAGCACCTCTCAGCCTCGGCCTGCTCATCTGTAAAATAAAGGTTATGATACCCTCTTAGCCATGTCATTATCAGGATTAAATAAGATAATGAGAGCAAGAGAGAGACTGGATAGTGAAGGGCTAGGGACAGGGACTCTATCCTGACCTTATTACCTGCAAGCCTCAGCCAAATCACCTATTCCTTTCATGCCTCCCCTTTACATCTGTAAAGTGCCAACATTAGTACCTACTCCCCAGATTTGTTAGGAATAAATGAGATAATAGATCCAGAGTATTTAGAAAACTGATTCACCATAAGATTGGGATTGTTATTAAAGTGATTTTCACATAAGAGTATTGAATACAGGATAGCTACTAGAATTATTCTTATGCAGATATGCTAGGTAACTCTTCTCATTTGGGTCACAATGGCCATTTCCCAAAGGCCTCCTTTTGGTCAGAATTTCCACCAATTCAGTCATGGATTTTCCCTGTCCTTTGCTCCAGATCACTGCATCTTGTGTTTGAATGACCTCATTCCCTCCTGCAGATGACTGGCAGTGGTCTCTGCCTTCCTTTCCAGGATCATAGAGCAATTGTCCTTTCAATGTCCCACCTCTAAGCTTATAGGCAATAAACTCCATTCACCTATGAAACCACACATTGCTGAGTTGTATTTCTTCTCATCCTGCCCTCCCCCCCCCCAGCCTGCTCCCTTTTTGTCCCCTTATCATTTTTACAATGCCTCAGACTAATAAATGGGTTCAGAAGGCAGTCCTGCCAGTATTTCCAAAGCTCTATTTTGTAGGTAAAAGACAAAGATGATTTCTTACAGCACAATTAGAACTAGGCTGGCAAATAAAATCGTCCACTCACTGATTGTGACTGATTAGTGGCCCTTGTCAACCATATATTTCTGCACTTTTAACCGTCACTTCTTCAAACACTCTATTCCCTTGGCCATATTAACTTTAGTGTATTAATAACTACTTGGGAGGTTAGTGAGAGGCAATGGAGCCTTTCTTCCTGGAGTCAAAACCACCCAGAAGTATAAAGGACCGTTTTACCAAGGAAGAGTGGTAGCCTATACCTCCCTGTCTTCCAGATTCTAGAAATTCTAGTCCTTCAGAAGGAAAACCTGGGCTATAAAGGTGCCAGTGTAGTAGATAACACCGGGTAAAATGCATTTTCTAAATTGTGAGGTAGGGGATCTTCTCATTTCTTCAATTTGCTTTGGAAAACAATGAGAATGTCCAGTGTAAATTACTTACTGGGGGCTTAGACACATTACTTAATCCCTTTGAACTTTATTTTCCGTTTGATAAAATGAGAATAATAATATCTGCCCAGCTTATTTTTTTGAGAGTATATACATATTACTTTATAGATATAGATATAGATATTTGGACATTACATATCTATCAGTCTGTCTATCTTTGTCTCTACTTTAGATACTATAGAGTCCCATTTAAGGAATTATATTTGTTAACTTGTTCTCTCATACCTGACATGTTTTATTTTCCCTCATTTATGCAGCGAGAAAATATCTGCTGGGGGATGATGTACCAGGGACTGTGCAAGGTATTTGGGACAGAGATGTGATCATCTAAGAGCTCATGGTTTAGAGTTTGTAGGTGTGCATGTGTGAGGGGTAGAGATACAGATATGTCAAGGAGCACTGAAATACTAGGGAAGTATAGAGTATTGGGTTTTTCTCAGTTATCCCAATCTGTAGGTTGAGGAAACTTGAGGCACTAGAGTTGAATTTGAGCAGATTCCATGGCTAGTAGTATGCTTTATTATATTAGTTCATGTTTCCTCACGAGTTTGAGGCATGCTGAAGATTCAGAAGGACAATGGCTGGCTGCTATAGGTCTGAGTTGGGTGAGGGTTGGGGGATGGGATGTTTCTTCCATAAATACATTCAGGAGAGTTCTCCAGTGAGCCCCACAAAGAAAACAGCTGGGAAGTACTTAGCAACGTGATCTCCATAGGGCACTTAGAGCCTGACCAATGTATGAAAGCATTGTAAAATTGTTCCTTGTCTCTAGGTGTGGTGACTCTTTACTAAGGTTGTTCTGAAAGGCCTAGGGAAAATGCCTCTCCAAGTGTCTCAAAAGAAGCAGATCCTCCGGGGACACAGAGTTGGACTCTAAGTTGTGGCCTTGTTGGTTTCCAGGAAAGTTGAAGTTCACTCTACACGTTATATTTGGGGTGTGTGTGTGTGTGTGTGTGTGTGTGTGTGTGTGTGTGTGTGTGTTACAGCTTTTTCACCTGTAAAGTTGGCTCAGTAATTATTTGCCTCAAATTCTTGTTATCTCATCCTGAAAACTGATTTTAAAACTAAGTCATTTATTTATATATCCGTAATTGCATCATGATAGCATTCTTTACTTAAAACATTTATCACTATAGTAGACATTAGAGATGTTGAGACTAATCTAAGCTGCTCCCTTCTATTTACTGTTTAATAAACAAAACAAAGCATGTAATCAACTCACAGTTTAATTCCTGCAGTAAATTTTTTTGGCTTGAAATCCGTAGTGGCTTCCATTTTTTTCTGACTGGACTGTGAACTAAAACAGACCTTCAGACCCACAATAATGAGGTTTATACTTTTTCCCCCTTTTTGCTTTCACCTATTGACATTTCCCACCCAAGTCTTTTCAAGTCATTCGCTTATCTATCCTTGAAACCTGTCCTCTGAACCTTGCTGTTAGTGGTAACATTTTGCTGCTTATGGGGCCAAGCTTGGAGAGGCATTTGTTAAATAGTTTGGCTAAGAGTTCTCCCATGTTGTTTTATCTTTTCTTTTTCTAAATTTTATTTTAGAAAGAGACAGAGAGTGGGGTGGAGGCAGAGAGAGAGAATTCCAAGCAGCATCCACACGCAGCATAGAGCCTGCAGCATCCACACGCAGCATAGAGCCTGACGTGGGTCTCAATCCCACAACCCTGGTAGACTTACCTAAGCAAAAATAGAGTCAGATGCTCAACACCCAGTTGCCCCTCTTTATTCTTTTATTTTTCTCTCTCCTCCCTCCTTTCCTTGGTTTCCTTCCTTCCTTCTTCCTCTTTATGGATTGCTAATATTTGTGTCATTGTTGCATCTTATATGCTTGCATGCCTTATTTAGAGTAAAGAATTTTCAGGTATTTTACCTTACTCCATGTGACAGCTTGGACTAGAGGACCAAGTATACCTTAGTCTGCCCTTTCTAATCACTATAGACACACATATGTATATATATATATATACGTATTTTTATATATGTATATATATATATATTCAAGAGATGTAGAAGGAAGTTTTAAAAATCTCTTAGAGGCAGCAAATATTCTACATTTTCTCATTCTTTTTTATGGTTTTGTGTACATGTATATTTTATATAATTATAATAAACTTTATATATTGCTGTTTTCACTTAACATGACAACAGAATTGTGTATGTTTTCATGCATTATCTTAAGCATAATTTTGTTTTTTTTATTAAAAATTTTAAAGTTTATTTTGAGAGAGAGAGAGAGAGCAAGTGGGGGAGGAGCAGAGAGAGATGAAGAGAGAGAATCCTAAGCAGGCTCCTCTCTGGCAGTGCAGAGCCTGATGTGGGACTCAGAGCCATGAACCCCGAGATCTTGAGCTGAGCTGAAACCAAGAGTTGTACACTTAACTGACTGAGCCATCCAGGTATCACTAAACATAATTTTAAATGAATTTATAACTGACCACTGAGATTTTGCAAGTGGTACTTGTTTCTTTTTTTTTAACTACCCTTTTTTATTAAACATTTAGTTTTTATACAGTATCCACTGTTATTATTAATATTATAATGAACAGCTTTGGCTCTAAAGATGTTTTTATGTTTTGGATTATGTCTTTAGCATGGCTTCTGAGATGTGAATTACTGGCTTAACGCATAGAACATTATGATCCAAGAAATGAAACTTGGAAAACGGAATGTGATTCGTTCCTTTACATTTATCCAACATGAGCCTATGTTAAAACATATTGAATAGTGCCGAAACCAGACTGCCTGTGTCCTTATCCTGGCTCTACCCGTCTCTGTGTGACCTTGACTAAGTTACTAACCTCTGTGTCCCTTAGTTTCCTTATCTATAAAACCCTTGTAAAGTTGTTATGAGGTTTAAATGAGCTAATTTCTATAAAGTGCTTAGGATGTCATGTGACACATAGTAAACACTATATAGATATTAGCCATTACTGTTATTAATAATATCAGATGGAAACTATAAACAAAGTGTGAATTTCTCAGAGTGCCTGGTTCTTTTTTTTTTTTTTTTTTACAAATAGTTTATTGTTAAATTAGTTTCCACATAACTTAACCCAGTCCTCATCCCCACAGGTGCCCTCCTCTCAGAGTGTCTGGTTCTGATAGATAATCCAGGAAAGGACTACTAACTACTAGAACCATGGGAAGTGTAGTGGGAAACCTCTCAAATAACAAGATATGGGGATAGATTGATGGAAACAGAATCAAAATATTTTGTGTCTGTAGAGGGCTTCACAGTTTGCAGAGTCTTTTGATATTGGTACTCAACCCCCCTACCCCCATCTCACGTTATGTCTATGAGGCATAGGTCATATTAGTTCTATCTGACAGGTAAGACAACTGAGGCTTAGCATTAGGAAATGACTGAACAAGAATCCATAGTCAGTATGTGGAAGAGCCAGGTCTTGAGTTAAGTCTTCTTTTTATTATAACAGTTGATTACAGGGCTGCCTGGGTGGCTCAGTAGGTTAAGCGGCCAACTTGGCTCAGGTCATGAGCTTGTCAGGTTCTGTACTGACAGCTTGGAGCCTGGAGCCAGCTTTGGATTATGTGTCTCCCTGTCTTTCTGTCCCTCGTCTGCTCACTCTCAGTCTCTCTCTCTCTCTCTCTCTCTCTCTATTTCTCTCTTAAAAATAAACATTTAAAAATTTTTATACCAACTGATTACAATACAGAATCACAGTCTAGGTAAGCTGAATATGAATGGATTTATACAAATTCTGGAATAAATGAATAAAAGGGAGAGATAATTTTATGATAAATAATAGGAAGTTTTACTGTCTGCTTACCTGTAAAAGTGGAAGGTGCTGAATTTATAATTTCCTCAAAGAATAAATTCTGGAGGAAATCCCATAAATGACATCAAAACATTTCAAGGGCAAAATTAATTCTCTTTAAATCTTTTGTTTGACAGCCATGTTACGAGGTCAGATCCATGATAATTTCTTACAGCAAAAGTTAGCACTCCTAACCTTTACACAGGTGTGAAGGATCCTTCACATTTGATATGTCTCTTGTTAATTTTAAATGTAGACCAAAGAGCTCATATTAATTACTAAAACTTTGAAACTAAGCTTCTTTACATCTTTTGGGGAGAATCAGCAAGAAGGAAAAGCACAATGGTAATTTAATTCATTAATTTGTTTCATCAGTAATCACAGAGCACTTTCTGGAGGGTGAGACAGAGAGTGTCTAATGAAAGAACTTAGGTGCTTAGTGATGAAATTTTCTGGGCAGTTACCCAGTACATCTTTCCAGATTATAAGTAAGGAGACTGTGGTAGGTAACACTATAGCAAGTCTACACTTGCCTGTGCCTTTATGGAAGAACTTAAGAAACTGAGTTTTAGAGGTGGACACAAAGTTTTCATTTGGTTTCATTTTACTGAAACCAACATAATTCTAATGTGACCTTTCCAGAGCTGAAATGCTGCTTCCCTGCATGGCCTCAGAGTGGCACATTGTCCATCTGTGTTGTATTAGAAGGGAAGACCAACATTTTTTTGGCTTCACATTCATGGTGGCTTAATTTTCAACAGAAAGGGAAGATTTAAACAAAAGATTTCTTGTAAGGAGAGCCTTTTCTCCTTTATTGTTAAATATTATAAAAATATAAGCTTTTCCTCAAGTTGGTATCATTGTACTACCACCTTTAATAAAAAGAAAACAAAATAGAAAATCTAAATAGCCCCATGTCTATTAAAGAAATTGAATTTGTAATGAAAAACCTTCCCATAAAGAAAAGGAAACAGGACACGACTTGATGAATTAACATTTTGCTTTCAGAAACTGGTTTGTGTATTTTGGCAGTTAAATCAAATTCTGCTCAACTTTGGAACAAAATGAAGGTCCATTTAATGGCAGCTAAATGAAGGTGTGGACACTTAACTGATGAGAAACACTTACCTTGTCACCTTCATAGAGGGTCCTTTTTCAGACTTAGCTTTCAGATGGCTTAATGGTCAGCTAAAGATGTTTTTGTCTTTTGTTGCCTTTTTAAAAAACTACTGAATTCAATGCTCACTTTAGTGTGTGAAAATGCATTTCAAGTACCCTCCAAAAAAACGCATAACACAAACAGTGAATGCAAAATTGACATCTTGAACTGTGACTCAGCCTGTGAATTTTGATCATCAATGCACGTAAAGTTCATGAAGAGCTGAGTTCACGTGCAGTGTCTTCAGAAAATCCAAATCAGCACTCTTCACGCCAAACTCAACCTTTGCCACTATCCTGATGATGTCCAGATTAGTAGTTCATTTTTTAGTCTTTTTCTCAAGATCCATCTTCCTAGTGCATGTCTTTTATCTCACTGTCACAACAGACTTTAAAATTAAGATATCTAAAATGGAAATTTTAATTTCTGCCTACAAGTTTTCCTCTTATTGGTAATAACATCTTAATTATTCCAATAGCTCAATTTGGAAATCTAGGCATTGGCCCAACCATCTCCTTTTTAGCCAACTTGCAGCCAGTTTTTAGGAGAGTTGAATGTACTGCATCTGCAGATCCTTGACATGTTAGGAATAGATTCCGTAGATTTCCAGAACCTACAAGTTTTCAAATACTCTTCAACTACAGATATTATTGTCCCATAAAATGTAGCAAAATTTAACTTAATGCTACTGAAGACAAGAAAATAAGAAGTTGCACCAGAGGGGAAAACCTGGGCAGTCAGCTGGTCTCACTCACTGGCTAACTACTCCTTCCAACAAAATGTGCCTGTATTAAGTTACCAACTTAGCAAGATGGCACGTTACAGGGAACCTTACAGATTTAACTTTCTAGACTTGGCTAAATACTATGGCCCTGAAGGTCCATGAAATTTATTAATTGTGCTAGGCCAGCAAGACAAAAACATTTCATGAAATAACTCCAGCCAGCACTCCAGCCAGCATAAGAACTGGTCAACAGAGGAGGGATTAAACTTCAGTGGAAGTGGAAAAGACAGTTAACTTGTGGTGCAAGGATATGCATAGGAGGCATAAATGGAAATAGGCTGTGGAAAAAGCCAGGAACCCATACAGATATTTCTGTGAAAGGCTAATGGAGTTGCTCCAGTTTTTTCATTTGTATAATAGTGCTTTCAGGGGAGAAATTATATGCAAGAGGTGCATTGATGAATATGGGATTTTTGAATGTCCAGGGATGTATTCTCTGTGAATAAGGGTCTACAGAACCATATGTCATAAATCTTTAAGGTTGCTTACAAATGTTAAGATCTTTGATATTTCAAAAGAAAATTTATGTAAATGTCCATCCATTTATTACACATGTATATACTTAACATATATATGTATGTATACAAACATACATGGATGTACCTATATACAAGTAAATAAATACATGTGAATTTCCTTGATTTTTGTTTTTTTTTACTCTTGTGTATTGCTGATGAAAGTTTTCAGTCAGTCCTGTAATTTCTGATGTGTACCAATCCTGACATGAAACAACTAAATCTGTCCCTGGCACCTGTCTAAAGCTCCCAACAATTGTAGTTGTTTATTTTTCCTGTTAGAAATTGAATTTAGCCCACCACTATATTTCATAAATATCTTCAGATTGTAATTGCTTTCTGGGTGAGTTGGATTTGAACCACTGACCTATGTGGTAAAAAGCTCTTTTTTCAGTCTCTTGATCTATCCATTTGCCTGGTTACAATCTCAAAGTTGGAAAAAATGTCTTAAAAATACTTCTGAGGGTTGTCTTGATCATCAAATTGGTATATCCGAATATAAAATTAATTTACAAAGCAATTCTGCCTAAAAGTGTCTTTTTAGCCTTCATGTTTTAGAACATTTTTTAAAAGCAAGTTTTAGGGTAGGAGTCAAGAAGTTGGCAAGTATGACTTTCCAAATGTTATGTAAAGTGCCTTGTACTAAGTAGGAGGGATAGATTCTTTTGGTCTAGATATTTTATCCAAATGCTGTTCTCCACAAACAATCACAAGTTTATTGTTCAGGGAATTAAGATTCTCAAATGCAGCATGGAGTAGCTCTAAACCATAAAGTTTGCTGAGAATTTCAGGCCACTGTGATATCTCAATGTCCTAAAAAATGGAAATGAGGGAAAACTAGTATGATGGTGGTCTTTAAGTATTTATCCCTTGGTCTGAGCATTTCCCATAGGAATAAAGAAAAAACAAACACAGGAAGAGTTATTTTCTATGGCTTGTCAATATGGATATCAGAAGCTTGATTGATTTTTGTGGGGATCAATGAGGTCATGCGTAAAACGCTGACGGATTCCTAGACCTTGTTGCTTTAAGCATTATGTAAACTAGACCAGATTCTTCTCCAGAAGCTGTAGTCTGGTTACAATTCAAGGTCTCTGTAATTAACTCATGACCCAAACTTTTTCTGGTGGAAAATTGAGCTCTTCCTTTTTTTTAGTGAGAAAGCATGCAGGAATTATTAACTTGTGTAGATACACTGAACAATAACTCCCCCCTCTCTGGTCTGTCCTTTATGTGCCACTATCAATGCTTGTTATCAATCCTGGCAGTGTTTCCTTTATGGCAGCGTTCCATCCAACCAGAGTCATCCTTGAGTCTATTTTCTTCACTTCTTCCCCTCTAAGGGGCTCATCTCCCTCCAGTGGTCCTGCTCTCCATTCCCTCTGAAGTTCTATAGACTCTATCTCCACTACGGATTCTGACTGGTTAATTATTTCTGTTTCCATTATCATCAGCCTTGTTTAGGCCACGGTTTTTCCTCCCCTGAATCATTGCTGAGCTTCCTGACTGGAATTTCTGCTTCTATTCTTATCCTTTGCAGTCTTTTTTTCATTTGGCAGAGGTCAACTTTTTCAACAATGTACATCAAATTATGACTCTCTCTTTTTTCCCATCCCACTAAGCTTAAAATTCAAATTTCTTAACACTGCATGATTTGTATCTTATATCAACCTGTGCCCCTTTCTTCCTGGACCATTGTGCTCTAGGCACTCTGATTTCTTTCTTTCTTTCTTTCTTTCTTTCTTTCTTTCTTTCTTTCTTTCTTTCTTTCTTTCTTTCTTTCTTTCTTTCTTTCCTTCCTTCCTTCCTTCCTTCCTTCCTTCCTTCCTTCCTTCCTTCCTTCCTTCCTTCCTTCCTTCCTTCCTCCTCATTCTCTTCTCTTCTCTTCTCTTCTCTTCTCTTTTCTTCTCTTTTCTCTTCTCTTCTCTTTTCTTTTCTTTTCTTCCTCTCAAAAACACTAGACTTAAATCTAGACCTTTGTACTTGGCTTTCTCTGTGCCAAGGAATATCTCTCTACTTTTACCCCACTCCCCACCAGAAATTGCATAACTAGCCCCTTCTTGCCATTCAGATCTGTGTCAAATGATACATCCCCATAAGTCTTCCTCTGACCATCCAATCTAAAGGAAACATCAGGTCACTCTCAGATAAATCATTGTCTTAATCTTTTGCATAACAGTTAATACCACACGATTCTTTCTCTCTCATCTATCAGGAATCTACTTTTTATTTTTCTTCCTCCACTGGAATGGATTAGAAGCTCCATGACATCAAGAATATATCTTTAAGTCTTAGTGCCTAAAACTGTGAGTTTGGCACACAGTTTGTGTTCAATAAATGTTTGCTGAATAAATTAATAAACTTATAGCATCTAGGCTGGTTATTAGTCATCAAGGCTAGAAAAGATGTTTCCTCATTTTTCTGCCAGAACCACACAACCCCACTGTTGCTTAAGAAAAACAAAATAAAACTCCATTATCCTCCTTTATTTTCTCTTCTCACTCTGTTCTCTGATCCACCCCTTTTCCCCCTCCAGTCTAGGGCATGTCACCAGACTCCTGCTTGGACTGTATGACATTAGGCTCTTAATCCTTCAATCGATCTTGCTTTCATCATATGTATTCCCTATGTAAAAACTTTTGACATTCCCTAAGTCTTTAAGAAAAAGGAAATTATTAAAATACTATTAAAAATGCTAACATAACATTTTGAAAGAACAAAGAAAATAAATCACACTTAGCCAACATCCTAATAGGGATTGTCTTTCCTTTCTCAATATTCAGTGAGATTCTATTCACATAGGATATTCTTACATAGCTATAATAAATTCTTACATGGCCATAGTGTGTGTACACTTCTCTGTGTCCTGCATTTTTATTTCATATTACTTAAATAGTTTCATGTTATTCCATAGTTTTCCTATTTTGTTTGTAATGGTCACATAATATTCCATTCATTATGTGTCATAATTAAGCATCTAATAACAGAAGAGTGGTTGGACTAGTTCCAGTTTTTTGTTAAGGTAACAGCCATGAATATTATTGTACAAATGATTTTTTTCTTTTCAGTTATTTCTTTTGGAGAAATTTCAAGTCTTAGAATTAATGGACCAAAGGTTATGATCAATTTGTGTGTGTGTGTGTGTGTGTGTGTGTGTGTGTGTGTGTGTGTGGTAATAAGTCCTAAATCCTCCTCTAAAAGGCTTATACAAGTTTTCAATGCTAGAAGCAATGTATAAATACTATTATTTTTCCTGAAATTTGCCTGGATTAGATTTTTTCTTTTGTAAAATTTTCATTAATTTAACTGTTTTATTATTGTTTTCATTTGCAGTTTTAGTTCTTATTGCAAATTATAGGGTTTAATGTGTCCATATATTTGCTTCTTATTTGTATTTTCCCTTGTGTGAATTCAGTGTTCATACCTTTTGGTTATTAATTAATAAAGGTCCTGGTGTTTTATATTTATATTAACCCCTTTCTGAATTCAGTTTTTGCCGTATATGTCTGCTTCTGTCTTTTCTCCATTGTGGCTCTACCTCACCTCTCAGCCGCATTGACAGTGGCCTCTAACAACCTCATCAGTTCAGCTTTGTTAACTCACTTCTATCCAGTGATGTAATGGACAGGTTGATATTTATTCTTCCTGCTGTGCCTTTTGCAATTGTTTCTTTTTTTTTAATGTTTATTTATTTATTTATTTTGAAAGACAGAGTGTGAATGGGGGAGGGGCAGAGAGAGAGGGAGACACAGAATGCAAAGCAGGCTCCAGGCTCTGGGCTGTCAGCATAGAGACTGATGCAGGAATCAAACGCACAAGACGTAAGATCATGACCTGTGCTGGAAGTCAAATGCTTAACTGACTGAGCCACCCAGGTGCCCTTGTAATCTTATTTCATTTGACTTTTTTTAAAGCTTATTTATTTTCAACAAAGAGAGAAAGAGAGCAAGAGTGAGAGTAGGAGGAGAGAAAGAGAGAGAGAGAGAGAGAGAGAGAGAGAGAGAGAGAGAGAGAGAGAGAGAGAGAGAGAGAGCCCAAGCAGGTTCTGTCAGGACAGAACCCAAAGAAGAGCTCCTCTGAGATCATGACTTGAGCGGAAATCAAGAGTCAGACTTAACCAACTTAGCCACCCAGCTGCCCCTTATTTCACTTGATTTAAGTGAAGTAAATTCCCTCCTTTTCCAAGTCCATTTATATCCATAAAGCTCTGGATAATGAAGACTCTCCTGATTTCATTCTCTTGACTTTGTCTCTTCTCTTATCTTATAATCACCTGGAGTAAGACAGCAACTAATGTGATAAAAATGTTAGATTTAGGACTTAGGATCTCTAAAAAAGAGATGAATAATCTTAATTGGTAATATTCCCACTTTCCACTTTAACACTCTTATGTTAACTCACTCATAACTTCTCTCCAGGAGCCTTGGATTACCTAAAATATGTTACGAGTATGTGGAGAGGGTGACAGGTCAAATGTGATCTATGCAGTGGTGCACTTAGGTTTTGTTGTATTAAATTGTTATCTTTAATGGCAAGTGTTATACACCCACTGTCAGAGAACAAATCGATGTATCATCTGTATTTCACAATTTATATAATTTATTTAATGTGGTAACTATATTTCTAATAGATAAATTTTCTCCTTTGCAAAATAAATATATTTCACTACAATCTTACGGGAACCAGTGTTGACATGTTGGTATCATTTGTTACTTGTATCTCACACATTGGATTACATGCACTTTGATAATACTGAAACAATGTTGATGTTTCTCATATCTTCCTTCCTGTTGTCCACAGGGTTGAGCAAATATAAAGTGCTTGGTTAATTCATCCTGATGACTTACTAATTACTTTGAAGCTGGTGGGAGGTGGTTAAGAAATTTTTCTGATAGAAGTGACCTCAGATGACATGTTGCTCCCTCGATGTGTGTGGTAACCAGAAAAAACATGGTCCTTGTTTTTCCAAGAGTAGAAAGGAAGGAGAGCTAGAAGGGAATCGAGGAGAAAGTCAAGTGAATGAAAATGAACCATTTTAAACATAGCCGTTGACTTCTGAATTTCAAAAACTAATCTGTAGTTAGTAAAAGGACTGGGCACATCTTAAAAAATAAAAAAAAAAAAATCCTGACAGGGACCAACATCAGCTTTATTCATGTAAAAGCCTCCTTTCTCCCAGTACATCCTATCATTTATAGTATAGCATGCCATTTATAGTTCTCTTACAAAGAGCACAGAGGAGAAAACATACAAAGATCTTCCCTGGAGCATTTTAGCAAAGGGAAAAAGTCAAATTAGGAGCAAGTGGAAGATTTTTAGGTTAGTGAAACCTGAGGTCACCTGGTCTAGCCCTGTCATTTAACAGTTGAGGACTCTGACACGTGGAGACGTAAAGTGCCTTGACATAGATCATATAACTAGTGAGAAAGGCAGAAATAACATGGGATAAAAGTATGCTGACTTCCATTTAAGTGTTTTTATTTTTATCACTACAGTTTACTGTTTTCAATTTTTTAGACAAATTCTTATTTTACAATAAGGAATGTATAGTTAATGGAAAACAATTTAAAATCCATTAATAGCTCTTTGTTAATAGTGTTCCAGCTATGAGTGCCGGCAAGACCTCAAGGCCATTTATCAGAGAAGTTATTACTACTATGAGGGTTCCTAGGGTCACTTGACCTTTATCATTGCACCTCATGGGGCAGATAAAGCTGATACTAATGGCTTGTAAACACAGCGGCCGTGCACAATTGCTTAATAATTTATGACCTTAATTAGAAAGTGAATCTTCAATAAACTTTAATTGTAAATAATAATTTGCTAGCTTTTTACAAGTTGGAGAGCACTCAGATGCAACTGGGTGAACTTTTAAAGAATAGTCATTTTATTACATAGGCTTATAGAAGTTGGAACAAATGATTGTCAGTTAGCCTGAGCTGCTGGGTTTTCCTTTTCAGAACTTGATGACAGGCCTTTTCATCTTTCTATGGAATTGGCTTCCTCTCAACTTTCACAGTATATTTCAGAATATGGATTAATCAGGTAAATTCTAGATGACCCAAGTAGAAGACACAAGCAAAAAAATATAAAACAGAATGGCTCTTTGAGAGATTTTTTAGTCTGATCTAGTAGCTGTATATATATTATTTTCTCTATTTGTTTTCCAGTGCCAGTGCTGGGGTTTTCCATTTTGAAATTAAAATTGAATTCATGAAGAACTAAAGAAATTATTTTAAATGTATTTATTAATGTCTTTTAGCCTCTGTTTCTGGATATCAGTTAGTGATTGAGGTGCTCTGACATTGTTGGAAAGAAGAGAGTTGTGGACCAGGGCACAGTCTCTCATTCTGCTTACTGCCTAACCTTGTACTGGTTTCTCATCAATTAAATAGGGCACCAGTGCTGACATTCCAGGGTTCTCTGACCCATTGAAAGATCCAACTTATTACAGGTAGGCCTATAGGTGGGGTCTAGACCCTAAATATCTGGATGCTTTGATTCTGAGTCCTGGAGTATAATAAGCTGTAAATAGCTGGCATCCTCATTTCCTGGGCCTTCCTGGAAAGGAGGGTATTCTGATTCCATTGGTTCTTTGGAGATTGGCTTTCTCTGATATCTCTGTTTCTTAGTCCTTGAGATACCAAACATAAGAAGCTGTCATTGTCTTTTTACCCTTATATCCCAAGAAAGTAAATATATTTTCTTTTTTAGTTTAGCCATTGAGTTACATGATCGAAGTAGAAATAAAAGTTGAACATGTTTTCCTGTTCCCCAGAGTTATGATTAGGATTTTACATTATCCTCAAAAGTAAAATTTAAAGCTAAATTTAAAGGAATAACAAGTTCTTTATTTTTTAATTGTGCTTTGGTATTTTTTCTCATTTTTTTCCTATAGCTAATGTCTCTTAGTTTTAGCTTCTTTCTTTCTCCGGGTGTAGTTTATCAGACATACAAACTTGGTATCACAGCTCCCTTGTATCCACATTTCGTATTGTTATAAGAACTTGAACAACTATCACAGCTAGCTGGAGAAAGGACAGTGTTTTCAGGCATATTGTTAGCAGTTAATTAGAACAGGTTTTGTTTTTAGTCTAAGAAAGGCACTGGCAAATTATTCTATAATTTTGATTTGAAGTTATGTATGTAGAAACTGCAACATTACTCTAAAGCAGATGTTGGAAGAAAACAGCTTTGTACAGCTATTGAGTACATTCTGTCATTTCACTTTCACTTCCAGGAAGGTATTAAAAAGAATTTCAGTTAAGCTATTGGTGCCACCTGTCTGAAGCTGGCATCTGCTTACTAGCAATGACGGTCAAAATAAAGTCAGATATGCCTTGAGCAAGAGAGATATGGGGAGATGATGTGGTAAATGTTAGAGTCCCAGGCCCAGAATGGATGGGTATGGCTTAAACAAGAGACATTGATTTCCTCGGAGTTCTGCAAACTGGAAGTTCAAGATCACTGTGCTGGCATAGTGGTTTCTGGTGAGGCCTTTATTCCTGGCTTGCATACAGATACCTACTTGCTGTGTCCTTAGGCGACCTTTTCTCTGTATATACACACTCCTCGTATGTCTCTCTCTTCATATAAGGACATTAATCATATGGGATTTGAGCCCCACCTTTATGACCTCATTTAACTTTAATTACTTGCTTAAAGTGTCTGTCTCCAAATAGAGTCATACTGAGGATTAGGGTTTTCATCATATGGATTTCGGGGGTGGAGGCCATAGTTCAGTCTATAACAGAGATCTACACAGGCAACATTTCTTCACAGTCATCATGGCTTTGTCAGTCAGTTGTAACCTGGTTCAGGAATAACAACTAGACTTTCTTATTGTGTTGAAAAACCAAGCCTTGGAGTATAATCTGGGGGACTGAGGCCAGGCAGTTTCTGAGGGTTTTAGGTAAATCTTCAGGGCTGAAGAAATTCTGTTTGAATTAGAAATCCTTACTCATTTCCTGGCACCTACAAGTCAGGAAGAAGACAGAGAACCCTACCACGTAGCCATCTTGGTGGAGGTGTGCCTTCCAGAGTAATAAAACCATTCATCCAGTTCATCATGGCTTCTCTCCTATTTGTCCCCAGCCAGGACATATGTTAATATCAAATGAAGTCTTTCATTGACACCAAGTTTTGTGGGTGACTGATCACCTCATTGAGGATAAATTTAGGATTCAGTAGTTCATTTTAAAATAGGTGGTGGGAAATTAATGTCTTCTTTACAATATGTGGCAGCTAATTTATTTGAATCATTATACCCCATTGAGCATGTATGTCAAGGTCTTCTACAGTCAAGATGTTAGATGCTGCTAATCAGTCTTTTGACATTTGAGAGATGAAGGCAGTCAATTTATATTTGATGATGATTACTTCAGATTTAAGGCAGGGTTTTTGTGTTTTTGTTTAGCTTTTTAAAATATTCCTGAAGTTAGGCTGTAAAATTAGCTTCTTTTGAAATAATAAAGCCCTGTATATATGATATGTACAGCAAATCCCTTCAGTGGCCTTTTGAAGCAAATCTAATTCTGGAGATTCAACATTTTTTTTAGGAAAAACACTATTTGAAATAAAATTTTGGTTAAGCATTCATTCTTGGGTTTAACAAATATTTATCGAGTGCTTGCTATTTGTCAGGCATTGTGCTTTTGAGGATTAGATAAATTGCTTGCACTTGGAACTTACATTCTCATGTAGGGATAAACATTGAATAAACAAATAAGTACACAAAAGAAAGATCCAATAACAGTGCTATGCAGGTAATAAGGATAGAATAATGTGAAAGGTGGCCAAGGGATGTCTATTTCAAGAGGAGAAAATGCTCAAGTTACCAGCCATGCACCCACCATGGCAAAGGCATGGCAAACAAAGGGGCCGCCAGGTCAGAAATTTCAACAACTGAACAACAAGGGAACTGAAAGAAGACCTTAATTGCTAGAGTGCAGAGGGTAAGAGAGAGCAGTCTAAAAGGAGAAGGTAAGCGATATAGCTGGAACCATACTTTGCAGGACTTTGGAGAAGTGGAGTTCATCTCTGATGTAAGTGCTGTGGGAAATCATGTGAAGACTTTGAAATACCATTTTGTCTGCTCTAAGGAGAATGGTTTGCAAGGAGGAAAAGCAGAAGCTAGAGGACATGCGGAAGATTATTGCAATAGTCCCTTGGGGAGATGAGAATGAATTAGACTAGGGTAATGACTCTGAGGTTTGAAAGGTCACGGATTTGGGTTACACTGGGTTATGTTTGGGTGGATGGTAATGTCTTTAAGCTGCAGAAGTCAAAATGGGTAGGTTTAGGGAAAGAGGAGGGAGGAAGTGGAAATTTGGATTTATGTTTTTTGTTTTTACAGAAAATATTCTCCATATCCTGCCCTAAAGTTTAAAATTTTTTAAAATCTTGAACTTTTATTTTTAGAATTGTTCCTTATCATTTATTTTAAAAATAATTTAAGGGGCACCTGGGTGACTCAGTTGGTTAAGCATCTGATTCTTGGTTTTGGCTCAGGTCATGATCTTGTGGTTCATGAGTTTGAGCCCTGCATCAAAACTCATGTAAGTGTGGAGCCTGTTTGGGATTCTCTCTCTCTCCTTCTCTCTGCTCCTCCCTGGTTATGCTGTTTCTGTCTCTCTCAAAAATAAATAAATAAACTTTTAAAAATACTTTAAATTTATTGGCTATTGTCAGATGTTTTATTCTTCCTAAAAACCTCTTGCCCCCCACCCCCCCCAACATGAAATGGCAACCTTCATTGAAAATTCTTAGAATTAGTTGTTAATTAGAGTGACAGGTTATTTTATTTTATTAATTTTGGAAAATTTAGTCTTTTTAATATGTTGTCTTCTCATTCATGAATATGGTGCAGCTTTCCATATGTTTGTAAAATTTTATAACTTTCTTCATATAAGTCGAGCTTTTCTTGTTAAATTTATTGTTAAGGGCTTTTATTATTTGATGCTATTTTAAGTATTTTTCTGAATACCATTTTCTTCCTTTAGGTGACTTATAGCTAAAGTAGAGAAAAACTAGTGCTTTATTTGTATTTCTATTGTATTCCACATCCTACCAAATTCTCTTATTAATGCTATTATATTTTTACAAGAATATCTTAGATTTTCTAGGCATTCAATTATCTCAGTGAGAGACATTTTTATTTCTTCTGTTCTCATGTGTATACAGTTATTTAATTTTCTTGTATTAATAGAGCTTATGAAATGATTTTAAATAATAATTAGGTTATTTTAATCAGTTGTTTCAGTGGGTTACCAGTAGCAATAATATGTTTGATTTTCAGTAAATATCTTGATTCTAATAAATTTTATTTTACTGAGTACTTTTTATCAAGAATGGTTGTTGAATTTTATTAAATACAGTTTCAGCATTTATTGATACTTTTTTGTTTTGTTGGTACAATAGGTTATGTTGATAAAATTTCTGAGTATGTTGATATGTAAATTATGTTGATAAAATACCTTGCTTTCCTAAAATAAGAATTTTTTTACAGTGAAAGATTAAGTTTGCATTAATGTTTTAATATATTGCTGAATGCTACTTGTTAATACTGTATTAAGCATTTATATAAAGTAGGACAGGCAAATTAGACAAATAGAAGTAAAAATATATATGGAAATTAAAAATGAATAAGAACATAAAAGATTTTATATTTAAAAATTTTAAATATATCCTATAAACTGTATGTAGAAAGGGATAAACAACCCTCAAACATAATATACATTTTCACAAATGCAACATTTGAACATTTATAAAAACTGAATATCTGGCTACAAATCCCAAAAGTCAACATTTTCCAGGCAACTGTTTTACTTCATTAGATAATGAAATTAATATAAATAATTAAGCATGATAAAAAGTTATCTATTTGGAAAATAAGAGTAACACTCCCAGACAACCCTTGACTGAATTTTTAAATCAAAATGATAAACTTCCTATGAAGCAAAGAAAAGGTAGGGTGCCTGGGTTGACTGTCCAACTCTTGATTTCGGCTCAGGTCATGATCCCAGGATGGTGGGATTGAGCCCCATGTCAGGCTCTGTGCTTAGTGTGGAGCTTGCTTAAGATTCATTCTCTCTCTCTTTCTTAAGTTGCCCCTGTCCCCAGCTCACACGTACTCTCTTTCTCTCTAAAAAAAAGCAAAGAAAAGGAAAACACTTTCCACCAAAAAATATGTGGGATACAGTGATAGATGGACTTGAAAAATGTTTTATGCCTTTATATGTTTTCATTTTTAAAGATAAAAATTTTTAGAAACCTGTAATGTACATCATAAGAAATTAGAGAAAGAGTACAGATTTCCAAGAGTTATGCTTTGTTTCCTCTTATTCTTTACAGTTTCATCTTTTTGTACTTTTGTGCCATGCTTTAAAATCTGTTTTCCATATGCTCTTCCAGATCACTAGCATGGGTCTTAAAAATGACTAATTTCCCTTTCAGTTCATCCACTGAGTAATTTCCACGATCATTTTCTTTATGTCCAGAAAATGTTTGTGATATATTTGAACTTATTTAAGTCCCCATAAGGAGCTCTTTTAATTGTTGCTTTCCTTTGCTGTTCTTCAGCCATTTCCATGAATGGCAGCACCATCCACTCTGACTGGCTCTTTCGGTTTGTGGAGGCACCAAACAATCCTCTGACTCAGAAGAAGTAGACAGATGAGATGGGTAGTGGAAATAAATGAGTAGTGTTTAGGATGCCATTTTTAAAGAATCTTCTGATCTGATTTGACTTAAATTCATGTCGTATTAAGTATTTCATCTTGTAATGACTATGGTAATAGTTATCAGCTAATTTTTACACGTGGGGGAGTCCACAATGTCAAGGAATATTAGAATAATTACAAATGCTGAAGAATGAAGATTGTGGTATATACAGAACACATTTGGAAAAGCTGGAAAATCAATGCGTGTTGGATTGCAGGTGAAGCATCATGGAAAATATGCAACTCAAGAGGGCAGGTTATGAATAAGGAAAGGAATAAAATTGATAGAGACAAATAGTATTATGCATAGCCTTTCATTTTAGGATGAAGATGTTTTCTTGATTCTTCTCTTGATCCTGAGAGGCCAACAAAAGAAGTTTTTTAGACATTTGGTTAGACATGAAATTGATAATTAACCGTATCGATAGGATGGAGGACTGGAGTGAAGTGAGACTAAGATCAGCACTTCTTAGGAGATGCAGGGGAGAATGAACTCCAAGCTGACTCTGAGGATTGAAAGCCTAATGTGTCATGGATCATGCTGTTTATATCCTTTTTCTTCTGTTGAGAAATATCACATTTAATTTAATTAAATATTTAATATTATTAAAAACAGTTTTAGAAACCGAGATGACACAGGGGAGGGCTCATAGCAAGCCACTGCTGTTAATAGTGGTGTCCAGAACTGGGAGCCAGCACATGGGGCTGGATCTAATCTGGTGTGGATGAGGAAACAGGGGCGTCTGAAGAGGGATCAAAAGGAATCAAAGGGAGGGAATGCAAGAGCAGCTATTATAAATTCTAGAGATTCCGAAAGAGTGCTTATTTTCCCAGCTTAGGCCTGGTGTTGAGCTGATTGCCTGGCTACAGGCTCCTTTCTGAGTTCAGATTTTTATGGAAGAGAATGCTGTCTTTTGGGAATAAATGCCCTTTCACATGTTCACTTCACAGAAAGAATAGTATCCAGGTCATGAGGCATCAAAGAATCATCTTACTATTTTTCTTGCTCTATGTCTTCCTTCTTTTGAGAAGAAACAATGATAGTCTCCTAATATACCTCTCTTAAATATGATGAATCATTTGCTGGAGTGATTTTATGATAGGTAGAAAATTGGGTTGGATATTTTTATTTTAAGTGGGTAATTTTGCAGGCTTGGGTACTGATTTGGACAAATTTATAACACATTTTTTCCCTAAATTGTGCTTTTTTTGGTGTTCAGAAATCATTTTCTACTCTAAGGTCAAAAAGATAGTACACACATTTTTATAGTATTGTTTTTCACATTTAGATTTTCAATCCACTTGAAAAGTTTTTTTTTAAATATTTTGTGAGCAGTATGAAGTAGAAGTTTAATTTCATTTTTCTCCTGACACCATTTATTATAAGGTCCATCCTTTTCTCCAAAGAGTCAGATATAATCAGCCATCTACTACGTACTTCTGTATCCACGGGCCCATTTTCTGAGCTCTGTATTCTGTTCCACTGGCTCATTTCCCATTTCTGTGCCAGTACTACCTCATCCAAATTCCTACAGTTTTATACTATCTTGTTATTTGGCTGGATAGGACCCTCATTTTGTTCTTTGTCTTCAAAATTGTATCTGTTTCATTTACAAATTTTCATATCTTTACTTTTTTCATATGTAAATTGAAGGTTAGTCATTCTGTTGTTATTGAAACAAACGGACTTAAATTGTTTGAAACTACTACTCATCACTTTTTAACTTATTTAGTCTTTCTTTTTTCTTTTTTTTTTTCCCTCCCTCTGTCCCTCACAACCTCTTTAAAATTTATTATTTGTAAATGGGAAAAATAAAAGTACCATTCTCATATAATGGATACTAATGCAGTTAAAGTTAGCATTTCTTAGAGCTCCTGGGTGGCTCAGTCTGTTGAGCCTCTCTTGATTTTGGCTCGGATCATGGGATCAAGCCCAATATAGGGCTCTGCCCTAAGTGTGGACCCTGTTTGAGATTCTCTTTCTTTCTCTCACTGTCTCTCTGCCTGTCCCCTGCGTGCATGCACTCTCTCTCACTCTCTCAAAAATAAAGGACTGAATTAAAAAAAAAAAAGTTTAATTTTCTCAGCCTTTTGAAACTGTTTCCTCATCTGTAATGGCACATTATTTATTAAGATTAAAGGAGCTCATATATCAGCTTAATGCAGTACTAGTACATAAGTAAATGTTAGTTTTTTTTTTTTTTAAATCATGAACCAAGGCATGAAAATGGGAAAACAAAAAGCACATGTAGAGATTGTGTGTAGGTGAGATAATATGTCAAAGAGTATTGGTGCAGACAAGTGGAAAGACATAAATTAGGAAGATGGGGCCACATAGTAAAAGATGTCCAAAGCTAGTCAATTTAGAGAAGCATTTGATATTTGCTCAGGGCTTTGCTTATACTATTTATTCCTTTTATCACCCTGGTGAGGTAATCTTGATCATATCCATTTTATACATGACATGAAGCAACTTAAGTCATTCATAAATGTATCCAAACAGGTGTGTGAACCTGGGTCTGATTCTAAAAACAGTGCTTCCCCCTTTGTGTAAGGCTGAGAAGTTTGGAGGTTAGCTTAAACATTTTTAGGAAGAAGAAAAAGTAATGAAAAACATATTTTGGGAAAATGGATTTGGCAGTATGTGCAGATTGCCACTTGGGGTGTATCTAGAAGGTGACAGCGGGAGCTGGGAGGAAGAAGGGCCAGACTACTTCAGTCCTGCAGAGGTAAAGGGGTGAAAGCTTAGACAGGCAATGGCAGTGGGGGTAGCCAGAGAGGGAATGCTTTCCTGTCAGACACCTGTCCTTTTGTGCCTGATACTGCTTAGAACTGGACTAACGTCATATTGTCTACTTAGTAAATGCCTCTTCATTGATTAAGCCTTTTGTTTCAAGATTTATTTCAATCTGGACTTTATTTAAAGTGTCGTTAAAAAAATCTTCTTTTAACATACTAGCTTCTAATCAATTATTCTGAAAAAGGGAAAACTAAATAACTAACCTATACTAAATATTAAAATATTAGTAAATATTGACAGTACAAAATTCTAAAAGATATTTATTTCATGGAGTATGAATCATTAAAAATTGAAAATTTGATTACTGAAATATGTTTGAAGTATTTTTAGATCCTTAGAGTATTTAGGGCCTTTTGTTGATTTAGATGTTCCAATATTTACTATTTGAATGGAAGAAAAATGCATTTTAATGGAGAAATGAATACTTCTGTGGTATTTTGATGCATATGGATTTGCAGAAATGTTGCACATGAGAAAAGAAAAAGAAAATAAGTTGTTGTGACTAGTGTTACATTCCTTATTGGCATAGACGAAAGCAAGACAAATCTTACTGAACTGATTTTAGTTTTAAATAATAAACCTCACAGTTAATTGCAGATAATCAAAACTAGACCAAAATCAAAACCCAGCACCTACAGTAAATTAAATTTAAACAGAGATGCTAATAAAAGCACTTAAACTCTCAAACACTCATTTAGTAGATTTTACACTGCTTTTATTATTAGCCGATTAGTTGAATCACTTTCTGAAGTGTTTATGATGTTGAAACTTCTTAATGATTTTCATAAAGGCTAAAAGAAACCCTCAGCTTCAAAAGAGACTGAGAAAGGATACAGGACTGAGAAGGCAGAGTAAGAATGCATTTCACTTCCTTTTAAAGAATATTATTGTCAAAGAAAAAATTAAAGAGTAGAGACCAAATTTGGAGCACTGAATAGGATATTCTTCTGCCAAATGGGGAGACTTATGCAGACTAGGTAGAGGCTGGCCCCTGGGAGGAGGCTGAGGTTGGGAAATGGCAACAGGCCTTTCAAAGCCTAAAGACCACCCTTTCTCTCCCACAGTAGGAAAGCAAGGCCTGTGAATTTTGCTGACTGCTTAGAGCTACCTGGGCTTTGAGTCTGGATAGCTCTGAGCCCACTAGAGGTGGTCTGCTGTGCAGGTGGGGAGTGTGTCAGCCTTAAGGATTCCAGCTGCCTTTGGCAAGTATATTTGGTGCCCAAGTCAGGATAATGGCACCCCGTCTGGTCTGCTAGGTTGTCAAAGGCTTGGCTGGTGGAAATTTGTCGTTATCTTGATGTCCCGTTGTAAAATTCTTTGTGAAGGAATAGTGAACTTTGGATAGTTTCCAAATTTCATTTGTATGTGAGCAGTACATATTCTCTCTGCCTTCATTTTTTTTTTTTTTTAAATCAGGTAAATGATATCTTCATTGGCAGTATAAAAATCTATTGCTTCTACTCTGTGGAATGCCTAAAAATTTTTCACTTTCCTCAGATCATTTCAGCCCAGGTTCTATCCCCTGCACTTCCCCTCTTTGGCCTCAAGTCCTGTATCTCAATCCCTTCTCAGTGTATTTTATTGAGGCTGTCCTGGTTAATACTGTACCTTTCTGTGTCAACATTTCCTGTACCTTCTTCATTTGTTTATCCAAACGCAACATCTCTTATAATCTTCTCTCAGCCTTGTTCATTCAACCAAAAATATTCACTCTGAGGGTCAAAATCTAAGGACTAGATACATACAGTGGAGAACAAACTTTTTCCCATTTTCTCTGAGATTCCAGACTAACACACAGCAAACAGAAAATGGAGAGACAAATTCATAATTATAAATTGTGGTAGCTATTACAAAGGGGAAGAACTGCAGGTTATGAGCAGACTAACTCTGTGACTCATCATTTAAACTGAGGCTCTCTGCGAGTGAAAGGAGACATTATTAATTATTATGTTGTAAAAACAGGTGAAAATCAGGACTGTGCCAGCACTTTGGGACTTACGGTCACCATACAGGAATCCAATTTTGATTTGAGTATACAGGATAGAGATGGGCTGAGATCCAAAGGATCAGAAGGATGCAGCCATGTAGGGATCCTAAAGAAGGACAGTCTTAACAGAGAATCTGATGTGAGAAAGTTTTGTGTCCTTGAGGAAGTGAAAGAGCAAGTAACTTGGAGCAAGTAACTGAGGCACAAAGTGGTATAAGGCAAGGCTAGTTGTTGATCACTCAAGGCCTTGCAGGTCAGATGATGAAACTTGGAGATAGGTGTGTATGTATGTATGTATGTATGTATATGTGTGTGTGTGTGTATATGTTTGTGTGTATATATGTGTATGTGTGTGTGTGTGTGTGTGTATGTATGAAATGTTTATTTATTTATTTTGAGAGAGAGAGTGAGAGAGAGAATCCCAGGCAGGCACCGTGCTGTCAGCGCAGAACCTGATGTGGGGTGTGAACTCATAAACCATGAAATCATGACCTGAGCCGAAACCAAGACTCAGATGCTGAACCAACTGAATCATTCAGGTGCCCCATGGATATCTAGTTTTTAAATATATAAAGATAAATTTGTAAGTATATTCAGACAGTGAAATATTTTAATAAGGAGAGGAGGTGATAAAATCCAATTTCTGGTTATAAAAGATCATTTGCTTTTGATGCAGGCTGCATTTGATGCAGGCTGACGATCACAGTTCATTAAATGAGAAAATCAGATTTCAAAAATTGCATAATATGGTCACATTTATGTTTGTTTGTATATATGTTAATATATATAGTAAATATATAGCACATGACCTGAGCAGGAAAATGAAATTACCTGTGCTTTTAACATGTTTGTTTATCTGTACTTAAAAATTTTGTTCATTGAATATGGATTATACTTTTGATAATAATTCTAAACAAAACCAAAACAACACCAAGAAGGTTATTCTGATTGTTCTTTGGAAAAAACACTGTAATGAAGTACTGAGTCCCATCTTCTCACAGATCATCTAAGATACTGGCCATCAGTTATTCCTCCTGTAGTTACTTTCACTAGTATCTTTTTTCCTGGACAGTACAGACAAAACTAGATTTTTCCTATCTGAAAAGAATCACTCCATTTGCTGTTTTGTTTCTCTTTTATTTTCCTCTACCAAATGTTTCATTTACTTACTTACTTACTTACTTATTTACTTACTTATTTAACTTTTTCTTAAATAGTTTATTGTCAAGTCGGTTTCCATATAACACCCAGTGCTCATCCCAACAAGTACACTCCTCCGTGCCCATCACCTCCCACGCTCCTCCCCCATTCCCATCAACCCTCAGTTTGTTCTCGGCATTCAAGAGTCTCTCATGGTTTGCCTCCCTCCCTTTCCCCCACTATTTTTCCCCTTCTCCTCCCCCATGGTCCTCCATTAAGTTCCTCCTAATCCACCTATACGTGCAAACATACGGTATCTGTCCTACTCTCTCTGACTTAATTTGCTCAGCATAATACCCTCAATTTCCATCCGTGTTGCTACACATGGCCAGATTTCATTCTTTCTCATTGCCATGTAGTATTCCATTGTATAGATGAACCACGTGTTGATCCATTCGTCAGTTGATGGGCACTTAGGCTCTTTCCATGATTTCGCTATTATTGAGAGTGCTGCTGTGAACATTGGGGTCCATGTGCCCCTGTGCATCAGCACTCCTCTATCCCTTGGGTAAATTCCTAGCAGTGCTATTGCTGGGTCCTAGGGGAGTTCTGTTGTTAATTTTTTGAGGAACCTCTATACTGTTTTCCAGAGGGATTGCACTAGTTTACATTCCCACCAACAGTGTAGGAGGGTGCTCGTTTCTCCACATCCTTGCCAGCATCTATAGTCTCCTGATTTGTTCATTTTAGCCACTCTGGCCGGTGTGAGGAGGTGTCTCAGTGTGGTTTTGATTTGTATTTCCCTGATGATGAGGGACACTGAGCATCGTTTCATGTGTCTGTTGGCCATCTGGATGTCCTCTTTGGAGAAGTGTCTGTTCATGTCTTCTGCCCATTTCTTCACTGGATTATTTGTTTACCAGGTGTGGGGTTTGTTGAATTCCTTACAGATTTTGGATACTAGCCCTTTATCTTCTATGTCATTTGCAACTATCTTTTCCTATTCTGTCAGTTGCCTATTAGTTTTATAGATTGTTTCATTTGCCGTGCAGAAACTTTTTATCTTGATGAGGTCCCAATAGTTCATTTTTGCTCTTGATTCTCTTGCCTTTGGAGATGTGTCAAGTAAGAAATTGCTGCGGCTAAGGTCAAGGAGGTTGTTTCCTTCTTTCTCTTCTAGGGTTTTGGTGGTTTCCTGTTTCACATTCAGGTCCTTTATCCATTTTGAGTTTGTTGTTGTATGTGGTGTGAGAAAATGATCTGGTTTCATTCTTCTGCATGTTGCTGTCCAGTTCTTCCAGCACCATCTATTAAGGAGGCTGTCTTATTTCCATTGGAGAGTCTTTCCCGCTTTGTCAAAGATTAGTTGGCCATACATTTGTGGGTACAGTTCTGAGTTCTCTATTCCATGGTGTATGTGTCTGTTTTTGCGCCAATACCATACTGTCTTGATGATTACAGCTTTGTAGTAGAGGCTAACATCTGGGATGGTGATGTCTCCTGTTTTGGTTTCTTTCTTCACTATTACTTTGGCTATTTGGGGTCTTTTGTGGTTCCATACAAATTTTAGGATAGTTTGTTCTAGTTTGAGAAGAATGCTGGTGCAATTTTGATTGGGATTGTATTGAATGTTGTAGATTGCTTTGGGTAGTAATGACATTTTAATAATATTTATTCTTCCTTCCCACCCATGAGCATGGAATGTTTTTCCATTTCTTTGTGTCTTTCTTCAATTTCCTTCATAAGTTTTCTATAGTTTCATCATACAGATCTCCTGTATCTTTGGTTAGGTTTATTCCTAGGTATTTTATGGTATTTTTTGCAATTGTGAATGGGATCAGTTTCTTGATTCTCTTTCTGTTCCTTCATTATTGTTGTATAAAAATGCAACTATTTCTGTACGTTGATTTTGTATCCTGCAACTTTGCTGAATTCATGGATCAATTCTAGTAGGCTTCTGGTAGAGTCTTTTGGGTTTTCTATGTAGAATACGGTGTCGTCTGCGAAAAGTGAGTTTTACTTTTTGTTTGCCAATTCTGATGCTTTTTATTTCCTTTTGTTGTCTGATGGCTGATGGAAGGAGTTCCAGCACTGAGTGAAACAACAGTGGTGAGAGTGGATATCCCTGTCGTGTTCCTGATCTCAGGGGGAAAGCTGTCATTTTTTCCCCATTGAGGATGATGTTAGCTGAGGGCTTCTCATAGATGGGTTTTATGATGTTTAAGTAAGTTCCTTCTATCCTGATTCTCTCGAATGTCTTTATTGAGAAGGGATGCTGTAATTTGTCAAATGCTTTTTCTGCATCTATAGACAAGATCATATGGTTTTTATCTTTTCTTTTGTTAATGTGATGTATCACACTGATTAATTTGCGAATATTGAACCAGCCCTGTAACCCAGGAATGAATCCCACTTGATCTTGGTGGATAATTCCTTTTATGTGCTGTTGCATTCAGTTTGCAAGTATCTTGTTGAGGAATTTTGCATCTGTATTCATCAATGATATTGGCCTATAGTTCTCTTTTTTTTGCTGGGTCTGTCTGGCTTGGGAATCAAAGTGATGCTGTTTTGTAGAATGAGTCTGGAAGTTTTCCTTCCATTTCTGTTTTTGGAATAACTTGAGAAGAATGGGTATTCTGTTTTAAATGTCTGGTGGAATACCCAGGGAAGCTATCTGGCTCAGGGCTCTTACTTATTGGGAGATTTTTGATAACTGATTCGATTTCTTCACTAGTTATGAGTCTGTTCAGATTTTCTGTCTCTTCCCTTGTAAATTTTGGTAGTGAGTGTGTGTTTAGTAATGTGTCCCTTTCTTCTAAGTTTATCCATTTAGTTGGTATATAATTTTTTATACTATTCCCTGATAATTGCTTGTATTTCTGAGAGGTTAGTTGTAATAAGTCCATTTTCATTAATGATTTTGTCTGTTTGAATGCTGTCTCTTTTCTTTTTGAGAAGCCTGGCTAGAGGTTTGTCAATTTTGTTTATTTTTTTCAAAATACCAACTCTTGATTTTATTGACCTGTTCAACTTTTTTTTTTTTCTCTTTTGGATTCTATATTGTCTATTTCCACCGTGATTTTTATTATTTCTCTTCTGCTGGGTTTGGGGTGCTCTTATTTCTCTCCTTCTAGTTCCTTTAGGTTTCTTCTAATATCTTGAAATAGGCCTGGAGTGCAACGTACTTTCCTTTTAGGACTGCCTTTGCCAGATACCATAGAGTTTGAACTGTTATATTTTCGTTTTCATTTGTTTCCATATATTTTTAAATTTCTTCTGTAATTGCCTGATTGGCCCATTCATTCTTTAGTATGGTGTTCTTTAACCTCCATGTTTTTGGAAGTTTTCCGGACTTCTTCCTGTTCCATTTGATTGTATCGCTCAGTTCTCAGACTCTTTTTGTGTTCCTGGATCAATTTATCTCCCTTTTTCTTGGCTTCCTCCTTTTCTATAATTGTATCTTCTAATTCACCTATTCTCCTCTTTGCCTCTTCAATCCATGCATTGAACACCTCCATTTTATTATGCATCTCATTTATCACATATTTTAAGTCATCACAACTATCTTTAAGCTCGATAGTCTTTGTAGCCATAGTTTCTCTGATGTCTTCCATGCCTTTTTCAAGTCCAGGGATTAATTTTATGACTATTGTTCTAAATTCTTGTTCTGTTATGTTGCTTATATTTGTTTTGAGTAGTTCCTTAGCTGTCATTTGTTCCTAGAATTTCTTTAGAGGAGAGTTCTTCAGTTTCATCATTTTGGCTAGTTTTCTGTCTCTTATTAGTTTTAAAAGCTTATTATTCACTCTGTACCTGCGGGTACTGCTATATTAAAGAAGGCTCTTTGACTGTCCAGGGCCTGTCTGTTCAGGAAGTGTTCTTTGAATGGTGTCTCTTGGTCTTCTTGTTGAGACTTTTTTTATTTCCCTACTCGTAGTGGTATTTGGGACTCTCCACCATTTGTACTTTGGCTTGTTTCTTGAGGTAGCCCTGGAAAAGAAAACAGACAGACAAACACACAGGGAACAAAGGCACACAGATACACAGACAAATCCAACAAAGATGCAAACCGAAAGGGAAAAAGAAAAAGAAACAAAAAAAGAAAGGAAAAAAGGTAAAAAAGAGGAAGGAGGAAAAACAAATAATAAAAAGAAATAAATAAAAAGAAAAGAAAAGAAAAGAATCCCCAAAAGAGAAAGGACAGTGTAAAAGCATAAAACCAGAATTCCCAGTTACAAATAAAGAGCAGGGTATATGCATTGCTGATGGAAGTGCATAGACAAAGAAAGAAATGACAGGGCGGGGAAGAAGCGAATTGGACGATAACCAGACAGAGAGACTAAGAGGCTTAATTCAGAGAGAGAAAGAGGAGAATATGGTAAGAGGCGAGGAGAAAGAAACGAAGATAATTTTACTCAGAGAAACTATATAATTTGATGACGAGAGAGGGAGAGAGAGAGAGAGAGAGAGATAGGTAGCTGTGAAGGTGTAGAGTATACATCTAGAGAATGGATTAAATGTGACTATTTAAGCAAACCAATGACCAGAGTGCCCAGTCTAGCAGAGGGGAGGGAAGTGAATGAAACGGAAAATATATCTGCATAGAAAGATCTGATCTAGAATTAATCATGGCAATGCATCCTTGGGCTCTGGTAAAAAAAAAAAAGGCAGCTCTCTAGTGGGCATGGGCATGGTTTAGTGTAGGCGGGTCTTAGCCTCCACTGTGTCCCACTGGCCTCTCCCTGAGGCCCCATCTTGGTGTTTGTGGGGAGAAAACTGGTGGCATCCCAGTCTCTTCTCAAACCAAGCGTTGCAGCTCACTCTTTTGATCTCCCTGTGCTGCGGGCTTAGCCCAGGTGGGCTGTGCCTTATGTCCCAATCCACACCTCATTCCAGATCTTAGTCCAAGTGCCACATCGATACCACCCGATATAAACCTGCAAGCCAAGTCCCTCTCAGCAGTTTCAAGCCTTTGGCCTCCCCACTGGGGATGGAGTGAAGCTAGAAGAGCAGCGAAGCAGCTCCAGGCATACTGCTACCCTTCTGGGTGGAGCTGGCGAGCAGAGGAGCAGTTTCCTCTCCTGGCGTCACCTGGGACCAGGGCATCCAGCTCAAGGTCAGCTGCACAGCTGGAAACCGGATCACTCTGTATCCCAAGCTGAGGTTTTTCTCTTCTCAAGGTACAGGGACACTTCCTTGAGCAGTTTCAGCCGCTCTTTCTTTTCCTCTTGACTCACCACGGCTCCCTCCCTCCCTCCGTGTCTCCAGGTCCCAGCCCGTTTTTATCTTCCTCAGTTCACACTCATGCTATAAGGTTGTTTTTTCAGCGGCCTCTGTCTCCTTTTCCTCCCAAAGTCCTGGATTCTGTAAGGGTTCCTATGGATTCAGGCCTTCTCTGTTTGAGAGATGTGGGTGAGTAAAATATATGGAGCTCCCAACTTCTCTGACATCTTGCTTCCTCCTCTACCAAATGCCTTTAAAAAGAAAAGTCTATACTCATTGGTTCACTTTCCTTCTATTGATTCGTTTGCAATAAAGCTTCCGTTCTCCTGTTCCCCTCTTTCCTCCAAGGTCACCTCCTAGTTGCTGAATCTGATGGCTATTTCTTGGTTCTTATCTCTTTAGAGATAAGATAATATCATCCTTAAAAATATTATGGAGAATTTCCAACATGTACAAATGTAGGGAGAATAAATGACATGGAGGATAGAAGGAGATGATATGCCATATACCTAAGTGGCACTCCAAAAGGAAAACAGAGAAAACTATTAGGAAAAAATATGCAAAGAGATACACCTGATAATTTCTTAAAAATTGATGAAAGATGTGAGCCTCCTAATTCAAGAAATATAAAATGTCATATTCATCTAGACATTATTTAGTAAAGCTGAGTAATATCTTAGACAAAGATCTCAAAAGATATAAAAGACAAATGACCTACATTGAGTATATAAAACAATGATTTTAAGATTTAATTTGTGTAATTAAAAAATGATAGAAGCTGGAGAGAGGGATGGTCTCATGTCCCTTGAAATGAGAAGGTAATTTGAGACCATAAAATTAAGCAGGTCACTCCATGAAGTTTCCATGAAGGTTTATTCGGGGTAACTTGCTGATAGGGAGAATCAGGCAATGATGATACAGCTACACAATTATTCTTTTTAAAGTCTGGACCTTGTTCCAGATTTTACTGAGAGGATGTGTAGGAGAGCACTGTAGTGAGGTCACAGGGTTCCATGCAACTCATTGGCAGCTAACCTTTAATTAGGTCTTGTGGTACCACCTATACATCAGGAAGGGGCAAGATGAGATTATCTGTAACAGATTCATGGGAGGCCAAAACAAGTATCTCACATCCCAGCCTTAGTAGCTATTTCTAAGGTAAGTGTATTAATCTCCAAGGGGCCCAGAAGAGATAGATCCAAGAGAGGTCATAGAGAGAAAATGAATAAAGTGGAGTGCCAGAGATACAGTCAGTATTATCAGCACTCCTACAAAAAACAAGAGAGATAAGGGGCGCCTGGGTGGCTTAGTCGGTTAAGCGTCCGACTTTCCGACTTTCGCTTAGGTCATGATCTCGCGGTTTGTGGGTTCGAGCCCCACGTTGGGCTCTGTGCTGACTGCCAGCTCGGAGCCTGGAGCCTGTTTCAGTCTGTGACTCCCTCTCTCTCTGACCCTCCCCTGCTCACACTGTCTCTCTCTCCTAGAAATAAATAAAACATTTAAAAAAAAAAAAAACAAGAGAGATAAAATACTAAAGAAACTAAATCATGTAAACTAGGAGGAGGGAGTAGGTTTAAAACATACCAAATTCCTTGTTTTATTTGGGGAGAAAGGAAAAGTATTTCACTGCATTTAGATTGTATTAAGTATGTGTATTAAAATTTGCATGGTCAACTAAATAAATATAAATATGATATATATTTTCTAAACAATAGAAAGAAAATGTCATTTAAAACAAAAGGCAGGAAAGCAAGGCAGAAAGCCAGGAAACGAGAGAAAAATAAATGTAGAAACACCACGACAATGGAACAAAAAACAACTAAATTGGTAGAAATAACTTTGGATATATCAACAACGATAACAACAACAATAATAATAATCACAGAGCTCTCTAGTAAAAAGTGTATATCATTAAGACTGGATTAAAAAAATCCAAACATATGCTGTTTACATGATCACATCTAAAATATAAGGACCAGGAATATTTTAAGTAATGCAATAGAGATGATAGACCAATCAAATATGAACCAAAAGAAAGTTGGTTTTTTTATAGTAGGTAAAAGAGATTTAAATTTAAGGAAAAAGCATTACTAGTGTTATAGGGCCACTACATAATGGTGGAAGTTTTGAATCACTGGGAGGAAGATGTGCCACCTATAGTCCTCTTCAGAATTAAACGGTTTATCACTTCAGCTGCTGAGAATGTCACCCACAGGTAACTCTCAGCTCTCAGTCTCCAGAGGACATTGGAACCTCCTCATCCAAGTTCACACCCTCTTCCCAGAGCAGCTGGAAGCAAATGACCAACAAATGATAAGCCAACAGGGGATACTCTGAAGGGTCAGTCCGTCTTTGGAACTCCTTACACGGCCAGCTTAGGCACTGCATTGAGACCACATCACATTTTGAGTCTTCTCTCTGGCCAGTCCTGGTTCCTTCCCTTCCCTTCTCTTCCACAGGTGTTGAATACAAAAGCACTTCCTGGCAAATCTCCTACATACTCATTACTGTCTGAGACTTGGTTCCTGGGAAACCCAGACTGCAACATATGGTACCAGAATGACCCAAGAAAAGCAAGTTCGGGGATGGGATTTACGAGCAGTGTCACCCCTCCTCAGTTAGTCCTGGAGATTCCATACCTGACGGTAGGTGAAGCAAAGATAGTCCTTGACATAAGGTAGCAAGAAGTGCAATTGCTAAAACTCCCTGGAGGTGAATTAGAATGGCATACCGTTGGAAAGAAATGTATTAGTCTGTGTGCTATTTCCAGCATTTGAGAACTATGGAAAAGTAGTAACTAAAAACAGTGGAATTGGATGGCCGTTGTTAACTTCAAGTGATACTTGGGAAAAAGATGAGAAGCTCTAAACATTTAACTGGCCATTAAAAGCTAAGCGTGAAAGCCAGAGGATGCCATGGTAGCCTATGAAGCAAAGCTCACCTCTTATAATGGAGGTGCAGGGAAAGCCCAAGACAGCCATGAAAGTTGTAACGCACCAAAGTAGGTTAAGTGCCCTGCTGAAGATGATTTGCTACGACAGGACCTCAAAACAGCAGAAGCAGGGTGATAGTATATATATTTTTGTGGGCTCATATTGTAATGAGTCACGCAGTTAGAGAGGCAGCTACAGGAGACCCATAAAAGACCCACCGAGGGTCCTTTAGACTCTCATGGTTAATAGAACATGGTGTCCCTAAAGGCAAAATCAAAGGGCAACCAAAAGGACATTACTGAATCTGTACTGTCAAAGGAAACAATCAGAAGTCTGAGGTCACTCACCCAAAAAAAGCCACAATCCATTGTCCAGCTTCTGGACATGAGCCAATTTTTGCACTCCAGACCCATTGGAAATTGATTTTGAAAAAGGCAAGAAAAGGTTTCTTCATGTTTGGTAGATTATAAAACTACTAATCGAGGAACATGCCTTTCACTCTGATCAGAGCAGAAAAACCACGTTATTCATTTTTCCTCAATAGAGCAGTCAGCTCTATTCGGCATTCGGCATCACTTTTTTTTTGCCCTTTGGGCAGCCTTAAAAGAATGTTTCTTTAGAAAACTGTTTCTGAGGCACAGTCTGTAGGTTTATTTTAGATGTGACCACCTGTGTGAGGTGTAAGGGTTATTTGAAAAGGAGCTCTTTCATTTGTCTTTGTGGAAAAGAGGTTGCCCCAATCAAAATGACATCACATTTGTGGGGCACCTGTAAAACTATGCAGAAGTTGGCTCAAATACACTTTGTTTTCTTTTTCCTTTCCTATGGTAGTTAACTTGATTTCTTCTCTCCATAAATTCTCTAGTAGGTTTACTAAAACACACAACAATCTGGCTTCCCTTTTCTATTAGTTCCTTTGTGAACATTTATGTAGTGAAGTTTAACTAACCTTAGTAGAACAGCTAGAAAATAATTAAAAGAAGAGAAATCTTTTAAAGCAGTAGGGTGTTCTTTGATAATAATTCTCATGATCACATTAGTTGCTCTTAAATAGAATCTGCCCTGGCATTGTGTTGGCAATAAAGAAGGCATAATCCTTCACTATTTTTATTTCTGCAGCATGTGGAGTTTTACTAGTGGGTATGTTAAGCTAATTTTTTAAATGACAGAAACAAGAGAAAAGATTTAGTATTAACTATTGCTGTCCCTTAAGGCTAAAAAGACAGCTGGGGATTGTCTCAAATTTATATAAAGTTGTAGCATTTTCCAGAAAGGCTTAATTTTTTTTTTCCATTTGATAGAGGATCTTGTGATGCTAGCAGTCAGGAGTTCAGAATTTCATATCACCTTAATGATCAGACTTGTCACTGAAATAAGCTTGTTATTGTTACTAGGTAAAATTTCCTCCCTCCCTCCACTCCTTCCCTTCTTTCATCCCTCCTCCTCCTCTCTCTCAATCTGTGTCTCGCCTTCCATTCCTTCCTCCCTTCTTTCACTTCCTTCTGCACCTTTTCACTTTTTCAGGGTTTGATTTCTCATATTTGATGCAAACTCTAAGACATTTCTATCCCACAAAACCATTTCCTGTGCCAAGTCTCTTGGTCTCTAAAACATGACTGTAGAAAAGAAAAAGGAATGGAATATAAGTATTCTGCTTGGAGAACAACAGTGAAGTCTGAAAGTAAACCTTGTCTGTATTTAAATTTTGATCTGCAGTTGCTTGTTACTTCATGACCTGAGTCTGAGATTTCTAGAACATCAGCCTTCTTTGAGATGGAAAATAGTTCCCATAAGCAATTAAGTAGTCAAATCTAGGACGATGTTGACAAAAGACATTTTTAACAGAAGCAGAAGTAGATTCTGTTACTCACCAGATCTAGAAACATAACACATTTAAGTTAACTGCCTATTATACTTCTATAAGAATTTTTTAATCTACATTTTTAAAAATATTTTTATTTATCTCTAGGAGACAGAGAGAGAGACAGCATGAGCAGGGGAGGGTCAGAGAGAGAGGGAGATACAGACTGTGAAATAGGCTCCAGGCTCTGAGCTGGCAGTCAGCACAGAGCCCGACGCGGGGCTCGAACCCACGGACCGCGAGATCATGACCTAAGTGAAAGTCGGACGCTCAACTGACTAAGCCACCCAGGCGCCCCTTAATCTACATTTTTTTTTTAATGTTTTATTTATTTCTAGGAGAGAGAGAGAGAGAGAGAGCAGCGTGAGCAGGGGAGGGTCAGAGAGAGAGGGAGTCACAGACTGAAACAGGCTCCAGGCTCTGAGCTGGCAGTCAGCCCAGAGCCCGACGCGGGGCTCCGAACCCACGAACCGCGAGATCATGACCTAAGCGAAAGTCGGACGCTTAACCGACTAAGCCACCCATGCGCCCCTACATTTTTTAACTGTATACACTTTGATCACATTTTTATATGACAAAATTTTGTGTATAGAGAAGAAAAAGGTATCTCAGGCTGTAACATGATTAGATGAAATTTGTTCTTTCTATTTATAGTTTAATATTTATAGATTTTACTATTTATAGTTTATATAAAGTTGTTTCTGCCTTATAAATTGTCACTGGTAATGTGCAAATATTTTTAAATTAGGAAATACTTTATGTACAGTGAAACATGCATATTATATATATGCTTATATTAATGTTGAGAAATGTGTAAACTAATAAAATCAATATATCATCAAGATAGAGAACATTTCCAACATCCCAGAAGGTTCCCTGTGCTGTTTCTCAGTTAATGCTAAGACCCTCTCCACTCCTCCCACCAAAAGTAAACGTCACTATTATTTGGTATATGTAACCACAGACTATTTTTACATGTTCTAGAACTTTCTGTAAGTGGAATCATAAGGTACATTCTTATGTGTCTGAATTACTTTGCTCAGCAGAATATTTTGAGAGTTTGCTCATATTGCTGCATGCAGCAGTTATTCATTTCCTTTTATTGTTGTGTATTACTCCATTGCATCAGTATGCCGCCATTTGTTTATTTGTTTTCCTGCTGACAGATATTTAGGTTGTTTCTAGTATGGAGTGATGTTATAGGTACTGTGTGTGGCTGGATCCACAACTTAATGACTTGAAATAGCAATGACATTTGTTTTGCTTATAAGTCTGCAATTTGGACAGGACTCAGTGGGGATGACCCATCTTGCTCCACTCAGCATCAGAGGGAATGGCTCACCCTGGCGCCTGAAGTCATCTGAATGCTTACGCAGTCACATGCCTCGCCCCTGACGCCCTCTGTCCATTGAGACCTTAGCTATAGTTGCCAACCAGACAACCTATAGAGCCTTCTGTAGCTTAGGATCCTTACAACATGGTGACTGGACTTCAAGTGCTGGTGTTCCAAGAAATATAGAAAGCTAGGGACAAATCATTTTGCTTTTTGTTATCTATCTTTGAAAGTCAAACGGCAGTACTTCTAGAACATTTCAGTCACAAAGTGCTGCCTAGAGTCATGAAAGGGGAAATATTTTACTTTTTAGTGGGAGTAGCAAGGTTCTGGCAAGCATGTGAGCCCAGAAATCCTGCTTTAGCCATTTAGGGAATACGTAATCTGTGGCATCTGATGAGCGAAGATGCTCTGGCATTCTTACCTGTGTCTCCGACAGTAGAAAACTGGCTCCCATTATCCTTAATATAATGAATTACTTGCTAAGCAGTCTCACATTGCTCTTGCTGCCTCCTGCCTTCTGTGTCACCCTCCTCACCCTGCTGAGGCTCTGGCACCTCATAATTGGCAGTCTTCCTGTGTTGACTTCCCTTCACCTTGCTCAGGCTCTGATTTTCTGCCTAGACACTTCTTACTTAGATGCCCCTTTTTAAAAAAAAAATTTTTTTTTAAATGCTTATTTTTCAGAGAGAGTGAATGAGTGGGGGAAGGGCAGGGGGCGATCCCAAGCAGACTTTGTGCTAACATGGGGTAGATCTCTCAAACCGTGAGATCATGACCTGAGCCGAAATCAGGAGTTGTATGCTCAGTTGACCGAGCCACCCGGGCGTCCCATGTATAGATGCCCTTCTACCCCACTTATGCTTGACACACTTACCAGGCTATTCCTGCTCTGGGGAGCCCTTGATTGGGTTCTGGCACTGTATAATGGACTACAGTTAAAATAAGACAATGGTCTTAACTGGCTTTGGTTAAGATATCTTACTTTTGTGAATTAGAGGACACATGTGACCATATGAACGAATTTGTAGTTTCTTTCCAGAACCAGCAAGGGGTTGTACAAATAAAAGGTCCTTTTACCATAGAATCGTCTTTAGTATTATTCATATTCCTGCACAGCGCAAACACTGGTAGAGCAGAAACGGCTGGGACCCATGCTTTCTGCTACTTCCATTATTCGTTCATTTTTGCTACTTGATTCTGCATATAGTTAGGCCATTTATATACATGGCTACTGCTTCTGAATGTTCTGCTTTTAGATAGAAAACAAATAGCCCTGTGTCTAAGGATTTTCCCAGTTTCTCATTCAAATGTTTTCTTTACCTTTTAATCATATTATTAATTGATTCACATTTCACTGTGGATGAGTGCTGCCCTTAGGAACTGTTGTCTTTGTGGAATACAGCCACTGTAAGGATCATGGTGCTGAAGTAGAAAGAGCAGGTAGAAATTATCCACTCACTGTCTGATATCCCAGAAGCCAGAAGGTACCTTCATGATACAGTCATGGTGATCAGCTCCTCATAGTACATAACAGTGTAGAGAGTGTGGTATCTGGCTCTCAGGGGTGGGTGGACATATTTACTTATTTATTTTCACCTTATTTTTTTTCTTCTTTAGTTCTAATAAACTAAAACACAGGAGATGTAGCAAATTACTACAAACTTGGTGACGTAGACCAAAATAACTTTATTATAGTTCTTGAGGTCACAACTCTGAAGTGAGTTTCACAGGGCTAAATTCATGATGAGTCTGCTTTCCTTCTTCAGGCTCTAGGGGAGAAGCCGTTTTCATATCTTTTTCAGCTTCTGGAGGCAGTCTGTATTCCCTGACTCATCACCTCTTCCCCTATCTTCAAAGCCAGCAATATCAGACTGAGTCCTTCTTACATGCCCATATCTCTGGTTTTCCTCTTTTGTCTCCCTCTTCTACTTATAAGGACTCTTGAGATTATATGGGATCCACCCAGATAGTCCAAGATAATTTCCCCAGTGGAATGGCATTGAATTAACAGCTTTAATTCCCATTTCCCATGTAGCCTAACACAGTCACAGATTCCTGGGATTAAGTCGTGGACATCTTTGGGAGACCATTATTTTGCCTATCAGATACTAGTTAGTTCAAAGAAATTTTCTTAGGACTATTATGACCCTTGTTTTGCCTCACAGTACAGGGGATAAAATAGTGACCAAAAGTCCAACTAACTATACTTCTAGGACTCTTGTGCATTCCCTTTCTTGGATTTATTACTGAATGAAGCATGAAGATGCCACTAGTAGGGTATAAATTATCACAGATCTACAAGATTCCATTTGAACACAATTTTGAATTCAAATTTATCAACTGTTTCCTCATTGGAACTCCATGTGATGTTTCAGGATGTCTAGGTTCTGACCTTGAGAAAAAATCACATGATAAGACAATTCTTTTCACCAGGTGTTTCAGTAGAGAGAAGACCAATCTATTTAGTGGGTCATGCATCTCTTAGTGAGGGAGGGAAATCATATTAGTGTTTTGCTTTCAGGGATTTATACCTGCTTTATAAATTACACACTCATTTGAGGACCAAAGAAAATGTCCATTTTCTCCCATTATCTGTGTTTAGTTGACCTAAATTGATTTGGTTATGTTCAGTTCTTAACCTTTTTTGGATAGGTCATGGTAGCCAGTACGGTTTCTCTAAAACATTGCTACCAGGTTATAATCAAAACAAGATTCTAAGTTTTGCCACATAGAATGGATATTTATTAACATTCATTAATAAGGTAACATGATAAAATGGTAGGCCTGTATTCTTCTAAGTGCCAACACAGTAGAAGGACTATTCTCTTAAGGTGGCTATAACAGCATTCCAGAGGCAACATTCTTATTATTTCCATCGGTCAACCAGCCTGTTAAAATAAATATCAAGCCTCAGGGTATATTCTGAAGGTTGGAGACCATAAACTAGTGCTAGGTTCTTATATCTTGCTTTAAACTGTTTTAATTAATTGTTATATCTTAAATAACTTTAATTTCATCAAGAAAATACTATTTCCAATATTTATTATACTACCAAAAAAAAAAAAAAAGCCCCTTTTTCCATTAGGAGAAATTTGTTTCTGATATTCACTATGTCAATTACAATGACAGAGGTATTGCTGAGGATTGGATTAGCTGAAGCCCTTTACGTATCTCCCTACCTCACCATTTCTAGACTGTTCATTTTCCTTTAGGGCAGCTGACTGCTTCAGAATGAAGCTCAACTAACTGGCACATGAATAGTATCATATTGTATATGTTGAAGTATTTGACACGCCATGGCAGGCATCATAAAAACCAGTAGTGAAAAAAATCTAAAAAAAATTTTATTTATTTTTGAGAGAGAGACAGAATGAGTGGGGGACGGGCAGAGAGAGAGACTCTCAAGCAGGCTCCACACTGTCAGCATGGAGCCTGATGTGGGGCTCGAACTCACAAACTGTGAGATCATGACCTGAGTGAAAACCAATATTTGGATGCTTAACTGACTCAGCCACTGGGCACCAGTAGTGAAATTTTTAAAGCCCACTAAAGAAAATGGCAGAGTTTTCTTTTTTGTTGATCAAGAGAAAAGAATTTGTGTCCAGTGAAGTTGAATTTTTCTAGCTAGTGTACTACTGTAATTATGGCATACATTAAATGGAAGCTGATCAGTATTTGCTGAATTTTCACTTTGGGCCTAGTTCTTTTTTTATGTATGGCTTCACTGTAGGGACCATACAAAACTTGTTATTAAATCAGTGTTGGGGATTTTTAAAGTTTATTTATTTAAAGTTTATTTATTTATTTTTGAGAGAAATAGAAAGAATCTCAAGCAAGTGGTGTCAGCTCTGTGGTGTCAGCGCAGAGCCTGATGCAGAACTTGAACCCACAGACTGTTAGATCATGAGCTAACATGATCTAAAATCAAGAGTCAGAAGCTTAACTGACTCAGCCACCTAGGCATCTCAGTGTTGGAAATTTTAAGGGACCCTATAAAGAGTATCCTTTGAACAAATTGAGAATTAGGACAAAAAAGGATGGCAAATAGAAGACAAAAGAGTGTGGCAAATCTATCTTCTTTAGTACATGTGATATATGGGATAGAATTTATATCAAGGACTCCAGACACATGGATTCTATTTGAGTTCCAGGTCTGCCACTTCCTGGTGGTATAACCTAGGAAAAGTTGTTAATACTATCTCTGTTTCTTATTCTTTTATTAAAAAAAATAATGTTTATTTATTTTTGAGAGTAAGAGAGACAGAGTGAGCGGGGGAGGGTCAGAGAGAGAGGGAGACACAGAATGAGAAGCAGGCTCCAGGCTCTGAGCTGTCAACACAGAGCCCCATGTGGGGCTCCAACTCAAGAGCGGTGAGATTATGACCTGAGCCAAACTCAGATGCTCAACCAGTTGAGCCACCCAGGTTCCCCTCTGTTTTTTATTCTTTGTTTCTTTAAATCTCTATGAGTTAACAAAGTATTGAGATTAAAAAAAAATAAAATCACCTAAGACCTAGTAATCAGTGTCTAAGTATTAGCTCTTGTCATTGTTTCAAAGTACAGATTGGAGGACATAGTTCCCTTGTTAGGGCAGTGGGTCTACTGTTACTGAACTCCAGAATTAAGGACTCACTCCCCAGTGAGTCATGGTAGGCCTGGATCAGGCAGGTCTCACTAGTAGAAGCCTATTCAAATAACACAGGCAGCAAAGAGGCTTGGAGGAGGATTTCCTCACTGCAGGTAGCTTGCCTCAAAGAAGACAAAAAAAAAGGTAGCTAAGCTCAGCTTGCCCATTCACCCTTGTCAAATTTACAAATCCAGTGAGTTGATTTACATCCTCTGAGATAAAGTGAATAAAAGGCAGAGCGAAGAGCCAGGAATATTTAGGGAAAACCCTCCCTCATAGAAAACAGGAAGTACAGAGATGTTCTTCACATTTGACTATCTCATAGGACACTGTGAGGGTTCTCCAGTTGACATCCAATATTAGCATAAATATAAAATGAAATCTTAAAACTCCTATAACTGAAATGAATTGAATGGAGCAGGCCTCAGGTATGAAATATGCAGATATTTTTAAATTTTTTTTTTTTTTATGTTTTATTTATTTCTAGGAGAGAGAGAAACAGTGTGAGCAGGGGAGGGTCAGAGAGAGAGGAAGTCACAGACTGAAACAGGCTCCAGGCTCCGAGCTGGCAGTCAGCACAGAGCCCGACGCGGGGCTCAAACCCCCAAACCGCGAGATCATGACCTAAGCGAAAGTCGGACGCTCAACCGACTAAGCCACCCAGGTGCCCCTATTTTTAAAACAACAACCATCTGCCTCTGTTTTTCATCCCTGATTGATTCTGTTCTGATTCAGCTTCTCCTACTCCACACGTTTTCTCCATGTGGCAAAGAAGGCCACAAGCAGGCCTTGCTTCACACTGTGATGTCCCAACACCCTCTCTTTTACCTTTCAACTAAAAACTATGAGGAGATGCTCTGATTGGTCAACTTGTCACATGCCTGCCCCCAACCAGTCCTTTGACCCTGAAAGTGGTCAGGCTGTGTCACCTACTATCCCCTGTGGGTAGATAAAAGTGCTTTATGATAGGCAGCTCCGTATCATGGAGGTCCCTTATCTTTTTCCTGGGTTCCTGGGAGGATCCTAGGTTCTCTCCAATTTGCTAGCATAGTGGCTGGCACCATATTGAATGAATGAATGAATGAATGATTGAATTGGGCCACCTGTGACTTTCTTAGTAGTTTTGATATTTTAAGCTATTTGTTCTCTATCTTCATAGCCTTTAAAATGTGTTTTTTTTTTTTAAATTTTTTAAAATTATTTATTTCTAGGAGAGAGAGAGAGAGACAGCGCGAGCAGGGGAGGGTCAGAGAGAGAGGGAGTCACAGACTGAAACAGGCTCCAGGCTCCGAGCTGGCCGTCAGCACAGAGCCTGACGCGGGGCTCGAACCCACGAACCGCGAGATCATGACCCAAGCAAAAGTCGGACGCTCAACCGACTAAGCCACCCAGGCGCCCCTAAAATGTGTTTTAAGGGGTAGCTGTTAAACATCTGACTGACTCAGATCATGAACTTAAGTTTCATGGATTTGAGCCCTGCCTCAGGCTCTGTGCTGACAGATCAGAACCTGGAACCTACTTTGGATTCTGTTTTCCTCTTTCTGCCCCTCCCCTACTCACACTCTGTTTTTCTCTCTCAAAAGTAAATAAACATTAAAATTTTTCTAAATGCGTTTTAAAATATGTTTTTTCTGGGTCCTTAATAAATGATCATAATTATATCTTTGGGGGCATTTGTAGAAAAAAAAAAAAAAGCAGCTTCTGTTATGGCCTGTAGCAAATGATTGATAATGAGGAGCATTTTTGGGTTCCTGGAAATCTCCTAAATCAGGGAGCAGTTTGGCCAGATAAAAAACCCAGAGAAGCCAATGTAATTTAGGAATAATGGAAAGAGTGCAGCAATATAAGCATTAGTAATTAAGTGGAGACAATAAAACAGTTACGCAGACTAGGAGGACTGAGAGACTTATAAAATGGAATGTGTTTATTGTTTTCCATGGACTTTTGAACTTGTTCAGGTTTCTACCAGCTTCTCTATGTACTTCTTGTTCAGTTACAGTTTTTTTTGTGTGGCATGGGATAAAATAATGTTCAAACTATTATTTATTAATCAATAGAATATAGTATTTCACTGAATTCCTTCCTTACAAATGCAAAGATGTTCACCCTGACTTAAATGCAAGAATAGAGCCTGAGGTTAAGAATCACAGAGCACGTGGTTCACTTGGGAATGCAATCCTGGGAAGGGGAAGTGAAAGAGTAAAGGAGGCACTGCTACGAGTGGCCACCTTCTAGGGACCCTTGTGAGTTATGTCTGAGAGCCCATTTCCCACTGGCCAAGGGTGGCCCCATGGGCATTAATTTTTTCTCACTTTAAAAAAAAATAATGTTTATTTAATTTTGAGAAAGAGAGAGACAGAATGTCAGCTGGAGAGGAGCGGAGTGGGGGTGGGAGGGTCACAGAATCCAAAGCAGGCTCCAGGCTCAGAGCTGTCAGCACAGAGCCCCATGTGGGGTTCAAACTCCTGAGCTGTGAGATCATGATCTGAGCTGAAGCAGGACGCTTAACCAACTGAGCCACCCGGGCACCCCATAATTGTCTCTCACTTTTGATGTGCACATGCATGAGTTCTCAGTAGATTTTCTTGGGTAGCCCAATCTTAGATGTCCATTTTTAGAAACTGCAGGCAGGAAAGAGAGGTGCACTGTATGGGCACCAGAAGAATCTCTGTGCAGTTGTCCTGTTGGAAGATGCTCAAAGGCTGTGCTGCCTTGTTAATTATAGCAGTAGCTAGAGTAGGAAGTAAGGTGGATCAGGAAGACTTTGAAGCGGTATTCAAGAAGCGTGTGATATACTTAATGTCTACTACCATACGTTTTTCTGATGAATTAATGTAAAGCCAGCAACCTGCCTCCTGACATTGTTCAGTTTCACTCAGTCTTTCACCTACAGTTGGTGTATTTATCAGGAAGCATAGTCTTGGAGACGGGTTATGCCTGGATCAGGAACTTCTTCAGGCCCCTCCCTGGGATTCCCAGAATCTACTTAAGATTATTAATTCGGTCTTGTCTCTTCTAGTCTATAATAGCTGTGATGGTTAATTTTATGTGTCAACTTGTCTGGGCCATGGTACCCTGATATTTGGTCAAATATTATTCTCAATGTGTCTGTGAGTATGTTTTGGAAGGTATTTACATTTATTTAAACAATTTAATGCTTATTCATTTTTGAGAGAGAGAACGGGCGAGCGCAGGAGTCGGGGGGGGAGGGGGCAGAGAGAGCCAGAGACACAGAGTCCAAATCAGGCCCCAGGCTCTGAGCTGTCAGCACAAAACCTGATGCGGGGCTGGAAGCCACAAGCCATGAGATCATGACCCGAGCAGGCAACTGACTGAGCCACCCAGGTGCCCCTGAAAGAGATTTACATCTAAATCGGTGAACTTTGAGTGAAGCGGATTGCCCTCCATAATGTGGATGTGCCTCATCTAATCATTTGAACATTTGAGTAGAACAAAAGGCTAACCTCTTTGCTTAGAAAGAGGAAAATTTCCAGCAGGTTGTTTACAGACTTCATCTGTGACATCTGCTCTTCCTGGTTCTATAGCAGACTGTTTTTGGACTCAGTCCGCCAGCCTCCGCCATCAGATTTTGGAATTGCCAAGCCTCCACAGTTGCATGAGCCAATTTCTTAAAATACATTTCTTCCTCTATATATACACATCCTATTGGTTGTGTTTCTCTGGAGAATCTTACTAATATAGTAATCATCACAGCTTCAGAGAAAAGAAAAAAGCTTTACAGGGCCTGGCGGGTTGGGATCTCAAAGTGACTGGATCGCTTGTTGCCTGGAGATCTTTGTTAACACCTCATAATTATTGGTGGAAAAATGCCACTTAAACTGATATGTTTCATAGAGAACTAAAGTTTTATAGACAAGGTAAAAAAAAAAAGTTTGAGATTTACCCTAAAAAGAACTCATCTAAAATTATGAAAAATCAATTTTAATTATATGAAATAAAATTGAAATATAATTGCAACTGCGCACTATTACAATGAAGGGCATATTGTGTTGAATATTTGCATAATACATCTGACTAAACTTGTAACAGAAATATGACATACTTTATGTTGATTTTGGCAGCATAACAATTAGTACAGACATTTTGGCAAAAACAACAACAACAAAATCAGCAAAAAACTTTGACACTGTCATCAGTTTTCTCAAAGAGCTTTCCAGTCTTTTGACATTCAAACCATTTTCTTTTGAAAACTTATCCTGTTTTAACCCTTACCGATTTCCCATGCTTCAATTGCTAACCAGTTTAATTGCCAGATCTTCATTGGTCAGGGACTTGTGTAATAGTTGAATGTTTCCCCAAGATCATGTTCAATGGCATCATCCAACTTGTCTTTTAAAAGCTATGCAGTTTTGCTTGGAGAATGATTTACCATACTTGCATTGTGCACTTGGCTTTTGCACGTATCAGGAGTTAAAGACTGTCCAAGAAGGACATTGGCATGATGGGCTGAGATCAAAACTGATGTCAAACAGGGGTGATGAGGTAGAAAGAAATGTAGTGGCACTGCTTCATCAATGGTCAGTTCCTTAGCACTTGGACTACTTTTGCTTCCCTCCAGAGTACGTTGCAACCTTGAACTGTAGTGACTCAGATAGAAAGAATGACAAGGACCCTTTCTCTCCCAAGACCACTAGAGAACCTCAATTCTGGCTCTGTCTCTCTAGGGATCTCCATGCCTGGCAGAGGCCTAATTCTAAATCATATGCTCTGCAGATTGCTGACCCCTGCTTCAGCTGTTGGCTTCCTAGAGATTTTTTCATGGCTGTAGCTTCTATTCTGCATTAGCTTGCAATGACTTAACTATATTTTAGATTTTAAAAGCTTGTCAAAAAAGTATGGGTCATGTTTCTTTTGGAACAGTTTACCAAGTTCTGCTCTTTTATCTGGGATTTCCATAGAGACTCCTTCAGAGAGGGGCCTGTGTACTTGGTAATGTCTGTTGAGCAAGTTGATAGAGCTGATGAACTCAAGCTGCCACTTCAGACAGTCTTTGATTTTCTTTGTTTGGATACATGGTCACTTTGATCTAGAGCACACACACAGTTTTCAGGAGCTTAAGAGCCTCCAATTTTAGCAAACTGATATTTCAGTAAATAGCTTTGATACCTGAGCTAATGTCCTGTGACAAGATCTGAGGAAAAAATGCTGGTAGTTCTTTGTTGGGATTCAGCTCTCTGAGGAAGTAGCCATCTTTGCCCAAAGGTCTGTCTGGACAAAATTATCGGTGTATTTGGCCTTACGTTTGATATAGTGATTAAGTGTGGTAGCTTCAGAGAAGGAGATTCGGTTTAAACCCTGGATCTACCCTTTAGACATTTTATAATCTCAGGCTAGTCCTGTTGTTGCTCAAGTCCTCAGTTACATATTTGTACGTTGCTAACATTAATAGGACTTGACTCTTTAAGTTACTGTAAGGATTATAAAAGATAAAATATGTAAAGGGATAGTACTAGATGTTCCCAAACTTTCTCAGTTTATAAGGCCCTCAGAGTCTCAGTAATTTTTTGTGCCATCTGCAGCCAAAAGAAATACCCAATGGCACAGTAAGGATGCACAAGGGTACCTCAGGTATGTCTTATTCTGGAAGTATGTGAGGAGAACCTTCCATTTATTAAGTAGTTAGGTCCAAATAACCTAATACATGACTCTGTCCCAAAAACTTAGTGGCTGCTTGAAAAGATAATACACATACATTGAAATAAAATTTTTTTCATTCTTAACCAGAGTTTCTTACTAATGTGATGTATGTTCCTGTTGGAAACCGCTAAACTTCACAGACTTTGAAACCAGATTAGACACTGCCGCTTTCATTTCCTGTTCTACTTTGTCTTTCCTGTGGTACTTACTTTTTTATCACAGTGCTTATAGAAGACACAGCTTCACAAAGATTCAGTGACATTGAAAGGAATATACTGTGATTTCTTGTTGAGAGTGTGAACCACCTCGAGTTAGTACATCTTGTAGTGTTCCATACATGGAGGTTATCATGGTTTCCCTCATAATGCAACCCCAGCTCCTCTGAGTTTGCTATGATATCCTGAGGCAGGACACCATTTGACAGCTTTCCTACCCTGATTGCATGTGTCCTAAAAAGCTCTTTTTGATGGTTTACAGACCTTGCTGGGGAGGATGACACTTGAATAAACACAATGACAGGAGTACGTTATCTGTTTAATCATCATCACTTTGAATCATCTCTGGGAGAGAAGCTGGTCGCCGCTTTACACAACACCATTTTGAATCCCCCTTTTATATGTATGGCACTCCTGAGAACACAGTGTGAATCCTGGTCCCTTTGAGTTTTCAAAGTAGAGACCCTAGGGAATAAGGTTACAGACATTTGTAAATACTTCATATAGGTTGTTTCGTTTAATCCTTAAGAAAACCTTCAGTAGGTTTGGGAGATGCAGTAAAGCTTAATAATGGAATTATTTTTGGAGCTATAAAGTTTGTGTCAAAATCTTGGCTCTGTTACTTAACTAATAGTGTAATCTTTATAAAGTTGCTTAAACTCTAAGTGCCTCATTTTCTTCATCTAAAAGAAATTGGGCTCAGGATGCCTGAGTGGCTCAGTTGGTTAAGCGTCCAACTTTGGCTCAGGTTATGATCTCACAGTTTGTGAGTTTGAGCCCTGCATTGGGCTCTGTGCTCACAGCCTAGAGCCTGAAGCCTGCTTTGGATTGTCTGTCTCCCTCCCTCTCTCTCTCTCTGTGCCCTTTCCCTATGTAAGCTCTGTCCCCCCCCCCAAAAAATAAACAAACATTGAAAAAAATTTTTAAATAAAAATAAGATAAAAAATAATTGGGCTAATAATAGTCATCTACCTCACTGAATTATTATGAGAATAAATTACTTAATTCATGTAAAGTCCTTTGAACAGTGCCTGATAATTCATAAATATTAACTTTTATTATAACTGCCATTTTTATCTTTATTTTATATGAATATTACTACTTGTAATGGAATTGAGGCTTTAGAGATACTAAAAAGATTGCATAAGTTTATAAGGCTAGTAAGTTGTGATGAAAGGAGTTGTCTTTCTCCAGTTACAGGACTCTGGGGAAAATTTTTGTCTCCAGTTTGAGAGGGCCAACTGTTACCTAATCTGGAAGAACAGTTAAAAGTCTCTGGACACTGATATACTCTAATATTTAAACTCTTATGATTTATGAAATGTATGACCCGTTACCAACTTTATTATCAGCTCTTTTTACACATAGCTCTCTAATTGTGCCAATCTGTTGCTCAGTGGTAAATCAATAGAACAGGTTACATTGTAACGTTTTGCTGTGATCAGCTTGTTTGTTATTTAAGGGAAGTCCAATGTCTAATCTTTCTTGTACCTTCCTCTCATGCAGAAAGACCACCAAGGGCAGAACAGAAATTGTGGTGTATGGGTGTCCAAATTCTCTTGCGTGTTTGCACCCATTCCTTCATGCATTGCCAGATATCAAGGAATGGTTTCGTCTCTCACAATATCTCTTAAGCACAGAGCTTTGCTGAAGAAATGGTAACAAAATGTCAGACTTGTGGCTGGAAGGAGGGAGATAGGAATATGCAAAGCCTGGGCCTTTTGGGGAATACTATGGAGAGGATGCCCTAGGTAGTCAGGACTCTGCCGAAAGATGGGACAGTAGGGGGAGAAGAAAGAGGAAGGGCAGGAGAATAGGAGACGAATAGGTGGACATTTACATTTTCTTTCATGATTAGCTTAGTTTGGCATTAATGACAGCCATTTGAAGGGGAAAAAAACAGAAGGAAAAGTTCACTGATATTTACTAGTTTCCCATATCAGATTTTGTGCTAAATATTTTCACATACTTAACATTTTTCTATTCTACAGAATAATATTGCAGCATAAATACTATGGAATGGAATATACTGTTGTGGAAATTTTGAGAGTTTGTAGGTTGCTAAGAGCTCTCAAGTATTGGAGCTGGGGTTGCACAGAATCTGCCTCCTCATGTATTATGGGATACTCGAGAGGACTGTTAAAATTTTTCACAGTCATAGCATGGTAGTGTGCTGATTTGCAGAGTTAAGTATGGTCATCTCTTTCCAACTCTGAGCCAAGACCATGTTGATGGCTTGAAATTGTGAGAGTATTTATACTTCAGAAACTGTCAAACATTGTTTGGTTTTCTATAGTAATTTATCACCTTTCCTTGGAGATAATGCCTAATAGTAAAGCTTGGGATGAGGAGAGAGGTTTACCTTTATATGGTGGAGAAAAAGGCATCTGTGAAAGAGAAAATGGAAAAGAAACAGAGGTGAGCCCTCAGGCAAATTAATTTTAGAGAAAACATAAGTGGAAGCTGAAGACCTGGAAATTGATTCCCATGAAATTATGGTCCAGGTGCCTATATTTTTCTTGGACAATCTTTGTGTACTTTCAGTGGTATGTATAATCTAATTTGAAGAGCACCAATGGAAAGATGCAGTTTTAAATAGAATAATAACACTAGTCCCTTTAAGTGACCCACAGTGTAATGAGAGAGAGAGATATGAAGGTAGAAAACTAGAATATGGTGTAAATCATGCTATAGAGCATGTTTTAGTTTAGTTTCCTTTGATGTGGGGTGAGAAGTTTGCAAGGCCAAGGGAATATACTCATCCACAGTACTTGGCCCTCTCTCAGTAAACCAGTTGACCTTTCAGGATCACTTTGATTCAGAAATCCAGATCTGCATAACCTCTTCTTTGGGCTTGTTACCCTGAGGAAACTTGTGTGTATCTGCTAGTCGTGAGGGGTCTAGGTAAGGGGTAGCTATGTCAGAGGAATGTGGGCAGAAGTTGAGATTGTAGGGTGGAGTGTCTAATGAGACACCTACTATGCTAGATGGAGCTAGGGATGAGACAAGAAAGGAGGAGGAAACCAGGTTGGGGGAAGGATCTTCTTGTGTAGGTTAAGTGTTGGCAGAGAAGTACAAATCTGAACCAGGCATTCCAAGTTATGAAAGTATATTTGTCAAGAAGAAAATAGAACATATTTAACAATTTGTTAGCTTGACTTATAGATTTCAAATAGTTAAATATATAGGTTTCTTTCTGTGTATTTAAAATTTTTAATGTTTATTTCTGAGAGAGTGTGAGAGAGTGTGAACAGGGGAGGAGCAGAGAGAGAAGGAGGCACAGAATGCAGAGTAGCTTCAGGCTCTGAGTTCTCAGCACAGAGCGTGATACAGGGCTTGAACTCACAGACCATGAGATTATGACCTGAACTGAAATTGGATGCTAATCTACTGAGCCTATTCCTATCCCAGGTCCTGAAAATGTTTAGATGACAAGGTAGGGGGCTTGAAGATCAGGCAGCAGTGAGATTATCAAAGGGGAAGATTGTAGGAAGGGAAGCAACAGCAGGGAATCCAGATAAGAAGTGCAAATTCATTGATAATTCAATGATAATTGACTATCAGTGGGCATAAAAGGAATTGTGGGTTAGAAAAATATTTAAAATGTACAATCCACAGGGCTTACTTGTGACATTCAATTACATTAAGTAAGAAATGTAGTTAACCAGTTACATATTTGGGCCAGGATCTCAAGAAAGAAGTTGGGGGTCTCTATGAATTTTAAAGCTGTAGATGTATATGAGGGTAGCTTTAAGTCACGGTGGGAGATGAGGTCGCTTGAGAAGTTAAGTAGCATAACGTGAAAAAAGTCCTGACACCAAATCCCCAGGGAGCAGCATTTAAAATACAGGTAGAGAGCAGTGCCTGGGTGGCATAGTTGGTTAAGTGACCCACTTCAGTTGGCTCAGGTCATGATCTTGCGGTTTGTGAGTCGAGCCCCGCGTCGGGCTCTGTGCTGAGAACTCAGAGCCTGAGGCTGCTTTGGATTCTGTGTCTCCCTCTCTCTCTCTCTCTGCCCCTCCCCACTCACGTTTGCTCTCTCCCTTTCACAAAATTAAATAAACATTAAAAAAAATACAGGTAGAGAAAAGAGCTCTTGAAGGAGCCTAAGAATGAATGCTAGCGAGTGGGAGAAAAATCCTGAGAATATGGTGTCAAGGAAACCAAAAGGAAAGTATCTTTGGAGGAGAAAGGTTAACAGTGTCAAATGTTATAGAATTGTCAAATAAAATACTTATGGGATAGTGTCCATTGGATTTGGCAGTATTCCACATTGGTTTAAGCTGGTCAGTAAATAGTCATGAATGACTATGTGTTGAACAACAAGAATAAAGAAAATGTGTAAAAAAAAGAAGTGACGCAAAACCCACAGGATGTTACTCCAATCATGCTTTTCTAGTAAACTTGAACTTAAATTGTGGTTATATTATCAGGTATTTGTCACCTGCCAACAGCCTAGCATAACATCTAGAGATGTTAATATCTGGTGGCTTGCTGATTTTTAAAGAGAGGAGAAAATGAAATGAAAACAGACAAAAATAAGTTTCAAAATTTCAGGCAAAATTTTCTAAAATGTCATTCAGTGTCATCCACCCTCACAGTTTTTCCTGAGCTTCAGCTCTCCAAGAGATCCTACCCTTCCTTCACAAGAAGTAAAAACCCAAAGTTTCTCCTTCACGTTTGCCCACGGCTCGTTGGATTCTTTTCATCTACCTTTGATACCTTGTGAACCACTATCCTACACTAGTAATTTGTTTCCATTATCTAATTTTCCCAGTAACATTTTAAGGGCCTTGTCACCTTATCTATTTCCCATAGTACCTAGCATTGTGGTTACTGAATTCTTAAAAAACATATTTTAGAAGGAGCATTTTATTAGCACGAGGCAGTAAATATACGAAACAAGGGCTACTTCTTTGTCTTTCTAAAGACAACCGTAGAATTTTAGAGCTGGAAGGAGCCTAGTCAAACTCCAGGGCCCATTTAAGACTTTAGGTGGGGCGCCTGGGTGGCTTAGTCGGTTAAGTGTCCGACTTTCGCTTAGGTCATGATCTCACGGTTCGTGGTTTCGAGCCCCGCGTCGGGCTCTGTGTTGACTGCCAGCTCGGAGCCTGGAGCCTGTTTCAGTCTGTGACTCCCTCTCTCTCTGACCCACCCCTGCTCACGCTGTCTCTCTCTCTCTCTCTCTCTCCTAGGACTAAATAAAACATTAAAAAAGTTAAAAAAAAAAAAGACTTTAGGTGAAAGTTCAGAGTGAACATGTGATCAAGAGTATGCAGCTCAGATAGGTTACCTGGAGTAAGTAGGTAGTAGCTTAGGAACGGTGACAGATAGTTGTTGGCTTCTGCTCTCACATTCATTCCTTGTTCTCTGTGAATGTTCGAGAGGCTGACCCAGTGGATTGCATTTCCCAGGCTTCCAGCTAAGTTCAGCCAGGGAGAGGCCAATGAGGGACTGGAGAATGGGAGAAAAGAACCAGGATATTTTGCCCCTGCTCTGCTTTGGCCGGTGTTCTTAGCTGTGGCTGCATCTCCTCCATGGCCTCCTATCCTATTGGACAGCCTTCTGTGGTTCCAGCTTTACTGGTTTCTAAGCTTTTCCATATCCACTTGTGGTGGTAGTGCTTTCCTGTGTTACTAATCTCTGGGTTGCCTCACCCATCCCTAGTTGGCTTTTAAACTATTCCATCACCGAGTAACCCAGCTTCTTTTATTACTAGTATATTATATATTACTAGTATATTATATATATGTAATATTATATAATATATTATATAATATGTGTAATATATAATATATTACATAATATATAATATAATATGTAATATATGCAATTAAGTATATATTATTACTAATATATGATATATAATTGCATAATAATTATATATTGTTTGAAATATATGACATAAGGACAGCCATGGAAATAAAGATATAAAGAATGGGGTGGTGCCGTTTGAAGAAGAGATGAAAAGCAGAGAAAAATTACTATTCTCTCCAAGAAAGAAATGCAAGAATGGGTTACTAAAAACAACACGTGCAAAAACACTGAAAGCAAATGTGAGACCTCACCAGAATTACTAGCAGCAAAAAGATTTTATCATTGGAGTAATTTGAGAATCAATTTCTCTGGCTGAACACAGTGGAGCCAGAAGGGAGACAAAGGAGAGCTTGTGATCTGATGGAGATGAGCTGGGAAAATTGACTTTGGCACTTTGGCCCATGGAAGGAAATGAACTGTGCATAAGCAGAGGAGTAGTAAAATGGGGAATAAGCTGCTATTTGGATGAGCCTCGATTTTAACTTGGTGTCACTGAAGGGTGTTTGACATCACGGCTCAGTTTCTACCTATACCAGGTTGGCAAGCAGCAGAGCAAATAACTGTGGACAATTACTAATGACAGAACAGAATTTCTAGATCAGCACCATTAAAAATTTCTAGATTTGTGTATAAATTACCAGTGGATTCATTTCCCACGCAGAAAACCTCCTTCATCCAAAAATGGTCTTTAAACTCTATCATTTTCCTGCAGTGGCCGATATGAGTCCCAGGATTGATTTATTTTTCATGGTAGTATGGGTTCATGTTCCTTGAACTAGAAAGATGAGAATATCCCAAGGGCCCTAAGGACCATATTCTTGAAAGAAAGAGGAAAATATTCTCATTTTAAAAATTCCAATTAATCCCTTTTTCTAACTAAATCAAGCTCAAGGCTGTAGAAAATTAAAGCAAACTCCAGACCTGAAGAAGGTATATATATGGTGATTCTAAAAATGTAGCAAAAGATCAAATTGATAAATAATCTATCAGTTAATTAATTAATGGAAAGTTTAGCAGGAAGAGAAAAGAATAAGAGAAAGGTATAGGAAAGAGATGTAAAAGAAAGAACTGGAAGTGAAAAGTAATAAAGAGAAGAAAGAGCTTTCTGTCAAATTCTGTTCTTATGTAACATGGCCAGGGCAATATGGAGAAACTGGTCTTTACTCTGTCACCTCCAGACTGGAGTGACTGAAGGTGTTTGGGATAGGTTCTGAGGTAGTGTTCTGTGATTTGGACTTTTATGAGGTTTAAGGAGATCATATAACAGCAAAGCATATGTGTGAGTGCTGTTTACTTATGTATTTATAATTATTTAATAAGTAACTCAAAACCAGAAGTTGACATGTAGCTTTCTTGAACATGTTCTCTAATTTTGATACAGTAATGCTTTTAAAATATTTTAAAAAATTTTAAAGTTTATTTATTTACTTTGTGAGAGAGCATGGAAACATGGGGGCGGGACAGAGAGAGAGGGAGAGAGAGAATCCCAACCAGGCTCTTCACTGATAGCACAGAACCCATCAGGGCTGGAAGTCATGAACAGTATTATCATGACCTGAGCTGAAATCAAGAATTGCTTGCTTAATCAACTGAGCCACCCAGTCTCCCCTAGTCATGCTTTTATAATCTAGTAGTCAAGATATGTACTGTTCTACAAAAATAAATTTTCTAGATAACCAAAGCCTATATCACCATCAAATGAAAAAAATATAATTTTACTAAATTTGATGTATATTTCTTATAAGTATATATATATCCTTAGAGAAAAATACTGATCCTCATTTCACCTTTCTCTTATGATTCTGGGTCATTATTATATAAGCAACATAGATTTTCTTTTGCTGTAATATAGGAATGTCTTCAGAAACCTATTGAGATTATGTTACTTAACTCTAAACAAAGATGAAATAATCTAAATTGTTATATTTTGAGCAACCCTCATGAACTCCTCTAAGGCTCCATCTCTAAATACCACACACTGGGAGTTGAGGACTTCCACACAGGACATCTGGGGGAGATATAGTTCAATCCATAGTACATACACATACATGTATCTTAATATAAATGGAACCTTGCTACATTTATTCTTCTGTATCATGCCTTTTAATTTAAAAATATTTCTTTGAAGTAATATATTTGTATACTTCATTCTTTTTAGTAACTATATGCTACTCTGTGTCTTAAATGGATTAAATTTTATTCAACCATTCCCCTGGTGATGAACATTTAAATATTTTTAGTTTTTTGCTTTATAAACAGTATTGCAATAAACGTCATTATATAGACAAATTTTATGCACACTGCATTTTAGTAAGACAGAATTTTAGATGACTAAATAATATTCTAATTTGAAGTTTGAGAAACAATTCCAAGTTGATCTCTGAAAAATTTATGCCAGTTTTGTCACATTAACAGTGTATGTGTTTCTATTGTTATTTTTTTTACAATATTGAGAATACTGAATATTGTCCTTTTTCATACTTGCCAATTTTGGAAGATGAAAAATAAATTTACTCTTTATTTAATCTGTAGATATGTAATTGTGGGTCAGGTTATAAACAGTTTCATATGCTTATGAATCATCTGAATTTTTCCTTGACGAACTTCCAGTTATGTTCTTTGTCCATTTTTTTAAAAAATTTTTAATGTTTTATTTATTTCTGAGAGAGAGACAGGCAACATGAGCAGGGGAGGGTCAGAGAGAGAGGGAGACACAGAATCAAAAGCAGGCTCCAGGCTCTGAGCTAGCTGTCAGCACAGAGCCTGACGCAGGGCTCGAACCCACGAACTGTGAGATCATGACCTGAGCCGAAGTCGGACACTCAACCGACTGAGCCACCCAGGCGCCCCATTCTTTGTCCATTTTTATAATAGGTTATCTTTTTTTTTTTTTTTTTGGTAAGAAGGCTTTTGCTTATAATTTGCACTGCGTGTATTTCTGTGCAGTTTGACTTTTGCTTTTGACTTTAATCATCTCTTTAACTTCCAATAAATTTGGATTTTCATGGACTTGGATTACTTAATATTTTCTTTTGTATATTTTGGGTTTCATGTATTGCTTTAAAAGTCTGAAGATTAAAACAAACAAAAAAAAAATGTAGCCAAAGAGATGAAACCTGGGAACAGGCTAGCTTTCAAAGTATTGAAAGCTTTTAATCTTTACAGTTTTCTTAGGAAATGATGCCTAGACATTGGCTTTTTCAAATGCTTTTGTTTTCTGGCTTTCCTGGTGTTGAGAGTAGTTTGCTTGTAGAATTGGGATTATGCTGTGGGTTTTTGTGATATAAATGGAATGTTAATATGCTGCCAAAGGCAGCCTTTGCATTATTTGGTGACATTTTCACAGGATTCCCCCAGAAAAGCCTGGGACCTACAGGCTTCTACATTGTGTTAGAGTGGGACTGTCTGTTCAGATTCAGAAAAATCACAGTCATTGCCTGTTAATCTAGAGTTGTTCTGGTTTTGTGGACACTGATTAGTTAGGAATTTTTCAGAGATCAAATCTTATTTTGGTATTCTACTCCTGTCTCTTATTTAAAAGAAAAGAAAAGAAAAGCACCATTTAAGTACCTCACAAAGCTTTCCTATGAATTCTTTTTACCAAATTTTTATATGTAAAATTTATATAGCTTTAGCGTTTTTCTATATATCCCATAAGTTCCCTTTTCTAGTTAGTTTTCAACACACAATATTATTTCACATATCAAAACAAAGCTCAAGACCTTAGCAGAGAACCCCATCTCAAATTTACCAGTTAGATTTTCTTTTATTAGTCAATGAAAGTGGAAGTGCTGAGAGCAGGTATGGATCTATTTTTTTTTTTTTTTTGGAGAAAGAGAGACAGACAGCATGAGCAGGGGAGGGTCAGAGGGAGAGGGAGACATAGAATCAGAAGCAGGCTCCAGGCTCTGAGCTAGCTGTCAGCACAGAGCCCGACATGGGGCTCAAACCCACGAACCTTGAGATCATGACCTGAGCCGAAGTCAGATGCTTAACCGACTGTGCTACCCAGGCGCCCCATATTCTTTATTCTCTTGGTAGTTACTCTAAGACAGAAGGATTTTGCTAGACATCAGGATTCAGATCTGAAGGTCTGAGTTCTCAAGAAGTTCATAAAGGAGACAGAATCTAATAATTAAAATTTCATTTGTTTGTCTTCTTAATGTCTGAGTTTCCTCATTGGTCAAATGGATCCTTGTGAAATCATAATGGTAATAATAGCTAACGTTTATTGTGTGTTCCTCCGTGCAGCATTTGAAGTACATGTCATGTGTTAATATATTAAGTAACCCAAATAAACCTATGACATGGATCCTTTGGTCTTTCCTCCCTCCCAAACTTCTTTCGTGCTCACTGCCTCTCTGCAAAGTAACTCCAGGTTCTCTTGATTCTTGCGGAGTGACCCAGACCATTTTTTATTGTGGACAGTGGCTTCTCCAATGCATGTAATTTTCTGAACCTTGTCACTAAGCTTGAGAAGAATCTCCACATACCAGCAGAAAGCCCTCAGACATTATTTTGAAGGGACTTGGTGTCAAGACAGTTAATGAGCGTAGTTTTGGATTCACTTCTATGGAAATGTCCTGAGTACTCTATATGACAATAAATGGACATAGATATTTTCTATATCTTACAAACATACTCAAATTTAGTCTCTTCTCATATATTTCAGGAAACTATTCTTTGAAAACCTACTACCCCATCCATGGCTAGCTTAGGGCCACAAAATCTTCTAGCCCTCAAACTTGGGTCTCTACTGAACAGTAGGTTGAGTATAAGCTGACCCAGCACAAAGCCCTGCTTTCCACACCAACAGTGACTTTTAGCCAGGCTCTCAATTACAGTATCAATTTTTTGGAGGAAGGCTAGGGAAAAATCACACTTTCCTTATTCCCAGATATATCTGAAACAAGACACAATGGTAGTCATTAACAATAAAGATGAGGTTAGTTTGCTTTCCCTCTAAATCTGAATGCTAAAGTCACCGTTTAAACAGTGCCAAACAATGGAAAAAAAGCAGAAGACTGAGTTAAAGCACAAATGTACAGGCCTGTGCCACTTGGCAAAACTTAAGAATCAGCAGTATTTAAATAACAGCAATTAATGCTTAGATGTAAAGTGAACTACAGTACAGTACGGGGACAGCAGAGCAATTTATCAAATTGAACGGGTGTGACCCTTGAGGTAGGAATATGTCCTGTTTGAAATGAGGGAGTGTAATTCCATAACATTTCTTAGAAACTGAGTTCTTAAAACTCTTACAGCCTAAATCTCCTTCCTTGTTCTCCACATTCTATCAGTCCTTGGAGTACTGATAGGTGAAGGAGACTCCCAGGCTGAATGTGAACTGCCCACTGGGGACAAATGGGAGAGGAAATGATGAGGAGCTCTTCGGCCCGTCGTGTGCCACCACTGAGGAGCACCGGGGTCATTTTTATGGCTTGTGTGGTTTCTACATGTTTTGTTAACCCTAAATTGTACGCTACTCCTCTTAATCCTATAAGGTGGAAATGGACAGTGGTTTCTAGAGCATCTCTGTGGAAATAAATGAACTTTGTGTGAGTAAAACACAGCATTCTGCATTAAACTTTACTCATATTGAGCAGGCAGTTTTTGTACCTCAGTCAAGTGTTTGTGCTACACACTATGTGCTCATCCCTTAGCACTGGGGGGTCATTGTGTGGTGGTGGTAACTGTAGCTTGTAAGAGCCGTGGTGATGATATTTGAGGCCAGTCACTTGTAGTTTGTATAATGCCATGTGAATCACTTAATTGCAATTCATTTTAGACATTTGTAAGATGGGTGTGGTGACCCTTACCTTGTAGAAGTATTATGAGCAATAAGATTGTGAGTGTGTTTATATATTTTACCCTACAGTGGATCTGCTGTTAATTATCTCTCAACAAATAATTATCACACTCTTCTTACTAAAGACTCACTGTTGCCCCACAGACATAAAGTCTGGGTAAGGAATAGGATATTTACTTATGATAGTGATTAAGTAGGGCTTTCTTTCCACTTTCTCAAGGTGGAAGTCATTTTTCTCTTCTGCATATCCCTGTGCCAGTTTTTTTGTCATTAAAATGGATTGCTGGGGAGCCCACATAGGACTTTTGTAGGCATAGGACTAGGAGTGGCAGGTTGAGTTCTCTTCCAGACTTTCCCACTTCTTTGTTGGCTACCTTTGATCAAGTTCCTCAACTCTTGGGGGTCTCCATTTCCTCATTTATAAAATGGGAATAATACCATCATTCCCTCCCAGGACTTTTGTGAGGATCAAGGAGGTCATGAAACACCACAGTCCTGAAATGTCTTATAAATCACAAAGCATTATTAATATGGTGTTGTGGTTATTCATGAATATTCCTTATGCCTCAAACTAGATAGAAAGATTCATAGCATAGTGATTTGAACAACCAGCTTTCAAAAGCTCTGAGCTAGGTAGGGAAACTTAATGTGAGAAATATGGTAAAGCAGCTATTAGAGAAGCATTTCTAGTACATCACATCATCTATTGAGACTTAACTGTCTTTTTCCACATAAATTGTTTTGATTTCTACCCAAGGAGTAACCAATGAAGGGTAAAATGAACAGTTGGGATTATCAGGGAAGATTTTCAAGATCGAAGACCAGGAAAGGGAGACAATAAGGCAGTCAATAATAATGAAAGGCTTAAGACACCTTTTGTTGGGGTGAGTTTGTGCCATTATGATATATGTGGTGTATTTATCATCCATTTCCAGGACAACTCCCCCCTGCCAAACTAAATAAACAGTGGAAAAAAACAACCAATCACCAAGAATCATCCCACCAAGAATCAAGGCTCATCATTGTAAGAGCCAAAACAAATCACAAGTGGGTTTAAGTTGTGGCCCTCTAGATGGCCCAGAATTAAAAAGATCTCTCTGAAGCCTAGGTCAAAAGCCTTCAATTATGGACAGACACAGTCTGCGACTCTGACTGCAAGGGTGTCTGGTGCCCTCATACTGGGCACCTGAAAGGAACCATCAGTGCTTGTTGAGGAACTACTGTATATTCCTTCAAAGACTAGGGAGGAAGGGGACATTCTTTGTTATTATTACCCCTGTGACTCTAACAGGGTCTTAATTTGGGGTAACCTCAATCCCAAGGTTGACTGGCTCTTTAGAGTGATGTTTTGATAGAGTAGAATATGTTTACCTTTAGCCACATTACTAAGGGAAGTTATTGTTAACCATTGCTAAACACACAGTTTGCCCATGTGAGAAGGCTCTTGATTACCGATTCTGAGAGATTGCTCTTTTGACTTTTAATTGCGGCTCATAGTTGAAACCGCAATCTTAAGATGTCTTCCAGTTAATAGACCTACTAGGCTCTGGTGGCCCAGTTTCAGCTGTTTTGGAAAACATGGAGTCATTTCTCTAAGCTCCCATCTTCAGTTCCTCCAAAGGCGATTTCTTAAATATTATGTAGCTTATAAGTCAGACTATCCAGACTACTATTCACCCAGTAGTTTTCACATGATATAATGACTCCATTTTTATTTATGGAGATTTTGTGTGAGCAACATGAAACATGACAGTGGTTAAAGAGAATATCTGAATGTTCAGTTGCAGTATAAATGACATGACTGATTCATATGCAGCAGTGGGTAACTGAATGTCTACTATGTGTCCCAAGGCAGTGGTGGAGAATTTCACATTATTATACTTCATCTATAATAATCCTGTAAGGGACCTGTTATTATTTTTGCTATTATTATTTTGCTATTATTATTACTATTTTGCATAAGAAATATGAGGATCAAGAAGTCAAGTATTTCTTCCAACGTCATATAGCTGCTCAGTGACGCAGCCAAATTATTAAATCTAATTATGAATCTATTGTTTCTAGAGAGAAGTTGTGGGTATTTTTTTTTTTCGCTTTTATCTTGGCTTTTAAGATCCTCAAAAATTCTACCCTGGCCTTTAAGCAGTATTTGAGGGACTTTTATTGTTCCAGATTACTGTAACCAGTGAAAGGTATATGCAAAACTCTTTACACTACCATGTATTTTTTTTTTCAATGGAACATGAATTTGTGGCTACTTTTAATGTGTATTTTAGGGAACCGTTTCTTCTATTATTTACTTTCCACAGATCTCTGTATAATTCCACAGCAGATCATATTCCTATACGAAAGACAGTCATAGATTAGTTTTTAACTAATCAATTAAAAAATGTATCTCCAAAAAAGGCTATCAAAATTTAATTGTAGGCAAAATCTAGTGTTCCTAAATACAGGTGACTTGAAACTCTGTAATTAAGCACCTGCTTTTGGCTAAATGATTTTTTCTGGATCAGATGTATCATCGTATAATGAAGGATTTACCTCAAAAATGAGATTATTTTCTTTAACAATTCCTTGATTTATACAATGTTTAGCAAAAGTAGCATCATAGAATGGGATATTTAAAAAAATAGAAGGTTCTTGAAGTATTTTCTGGAATACGTAATAAAATTTTGATTTGAAAACTAAACCAGCACACTGTTTAGTTAAGGGTATTTCCCTCTGTTTTCATAATTTGAGGCACTGCAAGAAAAATAGAATCTTTAAGTCTGGGATGTAAGTTCTTTTCTCCTGAGCCAGGCTTATATTGGTCAAAGTGCCGTCCTCATTTTGCTAGTGATTGATAGTAAGAGGTATGGCCCAGTGTCACTGCTCTGTGTGAGGGAGTAAGGGTCAGATGTACATGGATGTGGAGTCAAAAGACTTTTTCAATGTTTTAGCAAACTTCAGTCTTTCTGTGGGCTAATTTATCAACATTTCTACCAGTTCTTACCCATTGTGAGGGCATGATGAATGGGGATGAGAATCAGACTGAAATGTAGGACTGGTCTGCCCCAAGTCGTGAATTTAGCCAAGTTGTCCTGAATTCCTCTCCTTCTCTTCTCTGCATTCCCTTCTCACTGAGACTAGTTTCTTAATCACTCAGTGTTAACCCAGTGTTCCTCCATTTTATGTTTTAACCTGGTAAACCAGGGTTAAAGCTCAATTCTTCACTATCTCCTTCTATTGAAGATGGAAAGGAACTTACATTCTTCTGAGGCAGAAGCTTGACATGATTTGATTCTCTCAACAAACTGCAAGCAATATTAGAGGGTATTGTTTTCAGTTTACACACGATGCTCACATATATCAGGCGAAACACCCAACTCATATCACTAGTAATTAGTGGAACTAGTGATACGAACCCAGGTCTGTTTGATTGACAGCCATGTGGTTACTGTCATGATATGCTACTTTCCAATCTAACTTAACTATTTCATTTTTTTTTACTTCTTCAGAGGCCAGCAAAGTGTCTGATTAGATCAACAAATTAACCAGCTCCAAATAAGTGTTAATGGCTGATGTCAAGTCAGTGAGAGCAGGGAGAAAGGCCACCATTTTTCTACAAGTGTTTCTTCCTTCTGAGATCTGGTTTTTCAGCTCTTGCGTGATCAAAGCCAGTGTCCATAGTATGAGTGTTGATCTGAGAAGGTAAGCCTGTGGCCTTTCATCCAGGGAGGAATTTAATTTTTAACTCTAAAAGACCTTATTTGGTAAGCATCCTACCTGAAAGTATTTTCCTCTTAGATAATATTTATGTTTAAAAGCAGCCTCAAGTGGTATCAGTGAGGTGACAGAATAGGAGGTTTCAACCTTCATCCCTCCTCAGAAACACTTATTTAACAACCATTTTTGGATAAAAATACATTTATGAGAGGTCTAGAATCTGGATGAGAGGTTGCAACACTAGTGGAGCACAGAAATGAGAAAAGATGCATTGCAACAATTATATACATTAGGCATGTGCAACTTTTTCCATGTCAGTCATACTTGGATAAAGTGGTTTTAAAACAGTACAGCAACCATAATGTCCTAACCAAAAGTATGGAGTAGTGTAGACATTTTTGTCTTAGGGCAAGAGAGAGCACCTTTCATCTCACAGAGATGACCTCCTATGCCACCTACATGGAGAGCCAGCCCTTGCATTATCCTTGAAGTTCCATCAAGCCTAATTTCACTCGGCATCAGTGAATAACTGTGGGAATGTGAATGTGGCAAAGACAGTTAGTACAAACTAAATATTTTCTGTGCCCTTCTAAATTTCTTCTCTTTCCTGTGGTTAAGACTATGAGAAAATTTAGGCCAATGTACTGTGAGTAGGAGTTAAAAGTCAGTGTTCCTCCTCTGTTTCTTGTTCTCTATTTCAGGAATGGGAGAGGGAACTTCAGTGAAGGAAAATTTGCCTTGGAAAATTTGTCCCATTCACATCAGACTTTACCTGAGAGAGAAAAAAATTATAGTTTTGTTAAGCCACTGAAATTTTAGGGTTTATTTGTTATGCAGCATAGTCTCTTATGTTCTGAAGAACACAGGGAGATTTTGTGCAAAATGCCTTCCTCATTCTCAGGACGTATGCTCTTACCTTTTAGAAACAGACTTGTTATTTGGAGTAAAGTCCTGCCCACACTTTTGAAATTTGTTTCAGCTTTATAGTGACAGTCTTGGAGAATCTTCAAACAGAGGTCAAATTTATATGAACTCTTAGATGGTTGAGTATTGAGGGTATTGAGTGATGAGGAACAAAGGTAGTTGTAGTTGTAGCTTATAGGTAATAACTGTGGCTGTGCTATAAATGCTGTGATTTTCCCCATCCCTCTGAATCAACCAGTAAAGGCTGATGTTTTACATAGAAGCCAACATTTGCAAACAGCGCTTCCTGGTGTTGAAGTGGTTTGGATAACAGAGCTGCTATTTAACAAGAAATGCCACTATGGTCTATATTGGGTAGCTCTGGCTTTGGCACTGGTTTCTATTCTTTCTCAGTAATCTCAGGGTTAAAGTATATGCTATTCTCTGTATTATTCTTACAAAAAAAAAAAGAATAAAAAATCAGATCACAATAAAGGAAGCCTACAACTTTGCTCCCAACTCTCCCTGGGCTAGTAGGCCATGGAATCCCTATGTGTTTGACAGAAGACCGTCTGCCTTGCAGCCTCTAAACTTCATGTCATGCTCCAAGGAATAGGCAAATAGCAAGGATGCCAGAATGCAGCAACCACAGTTTTTCTAGGCTGAAGATTGTGGGTAAAATGCAAACAACATATCGTATGTTTTTGTTTTGTTTTGTTTTCCTTTCTCTCACTGAAGTTCTTCCTTTATTATTTCTATTAGTTAAGGCTTTATCCTCCTTTCAAATTGAAACGTTTTACCCCTAGAATTTTCCTTAGACATTTTGCGTGTTTTTCTATAATAGTTTTAACCTTATCTCCCAAGGGATTTCTTTTCCGCTATGTTATAGGTCTATGCAATCTCAGTAGGCTAAACTCTTGAATTCCCCTGCCTTCTTTGTGTTGAGCCTTATTGTACCAACAATACTTACTGTGTCTCCTTTTCTTTTTCAGTTTCTTGACATTTTGGTTATCTCCATGAGGATCCAGATAAAACTCCCTCACATGTGACTGTCCTGGCTGAATTATAGAATCCATCCTGCTCACATTCTGTTAAAATAAGTGAACTCTTAGGTTCCATCTGTTGTGGTTTTGGAGGGAGACGGTAAAAGCAAATCCTAAGCAGAAATAGTAGGGCCACTTCATGATCCAGGTTCAGGAGAGTATCCAGGAAATAGTATTACTGCCTTTTGTAACCACCTAAATCCTGCCTCTTTGGAAGGCTATTTAGAAATGGCACTGGTGTGTTTTGAAAACAGGGAATTCACAATTCCTATGAAATGTTATAAAGCTCCTCAGAGGGCTGAGTGGACTTGATTCATTTCTTTCTTTTTTTTTTAATTTTATATTTTTTTATTATTTTTTTCTTACAAATAGTTTATTGTCAAATTGGTTTCCATATAACACTCAGTGCTCATCCCCACAAGTGCCCTCCTCCATGCCCATCTCCCCCCTCCCTCCCACATCCATCAGTCCTCAGTTTGTTTCCCAGCATTCAAGAGTCTCTCATGGTTTGCCTCTCTCCCTTTCCCCCACCATTTCCCCACTTTTTCTCCCCCATGGTCCTCCGTTAAGTTCCTCCTAATCCTCCTATACATGCAAACATATGATATTTGTCCTTCTCTGCCTGACTTATTTTGCTCAGCATAACACCTCAAGGTCCATCCATGTTGCTACACGTGGCCAGATTTCATTGTTTCTCATTGCCATGTAGTATCCCATGGTATAGATAAACCACATCTTCTTGATCCATTCGTCCGTGGATGGACACTTAGGCTCTTTCCATGTTTTAGCTATTGTGGAGAGTGCTGCTATGAACATTGGGGTACATGTGCTCCTATGCATCAGCATTTCTATATCCCTTGGGTAAATTCCTAGCAGTGCTATTGATATATTTCTTTCATCAAGGAGAAACTATGTCACCTTTAAGTGTTTACTTATTGTCCTTTACCAACACTTCTGTTGGATGACTTAGACCCCAGACTCACTAGGATTTTACAGGCTGATTCTGAGAGAGAAGAAGTGGTACCTTCTCTGTTGTGATTGTTTTTATGTATTGCTTCATGACAACAGACTGTCATGGATGTCATGACTGGTCATGAACCATAATGATTTATCAAACCCTGGTCAAGAATGGACTGCAGTGGAGTCACATATTAGAGGATTACATTCCAAAGGTAGTGAGTCAGTAAGAATCACAGAGAGGCAGAGAAATTCTTGGAAAGCTTTAAGGAAGATGCTCCATTGTAAACTGAGATAGAGCCAGTTTTCCTTCTGATTTTCAAGCAGATGAGCACCAGATGAAGAGGCTGGCTTATTTTGGGGGGCCATGCTATTCCAAAAATATGTATTTTTAAATACTCCAATCATATTTAAGGGGAAAGCAGATTTGCTTCTTGCATCTCTGGGGCATTTTCTTATTGAAGGGAAGGCAGGCAGATTGCCCTCCATTGTAGTCTCCACTGCAAACTCAATTCCCACATTTGTATGCCTGCATTTGTTTAATTTAGATGCACATGTGGTGTAGCCTCAAGACAGTTCCTAGAAGTAAGCCGGCCAGTCCCCAATTTTCAGAGATAGGAAGGAGTCCAGAGTCTGTCCTTCTGGATGTCAGTATTAGGGGCAGCTGAAGTGTTGTAAAGAAGGGATTATGAAATGTATCCTCATTGAGGAACCCAAATCCCCATATTCTGAATGAGCCTTTGTACAGAGGCTACTGAGATGCACAGGGGGAATGAGGCTTCTGTGGAGAAAATCTCTAGTTAACTATATTGGAGCTGACGGTCTAAGTGGATGTGCTGTTAATAATTGCCAATTCAGGAGATACACTCAAGGGAACATTCTCCTAAAATCTAGAGAGGTTAGGTAGGACTGTAGGTGCCCTGAAAGACTAAGACCTTTGATTCCTTCGATATCAGAATTCTGAGCAGATTATGTAGAAAAGCAACAATGGCAGGGAGAAATATCCACCTAAGACCTTGGCTTGGAAAATTCTTTCTTGGGATTTTAAAAGTTGATTGGGAAAATTTCACTGAATGGGTCCATTTTTTTGTTGCTGGAAGTAACTTTGATGATTCCCAAGGTAACCAGTAGAAACTCTTTTTAATACTTTTCCTCTGGTCAGAGTAGTTATAGGTGGCATCACTGAACTGCTAAGAAGAGAGAGACAATGCTGCAGGTTTCTGGGTGGGATTTGAATGAAAGAAGTCTGGTTCTCTTGTCCAGGAACATCTCTGATATAATGGGGGCAGGAGGAATAGGATGTCCAGTGAATTGTATCCTCCAGACTTCATCCCCTAAAAGGTGTATATGTGAGGCTGCCTCACCAGCCACGTCAATGATGCTATTTTTGTGATAAGGAGAATTTGAGACAACCTAGTAGTAAGTTTTGATTCTTTGGCATATCAGTGGCATGGCTGCTATGTGGCCTCTGGCTTACACTTAACTAGTAATGCCAGTGAGCAAGTTTATATGCAATAATCCCATATTTTCATTTATATTAAATCAAATATCATCAATTTAAATGAGGTAAAGAAAAAAAAAATTACTCATTGGGAGACCCCGGGTTTGGTTCTGAATTGCTTCTAAACTTGGATGAATGGAGGAGGAAGAACCATAAAAATTCACTCAGAGTTGTTTTTTGTTATTTTTGTTTTTGTCCTTTATAAAATAAGGTAGTAGAGGGTGAGGTGGTGGATGGCGTGTTTTGGCTAGCCTAAGTTCTCTTTCTGGGCCAGCATTCTGTGCATTTGTGATGAGCAGCTCTCCTTGCATAGAATAGAGACAAAATGTCTTCTCAAACATGTTATTTACATAATGGCTCTTGTTGAAACGTTTCTCTGTTAATAGCTGTGGTTCTGTATATTGGAATTCAGTAAATGAAAAGATCCATGTACTCCTTAATAATCCCTATGCTAATAGATTTATGATGAGCATTGTGGCTCCAGTCCAGATTTTGTGAACAACTCAGGGCAAATAGGTCGATTAGTTAGCTGATGCCAAGCTGTTAAAGAGGGTGAATAATTACAGTACTGACTACATGCCAGGCATTCTACTTACTGCTCTACCTACCTTGTTTTGTTAATATTCACAATAATCTTAGGAGTTCAGGATAATTTTGATCTCGTTTTTGATGGTTGTAATGAGGCTTAGAGAGTAACTTACCCAAACTCACAGAGCAAGTAGGTGGCCAAGGCGGGATTTGAACGCAGGTTGCTTGTTGCTGGGAAGACTCTTTTAAACATAGTGTGATGGTCTGTTGACTTCTCATGTTTATTGCAGTAAACTGCTTTCTGAAGTGCTTTAGGAAAATTGAAAATATCTTAAAAAGCTACATGTGATAAATGTTTTAAAATTCCCATCTAAAAACAAGCATGCAACTTAACCAACCATTAAAAAATTTATATAAACTTACTGTACAATAAAATGTTGTACTAATTTTAAGTTAAACAGATTAAAATAAACATTCAGTTTAATTCCCAGAACTGTCAGTTACTCACTCTCTGTTCAGTCAGACACTATTAGCTGTTTGTGTGTTCAAGAGTTTTATTGAGTTAACCACCAGCCTCTTGGTGTTTTGAGTGTTACTATGGATGCTGCTACTTTGCTCTGCCTTGAGAAATGCTGTCAGAAAGAGACAAGCACACACAGCTGAACTGATTATTTTTTCCAATGAAAAGACTGTTAAATGGAAAACTAGCTTCGTGTTAATTACTGTTGATGAAGACTCTGCCCACAGTGAAACTGCTTCCAATAGTCTCACAAGTGACCCTTTCTTATGTGTGTACTTAAAAACGCAAACAAAAGCCAATGTCAACAACAGTATTCTCATGTAGGCTATTTCTTCTATAGACTGTCCAGATGCCTCAAATAGCTCAATGTTTTTCACAAGTGAGTCCATCCATTTCCTAAGAATGCTGACAAGCATTTAAGAGGGCAGATTGAGAAAAGTATAAGTGAGGCTGTGAGGGAGAATGGCAATTTCTTACATTTTTATTTTCTTTTCCTCCCAAACAGATTTTGTTTATGGGGACCTCTTTGGGCATTCATGGGATTTTCTTATTTTTCATGGTATGGCAAGATATTTACCTTTTCTTACTGCAGAGGAGGGAGAGTTTGTATTAAACACATGAAGGACATTTTTGTCTTTTGGCTGCACTAGAGTGATGCTCTGTCTTCCACATATCACAGAAGCTAAACCCCACCTGTGTGGATTTCAGAATATCACTTCTGTTTATTATGATCAAGAGTGTATGAGATGAAGAAGAGATAGCACCTGTCAGCATGAACATACTTCCTTATGGATCCACAAAAGGGTGGGCTTCTAGAAAGACAAGCTTTATGTTTTCAAACTTTGAAAATGTTTTCCCAAGTCCTCTTCTGTCTTTCTCATTGTTTCTGCTGGCATGGGGCCTCTGCTGTCTTTCTCTGCTCCTGCATTGATTTTTTTTTTTTCTCACTACGCTGGCTAGTTAGCCTGTTAAATATCGTGAGAATAAGCTGCTCCCTGTCCTGGCATTGCTTTCTGAAGGAAACATTTCCTTCCCTTGTGCAAAGCCAAGGATTTACCTCCATGGGGAGAAAGTTGGAGGGCTGATTGGAAACATGCATGATTGCTGGTTTAAATTTGGCTTCTTTTCAACAGACAGAGGTTGGGAGAGATAGGAGAGAGGGGTTCTCCTGGTTCTGAGGTAGTTCCCACATCTGCTTCTAGTTAGGAACACTGTGGAGAAAAGATTTTGAAATTAACTTAGTTGTGGAATAATAAAGTAGGACTCTTAATATGGGGGATTATAAATGATTACCCTAGAAAATGAAGGGACAACTTTTCATCCCCTAGGTCTTTTACTATTTTCCGAGGTGGTTTGGCACCAAATAGAAGCTAGAGAAGTATTTTGTACCCTCTCTATCTTCAGTGGACATTAGTGCTGTTTTACTCCCTCTTCCCGAGAGTCTAGATTCAGGCTTTTAGGGCACAAAGTGCGTAGCCAGCCAAGAGCCATTTGTCCACAAGTCCCTAGTCCTCTGGGACCTACAGCAGCCAGGGGCATCTTAGTGATATATACAGATTTGTGTCTGTGGGAGAGAGGCTGGCCTGATGGTCTTACATGCCCTGGAGCTCTCAGGTGATGCTCCAGAAATGGGCTCTGGGGCACAGGTCCACAAACAAAACAAAACAGTACAATACAAAATGGTATATTTTAAAACTTTGACTGTCTTTCTCTTATTCCTATTCCTGACCTGTTAAAAGGTCAATATCATAATCTGAAGAAGACACCCAGCCATCATAAGTGTTATTCTCTACATATTCTCATTTACTCATTTGGGTTTTTTTTTTCTTCCTATTTTTATCCACATATTGAATGTAAGAGCAGAGATCTTGTTATTGTCTTATATCCCCTGTGCCCAGAGCAATATTTGAAAAACTGTAAGCACTTCATAATCAACTGTTGACTGAGTGAATCAAGGAAGCAATGTAGCAAACTCTTTGCCTGTCAAGGGTAATTCTGGATGCTGCCTTGGATCCTTGAGTTCTTAAGTGAGATGGCTCTGCATTGAGACCAAAGCCCCAGAGTTGTCATAGATGAGTCTCACCCCTCTGAGGTCAACTTGACCTACATTTTGGGATTAGGCAAGAGGAAGCCTGAGCTGTGGAAATGAGAAGGTAGATGACCTTCTGGACCACTTCCTAGACCACTTCAATTACCATGATTTGGGAAGCTTTTACATTCACTGGGAATACCCTCACCAGAGAGTTCTCAGAATAGGAACATAAATGGTCCATTTTATATGGTATAAGTTTGTAGGCAAAGAACTCAATTAGTTCTTTAATGACCCTCTAAGTCCATGATTCTTCAATTTTACTTGATTAAAATACCCCTAGATTATTGATTTTAGAGTTATTTTAACTTGTGTATTTTGGTTTTAAGTGATCAGAAAATCACTGATTATCTCAGAAAATGGGAGTTTATAGTAAAGACAGTTTTTACAATTTGTTGTGAGAATTTTTATATTGTTATTTTATAATTTCTGTTAGACAATGTGAAAGGTCACCTCTTCATGCTTCAAATGGGAGAGGAGAAGTTATAAATGAAATCATTTTTGTTGGTCATTTTGAGTCTGAAGGAGGAAGGCAGGTCATTCCAAATAAGAGAGCCCATTTTAGGCTACATCCTAAGCTTGACTCTCCTAAGGCAGGGGTGTTTTCAGTCTGTACTCAGACTTTTGGAATAGCCATGGAGGGAAATTTGACCAAAGGGCTGTGACTAATCACAAGCCTTGTGATGCATAACTCATTATTTTTCAATATTATCTTGAGTAAAACAAAGCAGGAGCCTTTTGAAATAATCCTCTAAAGATATCTGTCTCAGAATTCCAAACCTTTTATTTGCTAGCTAATTCCAAGAAATCTAGTGTGGTATAAGTAAGGAGGAAAAACTTCCCTAATCTTTGGATAAAATTGTTTTAAATTTCTTGAGTTTCTTGTAATGAGTATATATCTCTAATTTAAATGAGTACTTGAAATATTTTCTCCATCTAATTCAAGTATTCAGAGAATCTTCTTAGTCATGTTCTGTTAGCTGCAACAGATCATAGTCAGTATCTGGATTCCTACCAGTGGACCAAGTGGCCATTCAGTTACTTTCCACATTGGGTTCCATGAGGCTGCCCCTGGAGAGCTCTAAACAGATAATTTTTTCTCAGAAGGAGCCATATATGTGGCGATGATTAAGACGTTGGCATGTTTGGGATAGAGTAGGATCAGAAACCTGGCTTGCTTAGTTCTGTCAGTTCTTTGAATGTCAACTCGTTAGAGAGCAACATCAACAAATTTGTCTTCCATGGAATCTGAGAACAACCTTGGATAGTACATTGATGAATCCCATCATCATACTCTGACTCTGATGAACAAATACCCTGGACAGAATCAGAAAGGTAGTTAAAGGTAGAACAGAGAATATAGGGAAACTCACTCAAGGAGTGATAACATGTTTCTGGCAGATTATCTCTAAAAGATTTACTCCCCCACATCCTTCTCTCCCTCTATGTTCCTTGGTAAAGAACAAAGTTTAATTACCAAACAAATATATTAAAATCAAAATTGGAAAATCAAGTAAGAGAGCAATAAATAGTTAAATGTTCTGGTAGGTTTTAAAGAGGTAGGATTACCTCATATAGCTTATGAAATGGAAATAACTTTACTCAAATTTTGGTAATATTGTTGACATTCTTTAGGTGCTTTGACTTTTCTTTATGGAAATTGATAATATACCTCTGACTACATCAATGGAAAAATGCATAAGTATGTAGAAAATATTAATGTTAGTATTGTACCCCAAACTCTCATTTATTGAGAGAGAAACCCAAATTTGTAAAAAGAAATAATTTGTAGAACAAAGAAGCACATTTAGTGACTTCAAGTACATAAAACAAATACACTGGGCCAACAATATATTTATCTAATACTGTTCTTAAGGAGATGTACTATGATGACTACTTAGTATATTAAGTTTTTGTGTTTATAAATCATGCTTTTTCAGTGTATGTATATATTGCAAAACTAAATTTCATTCCAGACCTTCTAATGAATATTAATTCTTATTTAGTAGAGCTGAACTTAAAGGTTTACATAGTTTTGAATATTTTGGCTTTAAAATGTATTTGTCTTAGAGATCTCCACAAGCTTTGTCACAGGAAGTGAGCACAAATATTATATATAGACTACATTTTGCTGATGGGAATTGGAATCTCAGGACCAATGGGGAATAGATAGGTTGGTTTCATTAAAAACTGATTCTTAGACTAATGTCTGCCTTAGACAAGAGAACACACTCTACTGTTCCCATTTATTTTTCACTTAATTCTTTAGGAGTTTGATATAGAAAAGTGGGAAATAAAATATGGTAAGGACCATTTATCACTTGGATAGACCTACATTAAAGGAAAAAGAGCCCTTTATGTTCTTTGACCATATGACATATGTTAAAAAGCAGGAAGAACGGTGCCCTTATAGGCTGATGTTAGGACCTATATGATTTATCTCCCCTCCAGGTTAGGATCAACTTAGTGGCTGCTGGTTTGGGTAAAGATCTGGAAAACAATATGGCCAACTAGTCACTTTTGTACCGCTTGGGGATTGCTGACTTTTCATCTTTAGTCAGTCTTTTAGGAAAATTTAACTTTGTCGGATTTGTTTTAGCAGGTTAGCATAATGTAAGTGTATTAAAAAAAATCATAAGCAATTTAATTACAAGAAATGGGAGATAATTCCCTTAACGCTGCTGCTGTTATAGAGGTAGTCATAACAGCTTTTTTCACATTTCCCACTCTTCACCATTTCAAGCAGTCCAAAGAAGAAAGAACGTCGGGGCGCCTGGGTGGCGTAGTCGGTTAAGCGTCCGACTTTCGCTTGGGTCATGATCTCGCTGTTCGTGGGTTCGAGCCCCGCGTCGGGCTCTGTGCTGACTGCCAGCTCGGAGCCTGGAGCCTGTTTCAGTCTGTGACTCCCTCTCTCTCTGACCCTCCCCTGTTTACGCTGTCTCTCTCTCTCTCTCCTAGAAATAAATAAAAAATATTAAAAAAAAAAAAACCAAACAAACAAAGAAGAAAGAATGCGAGGGCCTGCTGAGTGTACTGCCAGTGGGCTAGACGCTGAGACAAAGAGCGTCAACGACCTGTCAGCTCTCCTGGGGAAATCCAGGCTGTTTAAAACAAAACAAAACAAAACGAAACAAAACCTGAGCTTGGGAAACCTTGGTGAAACACTTGAGGCAAAATCTTATCAATATTAAAGGACATTTTGAAAGTCATTGGAACTGTTTATTTTACCCTTTTTCAAAAGGCATTATTGGTTTGGTTGTATTTTCTGTGTCGAGTCAGTAAGACCTCTTTCATTCTCCCCTCTCCTGCCTCCTCCAAAAAACCCTCAGGACTGACTACACATCAAATCACTACAGAACATGACTACAGAATCTCAAAAGAAATAAAAGCACTACTATTGAATCATGCTGTAAGTTATATCACACCCTTCAGCCCCAACTAACACATGCTCTTAACAAAAGCATTCAGGGTCCTTTCTCCAACCATCTTTAGGACAAAGGGAAATAACGACACAACAGGTGACACTTCAAGAGCAGCTGTGGTGGCCAAAGAATTACTACTTCCTTCACTTTGTGGTTCTGTTGAGTCATCAGAAAATACAAGTGAAAAATAAAAGCCAGATGACTTTGTTCTATAGGAAATGACTCGTAAGTTTCTAATATGGTTAGTAGGATGAAGGCCTTTGTAGACAATCAAATTTTACTTACTTAAATAAATATTATTTACTTATTTATTTGTGCATTTATTCCAAAATGTTATTGAGCACCAGTTTGTGCTACCCATTACGAAAAGGGGTATGATGGTGAGTAAAGCAATAGTAGGCTCCCTCTCACCCTCCGTCCCTTCAATTCTTTACCTATACGTATTATAACACTAAGTCCTGTGCAAGCCACTCTATCTGTAATTACTACTCCCTCACACACATACTTCTTATAACCCTTCTCTGCTTTTATTATCCATTGCCCTTATTACTGTCTAATATATGATTTATTTATTACCTGTCTTCCCCAATATAATGTGGGGAAGCTTAAAACCAGAAATTTCTTTTTTATGTGTTCATAGCTATATATACCCAGCACTTATCATAGTGCCTAGATTTGTGCTGACATTATGGGGGCTGCTTTGGATTCTCTCTTTCCCCCGTCTCTTTGCCCCTACCCTGCTGGTGTGTACTCTCTCTCTCTCTGTCTCTCAAAATAAATAAATAAACTTAAAAAACTTATTTAAAAAAGCACGGTGCCTAGAAGTAGGCACTCAATAAATATTTGTTTGAGTAATCAACCAATTAATGAATGAAGCAAGGACATACCTACAGAATGGCACTAAAGACCCCCTTCTGTTTTTTATTTAGATCCATTCATCAGCATTCATTGCTTTTGGTTTTTCAACTTCTTAACCATTTAAGTGTTTCTTCTCTAGAAATGTCAGGAGTGAGTGTGTGAAAACTTGATGAAAACACAATTAATTATATCTGTAATATTCCTCTGATATATACATCAAACATACCTAGCAATAAAGGAGATCAGATTTGTTTGGAAGAAGACATGTTCTTGATAAACTGATAACCATATGCTTGCAAAAGGGCTCAAAATCATCTGCTAACATTCATTAATTGGGTTGATAAAACTTAGTTTGCTGGGTTACCATTAAAAGTACATGAGATAAAATAGTGAAAAACTTTGAAATCTGTGTATTGCCTTTGGCTTATGGTAGAAGTAATGACATTAATCTGTTTTATAATTTAAGGATCAGCACCCAAATCTTTGTTTTACAATGCCTATCACCAGAAGTCAGGGAAATGCAGAAGAACCAGCAAAGGAAACTGAACAAGAACAGCCAGAGAGGTGGAGAAAACGTGGCCACAGTAGTATCTGAGACTAAGTGATAAACTCTTAGTCAGTTGATAGATCAATGAAATCGAAGAATTAGCAAGGTGAAGGTTAGTCGTGATTTTCCTAAGAGCAACTTCAGTGAAACAGTGAGGGAAAAAGTTTACTGTAATAGATTTAAGATGTAATGTGGACAAAAAGTTGAGGACAACAGGTATAAACTGTGCTTTCACAGACTTTTGCTATAAAGGAAAGGAGAGAAATGGGGAATGAGGTGAGTCCCAAGAGGGATTTCTTTCCTTCCTCCCTCCCTCCCTCCCTTCTCCTTCTCCTTCTCCTTCTTCTTGTTTCTCCTTCTTCTTCTTCCTAGAATAGTAGCCTGCTGATATATTGTGGGAATGATTCAGTAGAAAAGACAATAATTACTGATGCGATTTATATAAAGGCTAATTTGAGTGTCTAATGGACATCTAGTGATTAGCCATGACTGAAACAGAAGTGTCAATGTTTTTGTCCATACTTTGGAGGATGACATTAATAAATATTGCAAATTTGATACAGATAATTGATATGCTAAATAATAAAATTAAAATGTAAAGTGTCTTTCATATGACAAAAATGAAATAGACTGTACCTTCAATGGAAGAATAAACCTAAAATTTTACTTTACAGAGGGAGATGTCAAGACAACTGGAGCTATAGGGAAAATGTTATCTCTGATGATTCCTACTCACTGGCTTACCTCAGTTTAAGGTTTAAAGGCAGATAATCCATGCTTTCAGAAAAAAAAAAAGCCCTCCATTTTGAGGAACTATATTAACATAACCACAAATTGGTAGAACCTCCAGGCAGCAACCAGTCAGAAGGAAATAAACATTTTCTCTGGTGAATATACTCTTCACTCAACTCTCATAGAACTTCCATAGTTAATTCCCATTGCTTGAGTGATCACAATCAGAAATAACAGAGGAATTACTATAAGGGAGAATAAGCAGAAATAGCAAATAGCAGAACTAGACCATAAAGCTTTGGCGGTAAAGCTGGTATTTGAACCTGAACAGTCTAACATCAGAGCCCAACTTTGAATCATCATGTTATATATATTTTTTGGTATTCTGCATACATATTCTGCATATGTTTAAAGAAATGAAAGATAGAATTCAAAATGCAAAGAATAAAAAAGAAAGGAAATGGAACCTCTAGAAACTCTAATTAAACAAATAAATAAATGAATAAAATACTCATTGAAAGTCTAAATGGCAGATTAGTATAGAGAAATTAGTAAATTGCAAAACAGAGCTGAAGAAATTTCTCAGAATGTAACAGAAAAGCAAAGTATAGAAGATGTGAAAAAAAAAGGTAAAACAAAAGGGGAAAACCAAAATGTTTAATATATATATCTAATTGGAATATCAGAAAGACCTATTAGATAAGGTGAGGGAGATTAAATATGTGAAGATGCAATAGCTGAGAATTTTCCAGAATTGAGAAAAGGCATAAATCAATAGTGTTAGGAATCCCCGAAAAGGCCAAACAATATAAATAAAGGGAAATTTATACCCACACATATCAAAGTCAAAGTATAGAATATCAGAGACAAGAGAAGTTTCTAAAAAAATATTCTAAATGGGCTGACAACTGTCATTTTAAGTGCAGTAGTAGAAGACAGAAGATATACTGTCTTCAAAATTCTGAGAGAAAATGCTCAACATTGTTTGTTAAAGTTACTTTTTTAAGAACATATTCAGAAAAACAAAAACAGACTATCAGTAGAACCCCACTAAAGGTATCTCTGAAAGGTTGTACTTCCAGAAAGAGGAAATGTTGTGGAAGGGGTGTCTGACATGCAAAATGAATGGAGAGAACAGAAAACTCCGTGAAACACTGACTGTTTAAAACTACAATAATAATGCCTAATATGTGGCCTTAAAATATAGAACTAAATTTAGGTGACCAAAAGCATGAAGCTTTCGAGGGAGACAGAGTTAAAATATTCCAAGGTGTGTTGGTTTTTCAAGGTGGATAACAAAGAATCCATTAATTATGAAAATAAAAATTTTAAGTGTAGTCACTAAAAGAAAAGAATGTTCAGTCAGTGTATTACAGAGGAGATACTATAATTAGAAAAATAAAATACTTTGTCAACTAGAATACATCCAGAGAAGACCAACCAGGATATCCAAAGGTCTTGAAACAGTGGTGTAAAAATAGTTAGTTTTGGTAAGAAAAGACTTTCTCTTTGGGACAGTTAATGCTCTAATAATTTCTTCAATTCGATAGTCTTCAAATATTTTAAGAATTATCATAAAGTGAAGGGATTAAATATACTATTTATTGAATGTTAGAGGATTGAACTAGGGCTATGGATATGAGTTACAGAGAGGTAGTTTGGGGGGTTATTATTATAAGGGAAATATTTATATAAATGGAATGGCTACATTTGAGACACTGAGTTCTCCTTCATTGGAGGTTATAGGATTATCTGTCAGGAAATTTTTTTTTGGTTAATCCCTGCCTTGGGTCAAAAATTGGACTTAAAGAACTAAATGAGGTCTCTTCCAGCTCTAAGACTAATAGTAATTTACTTAAAGGGAGCTAACCACCATAAAGGCATTAATGTATTCAATTTTTGCAACACCACCATCAGTTAAGTTTTATCTTTGTTTTGCAGGTGAAGGTGCTAAAGTTCAGAAAGTTTAAGTAACTTGATGAGAATGTGTGGTTTATGTGAAGTATAACAGATTTCACTCCAAAACTGCCTTACTAAAAAGTGAAAAACTTTAGATTATGCCTTACTGAATCCCAGGACCATCAGTTTAGCTCTGATCTTGCCAAATTCTCAGAGAAAAATGCTTTTCTGCCTCATAATATTTGTGTAGGATATATATCATAAGCCATAATTGGCAAAAGCAGACAGAATTCCAGAATTCAGAATATGAATTCCTCATATAAGCATTAACATTGTCTTCTTCCTTTTTGAAAACCAATGTATTATACATAACAAAGCCTTTTTCATTTACACAAAAAAATATTTATCAGAGTGAATTTTAAGGGTACTTTTGTTTTTAGAATTAATTTTCCCTAATACATGAAATAAACCTTTTTTAGTTTTGTTTAATAATTGTTTTTCTTTTGCACTTTACCTGTATACAGTTGATTTTTTGTATTCTTTCTTGGTTTTGATTCATTCAAGGCTTTTTAATGTGGTCTGGTAGTGTTGGGTATTCTTGTACCAATTCTGCTAGTAAATTTTAATTCCGAATCGTCTATTAGTAGGAGAGGCATAGCTACAGAGTAGCTACACTACTACTAAATGAGGAGACATTTAATTTGAAAAATTTCTTTCAAAAAATAGGTTGGCATGTAGTGACATTTAAGAGGCAAATTAGGTGGAAAATAAATGTATAGAAGTTATTCTAGACAAAATAGAATAAAAATTGAGCATATCTCAAAACTGAATTTGCACTTACCTAAAACTCTAATAACTGCTAAATATTGAAAATATCCAATATGATCCTGAATTAGGATACACAGAAAGGAGATGTTCCCTAATCCTGATTTGAGATGAACTATTTCCAGGGTATTTTCCACAGATACTTGAGCTAGACAGATCTTTCTGGAAGCAGATTTTCTAGCTAGCCAGGTTTGATGGCATTTGGTTGGATTGAATTAACTCAAAGTAAATATTCCAAATCTGAATCCTTGTCTGAACTGGCTGGTAAATCTGTTGGGCCCATAGGTCACTGGTGAAAAATGTCTTTGTTTGAGTGCACAGCTTTGCTAAAGCTTCTCCTAGCTGTCTGTGGGCTAGAAAAAGGCATAGAAGTATCTGGCCCCAAAGGAAACTGAAAATACGGAGTAGCAGCATGGGGACCTTGCCATCTCAAGTTCTTGTTCGCATGTGGAATGTGTGTGCACTCTGCCCTTCAGTTTCATAGAGGTTGAATTTCAAATTCCACAGTTGACTTCTAGGTATAACATTTTTACTTTTCTCTTTAATTACCAATCGGCAAAAATTACTCTTATTGTTGAATTTTAGAACTCTACATTTCCCTATAAATACAGGTATTATTGTGGGAAAATAGGTATGGTTGCAGGGCTGCTCATCACCTCTTTCTTTTCGCTTGTTGAAGTAGGGAGGTGGAGTAGGAGGGCAGGGTGATCTTGTTGAGAGTCACAGTCCACTTTGACTTGCCCAATTATAAAAGGGATTTCCTAGTCATCTGCAGGTGTGTGTGTGTGTGTGTGTGTGTGTGTGTGTGTGTGTGTAGGGGCGTTGCTTTGCCACACTCTTATGAAGAAATATAATTTTTTAAATTTTTAACATTTATTCATTTTAGAGAAACAGCAAGAGACAGAGTACAAGCGGGAAGGGGGAGAAAGAGAGGGAGACACAGAATCTAAAGCCAGCTCCAGGCTCTGAGCTCTCAGCACAGAGCCCGATGTGGGGCTCGAACCCACTGACCGTGAGATCGTGACCTGAGCCTAAGTCAGATGCTTAACCGACTGAGCCACCCAGGTGCCCCTCTCTTATGAAGAAATATTGACATAATCATGCTGAGCCTTTGTGTGATACTATTTCCTTGAAGGGGTGTCCTGAAAGTGGCTTCGGTTCAAACATGGGTCTTGTTAGACTTACTCTAGAGGACCGGTTGTTTTCAACTGGCAGCACTCCTTTCTTGGGAGACATATATATCTTTCTTGCTTTGTGCGGTTGTGGAGGTAAAGCTAGGCTAAGTTAAAGGAAGTTTAAACTGAAGTATACTTCTCTCACTATATTCGGGTGGGCAGGGGAAGCTAATGCTAAATTAGAAAATTTGGGGACTACATCTGTCAGCAGTCACCTTACCTTTCCAGAGGAGAGAACCCACATACAGAACAAAGTCAAGCAAAGAGAACTGGATTTAAGATACCAAGAAATCTCTGCATACAGTTTTGCCTAAATCCAGTTCTGCGCCTCGAGATTCCAGGTATATGAGCTGGTAAATATTTTGTTTACACTTAATTTTACTTGCATTTTGTCACTTGCAACTAAAACTGTGGTAACGCCCACAACCTCCACGATTCAGAGTAAGATAGATACTGAGATAATTATTTAATTTGGATGGTTGTGATGATTGGAAATTATATTTATCCTGAGCTCTAAAATCAACCCCACCAAACTGTCATTTAGCATTTTCAAGAGACCTCATCTTTGCGTTTTTCACAGCAGATGGAGACTGACCTGAAGCTCTCTGAAACAGCAGACACTAGATATACTCAAAGGTGCTTCCCTTGATAGCCCCTCAAAATGAACAAATGGACATCATATACTGATGGGGATTCCTGTTAGCATTTGGCTATTTTCCAGTAATTTTGCTTGAATGGGACATTTATTTACTTTTTCTTGACCTATTATTTCATGGCTCCTATGTATGATCAGATATTATACTTTATATTTTGGTGAGTTTTTCCTAAATGTATTATGCTTTTCTGTAAAGCTTTCTACCAGTCTCCTCCTTCCACCCATTAGTTAGGATTTCTTAGGGAAAGATGCCCTTTAAGTTTTCTGTATTCTCAGAGTATTATAAATGTGGAATGTTAAGTTAAACCTGACATTCTTCCCCTTAGCTCACTGAGCTATGCCCTTTTTATTACATGCACATAAGTTAAGTATGTGCTGTCAGCTTTAATTGAATTTCCTAAGTTGTTTTTATGATATAACCCTATTCCACAATTGGAATTTTCATAAGATGAGTCCCATAGTTATCTTTACTAGATACGTGTTTATACTCATGTTCATTCTCACAATTTTCTCTGCCAACATGACAGGTTTTCATTTTGAGTACCATAAAACTGTGTTTGTTTTAGTGGACAAAATTATAGAATTACTGTATTTTAATGATGCTCTCTTTTTTTTTGTTCATTGGCCAGGCCATTGATCTAATTTTCCAGTCCAGTCATGGCTAGGCAAATTAAAATGTTGTAAGCAATATTTAGGGTGGCTTGTCATGATGGTCATATCATAAATCCTTGTAACGTCAGAGATTTTTCTCAATGTGTAAATACGGAAGTGTGTAAATAAATTTTGCTTTGGGTGGTTTTGGAGGGGTGGCCATGCAAGAAATTGTTTTCAAAACAATCACTCCTACCATCTGTGTACCAGAAAGCAGATTCATGGAGCTGATAGCAACACTTGGAGATAGCCAGCAGAAAAGAGCCCAAGAAAGAGATCACTTACACTTTGTGAGAAAATAATTGGGAAAAATTGCTTTACAGAACTGGCTTTGCCTGGTGGAAGGTATCTTAAGGTTTTTGGGATAAAAGTTATTTTTGTCGTCTTACTGGCAAAGTACTATCTTCCCTTCTCCTATTAATGAAAGTTTCATAACTAAACTATTAGGAGGTTCTGTAAAAGGTCCAACATGTTAAAATAATACAGAAAAAGATGGGTGAGTAAAGAGCATGGTAATGTTGAATTTGGAAAGATACGCTGCTTTTCTTAGGTAAAAAATATCTTCCTAATTTCAAATCATCTCCAGGGGGCTAAGGAAAGCTTTAAATATCCATTTGAAATTCTTCACAGCCAGACATCTCTTTTAAAGGAATTAGGTTACATTAGTTGATGTAATGAACTCAGATGGTTCGGGTGATTCAAATCCCAAAGGCAGCAGTACACCTGCGCAGCATACACATTTTCCCTCTGTGCAAAGGCGCCAGTAGTTTCGATTTGGGATGTGTTTTGGGGGAGTTGAGGGAATGAGAGCAAGAGAGTGAGCTGGTGAAAAGTAATATAGAGGAGAATCATTTGCTAAAAATGTTGTTTGATGCTATCTGATTTCCTTTTAAACCATTCTTTGAAAAAGAAGTATCAGTTTAGAATCTGTTAGTGGTCAGATATATTAAAATAAAGATCTTTTGTTTCATTAGCTCAGTTATTCTTTACTCCCCTTTGAGCATCTGACAAGCAGTGTAGAGCCAGAAGGAGATGAATCTTTTCGGCAATCGGTGAATTGGAGAATATACCATTGATTCACCCCCTTGCAGGAAGGAACCCCCAGAATCTGCTTTCAGAAGCAAATCCACTTACTTTACTTTATATTTGAATTATGTCTCATGTAGAGTCTTTAAGCCATAAAGGTATATTCATGCTTAAATACTCCCATCTCCAGATGGTGTTTTACATGACCCATTACATAATTTTCTAATTGTGTTTTTATTGATAAAGAAATTTTTAAATTTTTATAAATTTAAAAATTTTAACTCCAGGATAGGTAGCATACTTCTATATTAGTTTCAGGTGTACAATAGAGCAATTTAACATTTTTGTACATTATTCAGTGCTTATCATGATAAGTGTACTCTTGATCCATTTTACCTATTTCACCCATCTCACCCACCTCCTCTTTCATGACCATCAGGTTGTTCTCTGTAGTTGAGTCTGTTTCTCAGTCTCTCTCTCTCTCTCTTTCCTTTTTCATTTGTTTTGTTTCTTAAATTCCACATATAAGTGAAATCATATGGTACTTGTCTTTCTGACTGTCTTATTTTATTTAGTTCCATCCACATCATTGCAAATTGCATAGTTTTCTAATTCTTACAGATATTCAGAACAACAGATCATGCCCTTCTGCATGATAATTATTAAAAGCCTCATCTCCACCATAACTCACTCTCTTTCTTGACCAGATACTATAGAACATCTCTAGTCCCTACTTACTCTTAGTATCACATCAGCAGTTGTGGAAAATGATCATTGCTATCTTTCTAGATTTAATCCTTTTTGATATTTCAAAACAATATTTGTTTCTACAGTGAGAAGATTTATAACAAGAGATAGATATAATGTGCTCAATTAATTAAGAACATAGTATATGTTTATAGATTTCTATTAATTATGAGTAAATCACCAAAGTTTATATACATAATTTTTGCAAAAGGTAATTTTCTGTTAATATTTTATTTGGCAGAAAGTATTATGTCTGCTCCGTGTTATGTATTCATTTAGACATTATTTTAAATAGAAGAAAACATTCTGCATACAGTTTTGTCTTTAAAATCAAGACTTGTTTTGGTTTAGATATACCCTTCTGGAGTGAAAGGGTTTTGAAATCATATTTTGTCTATGTCCTTAAAAATATTTGGTAACTAAGACATCTGAGTCTTTGCCAAATAATTTAAAATATAATAATTTCAATTATACTTGAAAGAAAAACTCCAACTTGAGATTGACCATAGTATTGGAGGGGCTTGGGTGTTTTCAAATAAATGTCAGGACTTTGGCCCATTTGTCTAGAAATCACAAAGGAAGATGCTTTTTCCATCAACTGTAGGTTCAATCTGTACAATTCTGGTCAGCTTTTTCTGTCTTTCGTATCCAATTTATATCCCTCCAGAGAATTGTCTTGATTGGTAGTAGTACAAAAAATTTACTCTTGCTCCTGGAGTTATTCAATGTTAGAGTCACAAGGATCCTTAGGAATAATTGTTATGCTTTTCAGATAACAATTCTGAGATCCAAAGTGGTGAAGCAACTTTCCCTGTGCCATACCATGCATGAATCTTTGTCAGAACTGGATCTAAGACTCACTGCTCATGAGATTCCATATTCAGTCCCAGGAATCATCGTCCTAGAGATTGGTGTATTTCCTTTCCACATATGGACCATTATGTGTCTGTGTAAGTTTTGGGACATTTGAAATATAGTAATTGACTCCTCTGTGTCATGGTAGCATGAGTGACATGTCTCATTCTGAGCTAAGAGACATAGTACTTAAATGTGACCAGCCTTTAGTATCTGAATGTTACTGTTTGGTAACTACTACAACTTCATTGAAATGATTTGCTGCAATCTTCCACTTGGACAAATTCAGTTCTTTCATTTGGAAGGCAGGAAATAAGAATTTCTATGAGATATATGTTTTTCTGTATAAAGGCTTGAATCAATGACCATTTTACTTTGTTAACAGATGAATCAAATGTTTTCAACAGCAAAAGTTCTTGATCAAAGTGTTTAATTTAGTCTATCATGCATGTCATGTTTCATACATGTATATCAGTGTGTTGACTTTCCTAGACCAATACTTAAAAAGGAAGGTAGAACCATATGAACCATATTAGAAGGAATTTTCAGAAATTATCCTCTTTCTTTGTGTTACTGTCAGGAGTGTGGGGTGGGTTGAAGGGTTGATTTTCCATGATTTGAAATTGTTTCTCTTAGGAAGGGGAGCAAAATTCTCTTGAAATACATAGAAAGGGAATCATATAATGAGAAAAATGTAGACTATACCTGGATGTACAGGATGCTGTACATTTTTATAAAAGGTTATTCAAGTTTAACAATGTGTTACAACTCTCTAAAAATTATGTTTGCATGTTGCAGGTACTCATGACAGATACTTCATGCACATTATTTTAGCAAATCACAACCCAGTTTAGGTAGTGAAAGTTAGACAAAATAAATATGATGTTAGTAAATGTTATTTTTAGTATATTCCTAATTGTCTGAATTTCTTCTCCAAAAAATATTTCCATTGTTTGATCTAAGCCTCTTGATCAGCAAATGCTGAAGGAATTTAATCATCAAAGCCACATTGTTCTTACTCTTCTAACAACTCTTCTACAGAGAAATTCCATCTTTTATTTTTTAAAAAATCTTAAAAACATGGTAGCCTTTCACATAGAATATCACTCTAGCTCAAGCAGTGTTTTGCCGTTTGCTACACACAGTTAGCTCTGAAACCAGGTGACACATGTCCTAATCAAATATTATGTCTGCATTTCACCTACACTCTCTCCCTTAGTAAAAACTCTGAAGGGGCCAAAGGAATTGACTGAGGACTGTAGGACAGTGGAGAAGCAGTGAAGAAGCCGGCTGGTCTCACTCTCCTATCCCCACTGCAAGTTTCTGAGGTGTGGAGGGGGAAAAGTTTTAAATGAGATAAGAGATTAAAGCTTTGAAATCAACTGGGTGGGTCATCTTAGCAATGCAATAGTATTTTCTTTTTTAAGTTTGTTTGTTTGTTTGTTTATTTATTTATTTATTTATTTATTTATTTATTTATTTATTTATTTATTTTGAGAGGGAGAGAGCAAGCACATGTAATGGGGGAGTGGCAGAGAGAGAATTCCAAGTAGGCTCTGCACTGACAGTGCAGAGCTCGAACCCACAAACTGTGAGATCATCATCTGAGCTGAAGCCAAGAGTTGGACACTCAACCAGTGGAGCCACCCAGGTGCCCCCACAATGCAAAGGTATTGTCATGAGGCTTTATCCAGGAGTGGGAATAAAACAGTTGACAAGGCAGGTCAAAGGGGGAAATTTATGAGAAAGAATAAAATTATTTTGTTTGTATCCTATTCAAAGTAATCAATAATCTAATGATGTTTACAATTTTTTTTCTCAGATAGGTAACTTACTAATTATGAAGGTATGTAATTTTTGCAGAATTTTGACCTTTAAAAGTTATTTTTTTAAATAACAGTCTCAAACAAATCCTCCAATAAACTCTATGGCTTTAGGGCAAATTCACCTCTTTGACTCCATTCAGAATGAGATTAATATATACAGTAACTCTTTACCTCCAACCCCCTTTCAATTCTAAGATATCTCTTATTTTAGGTAAAAAAAAAATCTCTATTTCTTTTACCACCCTGGTCTCTGAATATATTCAATTAATGCATTAATTGGTAGTGCTAGAGTTCAGTGTAATGTTACTGGGAACCTTTCTTAGTTGAATTTAAAAAGTAAAGAGCTTTAGGTGAAGATTTAAGTTTTACAGTGAATTGTTGGTCTTTAGAGCCTATGTTTTGGGAATGGCTCTGTTCCCTCACACCAGAAAGTAATCCTGCACGGGATGGGGACTAAATTCTTGGGGAAACCCTCCCCCTCTTTCTTTCCCCAGATACAATTTGTTTTAGGGCTAGCAAAAGAGGCAGTGCCATCCTTACTCCCTTGATTTCATAGCCACTACCATGTCACTGAATCCCCACTGCTCAGCAGTTGTGAATGATGAACCTATTATGAATTGGGCAGGCTAGCTGAGAAAAGTGAAAAATGCAATCCAGACAGATGTGTATCTCACTTCAATTCTTTTATTATTTCTCCAAGTTGCTATTTTACCCCTGACTTTCATTGAGAACTTAGCGCCAGCATATGAACAATATTTTGGCAGTGCCATTTACTGAATGAAAATAGAGTAAGGATTAATTTGGGGGATATTTCCAAACCATAGAACTGGTGGCAGAATGCCAGCCCCCTGAATGCCTTTCTCAACAGCTCAAATCAGCAAATCTTGGCTGTTATAGTCAAATGAATGTTGGAGTTTTCAGTGGTACCTGTTACATTAAATCACATACTGAAGGGGAAAGAAAGCAAAAACATCATGCTATTGTGTAGGAAAAAAATGAGGTTCAGAAGCCTTTCTGCCAATAGAAGCCTTTTTTAATAAGTGACAAACAGTTTTGGGGTTTTTATGATACTCCTATTTATTTGGATGAAAACCAATAGAATTTTTCACATGTTAATGTGAATTTTTATGTTAACTCTGAGGCAGTTTCCTCTCTAGCAGGAGATAGCCCTAAAAGTTAGACTTTCTCCACTTTCTACGTGTAGAAAGCAAATAGGTGCATAAAGCAAAACCCAGAAACCTAGTTAATAAATCACTGAACTCACAGACAGATTATTAAAAGTAACGTTACCTTCAAATAAATCAATAGGTTATCAACACCTTCAGAGATGTCTGAGGCATAATGACACAGCCCAGACTTAACTTATGTTGGGCAGTATGGACTCAGAGACCTACTTCACACTCCATTCTTTTAAACCCTCTCCTAAGTAGTCACTATTCTACGCTGGCCCTTCTTTTTTTTTTTTTTTTTTTTAAATATTTTTATTTCTAGGAGAGAGAGAGAGAGAGACAGTGTGAGCAGGGGAGGGTCAGAGAGAGAGGGAGTCACAGACTGAAACAGGCTCCAGGCTCTGAGCTGGCAGTCAGCACAGAGCCCGACGCGGGGCTCGAACCCACGAACCGCGAGATCATGACCTAAGCGAAAGTCGGACGCTTAACCGACTAAGCCACCCAGGCACCCCCGCTGGCCCTTGTTTTTATGGCCCCATTCACACTATTATTTCTTCCTCCAAAGCATGGCTAGTGTTCCTGCAACCTGAAGAAGACCAGCCCTTCCCCCTATTTCTCTTTGGTCTTCTTGGAACACTTGCCTTCACTTCATCATTTCTAATCCTCCCGCTCATTCCTCAGTCGACTCCACTAGAGTTTCCGTTTCCACCACTTTATCACAACCACTCTTGCCAGGACTCCACAGCCTCAGTGGCTATCTCCGAGGGATGGTGTTCAGTTCCTTAGGTTTCTTCTCCTTCCTGTTCTCCTTCTCATCATTACCTTCTCTGTTTGGACCTTAGATATTTGAGTTCCTCAGGGATCCTAATTTTAACCATTTTAAAATATACATTGTGCAACCATCACTACTATCGGGTTCTAGAACATTTCATCACCACAAAAGGAAATCCCATATTTACTAAGCAGTCCCTCTCCATTCTCCCATCCCCTAGTCTGTAGCAGCCATTAATCTGCTTTCTGACTCTGTACATCTGCCTGTTCTGAGTACTTCATATCAGTAGAATCGTATGTGGCCTTTGTGTTTGGCTTCTTTCACTTAGCATCGATTTCTGTGATTCATCCATGTAGCATATTCACATTTGTTACAACTATATTTGATGTTCTTCTTTTCCATTTTCTCCATGTCCCGATCGTATTGGACTGCATTCAGTTTCTCCAACATGCTATGGTCACTCTCCTCCAAAATCCCATTGCTCTCCTCTTGCCAAAGGCGCTCTTCCATACTACTTCTTCCTTTACTCAAATGTTTATATAACTTTATGATCTCAGTTTAGAAATAGTTTCCCCACTAAAATCTTTCCTGACTCCCAGCAGGAGCAAATCCAGGTGTGTGGGGCTGCAGCTTGTATTTTGAAAGGCTCCTTTAAAGAAAAAAAATCCAATTGCAAAAGTAGACACAAAATATAAGTTTTTAGAGTAAGAACTGAAATCAAAACACATGATTCTATAAAAAAGCTGATTTTTAACAAACATTACATAATCCAGAAAAATACTATATATTTTCATTACTGTACTGCCTAACACATTTACTTACTTTTCTCAGACATTTTTTGGCTTAATAGGTTTTTTATTGTTTGTTTGTTTGTTTATTTATTTATTTATTTATTTTGAGACACAGAGGGAGAGAGAGAGAGCGAGCTGGGGAGAGGCAGAGAGAGAGCAAGAGAGAGAGAATCCTAAGCAGGCTCTGCGCTGCCAGCACAGATCATGACCTAAGTCGAAATCAAGAGTCAGACATTTAATCAACTGAGGCACCCAGGTGCCCCTTGGCTGAATAGTTTTCAATCACTCTTTGATCATGATAAAGTTTGTAGTATCGTTGACTCTAAGGAGAATAGAAATAGAATTCAACCTTTCCTCTAGTGTATTTGATTCAGAAAGTTTGCTTTATAATTAACTCTTCATGTCATAAGATATTAATTTTAGGATTGTCACCAAATTTGGGGAAATCGCTATCAAATTTCTTTCATAAGCTATAAGACTTCTTGTGCAGTGCCTAATCTAAACACTCTTTAAATTGCCAATGTATAATAACCTGTTTCCTATAATGTCCTTACTTCAGTAACATGTTAAGAGTCATATATTCAATATATTGATGTCACATTTTGAGTCAAATCAGAAATACATTTAAATATTTTTCCATGAGTGTCTGAGTGGTCCAGTTGTTTAAGCATCTGAGTCTTGGTTTTGGCTCAGATCATGATCTCATAGTTTGGTGGGTTTGAGCCCCACGTTGAGCTCTGCACAAACAGTGGAGCCTGTTTGGGATTCTTTCTCCTTTCTCTCTATCCCCCCAACCCCGCCCCCCACTCATGCTGTCTCTGTCTCTCAAAATAAATAAATAAACTTTAATAAAATAAATATTTTTTCCAATGTATTCATATGATACCCTTCTCTAGTTATATTATCCAACAATCTAAGAACCTACTCATTGCTTTGTTTGGAATTTTTCACTTAATGAATTGCTTTTGGTATGATTTGATTTTTTTATTAGTATTTGCTTCTTGGTATCAGAGTGATTTATATTGATTTTGTTGATTTTTGTTATGTTGATTTATATGATTTAGTTTCATATTCCATTATTTGTTTCAATATTCTTTCAATTTTTTTAATGTTTATTTTTGAGAGGAGAGAGGAAGAGAGTTCCCGTGTTTACACTAGTGGGGAGAAGAGCAGAGAGAGAGGGATAGAGAGGATCCTAAGCAGGCTCTGTGCTGACAGCAGCAAGCCCAATATAACCTCAGCTGTAGTCTATGCTCTACCAACCAAGCCACTCAGATGCCCCTCTTTTAATTTTTTAATAGATAAAATTAAAGATGAAAAAATGCAGTTCTCTTCACAAGTATCTAAATCAGGAGTCTGGGATACATTGATTTCTTTCCAAGGCATTTTTTCCATCTGCTATCTTACAGTACTCTGATGTGGAACTTAAGGAACAAGTTCAAAAGTGGGGAAATTGGTTTTAAGAAACTCAGATCATATACTTAATAAAAATTCGCACATAATATTTACTTTCAATATTCTTTAGTTTTTATGAAATAAGATTTTCTCTTCTAAAATTGATTATTCTTTCAATTGAGAAAAATCTTATATTTTGTCAATGTAACTGAGAAAAGAGGTTGTGTTACTCAAGCTATTCTCTATTTTCAATCTTCCAAGGACAGACTGTTAGTGTGTTAACCATTGTCATTGTCTAGAAATTTTAAAATTAAAGTGCCTGTTTTTTGTCTCATGAGGCTAATCTAAGATCTGAGATGTTAACCAAAAAGTGTAAGCTCTCATGAGTCATGAAACAGATGGTAAGTAGACCTAGAACAAGGTCTAGTTTTACAAGCTTCTTGTTTCATAAAAATGTACAACATGAGGATTCTCACTGAAAAAGACCCAGTATATTACCCAGGCCTAAGAAGAACCTTTCAAGATGGAAATAGGCTTTTGAATATGTTTTAAGTAGGGGCCTTTGGGTGGCTCAGGCGGTTTAGCAACTGACTTCAGCTTAGGTCATGATCTCACAGTTCATGAGTTTGAGCCCTGTGTGGGGCTTGTGCTGACAGCTCAGAGCCTGGAGCGAGCCTGCTTCAGATTCCGTGTCTTTCTGGCTCTCTGCCTCTGCCCCACTTGTGCTCTGTCTCTCTCTCTCTCTCAAAACTAAAGAAACATTAAAAAATTAAAGAATATGTTGTAAGTAAAAAATTTTAAAAAGTGGAAATCTGGAATTTTTTTTCATGATTTTGGTTTTTAATCTGCATGCTAAAAGTATCTTTAGGGATAAATGAAAATTTGAATTCTTTGATTTTTCCTCCATTAAAAGAATAATGAATTTTAGAAGAGAAAATCTTATTTCATAAAAACTAAAGAATATTGAAAGTAAATATTATGTGTGAATTGTTATTAAATATACATTTGTTATAATTTGCTTGTTTGATCAATGTAAAAATAGAATGAGACAGCAAAGGAGGAAAGAGAGAGACGAAATACCCTTATTCAACATGTACAGGTTTGTACTCAATTAGACTGATAACTATTGATCCTTGATGGATCCTTATGGGTTTAAAATAAATACTTTCAATTTTTAAGCTATCTACTGGTATTTGAAATAGATTTCCATAGAACATGCAGAAAGAAAAAGCATTTATTGAAATTCTTAGTGTGAATTTTCTTTTTCTTTTTTTTTTCTTTTTAAAGTTTATTTATTTTGAGAGAGACAAAGACAATGCAAGTGGGGGAGAGGCAGAGAGAGAGACTCTCAAGCAAGCTTCACACTGCCAGTGCAGAGCTTGTTGCAGGACTTGAATCCACAAAGAAGCTGTGATATCATGTCCTGAGCCAAAACCAAGAGTCAGACACTCAATTAACTGAGCCACCCTATCCCCCCAGCAGTTACCCCTCTTCATGTGTATTTTCTGAGGGACTCCTTCAGCTCAAAGGAGCTCACTGGCAATTCCTCCACGCTGATTGGCCCATAGCACATTCTCCAATAAAGCTCAGTGAATGGATAAATACTGTATCTGTTCTGTGTTGACCCCAAGTGTTATTTTCAGATATACCTGAACACACACACACACACACACACACACACACACACACACACACACAGATACTTTGCATGTACAACTCTCATTTTATTCAGATTTGTCTCCTTACCACATTTGCCAGTTGACATTTGTTTCAAGCCCCTGGGATCAGAAATAGAAAATCTAATCTTTCTTACCTAATCAAATGTGAGAAGATAAATATTGTGGTCTCTTTAATTTAACACTTTAACAATTTAATTTAACAATGTAACACTTGTGTTCCTTTAATTGTATGATAATGACATTTCCAGTGGTCTAGAGTTTAAAATCTTTACACACAACAGTATCTTAATTATGTCAAAATAGGATAGATTTTTTTTCTACTTCCTCTAAATAGCCAGAGGCCAACATATATACTGAAGGCACTCAATCACATGGAAACTCATTTCTCCTTATTTGTCATGGGAAACCCGAGTACCATCACCACAATTCAAGGGCTCTTGAGGCTGTGGGAAATTATATGTTAAAACAACAAGAGGAGTACTATATCTCTTCAAGAAGATCACATAGTATTTTAATTGAAGACTGTTCACAGGTAGCTTATGTGAGGTCATATGCCTCTGCTTAGCATATATATTATTGTGAAATGATTTTGAGATTCTCAGTCTGAAAAGATTTGGTCTGCATTGTAGAATGTTCTCAGACTTTAGAAAATATTTATAAATATTTCTGGACACTCAAAAGGACTCTGATATAAATTGCCATTGAATTTGTTTAGGTTACCACAAATGGTCAGTGAACAAAAGGGAGGCTGAATTCCAATTCAGTTAAAGTAACTCGTTAAGTCAAGAAATCACGCTCTTAGGTAATCACTAATTATTTAGCCCTGGCCGTTAGATTAAAAGTGGAGCAATATGGGGCGCCTGGGTGGCTTAGTCGGTTCAGCGTCCGACTTTCGCTTAGGTCATGATCTCGCAGTTCGTGGGTTCGGGCCCCGCGTCGGGCTCTGTGCTGACTGCCAGCTCAGAGCCTGGAGCCTGTTTCAGTCTGTGACTCCCTCTCTCTCTGACCCTTCCCTGCTCACGCTGTCTCTCTCTCTCTCTCTCCTAAAAATAAATAAAACATTAAAAAAAATTAAAAAAAAAGTAGAGCAATATGTGCATGCTCCTATGTGAACAGAATATTCCTCTCATGAAAGTGAACATTCTGATAAGTTATGTGCAAGAGGTGTCCTGTAAATGTCAGAAGTGTCGTGGACATATCCCTTTAAAGGATTGCTGGAAATTTCACAATGTTTGCCACTCTTCTATAGAAAGAGTTAGTTGTCACAAACTTGCTGAAAGATCTCTCTTGGATGCTTACTTAGTGAAGGAAGTTTCTTCCTCTTTTCTAACTATTGTTTAGGTGTGTAGCTTTACACAGCTCTGGTGATATTGGGGCTTGGGTGAAAACATTTGGCGTAGAACAGGCAGCTTTCTTCCTACCTGATGCCTTCAGTGAGTGCAGCAGAGGAAAGAAAGCCGTGTGTGTGATCTGTGAAAGAAGGTAGCCCCCTTTTCTAGTAGCTGTTCAGCTTGGATAAAATCTGACTTTTCTCTCCACAAGTTGCCAGGGTATTGAGGAGTTTATTTTTCCTTCACATCTGGGGGATGCTACCTTTCCTCTCCTACCTTCTTGCCTCCATAAAATCTAGCACTTTCCAACAGGAACCAGGATAAAGACCTCTCCCTAAGTCAGTGTCATTCCAGGATTATCAGTCAGTACACATCCTCAGAAGCCTGTGGTCCAGGAGCTGCCCTTGTGGCTCTGGGGGCAAGCTATCCATGATTATGTTGGAAGATGATGGGTGGAGTGGGTTGACCACAGGTAGTGTTTTGTGTTAATTCAGCAAGGAGACTCTGAGAGGCTTTACGTGTATCTCACAATTACCCTAAAATGCTGCTCAGTGTAATGATGTGTTGGGAAATGGAAAATGCTGAGGGGGTCATTTAGCAATCATATCCTGATAGTGTTCTTTCAGGAGATTACAGGTCCCCCCCCCCTCTTTTTAGTAATATATAGAAGTAAATATAACAGCTTTTCACAGCAACAACAAATTCATATTCAGATGAAAACAGGCCTTTATCAACTTTAAAACAACTAGGGAAATTATCTGAGAAGAGACCTCTTTGAGGTATCTTGGAAATTTTTATGGAGAAACTTCCCCAGGGGTGTACATTCTAGATATCTTCTCCTCACATGCAGTTTTTGATCTTGTAAATTCACACAGGCATATATGCCTGAACCCGTAATGACTTCCATCATTTCTTACAATTCTCTCTCATAATTACTGTGGAGAGGAGAAAAGTGATATCAATGTGTGAATTTAATACACTTAGTTTTCTTTCAAAGCTGTGCATTTAGATGAGAACTTGCTTAGCTGTTGAAGACTATCCCCATATCTGAAAATCTATAATGCTTAAGGAGGCCAAGCTGAAATCTTAACTTGTTGAGAGTGAATGTCTTCCAAATTTTTTCTCCGCTTTTTTAAAAGAGGGATTGATGTCAGAAAACTTTGTAAATGTTTACGTTTAAATTGCCGTTCAGTTCCATTTTATTATATATGAATTAATGATGCACTTGAATTGAGTTTTGCCTAAAAAATAAGTGTTATTATTATTGGATAAATAATTTTCTTATTTTTAATCACCAGTATGAAATTAAATGTGTAGTCAGTTGCCTGTCTGTAATCCCTAATTCACTTTTCCACTTACTTTGTTTAAATCTGTTTTTAAAATCTTAAGTCATGCCAAATCATGTTACTTTATTTAAATATCATTTAAAAATGTTTTTCCATTTTCTGAAACTTGATCAAATATATAGTAAAAGGACTTTTAAATCTCTGTCTTCCTTGAAAGTTAGATAAAAGCTCTAGAGATTTCCTTCTACATTTGCTGTTGTAATTTTGTACTGAAATCCCACAAACCACAGTGTTTACTAAATCAGGTCCTCAGAATAATTCATTGTTTACTAAGGCATGTAAATATGGTTTCCACAGTTAATAAGTACTATTTACTGAAGAGAACCACCGTTTATACAGTACAGCAGAGTTACAAGGGATACTTTACATCAAATGAACAAAAGTTTCTCACTAGATTATTAGGTTTTTGTCTTTTTTTTTTTTCTGGATAGTGGATGGGGAGAATTAGTGGGCTGGAGAAAGACTGTGAGTTCAATAGCATAAATTGTATGTAAATAGCCAAAAAGAACTGTCTGAGTTGCCAAACACCCATGGGAGATTGTATTAATTAACCTAAAAACTTGACACCTTCCTAAATACAAAGTGACAACATTTCCAAACACATAGGTCGCGTTTAAATGTATTCATATAAAGCTACATGGTAGAATGTCCAATTCGTTTATTTTTCCTTCTCTTCCTATTAGTTGAGGATGACAATGATGACTGTCTACTTTATTAAATGCTTACTATGTGTCAGGTACTGTTCAAGGGCTCTAGTTGAATTATCAATTTATTCCTCTCCAACCTATTGTTAGTCTCATAGATATGAGTTCTGGCTCGGTTGAAATTTGCATGGAAAAGAAAAAAATATTCACACTCTCCCTGAATGTGTAGTACCTGTCTCCCTTACCTTCTGTTTTCTCTGCCCATACATGAGAGTACTTCCTAGAGTTTTGTTTGAAATACTCCTGGGTTTGCTGTTTTTATTCCTTCCCAAAGTCTGGTAAATTGTATCACACAGATCTGATTGCTGTTCTACTCTTTCCCCACTTTTCCCACCTCCCAAACCCAGCTCTGCAGCAGTGCTGGCCCTTTGAACTGAACAAAAAAGTGTTTTAGTAGGCTCAGCCATTAGTCAGCTTAACTTGACTGCAGCCATAGGACAATGTTATTCTAGTATTGTCACAGTTTGAATTTTTAAACAAGAGAATAGAAATGTTAGTTTTTTTGTGCAAAATCTGGCATGGAAAGAATCATTCAAGAATTGAGAAAAAAGTTGTGAAAACCAAAAAAGAAAAAAAAAATGCCCTGGGCATATCTGGCCTATAAGTATAAAGTCTCCATTTCAAATCCAATCAGGGCTTAGTTCATTGCTTATACTTGTAGGTGTTAAAACATAAAGGCTACTTTTATAATTAGAAAAACCTTCAATTCCATAAATTACAGACCTCAAAAATTTAAAGAAAAGCCACAAGGGATTACACAAGCCACTTATTCCAATAATTAAAAAAAATTAATTTAAGAACAATATAGGTCTTTATTATAAGATTTTTAAAAATTTTCTTATTCTGCTTCTCTTGTCCAATTTTTTATTCTATTAGTTCACTTAGGAATGGAGATTCTTTGGGAACAGCAAAGGTTTAGTTAAGAATTCAAGAGTTCTAACTTTAAAGGAAAAAGCAAAAAGAATTGCAGATTCAGTAATTTTGATTCCATTTGCTGATCTTTGGTCCAGTCAGAGAAAAGATTAGAAATAAAATGTAGCAGTGCTCATAGGCATGACAGTTTGCCTCTGTGGCCTTCAGAGCTCCTTCTGTCAAGTGAAGCTCTCCCTTACTCTTAGTGTCCCTTAATCTTTCCTTTGGTCAGAAGGCCTCGAAGGAACAGGAAGAAGTATACGTAGAGGGAGGCATTATTGATCTTTGTCAAGACTCTTACTAAGAGCTTGCTCTCTTGGAGCCTGTCATTCTTTTAGCACCCATCTCTGACTGGAAAGACTACTATGAGTGTTGAGGTTTACCTTTTGTCTTAGTCACTTTGGGCTGCTATACCAGAACACCATTGACTGTGTGACTTGAACAGCAAACATTTATTTCTCACAGTTCTGGAAGCTTGCAGTCTGAGATCAGGATGCCAGCATGGTTGGGTTCTTGGTGAATGTCCTCTTCCAGGTTTATAGACTGCTGCTTTCTTGATGTATATTTACATGTCAGAGAGAACTGTAGTCCCCTCATCCTCTTATAAGGGTGCCAGTCCCATCATGTGGGATCTACTCTCCTGACCAAATCTATTTACCTCCCAAAGATCCTACCTCCAAATACCATCACATTAGTGGTTTAGAGCTTCAGCATATGGAGTATGGTAGAAGACACAAGGACTCCATCCATAGCACCTTCCATTGGAAATGATTAGAGATTTTGGCTCAGGTAATGATCTCATGGCTGCAGGATGAGGCTCCATTCAGGTTCTACACGCTGGGTGTGGAGCCTGTTTAAGATTCTCTCTCTCCCTCTGCCCCTCCCCAACTCTCTCTCCCTCTCTCTCTCTCAAAAAAAAAAAAAAAGTAAATAAAATAAAAGAGACTTTAATTGTGTTGCGAATTTGGACAAGTTATTCAACTTCTCTGTATCTCAGTTTTCTCTTCTTTAGAGTGGAGATAATGATATTACCTGCCTTATAGGGTTGTCTTGAGCACCGAAGAATTTTATCCATTTCAAATGCCCTTAGAATAATAGGTGACACAAGTTAGTCTTTAATAAGTGTTGGCTATTATGCACAGACCATAGGGAGAGAATACATTCCTGCAACCAGGTATCAGACATCACAGATGGCATCATCTCTCTGCATCTTTTGTGTGCACCCATGATAGCCAAATGATTTAAGTCATGGCAAAATATGTCTTTTGGTAGAAACCTTTAAATTAGTGTTTGCAATCTGGGTGGGACTGAGAAAGTGTTCTGTGTATCACTGGCCTATTTAAGTTATATTCACATTTATAAGCCATTAGCTCTTTCTCACAGGCTCTTCTCCAAGTCTCTATGCAGAACAGTTAGGCAGGTCTTCATTAAGAATGCCTCACTCAGAGAGCAGGCATTCCAGGGCAATCATGAGAGGAGGGTGGCTTAACTGTCTGGGTTGCAAGGTGGATGAGATCCAGGCTGCAACTTCGAGGCCTCAGCAGCAGCAGACCTTTCATACCTAAGGAGAGGAAGAGGGCATGAGAGAAAGAGTTGGATATTGGAGAACGCATACTTAGTATTTGTCATCAGAAGATTTTTCCCCAATGAAAGAACGAACAAGGCAGCTATTTATAAGTTATTTAGGCTGTCTCATTAGTACCTAGAAAACAAACAGTGATACTACTGATTTTCACTATCTTTGATTTCTTTGGCAATTGATTTTTTGCTACTTATTATAGCACTTCTCAAATAAGTAAAGATTTCTTCTTTAAAGCTGTAACACAAATGAAGTATATTTAAAGGGATATGGATACCATTCTTCTAAAAATTTCCTTAGGAGACTGAAAACTAATGTCTCTCATAAAAAGTCTTCCTTAAAACCTTAAACTTTTAAAGGACTTATGCTAAATGATGCCATTCCTAATGAGATCCAGTAAGTTCACAGATTCCATGCAATATGCTCATTATTTATATCTCTGGGATACTAATGAATAGGATTGAGGAGTTTTTTGTTTTATTTCTCTCACTTTCAAATAGATAACATTGAGGAAAGTATAATCGATAATTGAAATCGCATGTCTGACACAATTTGAAATGACCGATTAAATTGTCTTAGGTTTGGAGAGAATTTGAGGAGGGGAGACATTGTTCTTCAGTACATAGTCTGAGTTTATGAGGCCTGTCGTGGGATGAAAATGCACTGCTATCAAAATGAAGATAGAAGCTGTGGAAATGTTCCAGATTACAGAAGTCTAAAGAGATAGAACAGCTAAGGCAATACTAGACTAGATCCTGCTGTGGAAGGAAAAGAATGTTCCACAGGACATTATCAGGTCAGTTGAGAAAGCTGGAGAAAGGATAGTAGATTAGATAAAAGTCGTATCAATAATACATATTTATAGTTCAGTTTAAACTGTACTGTGATTATGTAAGAACATACGCTTGTTCTTAGGAAATACACACCAAAGTATTTAGAGGTAAAGATTCATGGTGTATGCAGTTTACATTCAAATGCTATTATAAAAATATTGTACTGTTTTTTATACATAAAATGTATATATACACATACACATACATATATAAATATAAACATACACACATATAGCCTTAGTTCATTCAGGTTGCTATAACAAAAGTACTATAAACTGGGTGACTTATAAACAACAGAAATGTATTTCTAACAGCTCTGGGGGCAGGGAAGTCCAGGGTCCTGATGCCAGCAGATTTGGTGACCAGTGAGAGCTGTCTTCTCACTCTAACTTCTCACTCTAACTTCAGACCTCTTTTTTTGTTTATTTTTGAGAGAGCATGAGCGGGGAAGGGTAGAGAGAGGGGGACACAGCGTCTCACCTCCTAATACCTTCACTTTGGGGATTTGGGTTTCAACATATGAATTTTATGAAAATACAAACATTCAGACTTCAATATGCATATATACATGCGCACACACGCGCGTGTGTGTATGGGAAGAATAAATGGTAAAACAAATGGTGCAAAATTTTATTAATAAGTGAATTTGGCTAATGAGTATGCAGGGGTTCTATGTACTATTTTTATTCTCGGATCTTTTATGTATGTATTAAAGTATTTCCAAACAAAAAGTAAAAAGAAAAAGTAATTAAAAACTCAACATCAACCAAAAAATAATTAAGGCTCTCTGATATTCAGCATCCTATTACTTGAATGACTGTGGGGGTAGCACAGTTCATTTCATTGTAAGCAAATTGTTAAGAAAATACTGCAGGTGGAAAGCAAAGTTCAATTAAGAGTGTAAAAGAGGACCCTTTAAACAAGCAAAAACACTTGGTGAATGTTTACAAGTTGGCAAAAGCATCCTGTGGTGGAGAAGCTGATTGATAGTCTTGAATGAGAGCTGGTGGGGTCTCAAGGCAGAGAGGCTGCCTGTGCAGTGACAATGGGTCTTCTTACGTGTCTCTGGCAAGCCTGAGGCAATGGCCAGGGAGACTTGTAAAGGGAGAGGAAGGAGAAGGGAAAGAAATCTGGAGGAACATTTGGAAAAGAGGAGGGAATTTCAACATTAGCTACTATCATTGAGCACTTAATATATGCAGGCTTTGTTCTTTGGTTCTTTTATCTCATTTCATCCCTTCCTCCTCAGAGTAAGCCTACAAGGTTAATAGTATTATTTCCCTTTTATAGAGAAAGAATCTGGGACTTGGAGAAGCTTCTGTAGAAGTTAGACAGTGGCGGAGCTGATATTGAAACTGGAGTCTGTGTGACCTCAAAGCTATTAACTGCAACATTATAGCGTCCCCCAGGGGTTCTTGTGGGGAAGGGGAACCAGGGTACCCTAGCAGTTCACTAGGCAGCTCCTGTCTTGACACCAAGATGCTAGAAAGATCCGTTGCGACTTTGGCTGTTTCAGAAGTAAGCTCACTTGAAGTCAATAAAGAACTGTGTGTCCCAGGGAGTAGTTTCTTAGATTGCCTAATGCCAAGAGAAGCAATTCCATTTCTCATGTGGCCCCATGTCATTCCAACTCCCTTTCCTTCCTTGCTATGCAGACAGGCACTGTGGAGTGTAAAAAGTGATTTGGGGGCCAAACACTACAGTATAGATGGAAAACCCTTGCCTCATGTAGAAGCAGCTGTAGAGTTCTTCATATTATTTTTTCTTCTCTACTGTCTATTAAAGAAGCCAAGTGAAAATGTACTCTCCAGGATGATAGAGTGTTTAAAGAACTACACACATCAGGGAGGTATTGAGTTGTTCACTAGGTTTTTAGTAGGTGGATAGTAGGTTTCCAGATACAGCCAATGACTTTCATGTATGAGTGGGGATCTTTAGCATTCAATTGTTTTTCTTACTCCCCAACACAAAACCAAATTGTGATTCAACTCTGCTTGAGAGCTCATTTCTTTTTCTCAAAGACCAGGGATGCCCAAGTTTATGAGCATAATCACCTTTTAAAAACTGAGGAGTTTGTGTTATTTTAAGATTAAAGCAAAGCTCATCATGCCCAGTGCAAACTAAAAACAAAAGAATTGGCCAAGCTGGATGTTATAGGGTACATAACCATTAAAAAATTGTCTTGCTTACAAGAAGCAGTTAGAACTTTCTGTCTTTGTTTTCTTGCTTTTTTTCCATTGCTGGATTTTAGAAACTTGTGTATACATATTATATCTCATATATCTAAATGAAAATTTTCTCAGAGAACCGAAGTATTCATTATTCTTAATCTCCAGGATAGATAGATAAACTCCAATTAGTTTGTCTTTGGGCTTTTTGTTTGTTAGGTTTTTTTTCTTTCCCTCCCTCCCTCCCTCCCTCCTTCCCTCCCTCCCTCCCTTCCTTCCTTTCTGATTATGTATGTATGTATGTATGTATATTTATTGCTGTTAGTGGCAAGATTATAAACTGTACTATGATTAAGTAAGTAAGTAATGTATTGGATATTTATTCTGGGTCAAATACGGTGACACCAAGACATTGTTCCTGCCCTCAAGATCCTCATAATACAAAGGGAGAAACGGACATAAACAGATAAACACTACACAGTAAGATAAGTAGTTATGGTTCCTGCCCTTGATATTGGCTACTCTTTCAGTTTCATTTCAGTGAAACTACTTCACACAAAATGATGTCCTCAAAAGCAGCATGTCCTTGTGAAAGCGTGCTTCTCTTGGGAAAGGGGATTGAGAGGGGGTTTGGAGGTAACAAGAGGACACTGACCTCATGTGCAAGATGTTCTTCATGCTCTCAGTAAGGCTTGGGCACAGGAGCCTGTGGTCAGAGGATGTTTTCCCCAGGACAGTCTTTCTGTTTGGAGTGTGAAAGTCGCTGGAGTGGTTGCAGTCAAAAGTGGCATGCAGGTGGACTACTGTAACATCCATTTTAAGCCAATTAAGTAGGATGAGAAGGATAAGGAATACCTCTGGGAACTTTGATTGGGATTGTTCCTGTGTTTCTTGAGTGCAGAAAAAAATGAGTGATGAAAGGAGAAACCGTTCTTGGGGCATAATTTTCATTTTCGGAACAAAAGTAACTAATACAGAGAAGAGTGAAATACAGCCAATTGTGCTTCAAAAAAAAAAAAAAGGCGAACTAATTCAACCAAGCAAACAATTATTTTCTACATCTTTAGTTCATGTGGAGAAGTATTATTTGGAGCACTTGCTAGAAGTTCTTTACATAGGTCTCTATTTTATACATATGCAGAAATGTGGTTTTCAATGTGTGGTTCATCAGCCAAAAATAAGGTTATATTTGGCTTCCTAAAAGGTGGTCATGTGTGGAGCTGAGTGGAGGAAATTATAAGTCATAATTTTTGGTTATTTTAAGTTTAATTGATAGAATCATGAGCTGAATTCAAAGACTATGTAGGCCAACATTTTCTGAGAAATTCACCAGATGTTATATGGTTATGTGTGAGCACACCTGAAAAGGATTTTGAACATTAAAGTGTGAATCCAGAGCTTTTCTTCAACATTTTTATTTTTGTTAAAAAGACTCATAAGACTGAAGAACAAACATGTCTAGGAGGTGAGCTTATCAAGGCACAATCAGTGAAGCCACATCTATATGAAGCCCCCAAATCAACTTCTGCCTAATGAGGTCTTAGAATTGTCTTAAATGAAAGGGAAAATTGCCCATAACTGCAAATGGAAGTAGTCATTAAGACAGGCACAATCATCACCAAAAAAGGCCACTTTTTAATTTAAATTTGTTTCATCATTGGGTACTATAATAAACCCAAACTCAACAATGAGATCACTTAAATTTACCAGATAGTTCTTTTCTTGAGAAACTCCTTGTCTTCTTTTCCATTCTATCATACTTCCTTCCTAATGCGGGGGACATTGCAGAAAACAACTACAGAAAACTTGTCACTTCAGATTTGATCATATGTGGTTGCCAAAGCTTGCAGGTTTGTGGTTACCCTGAACATATTTGTGTGGTCAGCTGGAGTCACCAGGATATATGATCCATGAGGGTATATGAAAGAAGAGGCTTTTGCTTTTTTTTTTTTTTAATTTTTTTAACGTTTATTCATTTTTGAGAGAGAGACAGAGTATGAGGGAGACACAGAATCAGAAGCAGGCTCCAGGCTCTGAACTGTCAGCACAGAGCCCCATGAGGGTCTTGAACCCACGAGCGGGGAGATCATGACCTGAATCGGAGTTGGGTGCTCAACTGAATGAGCCACCCAGGCGCCTCGAGGTGTTTGCTTTTTAGCTGAGAGTATTTAACAAAAAGATTAATAAGAGAAAAAGAGCTTATTAATGCATTTAGCGCACATCACATGGGAGAAACCTAAACCAAAAGTAACTAAAAATAGCAGCTTTGATTTCTAGCTAACATTTATATAGCATTTTCGATAAAGAACAATACATTAGTAGAGAAATGACATGTGAAAGGGAACAGTTCTTGGCTTTTCTAAGGACAGCAAACTATGGGAAGGTAAATATATGGGAGGAAACTATTGGAGTAAAGTGTGTTTGCAGATTCATTTGGAGTCATCTCTGGGCTGATAAGAGTCTTTCTCCATTAAAAGGATTTATATCCTGCCATTAAGCAGAAGAGAAGTAGCTTTTTTCTGCATTTGCTGCTTCTTAATTGCCTTTGGTTTGAAATAATTTTTATGTCAAAGAGGGATATTTTAGGGTGACATATTCAGGTTTCCTTCAAGGGCTGCTTAAGAAGAGCTGACTGGTGGTCCTGTGGTCAGGGCCTTCCCTGACCAAAGACTGTCTTAAGCACTCTTGAAAATGTCCCCGTTCTTCTGAAAGCCTCCCCACTAGTAACCACTATCCTTTGCTACTGGAGTCTCAAGAATGGAAAACCATCCCATGCCTTTTCTGAGTCACTTTTTCTTCTGAAACCATATAATACTTACAGAAGATTTACAAAGACGGCCATTGGGTCAGTTTGGCCTTTACCCCACTTCCCCTCATGTTAACCAGGTTGAGTATTGCTATCTTATAGTGGTTTGAATTTACATTTCCTCAATACTCCTGATGTTGTGCATCCTCTCATATGTTTATGTACCATCCATATGTCTTTGGTGAGGAATCTGTTGAGAAATGTGTCCCGTTTTTTAAATTGGATTGTGTGTTTTCATATTGTTGGGTTTTGAGAATTCTTTATATAAGTTAATTATTAGATGTATGCCTTGTGGATATTTTCTCCCAGCTTTGGGGCTCTTTATTTCCTTTTTCATATCCAAGTTTCAGTCTCATGTCCTTCTGCCCGATCAAATTCTTTTAAGATTTTTTGTTGAATAGATTTACAAGCAATGAATTCCATTCATTTTTGTTTGTTTAAGAAAGTCTTTTTTTTCTTCTTCAGTTTTGAAAGTTATTTTCATAGGCTGCCGAATTCTGGGTTGATGACTTCCCCGCAATTGCCACATAAGCCCATTAAAGATCTCATCGTCTTCTGGTTTATATGGCTTCCATTAAGAAATCTGTTTTAACACTTAACCTTTCTTCTGCTGTATGTAATATTTGTTTTTCTGCTGGTTACTTTCAAAATTGTGTTTGTTTTCTGTTTTCAGTAGTTTGAATACAACATTTGAAGATGTACGTGTCTGTCTGTCTCAATATGTGTGTGTGTGTTAGTATTTATCCTCCTTACTTTCCTCAGAGCACTTTGGCATCTGCTTTTAAATTGGGGGAGTTTTTGGCCAGCCATTTTTTCTTCCAGTATTTCTTCTACATTGTTCTCTCTCTCTGTTCTCTTTTGGGGATTCCTATTATGTGTAAGTTATAAATGTTTGACATTGTCCAACAGCTATTGGGTTAGTTTTTACTCTTTTTTTTTTTTTCTTTCGCTGTTTCAGTTTGGGTAATTTCTATTGCCTTATCTCCAGATTAACTGATAATTTCATTGGTACAATTCATTGAGCTAGAATTCATTGAGCTTGTCAGTGCCATCTATTGTCTTTGTTACTGTGCTTTTTCACTTTTAGCAGTTTCATTCGATTCATATTTCTCTGATCACACTATTCATTTAATCTTGCATGTTGCCTACTTTTTTGTTTGGAACCTTTCACCATTATTTTAAAATTCCCTGTCATATAGTTCTGTATCTGTGTCATAGCTAAGTCTTGTTCTAATGATGGCTCTTCTTTGTCTGTCTTTCTTTCCTTTTCATATACCGCATAATATTTTGGGAAAGCTGGATGTCTCGTGTATGATAGAAGAGACTGAGGTAGATAGTTTTTAATGCCTGGAAATGGACACATCTTTCCTTCTCTTAGGTCTTTAGAGTGGGAATCAGAGGTAATATCATGAGCAGTTGGCTGGGTTTGAGGTTTTTTTTGTTGCTATGGTTACCCTCAATGTTCTAAGTGGTTCATATTTCTTTAAGGGGGCCTGGTGTTTAAGATGGGAGTTTGGAGACCAATGTCCATTTGGTCTTCTCTTTCTACTTTGCCTCAAAGAGTTTCTCTTTGTACGTTCTTGCTCCTCTGATGTCCCTCTCTCCACAGTATTCTTGTTACTTGTTTGAACATTTTCCTTCGTGAAAGAGGACAGTGGAATGGAAGATTCTCTATTATGATTAAATCTCAGTCCTAGGTAGGGTCTTCGGAATATGACTTTCTCAATTCTCCACTTGCTTCCTTGGCTGTAATTTTGGGCCCAGTGTGCATTCATGCCCCTAACACAGGATGAAGCTTTTTTATTTTTCTATTTCCCTCTTCTAGCTACAAAGAGTTTTCATTTATGCCCTAAGGATGCTGTCATTGTCACTCCTGCCCCTTTCCCCAAACATTGAGGGTTTTGTTCAGTATGGGAGATGAGGGAAACAGATGAGATGCGCTGCTTCCCCCAAGTGACTGCTTTCCCCTCACCAGTTTTGCATTGATGGTTCTTAAGACTTTGTCTTTTTGTGTGTGTGAGAGCATCTGGTGTATGTAGAGAAAAGGGAACTGAAGGTGTGCATTTCCCAATTTCTGTGTCTATAAGGTTCTCATACCTTGTAAAGATCTCACACAGACTCTTGGATAAGGCAAAGAGGGAGGAATTTTCATTCTGTCTTCCCAGCCCTGCTTTGGCCTTCACCAGTTCACCACTTATCTTGGCTGAATCTTTTGTTGCTTTTAACTCAGGTAAGTGAGTTCTTTCATCTCCTCTCTCCCAGTAGGTGCCTGTTTCTCCTCAAATTCTGAGCCAGGTATTTGTTTTACCACTTCACTTCTCTGAGGAGTTCAAAAATTTTCATGAATTTGAAGCTACTTTAGCTCTTTTTCATTGTAAAGTTGGAAGTGATATTCCTTCCAGCTTTGACAGAAAAATACAAGACATCCTATGAAATTGGAATTTCAGATAAACAGTAGTTTTTTTTATTATATCTCATACAAAATTTAAAATTTTAGTGGGTGTTTCATACTTTTGTTTGCTAAAGGTAGCAACCATACCTTGACTTCCCTGAATCATAGTGTAAAAGTAGAAATTCCATCGTGTGTGTTTGTGTGTGTGTGTGTGTGGTGTGTGTATGTGTGTATGATGTTCTGTCACAAGGAAGTTCCATATATGAAGAACATTTTAAAACAAAAGACATTTTAAAAATGAAGCTGAAGTAAAATGTAATAATGAACAGAAAGGAATCAAATAATGGTGACATTTGAGGTTTCAGTGGAGAGGACATTATTTACTTGGATTTTATTTTATTTTTTTACCTCCCTGCTATCCTTCCATTCATACTCTATACACTGGACTAAAATTTCAGTCTAGTGAGCAGTTTCTTTTTTTTTTTTTTCATTTTTCATAAACAAAGTAATTTTTCTTACTTGGGGATCATTGAGTTCTGTGAGAAGTTGTTGATAGTTATGGATACTCTCCTGAGAAAAATTTGTATGGCATTCCTCAGAAGCTTCGTAAAACACTTTTCATGTATGATTTTTGAGGTTCTCATAACTTGTAAAGATCTTACACAAAATTTTGGATAAGTCAGAGAGGGAGGGATTTTTGAATGTTACCTCAGCTTATTAGTGTCATGTCAGGCAGTACTGAATTGTGCTCTGTATTATGGAATGTATGACAGCACATTGATTACTGTGAGATGGGGGCATTGTGGTCAAGGAGATACTTATTTTAGAAATAGTTTTATTTGGACATTATCTGTATGAGTCAATGACCTATTTGCATTTTTCTTTATTTCTGCATTTGATACAACTATCCATTACACAGAAGAGTGTTTTTCTTGAACTTTCAATATACAGCAAACATACTGTGAAGCTGAACTTGGATGATCCATCAGTGTAGACAGCCCTTTATTATTTTCAGTTGTGTTTTCTGTTCTGGAAGTTTTTCATTTATGTTCCTATTTCCATATGTACCACAAAGACATCTCTCCTCTTTCCATATATTTTAACAAACTAAAATATACTGGTGAAATGGGACAAGAAGATGTCATAGACACAGAAAGACATAACCTCACTCCATGGTTTTTTAAATTTCCTTTTCTAGACTGTGGGTTGGAAAAATACAGCTGGCCAGCTGGCCCCATTTTGATAATAAAGTTTTATTAGAACATAGCCACACTCATTTATTTATCTATTGTCTCTGGCTATTTTCACTATACAAGGGCAAAGTTGAGCAGTTGTGCTGAAACTATGTGGTTGGCTTATAATCCATATTTAGTGTCTGGCCCTTTAAGAAAGAGTTGGCTCTTTTAGACAAAGGACAAAGATAAGAGAAGAACAAATTTATACATGACCACAAGCTGTTGTGTAACTCATTTAGTTTCCACAGCAAGGTTGTTGCTATGTGAAAATTGCTCATTTATACTTAAATTCTTTAGAAGGCCCCAAGTTACCCTGAAAGGCTCAGAGGCAATTTCAATAGCCTCTTTAGGCTACTTTGGGAAATCTCCCCAATTCTCTCTTTTGCTTTCATCCCTCATTAGTCTTGGAATAAAAACCAAGTAGAGTTGAGAGCCAATCAACTTGGTTTGAGGGATAAAAGGGTTATCCCAAAAGAGTTATCTTCCAGAATTTAGAGAATTAGAAGTTTTATCTCAGCATGAGATCAGGAAGGGAAAGAGAGAGCTATGTAATCCAAGAGTAAATGCATTTTATTTAGGAATCTCTTTTATCATTCTTAGAAATTTTGCCAATGATGTTAAATGAAAACTAATTTTCTTTCTAAATTAGGAAATACTGAAGGAGACACTACATTTTTCTTCTTAAAGAATAGATCTGTGGAATTTCTTGAAAGGGCATTTGTAAAATGCTCTCTCTCTCTTACACACACAGACACAGACAGCTTTTGCAAAAAAATATTATCTGGATTCTGGGGCAAAGACCATCGGGTTAGGATCTAGGATTTAACCTTCTTTCTGCAGAGAGCTGTCAGACATTATACAAGCTCTGTAGGAACCAGTGCTGTTTGGGATGTTATCTGAAATGGGCTGGAGATCTTGGAGTTTAGTTGCAGTGTGTGCAGGTATCCAAATCTAGCCGTAATCAGAGGTGTTCTTTTACTCACATTTCTGTAAAAATGACGGAAAAATTAACTGGGATCCAAATCCACACTGTGAAATTAGCTTTAAAAAGTAGTTCCTGAAGGTTTCAGTGTACATGATAGGCTGATTCACTGCAAACACTTCAAGTCAGATGAATACATTTTGATCCAAGTGTACAGTGTATTTGAATTGGGACTGAGTATACATGCTGTTATGGCCATGTCTGCCAGAGACAATATTTGGCTAAACAGGTTTTGTGTCTTGGAGGTGAGAAATGGTATGAATAAGAGGTAAGAGAAAATGTGTAATAGTAGCCCAAATAAAAAGTGTGTGTTTACTGGAATATGCTAGAAATTTGTCTCAATATATAAGAAACAGAGAACATAAATATCTTAGCAGTTCCTTGACCCTGTAACACCATGATAAAAGGAAACGAAGTACCTTAGCTTGGGTTTCAAGTCCCCAACCAAAAGCAGAGCCTGAGATAAGGGCTTGAGTGCAGGGAATTTAATTTGCAAAATAAATTTTCTCTGAAGAGAGGTTAACTAGTTGGAGGGTAAGCAAAGAAGGATGCATAACTGAGTTGATCATTGTTGCAAGTAGCTGTCTTGATCACGTTGGGGCCTTCTGAGCATCTGTGTAGATTATTGGACAACAGAGGAGGGAAGATATTTCTATAGGCTCTTGTTCTTCACTTATCAGGAAGTGCCCCACAAGGAGTAACTTCCTTGCACTTCCAAGTCAAGGGTAGCAGATTTTACCACCCCAATATGCCTCTTTGGCATTAAGGAATGTATCGACTGATTACTTTGAGAAACTGCAAACAGAAAAGAAACTCTGAAAGCCAGAGTAGTAATTAGCATTTGTAAGAGAAATTTACATTAGAAAGGGGCATACACCTGGAAGAGAGCTATTACCAAAGATAACTTTTTGACCTGAGAGACTTATTTGCATTGCAGGGCAACATTTGTTTACCAAACATTTCCTCTTTTCACTTTTCCCCACCTGAAGCCCTAGACCTTATCCCTTTCCTAAGCTTAAGATGGTATATAAGCCTCAATCATCTGGCCGCTTTTAGAATCTCATATCTTTGTGGGGTGTACTAATTAAAATTATTTTTTTCTCTTGTTAATCTGTCTTTTACTACAAGGGAGTCTCAGCCACAGAACCTAGAAACGTAGAGGAAAAAATTATTTTTTCCTCCCCTATACGGGTTTGCTCATGTGAAATGCTGAGTTACTTCTCATGAGAGTCTTACACCTATAGTGTTAGAAGGCTCTGGGCACAAAGTAAGAAACAAATAGTACAACTAAGGTAAGCTGCTATCAGCTCACATCTGTGAAAAGCTGATTGCCATAGCAATAGGTGAAATGACAATGTACTATAAGAGTATTATGCAGGAAGTAGAAGGGTGTACTAGAGTTATATGTTGTTTGTAACAAGTTACTTCAAAACTTAATGGCTTGAAACAACAACATTTATTATTGCCATATCTGTAAATCAGGAACCAGGTAGGGTGCTTTCAGCTCAGTCTTGATCTTGGGTTGTCAGTTCAAGTCCTGCATTGGACTTGGTGTTGGGCATGAAGCTTACTTTAAATAAATGAATGAAGAAACAAAACATAAAAATAAATAAAGGTTGAACTATGAAAGATCTGCTTCCAAGTTCAGTCGCTTGGTAGAATTCAGTTCCTCCCAGGCTGCTGGAGTGTGGTGGAGCGTTGGAAGGCACATACTTAGAAGAAGAGGCTCTCACTTCACCTCCACTTTCTTAATGTCTTCATTTTTCAGTTCAGTTGTTGTTAAAAAATGGTCTCAAAGGAATTTCTCTTGTAAGTCATGATGAGGAAAAATGAGATCTAATCTCATTCTCTAAAAATAATATTACACCATTAATCTAAATATTGTCTCTTATATTGGAAATATAATGGATTTTTTTTCTCCACACCTCTAACGCTTATTTATACTTCACAGTGTACACTAAGTCTAGCCATAGGATGTTTTTTTATTTTTGTTTTTATTTAAGTAGAGTTGAAACATGTTACATTAGTTTCAGGTGTATAACTTAGTGATTTGAAAAGTTTGTGCATTATGCTGTGCTCACAAGTGTAGCTACCATCTGTCTCATTACATCGCTATTACAGTATCATTGACTATATTCCTTACTCTGTGCCTGTTATTCCTATGACTTATTCATTCCATCATAACTGGAAGCTGGTAACTTCCTTTCTCCTTCACCCATTTTGCCCAACCCTCCATCTCACTCTTCTCTGGCAAACCATCAGTTTGGTCTCTGTTTTTATAGGTCTGATTCTGCTTTTTGTTTATGTTTTAGATTCCACTGAGTGGACTCATATGGCATTTGTCTTTCTCTCTGACTCATTTCACTTAGCATAATTTCACTTAGCATAATAACCTTTAGGTTTAGGTTTATCCATCTCCCTATGGATAAAAAAAAAAGGATGAGATATCCTTTTTATGGCTATATGGTATCCCATTGTGTATGTATACCACACATTCTTTATCCATTCATTTATTGATAGACACTTAGGTTGCTTCCATATCTTGGCTATTGTAAATAATGCAATAAAACTAGAAGTACATGTATCTTTTTGAATTCGTGTTTTCATTTTCATTAGGTAAATATCCAGTAGTGGAATTACTGGATCAGATCACATTTTTATTTTTATTTTTTGAGGAACCTCCATACTCTTTTCCACAGTGGCCATACCAATTTATGTTCCACCAACAGTGAATGAGGATCCTTTTTTCTCTACATCTTTGCTAACACTTATTATTTCTTGTCATTTGGGTTTTAGTCATTCTTACTGGTGTAAGATGCCCCTTTGTGGTTTTGATTTGCATTTCCTTCATGATTAGTGATGCTGAGCATCTACGTGTCTGTTGGCCATCTGTATGTCTTCTTTGAAAAAATATCTCTTCAGGTCCTTAACCCATTTTTTTAACTGGATTGTTTGTTTTTGTGGTGTTGAATTATATAAGTTCTTTAAATATTTTGGATACTAACCCCTTTATTGGATATATTGTTTGCAAATATCTTCTATTCAGTAGATTGTTTTGTGATTATTTCCTTTGCTGTACAAAAGCTTTTATTTTGATGTAGTTCCAATAGTTTACTTTTGCTTCTGTTCCCCTTGCATTAGGAGACATAACTAGAAAAATGATGCTTTGGCCAATATCAGAGAAATTACTGCCTGCTGTTCTCTTCTTGAGTTTTTATGATTCAGGTCTCACATTTAGGTCTTTAATCATTTTGAGTTTATATTTTTGTGTATGGTATAAGATAGTGGTCCAGTTTTATTCTTTTATGTGTGGGTACACAGTTTTCCCAGAACAATTTATTGAAAACACTGTCTTTTCCCCATTGAATAGTCTTGACTCCTTTGTCATAGATTAATTGACCAGATAATTTTCAGGTTATTTGGGGTCTCTATTTTGTTCATTGATCAGTGTGTTTCTTTTTGTGCTAGTCCCATCCTGTTTTGATTACTATAACTTTGTAAGGTATTTTGAAATCTGAGCTTGTGATGCTTCCAACTTTGCCCTTCTTTCTTGTTCATATTCTTTTGGCTACTTAGGTTCTTTTGTGGTTCCTTACAAATCTTAGTATTATGGCTTCTAGTTTTGTGGAAAATGCTGTTGTTATTTTGGTAAGAATTGCGCTGATTCCATAGATTGTTTTGGACATTTTAACAATATTAATTCTTCCAGTCTAGGAGCACAGAAATTCTATCCTCAGTGTTTCATAGTTTTTGGAGTACATATATTTCATTCTTTGGTTAAGTTTATTTCTAGGTTTTTGGGATTATTATTTTTTTTTGGCACAATAGTAAATGTGTTGTTTTTAAAATTCACTTTGCTACTTTGGTGTACAGAACACTACCAATTTCTGAGTATTAGTTTTGTATCCTGACACTTTACTGAATTTATTACTTATAGTAGTTTTGTGGTGGAGTCTTTGGGATTGTCTATGTATAGAATGATGTTATCTTCAAATAGTGACTATTTCACTACTTCTTTACCAATAAGAATGTGCCCCTTCTTTTTCTTGTCTGACTGCTGTGGCTAGTATTACAGTGGAAAGAGTGGACATCCTTGTTGTGTTCCTGACCTTAGAGGGAAAGCTGTTAGTTTTCATGATTGAGTATGGTGTTAACTATGGGTTTTTTATATGTGGCCTTTATTATATTGAGGTATATTCCCTCTAACTCTGCTTGGCTGAGAGTTTTTTATCATGAATGGATGTTGAATCTTATCAAATGCTTATACTATTATTTATTGAGATCATCATATGGTTGTTATCCTTTGTTTTGTTAATACAGTATATTACATTGATTGATTTGTGAATTTTGAGCCATTCTGTATCCCTGGGATAAATCCTACCTAATCATGGTGAATTTATTAGTGCAAGTGGTTTGCCACTTTATTGTTGAGAATTTTTGTGTCTGTGTTCATCAGAGATACTGGCCTATGATTCTTTTGTGTGTGTGTGTGTGTGTGTGTGTGTGTGTGTGTGTGTGTGTGGTGTCTGCATAGTTTGGGTATGGGGATAATGCTGATCTCATAAAGGCATTTGGAAGTTTGCCTTGCACTCTATGTTTGGAATAGTTTAATGAGAATATATATTAACCCTTATTTAAATATATGGTTGAATTTGCCTGTGAATCCATCTGGTCCTGGACTTCTATTTTTTGGTAGTTTTTTTGATTGCCAATTCAAATTTATTACTTATATTTGGTCTCTTCATATTTTCTATTTTTTTTTCATGGCTTAGTTTTGGAAGGTTCTTTGTTTCTAGGAATTTATCCATTTCTTCTAAGATGTCCAGTTTGTTGACATATACATTTCTATAGTATTCCCTTGTAATCATTTGTATTTCTATAGTATCAGTTTTTACTTCTCTCTCCTTTCTGATTTATTTGGGTCCTCTTTTTCTTGATGAACCTGGCTAAAGGTTTGCCAATTTTGCTTATCATTTTAGGGAACCAGCTCTTGGTTTCATCGATGTTTTAATATTTATTTATCTTTTTAATCTCTCTGTCATTTATTTCTGCTCTGGTATTCATTATCCCCTTTCTTCTACTCACCTTGAGCTTTGCTTTTTGTTTTGTTTTTCTAGTTTCTTTAGATGTAAAGTTTAGATTGTTTGTTTGATCATTTTACTGTATTTTGAGGTAGGCCTGTATTCCTATATACTTCCTTCTTAAAACTGCTTTCACTATGTTCCATACACTTTAGATCATTGTGTTTTCATTTTCATTTGTCTCCATGTATTTTTTAAATTTCTTTTTTAATTGCTTCATTGAACCATGGTTATTTAGTATCATATTCAATCTCCATGTGTTTGTGCTTTTTCCAGTTTTTTATTCTCGTTATTTATTATTGGTTTCATATCACTATGACTGAAAAAGATGCATGGTGTGATTTCAGTCTTCTTAATTTTATTGCGACTTGTTTTATGGCCTAATATATAATCTGTTCTTAACCAGAGATTGTTTGTGATTTACCCAGCCTCTCCTCAGTTCTTGAGGCAATGCCCATGAGTTAACGAAGATGCTAATACAGGTTGTCCAGGTATGTTTCTAGCAACAGGAACCCTGAGCTGCCATTTGGTTCTCCAGAAGGAATATCAGTTATTATGGGCAAAGAATAAGACACTTTAGAAACCACTGATAAGGCCATGTATCTGAACAATAGGGGTTTGCTTGAATCCTTGCCTCCCATACTGTCCATAATTTTACCTTTCCAAAGCAGATGTGAGCATGCCACCTCCTTTCTAAGCAATTGTTTTGGATGGTATTATATCAGCATTAAAGTGAATACATTTGACCTATATGTACTCACATGGAAATACCTTCAAGATACATTGATAAAGTACATTACAAAATAATATGAGAAGATGATCTTATTAAAATTAAAATAAACATGGAAAAACCCTGGATGTAAACAGTGGAGGTTGTAATAATTGAATTTTCACCTTTTCCCTTGACTATTCTGAAATGTGAAATTTTTGTAGGTTCTGAATTACTTATGCAGTCAGAGTGAAGATATAACTAAAAAAACATCACAGTTGCCTAAACATTGTTTAACAGATAAATCTCAGCTTCTTCAGACAGGCACAAAACACACTTGTTGATATGACTTGCACTGAACCCTGATCTTATCTCTCATAATAACCTCTCTGCAAAGGCCACATTCTGGGTAGCAGAACTATTTCTTGAAGATTACATTCCCTCTGTCTGGAATGCCTTTTCTCTCTTGTTTACTAAATGAACTGCTATTTTTCCTTTAAAGCCTATCCCCAAAGGCATTACCTCTCTGAAGCCACTTCTGATTCCCTGGACTTAATCCTCAAAACTCCTTGGAAATGTTTTCTGCCTTTCTTTTTTTTTTTTTCTTTAATGTCCCTTATCCTGGTGTTTTAATTCTTCAATCTCTCTTCTTCTTGCTGGTAAACATAAAAATTCATATTTATCTTGAATGCCCCCTCTACAATTGGAGAACACAAATTTTCATATGTTTGGGTGTTTGTTTATATGTTTCTGTGTGCTCTGTGCTACTATGTTAAAAGCCAGTTAGCTGTAGTGATACAAATAAGACTAGGTGACAAAACTATAACTTAAGCATTAAATATTTTTCTATACTTCTAAATTGTCTTTGTTGTTGGATTTGTTATTTGGAATTGGAATACATTTCTAGAAGTAAGTTTACATGAAAAGAGAGTAAAGAATAGGCAAAATGGTAAAATATAAAACCAAACAGGTCTAGTGTATGATCCAAATGTGATTTTAAAGTCTTACTGTGCTCTGAAAATTCTTTTCATTTAACAATTCTGGATACATATATGTAAATATATATAGTTTAAATTTTAGTTAATTTTCACATAAGAAATTGAAGGCATGGAAGAGAGTCCTGGATTCTGTTTCAGTAAACCAAGCTGACAGCTATGGTCTGATCCCAGAGCCTTAAGGGCTCAAGTGCGATAAAAAACAGCCCAACTTGAATCTCAGACCATGAGTGACTTTGCCAAGCTACATGTTAACAGCATGCTCCATTGGGTTTATAAACTGCCCCGACTTGGCACACACTGGGGTCAGTTTTATTCTTAGTCTGTTAACACTTCAGTGTCATGTTTTAGAATAATCCAAAATATTATGCTTAATAAGAGCTACACAGTCTATGCAGTGGTTCACTGGGTAATAGCATCTCCCAAATGACATGGGTATGTCCATGTTATCATTATCATTCTCCCCATGGCATTATAAATGTTTCAGAGATAGCAAACAGAAATTCAGAAATAGTGTCCATCCTAAATATTAAATAGTCGTTCTCTTAGGCTAAATTCACTGTTGCTTCAACAACCAAAAATCAGAATTGCTAACTTTTAAAACTTCTCAAAATATTAGCATAGAAGGAAGTCTACAGTTTCATATTCTGAGCTTGAACAGAGTGAAGAGAAGTATCTAATTTGGCCAATGGCTGCCAGTGATACACAGTGGTTAACAGGATCCTAATGTGGAGATGTATAAATCAAGACAAAGCAAGAATTGGAGGGAAATGGAGCAATTCCTCATTAACAGCTAAGTGCCAATAAAAATGAAAAATCAAAATGAAAATGAATCAAAAGGAAATTATCTGCCTATAAAAATTACAAGGGAAATACAGACTATCTGCTAAATCATAGTGTCATTTCTTTATACTCAGCTCTCCATTATGGATGAAAAATAGTCCAATTATACTAAAACTTGTCTTGGAAAATCTAAGTACCTATGTTGGTTATTTTTTTGCATGCCAGCTCCCTGCCTAAGTACATTTTCTGCTGTTCTCTACTCTACTTTGGACTACAAAACACTGACCTGTAAGCACTCTGGTCTCCTTGATAAATGGCCTTGACCAATTACAGGTACCAACAAGAGATAGGGCAGCATAAGAAAGGGAGGACATTTTTTCCCTGCATTCTGCCTACTTTGGGCTTTTATTTTTCTCCTGGCATTGGGTGCACTCCTCTACCACTAGAGGACCTACCAGATGACCCTCCCTCTCTGACTCTTTCTCTCATTGGACTTCTCAATGCTAATGTCTCTCCTGCTTCTTCAGGTCTATATACATGATAATGGCTTCCTGTGTTGCTAGTTCCTGGGGGATTCCAACATCATTTTGGGCTTCTTCGTCCTGCCTATATTTTTGTGAATGGTGTTTTATTAAAGTCTGTTTAATCATGTGAGTTGAATTTTATTTCCCCATAGGAATTCAATGATACAGTTCCTTTCTGAGCCCTGAGAAGTAGTTAGACTTACTACTGAATCATAAAGACACCTGATTTTCTATCCTTAGCCCCCCTTGCTCATGCTTCTGCAAATTGGCATCAACTGTGGAAGAAAATGTGCTGTAGATTGTAAATATTCCACTGAAATTCTGATGAGTTCTAATCGTAGTGCTGCTTTCATCAGCAAACCACATGCCAGTCTTGCTCAGTGCTGATCTTATATACAAGCTAGTTGGACAGTGGTCATCTCAAGGGGTTGCGAAGGGCACTGTTGGATGTATAGATAGAGCTTGTATTAGGAGGTAGTATTAGGAGGGATGGTGACACGCTATCCAAGGTGAGAGAAGTGTATGATGAAATTTTTCTCTAGCTCACACTGATACTTAAAAATTTGATTGACACTTCAGAGAGAGTACACAGTCTTACTGCTGGACGGAGTAGAATTCACACAATCCACTGACTTGACTTCATAGACTGGAAAACTGAAAGAGAAATTAAGTTACTCTCCTAAGGCTAAATAACTGCTTAGTACAGAAACAGGTCTAGAACTTAAACTCCAAGCCTGTACAGATCTCCTTGTACTCACTATGCTGTTCAATTAGACCTTCCTGTGATCTTGTACACGTATGGACTATGATGCAGACACAAAAATGTGCCAAAGTTAGTAGTAAAAATAATTTATATTGATCAAGAGAAAAATAATTAGGAATTGGTCTTTGTTTAAATCAATCATTGGATTCTAGATTTATCATGGGATAGGAGATATAACCTCAGTTTTATATTCTTACTATATTTTAAAATGGGTTCTGCTGAGGAAGAGAGGGAGAGAAGACAGAAGGACCATAGGGAGGGAGGGAAGATATTAGTTTAAGACTAAACTTCCTAAGAAATTTTTAAAAAATGCCTACGTCTTACATATTAAATTATTTCCTCTGTCAAGTAGACATTATCACTCATCCATGATGAAACATCCTGAGTTTCTTCATGAAACCGGAAAGCCCTGCCTCATTCAAAATGGTCTCAAAATATTAAGTGGTCATCCTTTCATTTGAGGTGTGTACACCCAGCCATAAGTTTTCCTTTACATTTATTTAAGTTTTCCTGTCCATTTGTGGAAATAATAAACCTATTTTCCAGTATAATACACATTCCCTTAAAGTCTAAGCTGTATCAAATGTGATTAGTTCATGGTTTGGAATCAGACAGCTGGGTCTTAGGCACCCCCTCTGGCATTTCTAACTAATTATGTGACTTTGGGAAAATACCAAGCCTGTTTGAGCTTCAGGTGCCTGCCTTGTTAGTCAACTGGGGATGATCATAATAGTAACTAGTTTTTAAGGATGTTGAGACCAGATTTTTAGAAGTATAGTTATTTTTTTTAAATTTTTAAGTGTCTTATTTATTTGAGAGAGAGAGAGGGAGGGAGGGAGAGAGAGAGAGAGAAAGAGAGAGACAAAGAGAAAGAGAGAGACAGTGTGAGCAGGGGAGGGTCAGAGAGAGGGAGGTACAGAATCTGAAACAGGCTCCAGCCTCTGAGCTAGCTGTCAGCACAGAGCCCAGTGTAGGGCTGGAACCTACGAACCGTGAGATCATGACCTGAGCTGAATTTGGATGCTTAACTGACTGAGCCACCCCTAGAAGTATAGTTCTTAATGCAGTGCCTGGAGCATAGTGCATGTGCAATATAGGATAACTATTGTTGGTGAGAAAAATGATTTATAACTATAATCTTCCCTCCTCTCATTTCTTTTTAAATGTTTAATTTTGATGGAGAGAGAGAGAGAGAGAGAGAGAGAGAGAGAGAGAGAGAGAGAGAGAGAATGTGCCTGATGGGCAGAGACAGAGGGGGACAGAGAGATTCTGAAGCAGGCTCCTGTGCTGTCAGCACAGCAGAGAACCTAATGTCAGGCTTGAACTCAGGAACCATGAGGTGATGACCTGAGCCAAAGTCAGATGCTTAACTGACTGAACCACCCAGGTGCACCCTTTCCCCCTACCTCTTAATTTCCCAATTAATAAGAAAAAAAGTGAAATCCTTGCTGTAGAAAATATTTCATTACAGATGTGGTATCTAGATCACATAATTACTGATAATTTAACTTTAATTTCATACTTCTACACAAGTAATAGAGGACAGATTGCATACCTGTTTAGATTAACATTTTTTTTTACTGTATCAAAAATCAAAGAGTCCATTAAAAATGTTATCCAGAGGAAATTACCTTTACCTCCTGTGGCTATGGAGCCCTTTGTGGGAATTTTTTGTTTGTTTGTTTCTTTTTTCCTGAAACTAATTCTGTGGTTTAATTTATTTTCATCTTGTATTGAGCATTTTAAAGGCTAACAAGAAAATTGTCTAAAAATAAAAATATTGGTCCAGAAGATTGAAGGGCATATTTGTCTACTTCAAACTATATTCTTTCTCTCTTCCCACTATATATGCTAAGTAAATAAAAGTTTTACCTTTTTTTCTTTTGGTAAATATTCAACATAATGAATTTATTTTTTTTTCCACTTTCAACAGACTAGATAAAACTAAAACAAGACCTAACTAACATAACTAAAGCCATTTCAAAGATAATTTTCCAATCATTACCAGTTACCATGGAAGTTTCAAAAATCACCTTTGAGTGCCCCTTTTTAAAATTATTGATAATTCTTCATTTGTTAATCATAACAATCAATAAGACTATTTCAAAACACTATCAGTAACATAAAATACTCATTTTATTTTATTTTTTTAATTTCATCATGAACAATTTTAGTTTGTGCTCCTGGAACACAAATAAGTTCCATGTATAATCTCTAAGCAGACTGGCCTCTTCTGGTTGGTCAAATCACCAAGTCAGTCCTTCATTCCCAAGACATCTCATGAGTCTCCTACCATATTTTTTTAGCTCTAACTTCACCATTATTCCTAAATAATTTCTAAATTTGTACATGTCAGTGTATAGCATCTCTATTATATCTTTACATATTAATAAGAAATACTCTTCTCCATCGAAGATAAGCATGGAATTATTGATTGCTTTTATATGAGAAAGAGCTAAACTTTCTCCTTAGGTTCAGCCAGTGGGGTCTGAACCCTTTGAATCACCAATAGTTTCAGCAAGGATTAGGTTCCATTACCAATAACAAAATATTCAAACAAAAGCAGCTCATCATACACAAGTAATGAGATGTCCAGGAGGGCATTTTCTGGCTTGTTTCAGTACCTCTTGGATGTGTTGGCCGAGATTTCTAAGATTCTCTTTCATTTCTCTCCATGAACCCAAGATGAATGCTGGAGATACTGTTAAAATTTTCATTTCCTGGCAAAAATGTTTTATCTAAAATGCCACTAAGTACATTCTGCTTATATCTCATTTGTCATTTTATCTGTAAGGGACTCAGAAAAATAAAGTATTTGTAAGAAAAAAGAAGGGAAGAATAAATAGGTATTAGTTTAGAAACTAGTGTTTCTGCCTTCTCGTTCAGCCTTAGATGATATTAATTGTTCTGTTCCCACCCTCCATGGATAGAATTCTACAAGAGCCTTTATGCAAAGTAATTTCCATATTTTACATTATTCTTACATATTTGTTTTCTTAACTGAACTCTATTGCCTATGTTTATAAGTTTATGTAATCCTCAAAACGTTCACAAACAAAACAAAAATAGAACTTTGGGAACCAAATGGATCTACTGTATTAGATACTATGTGTGCAGTGGGAAATAGTGATTAATCTGGATACCCAACAGATTGCTCTACTGAGCCCTCAAAAATCTACTTAGAGTTGGAGGGGACAATCACAACTGCTTGCATCTCCTGTTGCTTCTGCTTCTTCTGATTTGACCCTGTTTGCATGTGTTTTGGGTTAGCTTGGCTTTTGCGTGTCTGGTAAAACAGACTGCAATTCTTGAGCTCTATGGAGGGGTTGGATCTCTCTCAAGTTGTCAAATTCAAGCCAATGAGTATACATCCATGAAAGAGCCAAAACTAATTCTAAAGTAACAAGAAAAATATTTAAATAATTTCCAAGTGTCAGAAAACAATATCACATACTTAAAATTCATTGTTACAATGAGATTTGGGGTAGTCCAGGTAAAATGGGAACTAGATCATTAACATCAGGAAAACTGAACTGCCTGGATGCAGTTAGATGCAGCATTAGCCATACTGGCTTTATGTAGAGCTATGTGTAATGCTGACTGAGGCTGTGTGATAAGACAAACATTCTCCTTATACAGTAATTTTTAGCTTTTCAAAACTGTAGCAGTTGAAGTCCCTGATTCACTGACAATGTCCTGATACATGTAACAACAGTAAACTACATCATAATGGTGTATATAGTTCTATAACTTATGGGAGATTTTAGGGACTTTTCATTGGCTTGCCTTTTGATGTATCTCTGTTACTTCCATGAAATAAGTGAATGATATACTTTCCTATCTAGAGTTCTCTTGCAGACCTCTTAGTCATTTATTCCATAGATCAGTGCAGTTCAATGAACATCATTGTGCTCACTGGAAAAGATCCATTCCTGCCCTCAAGAAGCTGTCAGTAATAAGTAAGTGATGCTGGTCATCTTTCTCACAGATATATGACTCTAGATCTCTGAGTATCCTAGTTTCTTTAGTAAAAATTTTTTGAGAATGTAGTTATTCCTTTGAGTTAGAAAAGTTAGCTATCACTATCACATGTTAACTTTTAAGGTAACATGATTTAAATTGTTTTTAGCACATGAAAAGCTGTTTAAAATTCTTAGCTATTAGGGAAATGCAAATTAAAATCTGAACACACTAAAATATCAACAGTTTCTATTAAAATTTTTTAATGTTTATTTTTGAGAGAGAGAGAGAGAGAGAGGGAGAGAGAAAATGAGGGACGGGCAGAGAAAAAGGGAGACACAGAATCCAAAGCATGCTTTAGACTGAGCCCCATGGAGGGCTCTAACTCACGAAACCTGAGATCATCATCTGAACTGAAGTTGTATGTTAAACAGACTGAGCCACCCAGACTCACCAACAGCTTCTGTTAGATCCATCAAAGAAGTAAGGTCATAGGAAAAACTGCTGCGCTCCAGTTTTGGAGAAACAGACAAACAGATACAGATAATTACAACTTATTGGAGCAGCTTTCCACAGTCAGAAACTTCTCAGGGACTCGATGCCAGAATAAAAATACCTGAACTAATTGACTAACTGCTGGAGGCTCAGTGTGGGCAAGTCAGAGTTAAAAAGTCTTACACAACCCATTGGAGGGATGCCCCAACAGTTTTGTGAGTTTTACTTCCAGTTTCTCACAGTGCATATCAGAGAAAAATCCCCTCACACTTCTGTCAGGAGAAAGGGAAAAGTAACTGTTTTGAAATAGACATAAAATTCTGTTCATAACAAGGCTTGTCCGCAGGAGAAACTATATTTTCAATGCCTAGCCTGCTGAGATTTTATCAGAGGCTATAAAACTTGTAGAGGGTAATATAGTAGAAAACCTAGATGACTTTGGGTATGCAATGACTCTTGAGGCACAGTACCAAAAACATGATCCATGAAAGAAATAATTGATAAACTAGACTTCAATCAGTTAAAATCTTCTGCTCTGTGAAAGACAATGTCAAGGAATATTCAAATAAGCCACAGATGGGGATAGAATTATTTGCAAAAGACACATCTGATAAAGAAGTTTTAACCAAAACGTACAAACAACTCTTGAAGGTCAACAATGAGATAACAAAAATCTCAATTAAAAAGAAGGCAGGGGTGCTGGGTGGCTCAGTTGGCTAAGCATCCAACTCTTGATTTTGGCTCAGGTCATGACCTCAGGTCATGAGTTGGAACTCCGTGTTGGGGCTCTGCGTGGAGAGCACAGAGGCTGGTTAGGATTCTTGGTCTCTCTCTGTCTCTGTCCCTTTCTCCTCTTTCTAAAAAAATAAATAAATAAACATCTAAAAAAATGGGGGTAAAAAATCCTTAACAGAAACCTCACCAAAATAGGCATATGAAAAGATGGGCCATGTCATAGGTCATCAGGGAAATGCAAATAAAAACAACAATGAGATACTACCACATACCTATTAGAATGGCCCAAATCCAAAGCACTGCCAAATAAATGTTAATGAGGATATGGAGCACCAGGAACTAATTTGTTTTTGATGGGAATGCAAAATGGTACAGCCACTTTGGAAGACAGTTTGGCAATTTCTTGCTATGCGATGCTGCAGTTTTACTCACTGGTATTTACCAAAATGAATTGAACAATTATGGCTCCAAAAAAACAAAAAACAAAAAAAAAAAAACCTGTGCAGGGATATTTATAGAAATTTTATTCAAAATAGCCAAAATTTGGAAGCAACCAAGAGGTCCTTCAATAGGTGAATGGATAAACTGTAGTACATCCAGAAAAGGAAATGCTATTCAGTGTGAAAAATAAGCTATCAAGAAAGAAAGGAAGAAAAGAAAAAGAAAGAAAGAAAAGAGAGAGAGAGCAATAGAGAGGGGAAGGGAGGGAGGAAGGAAGGAAGGAAGGAAGGAAGGAAGGAAGGAAGGAAGGACGGACGGACTACCCAGTTAGGAAAAGACATGGAGGTAACTTAAAAATGCCTATTTCTAAGTAAAAGAAGCCAAACTGAAAAGTGTACATAGTATATGATTCCAACTGTATGACATTGTGGTAAAGGTAAAATTATAGAGACAGTAAAAAGGTTATCGGTTGCCAGGGGTTAGGGAGAGGAAGGGTTGAATAGACTAAACACAGATGAACTTCAGGGCACTGAAACTGTTCTGTATGATACTACACTGGTGGTTATATGTCATTATTACATTTGTCAAAACCATGGAGCATACAACACCAAGAGTGAACTGTGATGTAATCTGTGGACTTTGGTGATAACTATGTACCAATATAGGTTTATCAATTGTCACATATGCACCACCATGGTGCATGTGTCCAGTCAGGGACGTTGTGTGTATGTAGGGACAAAGGATATATGGAAACTGTACTTGCCATCCAATTTTTCTGGGAGCCTAAAACTGCTTGAAAAAAGAAAGTTTACTAGTGAAAACAACCCCACACTGAAATATCACTACATGCCTATCAGAATGGCTAAAATAAAAAATGACAACTGTACATGCTGTCAAGAATGTGAAAAAATTGGATCACTTATACATTGCTGATGGTAATGTAAAATGACACAACTATTCTGGAAAACAACTTGGCAGTTTCTCATTAAACTAAATATGCAATTACCATATAATCCAGCAGTTGCACTTTGCACTCTTGTCTGTTTTTCCCAAAGAAATGAGACTTACATTTGCACAAGAACCTGTATACAATGTTTATAGCAGCTGTTTATTCATAGCAGCCCCAAATTGGAAACAACTCAGATGTTTTATAATAGGTGGATGGTTAAATGCACTGAAGTAGATCCATACCATGGAATATTACTCGGTGAGAGCACTGAGAACAAGATGTTAATGCAAGCAGTAATCTGAGTGAATGTCCAGAGAATTATGCCAAATGGAAAAGCCTATCCCTAAAGGCAAGATATTGTATAATTCCATTTATATAACATTCATGAGAGGAGAGCAAATTAGTGGCTCTCAGGATTTAAGGAGGGAGTAAGGTATGAGGGAAGGATGCAGCTGTAAAAGGACGACAGGAAGTACAACAGGATGGAAATGTCCTGTATCTGACTGTATCAACATCAAGATCCTGGTTGAGATATTGTATTATAGTTCTGTTAGATGTCATTGGAGAGAGTATTAGAGAAACAGTACACAGGATCTCTGCGTGCAGGTAAATCTATAATTATGTTAAAAAAGGCTTAGGGGTGCCTACGTGGCTCACTTGGAGTATTTGACTTTCATCTCAGGTCATGATCTCATGGTTTGTGAGTTTGAGCCCTGCATCAGGCTCACTGCTGTCAGCTCAGAGTCTGCTTTAGATCCTCTGTCCCCCTTTCCCTCTCTGCTCATATCCCATTCATGCTCTCTGACAAAAATGAATAAATTAAAGTAAAACAAAATAAAAGGCTTAAATAAATAATGTAAAACCAAAAAAAAAAAGCTGATTAAAACTTTGCAATGTGTTTCTTAAAAAACAACAAAGGGCACCTACGCGACTCAGCTGTTTGAACTTCCGACTTCAGGTCAGGTCATGATCTCATGGTTCATGAGTTTGAGCCCCACATTGCACTCACTGCTGTCAGCATGGGAACCCACTTCTGATCATCTCTCTCTTTCTCGCTCTGCCCCTCCCCTGCTCATGTTCTCTCTCTCAGAAAATGAATAAACATTTAAAAAGAACAACAGAAAACCCACAACTGTTCTCAGAAGCGATTTGCCTTTTTTTTTTTTTAGTCCAAAGGCTACAGGCTTTCCTTTTCGAGTCCAGTTATCTTAAGAAAAAATAAGTAAATGAAAGGAAAGCATTTTCATGTCTAGCATGTTGATTAAGTAGATCACAACCCCTTCATGAAGTAAGTGGAACTGTTACAAAGCCAGCTTTCTATAAAAGAATACTTCCAAATTGGGAAAATGTATCATATGTATTAGTACATTAAAATAGAACTAAAGATACACAAATAGTATAGAATATATTTTAATGTCCATGAATTCATTGAGCAAGTCTTGCATATTCAATAAAAAATGCACCAAGCTACTTGTGCCATGCACTGGGGATAAAATGGTGAGCAGAAAAATCACCTCATGGAACTCACAGTATATTGATACATGGATTCCTTTCCTGTAGCATCATTATATTCAATTTTTCAATAAGTATTGAGTACTGATTCTATACTCAGTACTCTGAAAAGTTTCCTGTGGGATCCAGAGGGTATATTTTATGTAGTTTGTGACCTTAAAGTGATTATAATTTGGGTGGAGGGACAAGACTCATGAACACATAATAAAAATCAGAGAATAGTAGACTATAGGGTATATGTCTGCCTTGTTATAAGTTTTCACATCTTAGACATGACTCTGAATGGGTGTGGGGAATGGCTAACCCTGCTGAGCGTCCCAGACACCTCACAGGTCAGTAGTGGCAGAGGGAAACAGAATCTCCCACAGTTGACTCTTGGTCTGAGTTTCTCTCTATAGCCAATGCCTCACTGATTCTTAAAAACTAGTTTTATTGTTTGAGCCATCTTTGCTGTGATGGTGTACCCCCGCCTCTCACTGACACTAGTATTTCATCTCAATGTGGCCTGTGCACTTTCTGAATTTGAACTGGCCGAGCCTGAGCCCAGCTTCCCTGCAGCATGTTTTTCTCCCTTTCCAAAATAATTGGTAAAAGCATTTGACCCCTTTTATGTGTTGGTGACACCACAGAACACATTAATACCCTCTCGGTAAGTAAACCTAAGGACAGCCTTGGAATTCTTTTTCCAGCCTTGGAATTCTCTAGTGGCTGATAAAGATATTCCCTGAAGCAGTTATGACAGCCTGGAGAGGCACAAGCTACAGGGAATGATGTGTTTGCACAGTGACATATGAAAGGGAAGTCTTTCATTTAACGGTGCAGAAAATGACACATGTAGGCAAGGGTAGGACACTGCTGGTAATGCCATTAAAAAACGTTGGTATATACTTTCAGATATAGAGCATTAGTGCTTGGCACAGCCATCACTATACATTGGAGAGAAAAAGATGACATAGTTCATTTTATAGTTTCTATGTATCCTTTCTATGTAAGGGAGTAAGAGGCAGTTGCCTCCATGTCTGTTAAGCACTGCATGAACCAAGACTTTCTCATTAGCCGAAAAAGACACGATTTCTATTGGCTCTAAGGATCCTAAGCACTTTCACATACTTCCATAACTCCCAATTCCATGAAGACCATAATTTTTTGGACATTGTTCAGTGAATGGGTGGAAATTGTTTGCAATGAGTCTCACTCAGCAACTCAGAGTGAACCGCTCTGTGTTCTGTTTTGTCCTAGTCTATGGAATAAGTCTTAATAAAACTCACATGCCTAGGAACTGTGGTTGCCTGTGAAACGATTTCATCCAACAATGAAATATTTGGATTGGCTGCCGTGGACTACCAGCTGGCTAAACATTGGTAAAGCTGGGCGTATTGAAATGGCGTCATTAGTAGAAGTTGGCATACAGTTCACCGAGATACAACACTATAACAAGACTGTGTCTGGCAAATAATGGGAAATATTGTAAGAGGGAAGGTGAAGCCTCAAGCCTACAACATTCATAAAGTGCTTTGCAACTGCAAGTGGATTTTCTAAACAGTCATTTTTCTCCCTTTTGAAAAGTTTACTTGTATATCCAACATCATGATACCCTGATAAAAAAGGAAAATTTTCCTTTAAGGAAACAATGGTGGTTTGTTAGGGGGCCCAGACCAAATTTCCCAAGAGACCGTCTTACTGTTATTGTTTAAGTCATACTGACCTGGGGTTCAGAAAATGCAATCTCAGCAGCAGGCTTTATTCTCTTTACATGTTCGCTGTCTCCCATGACAAGCCTTTAGGGTTACAAAAAAATGTACATTGAAAACGCTCAGTTTGTTTTTCCTGAAGTTCCTATAAAATGTCAGTATCTTTGAAGGGGTTCTCCTTGAATTGAACTCCTGAGGTTGGAGATTTACCAGGTTGATTTAGGAGTTTGAAATCCTGCCGTGTTTCCATAAAATGAGGATTTACAGTTCATAAATATAATGACAAAAGTGTGAAGATACATTTTTGTTCTTGAAAAACTATTGGAACAAAGTTACTTTTCATTAAAAAAAAAAAAAACAAGCACTGCCATTTCCTTCAGACTGAAATTTATTCTAGCTATGTGAAGTGGCTTTTTATTGCTCCTTGTTTAAGATGGTCTCTCCTCACCACCCCCAACCTGCCTGCCTCACCATCCCCCACTTCATGAGGAGCCTCTTAATTCCCTGGGGTACACAGATGGAGAGAGTTGAACTCTAGGACATTTAACCAGTGACGAGCAGAAAGAAATGAAAGGCAAATGTGTGGTAAGGTAGAGCATTTTCCTTCTCTTTGCCTCATCCTGCCTGGGTTCAGCTTCCAGATCATTACAGTCTGGTTCTAATACTTACTCTCAAAATTGTTAGTTTCATTCTTTTTCGCATATGGCAGCAAATGACTGGGTTATTAATTGACATTAAATTTTCTACTCTGGCTAACTTTTTGGAGAAAGGAAAATATGCCACGCTCTGGCCTTAAGTGACTTATAGGGAACAATAAGGAGATTGTGTCACTAATGGATCTTCTCAATAGATGATAGAAGTGGTGTGAGACTAATACTTGCATATTTCTGCAGAAAAAAAGGCCTGGGTTGAATAATAGCAATGTATTCATGAGCCTGGGAGAAATCTCTGGACTTTCTTTCAATTTAGTTGTAAATTGAATTGACATGATTTCCAAACTGAGGGTAAATGTTGTAGCTTACCTTGAGGTTAAAGAAAGGACAGCCTTTCTTTCTTTATCCTAATTTGCTTACTTTATCCCACTTCTTAGAAAGGGAGACTCATGGCTCCATTCTGATGTGACTAAACATTTTGTTCCATAAAATTCTAGTAACCCAGGAGGGCGGGGAGAGTGTTTGGTCCCCCCACCCCCTTGATATTCTTGTTCGTAAGTGAGAAAGTATGTTCTAGTCCTGGATTCACCACTGACCATAATTTATTGGTCAAGCTGGGACGCTTTGAGGGTGAAAGGCATGTAATCCTTATACCAGGACAATAGACATGAACCAAGATTGTCTCTGGAAAACTGGGATACGTGGTCATTCTAACCACTTACTATGTGTTTGGGCAAACTAATCCACCTCCTCAAAGTTCTAGTTCCTCATCTATAAGTGAGAAAAATGATAAGTTTTCTATATTCTAGGATTACTGTAAAACTATAATGAAATAATATATGTACAAGAACTTTGTGAACTGTGAACTAGGAAGCCATATACAGTACAAGTGAAATCATCATAATAAATCCTATTAGCTGAAGCTGGAGAAAACTCTCAGAGAACATCTCTCTATGTCTTCTGGGACTTGAGCAGAGATTTGAAAGCAACAATTGTGGATGTAAACCCACATAAGATTGGGGTTTCTAAGGGAATTTTTTTTAATGTTTATTTATTTTAGAGAGAGAGAGAGAGACAGAGAGACAGAGACAGGATGTGACCAGAAGAGAAGCAGAGAGAGAGGGAGACACAGAATCTGAGACAGGATCCAAGCTCTGAGCTTTCAGCACAGAGCCCAACATGGGCTTAAACCCATGAACTGTGAGATCATAACCTGAGCTGAAGTTAGATATTCAATTGACTGAGCCACCCAGGTGCCCCTTTAAAGGAATATTGACAGAACTAAGTTAAATGGGCTGTTTTTTATAGTCTTTTCTGTTAAACCAATATAATTTTTAGTAAGCAGACCATAATGTGAGAAGAGGATTGTGTTTGGAGAAGTACTAAGAAATGTTGAGGATCCTGATGACACACTTAGACAAAGCTGTATCTTTTTATATTTAGAATCTGACCTGAAAAATAAAAGTCTGACATTTTAAAGAATTAACTTTGGTGTAGATTAAAACTCAAGGACTCTTAGTCCTTCTCATGTTGTAATTCGATGGTTTTTTGGCCTAATTTTGCTGATCAGCCTCAGGCCCTCCATCTCATTGTGGGTTTTCTGCAGGATGAAAAGAAGTCAGGATGACTTCTATACAGCTCCTACCCCCAAGCCTATAACTGTGTTCATGGTCCATGTAGCCCAAACCCCCTCAACCATCTGCTCAGCCTACTGGTTATAGTTCTCTATTAAGCAACTGGAAGTCGGTCATAAACAAATACCTTCTGTTGGCTTACATGACCATGACCAAGAAACTTCAACTGGCAGTTTGAGGTCATACAAGACGTTTGACTTTTGTATGTTTTTGAAACAAATTCAACTCATAACCACTACCATATAAGCACTATTTATGGTTGTTTAAATAATATTAATGCAAGGTCATGGATAGCTACACACAAATAAGGAGGTTATTTTTACTTTTTTGCCAAATAAGAAGGCCCTAACTCTGTAAGCATCCCTTTAAGTCATTCAGCAGATATCTTGTGACATCTGTTAAGTAGGAAACTGGGCTAGTTAAGTGATCAACAAAAATTTGTATGCCTTCTTCGTAGAAAGAGCTGAGTCCTAGGAAGCCACTGTCCATTCTAGGATCTTGATTTTCTGCTACACCTGGCAGAGGTAGAGACCATGAAACATTAGTGGATGTGAAGTATTTTCCTTCAGTCTCATCCCCGTATATTGGTGAATTAGAATATCTCTGAGTTCCTGGAACAGGGAGGGTTCCATACGGTGAAAAGAGCAGATCCTGAATAACTATATGAATGGCTACTAGCCAAGGAAATTAATGGGAGTGAGAAATACAGCTTTGTTGTGTTAAGATTTGAGGGGTTATCTATTAGAGAAACTGGTGTGATGTTAAGTAATGCAGCTACGCACTGGGATTTCATTTGTAATCTATTTATTTCCCAAAATATTTGAGATGACCTACTAAGAATACATACATTTAAATAAATACGAAAAAAAATGGGAAAACAAGAATTAGAATATAAGCCGAGAGCAATGGCAGTTTAGAGAAGATATATTCATGCTATACATAAATATAAAGTTGAGCCACAGATTTGGCTCTTGACTTCTTGGAAACCAAAGCAATTCTAAAAATAAATTTTAAAAAATTTAAATGTTTATTTATTTTTGAGAGAGGGAAAGAGACAGAGTGTGAGCAGGGGAGGGGCAAGGAGAGAGGGAGACATGGAATCCAAAGCAGCTCCAGACTCTGAGCTGTCGGCACAGAGCCTGATGTGGGACTTGAACCCATGAACCATGAGATCATATCCTGAGCTGAAGTTGGATGCTTAGCCAACTGAGCCACCCAGGTGCCCCTAAAAATAAATTTTAAAAGTATATGACTCATATTGTTCATAGGCAAAAGCATACCAATTTCTGACATAAAGCAAAAAATGTCCTGACACTTCAATTTGAAAAAAAATATATTTGATAGAATGTCATATAAAAAATACCAAGTTAATAGTGAATAATGTCCTCAACCACATCTCTTCGTAAGTATAAATAGTGACATTTGTAGAGAAATTTCTTGTAGGCTCTTGGTATCCATCACAGGGCACCTTGCCAATGTGGTTATGGTAGTGGTGGCTAGGTACAGAGATAAATGAAACCTATACCTTGAACTGGAAAAACTTAGTTTCTATGGGATAGATAGGTTGGTTACACAGTAAATGAAATACAGAGTGATAACTACTGAAAGATAAGTGTTAATCACCATATTTTAGACAGTTCTATAAAGCTTTCTTTTTTTCCAAGAAGCTGAAAAGAATAACAGCCATGTTTTTGTTGGTTTTATTTATTTTGTTTTCAAAGATAAGAATATGGGACTTTCTAGATATAGAATTACTCCTAAGGTGGCAACTCAAAAGTTTCTAATTGCTGTCTCTGCAAACAGGCCTGAGGGAACATGAGGAGGGGTAGGCAGAAGCTGCTAAAAGTTATGGGCTTTAGATCATGTAGTTTTGGGGCTGAATTCCGGCTCTTAAATTTATTAGCTGCATAACCTGGATGGGTTCCTTCAATCTCTCAGCCATATTTTGCCGTAAAATGAGGTAATGATTTCTAACTCAATGATAATGTATGTGGAGAGTCTGATAGATCATCTGATCACAAATATATCCAGTCACTTACATTCTTCTCTGGATAAAAGTTGATAAACTAAGCTTTACTTCCATATTTTCCCAAAACCTGCTTTCAACTTCTTTTTAGAGGAAAGAAGTGAATGGCAAAAACCTTTGCATTCCCTGAATCTCTGCATGTATCCTTTGGTCAGTTCAAACCCAACAGTGTTTCTCCAGTTGTGGTCTTCAGAACACCTACATGAAAATTTCTGGAAGTATTCCTGTTGGCACTTGCTCTTTGGCTTCACTGAATCAGAATGATTGGGGAGGGGCAAGGAACCTGCATCTTAAACAAATTCTCTAGATAATTTTATGAACACTGAAGTTTGTGAACCATTTCCTTAACCATATAGATTTGAACTACTGCAGTGAGAATGGCTACTGGCATTATAAACATTGAGAAGTCATGATATCTAAAGCCAAAAAAGAAGGATCATTATATATTCACTATATTTTCTTTTTGTGCATGTGTTTCTGGGCATTTTAGGCAGATCTTTATTTTAAATTCCTGCCTTACCTATTTTTTAAAAATTTTATTATTTAAATTTAGTAGATAAAAATGTTGTATTAGTTTCAGGTACACAACTTAGTGATTCAACAATTCTGTACATTACCCAGTGGTCATCAGGATAAGTATAGTTACAGTCTGTCACCATACAATGGTATTACAATATTATTGACTGCATTACCTATGCTTTACTTTTCATCTCTGTGACTTATTTGATAATTGGAATTTTGTAACTCTTAATTCCCTTCACCTATTTTGTCCATTCTCCCACCCCCAGCAACTACCAGTTCGTTCTCTTTTTTTATATTTTATTTATACATCTGTTTCTGTTTTCATTTGGTTATTCATTTGTTTTGGTTTTCAAGTTACATATATGAGTGAAATCACGTGGTATTTGTCTTTCTCTGACTGACTTATTTGTTTAGCATAATACCCTTTAGGTTCATCCATGTTATTGCAAATGGCAAGATCTCATTATTTCTCATAGCTGAGTAGTATTCCATTATATATCACATCTCCGTTACCTATCCATCTATTGAGTATGTTGCTTCCATATCTTGGCTGTTGTGATTAATGCTGCAGTAGACAAAGAGGTGCATATATCTTTTTGAATTAGAGTTTTCACTTTCTTTGGATAAATTCCCAGTAGATATTCACCATATTTTTGTTTGAAATCAGGAAGTTCTCATCCCCTGTTATTTTAATATTGGCATTAAATACAAGATACTAGAATCTAAACAGTGATATGATAAGCAGTCATTAAAAGAGTTGATTGGAAACAACTGAATTTTCAAAAATATTAATCTGAAGCATAAGAAACATGAAAATTACATAAATAATCCTTACAAGATGATGTTATTAATTTTTTTTACAGCTACACATTTAGCCTTTCTCCTTACTTGGGTAAGTTTCCAGTGCCTATTAGAAGCATCAACATGGGCTCTTTGACTTGATACTATGTAGAATTAATTCTTATCATATACACTCATGATTATACTTAGTTACTAGATGAAAGGACCTGTCCTTAGGAAGAGAATTTTTAAGACTTAAAGCTGCAGATGAAAGAAATCACTGTATGTCTTAACTACTCTACTGTCCGTGGCCTCATAAACCAATTTATGATCACTCCTATATTTACTAACAGAGTTATTTCTGAAGTCTTCTTCACCATGATTCTACTACTGGAGACCAAGTCTGATAAACCTAGTGCTGAATTGTATTGAATTATAGAATTTCTTATCATAAAACATACAAACAAGAAAACAGTGAGACAGCATTTGTAAAGTACTAAAGTAAAATATTTCAACCTAGAATTCTTTTTTTTTTAAATACTTATTTTGAGAGAGAGTGAGCAGGGAGGGGCAGAGAGAGAGGGAGACAAAGAATCCACAGCAGTCTCCAGACTCTGAGATGTCTACACAGAGCCTATACAGGGCTCAAACTCATGAACCTCTAGATCATGATCTGAGTTGAAGTCAGCTGCTTAACTGACTGAGCCACCCAGGTGTCCCAACAACCTAGAATTCTATACTTACTAAAATTATTCTTCAAAACTGAAGGCAAAATTAAGACACCATCCAACCAAATCGGAGAAAATTCATAGCAAGCAGACCTATTCCAATAAAATATGTTAAAGGAAGTTTTTTCAGGTGAAAAGAAAATGATACTAGATGGAAACTTGGATCTTCACAAAGAAGTAAAGAACAGAAAAATAGTAATTATGTATGTTTGAAGATATTTTACTTCTCATTTTTAATCTTGTTAAAAGGTAATTGGCTATATAAAGCAAAAATAATTAATAGCATTTTGTAAGGTTTATACAATGTAAAATTGAAAAATATGCCAACAATAGTGTAAAAGAGAATGGGGAATGAATAGAAGTATACTCTTATGAGTTTCTTATAGTATACATAAAAGAGTGCCAATATAGTGATAGAAAAAAAAGATGATAGATTAAAACTTAACTATATTGATAGCTGTATTAAAGGAAAATGGTCCACATCCCCCTGGTAGATGGCAGAGACTGTCATTTTGGATTATAAAAAGCAAGATCCAGTGATAACTGATATTTATGTAATATTCCACCCAACAAAAGAAAAACACAAATTCTTTTCTGAAACACATGGAACATTCATCACTATAGACTATATGCTGATTTATAAGCCAAATCAACAAATTTAAGAACATTAAATTATGCAGAGTATGTTCTCTGAGTTCAGTGGAATTAGATAGAAATTGCTAGCAGAAAGATGTATGAAAAAAATCCCCAGTATTTGGAAATTGAATGACAATCTGTAAATAATTGATGGGCCAAATATCAGAGAAAACTTAAAACCAAACAATAATAAAAATGTATTATACCAAATTTGTGCATTTAGAAAGAAATTTGTGTGATTACATAATCTTATTAGAATTTTCACAAATATTAATCTGACACAAGTGCCTCAAGATTTCACTTCCAGAAACTGAATAAAAGAACAAATTAAATGTAAAGGAAAAAGGAGAATATAAATAATAATGAATGGAATAAACAAAATAGAAATCATGGAAAGCTGATTCTTTGAAAGTCAATAAAGTTAATAAAGTTGAGAAACTTATATAGAGATTGATAAAGAAAACAAAACAGTAGAGGCAGTTTACCAAGATCAAGAATGAAAGATAGGATCTCACCACAGATCCTGTTGAATTTAATTAAAAGGGATATTTGAAAAAAACTTACACCAATAAATATGACAAATTAAAGGAAATGAACCAATTTCTTGAAAAATACTAGCTACCAGAGCTTACTTAAAAACAACAGATAACCGAAATAGTCCTATAGTCATAAAATCTATAAATAAATTGATTTCAAGTTAAAAACTTCCCATAAAAAATCCTGTGTCAAATGATTTTACTGTTAAATTTTACTAAACAGTCATTGAAGAAATGATACCATTTTAATTGTTTTTTACACAAAACCTTCCAGAAAATAGGAGAAAGAGTGTTTTCTAACTCATTTTATGAGGCTTGAATTACTCTAATACTAAAACCAGATGAAAGCAATACAAGGAAAGAAAACTATAAACCGATATCCATTTGATGTTAAAAAATAGAAACAGCACCAACAACAAATCCTTACCAGGATTTTAGCAAATGAAATCTTGAAATATGTAAAATGGATAATAGAGCACGACTAAGAGATTTTTAAACTAGGAACATAAGGTTGGTACTTACATTGATAAATTAATCACTTTAATTTATTATATATAAGTGTATGTGTAATCTCAAGAGATGCAAAATAAGGATCTGACAAATATCAACATTTATTCATGATAAAGAAAAACTCTTAGCAAATTAAGATTAGATTGAAATTTACTTAACCTAACAAAAAGCATCTACAAAAAAAATTCAGCTACTTAATTTTGAAATCATTCAGTTGTGAATGATTGAATACTTTTCCACTAAGATCAGGAACAAAGCTGGAATATCTACTGTCACCACTTTATATCAGTTTCTTATGAAATTAATTGAAAAACAGATTGTCTTTATTTATGCACAATTGAAAAATAAAAGTCTTTATTCACAAACAATAAGTAAAGAATCTATTTTTTAATAGATTGAGATAATAATTGAAATAATAGTTCTTGAGTTTAGCAAGTTCAAAGGATATAAAATCCATAGACAAAATTCAGTTTAGTTTTGGGGTGACTGGCTGGCTCAGTCGGTAGAACATGTGACTTCTTTAGCGTGGAGCCTACTTAATTAATTAATTAGTTTTTAAAAATTCAACTTAGTTTTTATATATGTCATAAACAACTAGAAATTGAAATTTTAAAACACCATGTAAATGACATCAAACTTTAGAATGCTTACTGATAAATTTAAAAAATTTATGGACAAACTGTAACACTGAAAACTAAAACTCAATGAGAAAGAAACATTTTGTTTTTTAAAATGTTTATTTATATTGAGAAACAGCATGCTTAAGCAAGGGAGGGTCAGAAAGAGGGAGAGAGAATCCCCAGCAAGCTCCACGCTCAGCACAGAGGCCAAGGCAGGGCTCAGTCTCAGGCCTATGAGATCATGACATGAGTTAAAATCAAGAGTGGGATGCTTAACCAACTAAGTCTCCCAGGTACCACAAGGAAGAAATATTTTTTAAAACAATTTTAAATGTTATTTATTTATTTTTGAGAGATTGAGAAAGACAGCATGAGCAGGGGAGGGTCAGAGAGAGAGAGGGAGATACAGAATCTGAAACAGGCGTCAGGCTTTGAACTAGCTATCAGCACAGAGCCTGACGCGGGCCTTGAACCCATGATCCGTGAGATTATGACCTGAGCCGAAGTCAGACGCTTAACCAACTGAGACACCCAGGTGCCCCAAGAAGAAATATTTTTAGAAAGCTTAAATAAGTGAAGAGGCATACCATATTCATGAATCAGAAGATTAAATAAATTTTAGTTAGCAATTCTCCTCAAATTGATGTTTAAACTCAAGGCATTCCAGTAGAAACTTCAACACCTTTCTTTGCATGTGAAGTTGACAGGTTGTTTCCTAAAATGGAGTAAGTTAACCATGGGACTCTTGATTTCTGTTCAAATCATGATCTCACAGTTCATAAGTTCAAGCCCCACTTCAAGCTCTATGTGGAGCCCCTCATCATGCCTTGTGTTGAGCCCCATACTGTCAATGAGGAGCCTGCTTGGGATTCTCTCTCTTTCTCTCTCTCTCTCTTACTCTGTCCCTCCCCCGCTTATTCTCTCTCTCTCTCTCAAAATAAATAAACTTAAAAAATGTAGATGGAAATACTAATTTCCCCAAAATTAAAAAAAAAACGAGAATTTATATTATTTATTTCCAAATTACTAGAAATTTCCAGAATTACTAGAAAGCTACAGTAATTAAGATAGTGCAGCCTTGGTTTCATGATGCCTATATTAGATTAATGGAACCAAATAGTCCAGATACAGATACATACATATATGATTAATTGATTTCTGATAAAGTCATTAAGGTAAAAGTTAATGTTTTCAACAAACAATGTTGAAACAAATGGATATACAAATAAATAGGAAAAACGAAACACCTAACACCATGTACAAATATTAATTTGAAATTTATTATTACCCTAAAGAGAAGACCTAACAGTTCGAGAAAAATGTAAGAGAAACTTTGGTGACCTAGGCAAGACAAAGATATCTTAACAAAATTGTGAGTTGCAAAATAAAATGAATAAGTTGAACTTCATCAGAATAAACACTTTGCTCTTCAAAAGTTTTGGTTTTGTAAATGGACAAATAAGCCACAGACTGGGAAACAGAATTTTCAAGACATGTATCTGATAAAGGATTATCACCCAGAATATATAAACAACATTTCATTCTCAATAACAAGAATATAAACAACCCACTTAAAGAGTGGGAAAAAAGATTTGGACAGATACTTCCCCAAAGAAAATATACAAATGAAAAATAAGCATATCAGAAGATGCTCAACATCATTAACCACTAGGAAAATGCAAATTAAAACCACAATAAAATACCCTTTCTCATGCACTATAGTAGCAAACATTGACAGTACCTATTGTTGTCTAGTATAGGAAACAACTAGAACTCTCATATATCACTGGTGGGAATGCAAAATGGTGGGAAGCCAAAATGAATAAAGTTAGATAGTTTCTTAGAAAGTTATGTACTTACCATATGCATTTTCCTAAGAGAAATTCAAACCTATATCTACATAAAGTCTTGTATGTAGACATGAATGTTCATAGCATTTTTATTCATAATAATTTTCAAGTAATTTTTTAAAATTTATTTTGAGAGAGACAGAGGCAGTGCAAGTGAGGGAGGGGGAAAGAGAAAGGGAGAGAATCTCATGCAGGCTATGTGCTGCCAGTGCAGAGCTTGAAGGGGGACTTAAACCCACAAAACTGTGAGATCATGACCTGAGCTGAAACCAAGAGTGGGATGTCCAACCAACTGAACCACCTGGGCACCCCTACTAATTCTGATATATCCATACAGTGAGATACAATGCAGCAAGGTGCCTGGGTGGCTCAGTTCGTTAAGTGTCTGATACCGATTCAGATCATGATCTCACAGTGAGTTCAAGCCAGCCTTAGGCTCTTTATTGACAGCTTGGAGCCTGGAACCTGCTTCAGATTCTGTCACCCTCTCTTTCTGCTCCTCCCCCACTCATGTGCTATCTCTCAAAAATGAATAAACGTTCAAAAAATTAAAAAAAAAAAGAAAAAGGAACAAATATCTAACATGGATAAATCTCAAAAGCATTTCAATGAGTGAGAGAGGGTAGACATAAAAGAGTGTCACTATAGTGATAGAAAACAGATCAGTTGTTGCTACGACCTGAGGTGGATAGGAGGGGTTAACAGCAAAGAGGTACAGTAAAATTTTTGAGGTGATGAAAATTATCCAATTATGTCACTGGTTACAAGACTGCATACACACACTGGAAACAGTTAAAATTGTTGGCTTTATTGTATGTAAAGTATCCCTTATTAAAAAAAAAAAAAAAAGGAAGATGGGGCACCTGGGTGCCTCAGTCAGTTAAGCATCCAACTTCAGCTCAGGCCATGATCTCACATTTCATGGATTCCAGCCCCGCATCAGGCTCTGTGCTGACAGCTCAGAGCCTGGAGCCTGTTTCAGATTCTGTATCTCCCTCTCTCCCTTACCCTCCCTTGCTCACGCTGTCTCTCTCTCTCTCTCAGAAATAAATAAAACATTAAAATTTTTTAAAAAGAAAAGAAGAACCTGGAAAACTGGCTGATTCCAGTGCTATGCAAGGGAAATTATGGAATGAACCTAGAATCTTTTTTGGGCCAGAAGGGTAAGAAGTGTGCAGTGAATAATAGGGGGGGATATCAAAAGGACAAAGGGAATAGTTTAAAAGTGTTACCACTGAGCAGATCAGAGACAATTTGAGAATCAAATAATGATAAAATGAGTTATAACTCACTGGATAAAGGGAAAATCCACACCGTTATAAGTAGCTTAATGAAAAAATAAACCAATGGGATTAAAGAAAGGTTTTCCTTCTAGTTAACTGACATGTGAGTATAGAAGGAATGATGGCAGTAGAGAACCCTCTATGAACAGGACAATCAGTAGGTTAAGATTTCACAACATGCCAGATGTTTACAGAGTCTCAAAGTGTCTCACTCATTCTAACAGTTCTTAATTATGAAAGGAAAATAGTAACTTTATGGTGGAGAAAACTGGCAGATACAGTCATAACCAAGAGATCAAAGCGAGCATCACCAAGACCCGGACAAATAGACATTGTGTATCTACTGATACCATCTTCCGAGAAGGATGTAGCAGCCTCACTTCAGTAGTCTTCCTGGCAAAAATACATAACCTGAGTCTAATAATCAGGAACTATCAGACAAACCCAAGTTAAGGGACAGTCTAAAAAATGGAGGTGCATTCTTTAAAAATAACAAGGGCAAGGGAAGCCTGGTGGCTCAGTGAGTTGAGCATCCAACTTCAGCTCAGGTCATGATCTCACGGATTGTGAGTTTGAGCCCTGTATTGGGCTCTGCGCTGATGGCTCAGAGCCTAGAGCCTGCTTCAGATTCTGTGTCTCCCACTCTCTCTCTCCCCCTCTCCCACTCATTCTCTCTCTCTCAAAAAATATATACAAGGTCAAATCCAAGAAAGGCTGAGGAATTGGAAGTTTGGGTTAAAGGAGACAAAGAAGAAATGACAGAAAAATATAAGTTTTTGGGGCGCCTGGGTGGCTTAGTCGGTTAAGCGTCCAACTTTCGCTTAGGTCATGATCTCGCGGTTTGTGGTTTCGAGCCCCGCGTCGGGCTCTGTGCTGACTGCCAGCTCAGAGCTTGGAGCCTGTTTCAGTCTGTGACTCCCTCTCTCTCTGACCCTTCCCTGCTCACGCTGTCTCTCTCTCTCCTAGAAATAAATAAAACATTAAAAAAAATTTAAAAAAAAAAAAAAAAAAAAGAAAAATATAAGTTTTGATCTTGGATTGGACTTTGGGTCAGAAAAAAATAGCTATAAAAGACATTATTGTCAGAATAGTAGCTATTAAGTACCTATAAACAAATGACATTATAGGCACACGTTGCAAATAGATTGTGACTTACATAATCGTATTATATCAGTGCTAAATTTACTGATTTTGATAACTTCATTGTGGTTATTTAAAAGAGTAGCTTTGCCCTTAGAAAATACACACTAACATATCAAGAAGTAAAGGAACATGGTATTTTCAGCTTATTACCAAATGATTTAAAAACAGTGTAAATATTCACAGAGAGAATCATAAAGCTGTATAAATAATTAGTGTGTCTGGATAAGGGATACAGGGGAATTCTTTGTAATAGCTTACAGCTTTACTGTACACTTTAGATGGTATCAACATAAACTGTAAAAGAAAATAAGAACCTGGTTTGAAAAGGCCTGGGTTTCTTTTTAGTTTCATCTTTTATTCTCTTAATAATTTGATAGCCCTTCATTGAAAATTTGCCATGTGCCAGGAAAGGTTCTAAGTTCAGTCAGCTCTACAGACATAGAGCTTAATAGATGGTTCCTGATATCAGGAAATGCCCTACCTACCTAAGAAATACAGACCTGGGCTAAGTGGTGTAGCAGAGTTGGTTCAGGATACCGTGTGAGACAGGAGAGGCACCATGTACGTTAATTTCAGGACTCTCACAGGGGATGACCTTTGGGCTGGGCTAGGAAGGTAGAGTGAGAGTTAACTGGGTGCAGAGGCTTCCAGACAGAAGATGCACCAGATAAAAGGAATGAGGTTCTATAAGGACACCTCATGTTCAGGAAATGCACATTGATTTGTTAAGAATGGTCAGGTACAGGTGAGCAAAGGGAGGTGAGATAGGAGCCTAGAGAGTGGCGGGGTCAATTGATGAGAATTTTCAATGCCGTGTTAAAGACCTTTTCTTTGTATCCTGAATGTGGCATTTTGGGGAAGTATTCAAGTGGAGATGTTCTTCAAGGCAGAAGAGTCTGTAGCTCAGGAGGCCAATGATTGCTTGGAAACGGACACTTGGAAGATGTCAAAGTACAGTGGTCTTTGAAGCCATGGGTGTGGCCGGCTCACCAGGAGGAAGGAAGATGAGGCACAGGAGAATAGGCTAGAGATATATCCCTGGGATTATCTATCTTTATAGTACAGCAGGATGGAAAAGAGACGGACGTAGAAAAGGGGGCCAAACGTTGGAGGATAACCAGGAGAAACTGAGGTGGCAGAAAACAATAAAAAAGGGGCTTTGAAAACCAAAAACCTATGAAGATGAATATTAACACTTTCATCCTCACATGAAAACTCTCATCGATAATATCTGAATTGAAAATTCATTTTTCAGTCATCTGCATATTCCTTGCAATGGCATTTGCTGAACTATCGGATAAACAGCTTGGCTACCTTACCCTTCTGTTTATAGATCTTCATCAGGAAAAGTTAGGAACTACTTGCTGATTTCTGAAGTCTTTTCTGCTTTAACTCCCTTTGATACTATAGATGCTTGCACAGGATTCAGAGCCAGATTTGTCTATGTTTATAGAAAACACAGTTAAATGTGTTTCATCTATAGTACGACGTGGCACAAACTGCAGCTGGTTATGACTTATTTCCAAAGAGAGCAGAGGCAAGACTTTGGAAACATATTTCAAATAATTCTAACAGTCTGCAGTCATGTGAAACTTTAAGAGTTTAAAGCAGCAGAAGAAACGAGACTGCAATTTGTTAGGCCTGCTCAACCACATGGCTTCATTTACATCGTTTCATTGAGCTGTGATGTGGGACTGAGGTTAAAAGTTTAGTCTTCAGACAAAACAGGTGATTCAGTTGTCGTCACAGTGAAGGTCTTGGCCAGATACTCGCACACGGACCGTTTCTGGTTTTTACAAGAAAACTGGTTGCTCATCGACTTGAAAATGTTTGTACACATATGTCATTTGTGTGTTTTTCCTGAATAAGTTTTGTTCAGCAAAGAACTAGTGAACATGGACTTTGTGTAAACGCAGTGCTGAACACTGCTAAGCAATAGAATGATGTAAATGACGCAGCCCCAGGCTGCAGGGAGCTTACCATCTAACAAGGGTGGACGGTCTTGTCTGTGGGTATTCTGTCTATAGTAAAGTGGAATCGATGCTGTGGTGTGCCCCATTTCAGACACAAACGACACACCAGATCTCTAGATTTGAGTCGTAACAGCAGAGGGCCTTTGAAAGTAAGAGCTAGTGTGCATTTGAGTTTGGCTATCTGCTAAAATGTTAATTAGAGGTGGTACAAATTTACTGAAGACTGATATTTAAGGCAGAATAATATTTCATCTCTCTGTGCCCCCCTTCCCAAGGGAAGGAAGAAGGAGCTTCTAGAAGAATAAGGTAATTGGTTTGTACATTATGACTCTAATATTTTGATAACCATTGTTTGGAACCTTCTTTATAAACTGCTATTTTTGTGGTTTATATGTAAAGGAGGATTCTGAAAAAGCAAGACATGTATTTAACAGCTGCTTAAATAGCACTTACTTTGTGACAGACACTGTTCTAAGTTATTTACAAATACTACATGCTTTAAAAAATTTGTTTGTTTGTTTGTTTATTTATTTATTTATTTTGAGGGTGTGCTAGTGAGGGAGGGATATAGAAGGACAGAGAGAGAGGGAGAGGGAGAATCCCAAGCAGGCTCCATACCACCAGTGTGGAGACCTATGTGGGGCTTGAATTCATGAACTGTGAGTCGGCTTAACCGACTGAGCCACCCAGACGCCCCTCAATGCTTTTAGTAAACATGTAAAGACTTATTATTCTCATTTTTCAGATTCACATTCGAGGCACAGAAAGGTTAAGTAATTTTACCACAGTCACATTTATGTTATTTTATTTTATTGAAAGTTCTCAGAGGTAAAAATGGCCTAAAATACTTGGATAAAGGAAAGTGCAGGTCCTGACCACGGTCATTACAGGTAAGTTCAGTCCCCAGGCTTAGAACTTTGACGCCATCATCAATGCCTCTCTCTCTCAACTTTGTGTGTACTCTTCAGAACGCATTGTTCATTCCTTGGAACATTCCTCATGGTTATTCCTCTTTGACCAGGGTTCTGGACCCCACATCTCAGGGACTTTATGGTTTGGAGTGACTTCCTGTAAGTGTGTCTATCTCTGGTTCCTGGAGTTGGCTGGGTCTATTAGTACAATTTTGGAAGGTGTCTCATACCTAGATGGATGTAGTGTGGCCCGTTTCCCCCTCCAGGCCACTTTCCATTGTTCCCTGATGAAGGGCAGACCAGGCCACTCTTGCACTCTCTCCAGTCTAATTACAGATCACTTTTCCAACTCCATCTCTCATTTTGTTGTGTTACCACAAATTACGTCTATAACAAAACTGAACTTTGGGCCATTCTTCCACATGGCTGTCCCTTTCTCATCTCACATTTGCTTTTAATATTCCTGCCCCACTTCTGTCTCACCCATTTCTCTCCATCAAAATTATACCCAATCCCAACGGTCTCACATGTCTCCTTTTTCCCAAGCCTTAAGTCAGATGTCATATCTCCTTTTCATTTCCTATGCTTGTTTATAAGGCTGTACCTCTTTTGTCAGTAACCCCAAGCCGTGTCCCTTAGAAGCTGACTTAAATGGCGTGGGGACTGAGAGACTTGGTCAGGGTTAGGGTTCACAGTAGTCAAATAGTTGTTTGTGTTGGCAAAAACATTTTAACTGCTGCCAACCATTGGCACTTAGATGATTACTTTTACTAAAGAGAGTCATAGACATTAAAAAGAATATAAAGCTATGCTCTTAGTGGAAGCTGATAACAGGAATAAGCTTGCAATTTTCAAGATGGAAAGCGCAAATGCTATTGTGAGTCAAAGCTAAGAACAAAAACAGTCTAAACCAAGACAGTGTAGAAATCTTATTAAATGACATGCATCTACAAAGACATTTTTTCTTTTGGAAAAGAATAGAGTCAGAGAAAAGCAGATTTCTATTTATTGCCTTTGTTGTCTTAAAAAAGCAGATTCTGCCAAAACTACAGCAGTCATGCAGATCTTGGCATATGTGATCTCTAACAGGTTTCAGATTTCCAAAAATGACTTGAAAATCACATGTCAGCAAACTAAAGGGGTAAGGGGAAATGCTGATAGGGAACAAGTGACTTTCATGTGCTTTCAAAATTCTCAGGAAAAAAAAAAACATGCAAAATGCTAATCAGAGAGCCTTCAATGGTTCATCTTTTCTTTATGACAGTAATTAAGCTCCTACTATCTTTCAGAGACTTAGGCAAAGAAAACTAGCAGGAAAATCAGCACAGTGAATGGCAGACATGTCCTGGGTATGGATTAGACTGAGAACCAGTGTCACTGGGAACACGGCATTTGGGTAACACTGTCTCTTGATTGGTAAACTTGGATTTGTTATATTTTTAGTCTAAAACACATTGCAGCACAGATGTGGATATGAAGACATAGCTGTAATTAGAACACACAGTTTAGTGATGAAAGATTAGATTCCACTGATTTCATCTAAGTCTAGCCCAAACCTGTTATAGATGAGCAAAAGAAGTCTCCATGATAGTAAAGTGACGTGTTCAAGTTAATAGTCTAGCTGGTGATAGGATCACTATTAGAATCAGGTCTCTTATTTCCTAGTGCACTGTCCACTACTTCACATTTCGTCTCCATTCAGCTTAAAACAGGTGTTTAGAGCCTACACGTCTACGGTTCTCCTACTGTCAGAGACGAACAATTTGAAAATAGATCAAAGATCAAGGCTGTATTTACACTTCCATTGTGAAGGAATCCAAATTGATGGCTTCAGGAAGCCCTTGAATCACAGAGTTTGTGATAGTGTACTCAGGGGCCGGAATGACATTTGGTTCATCATTAGCCTGACTGAACTGCTAACTGTGACAACAGAAATATAAATAGGAGGATATTTTTGTGTTTTGGAGGTTTAGAATGTTTCTGTGTGTGTATAATTTATGTGTAAAAAGGATACCTGCATTATTTCTTTTTTTATTTCTGAAAGTCAGGACCGGTATTTCTTGAAATTGGTAGTGGTTAAAGGTGCCTGGATACAACCATTACTACTTAGCTCAATATCTCTGGGACATGAACTGAGGGGCTGTGGAAAGAGCAAGGACATATTGGCCAGATTGTATTTAATCAGGAAATTTGAGTTTTTCAGCTAAATATGTACATGGTGTCTTGAATTATTTTTAAGAAGGCAACTCAACATTGTATTTATTTGTTTAAAATAATTTTGAAATTGATGTGTAACAGGAAAGCTCTCAAACCTACACAAGTCCACCAATTCCAAGAATTAAACTTTCTCTTAAAAAGCAAAGGAGTGTATATGTGGTTGAGTATAAACTGCAGATTTTTAAAAACTATCCCCTAAAGCACTTTAGTTTCTATCTCTAAAGCAGAATTCGAGGAAAGATACAAGACAGGGAACACAGAGATGTTTCTTTACTGCAAACATGGCCCTTGGAGTCCAGCATAGAATCTATACCTCTGCAAACTCACTTTCAGAAGGCCCAGCCCATGACAAGATGTTTTGTTATATAGATACCCCAGGTTGTTCCTAAGAGATTAGCTCACACTAGTGACTTTTCTCAGACCAAATATCTCCATTTCAGAAGCTTATCCTAATGCACTCATTTCTGAACTCCGAGATATGCCTGTTTATTTACTTGCATCCTGGTTTTCCTGAAATGGTAGCAAATGGCACAAACCATGGTCAAGGGTATCCATTGACTTCAAGCAGAGTTAGGGTCCACAGGGGTGGGGCTCTGTCTGTATTTCTCTTGAAAACTAGGTTAGAAGTGTGACCTAATGCTACAAAAATCTATAGTTCCCAAAGAGGAGAGCTGTGAAAAGCTGGTGCTGGCAACTGGCACGTTGCCATTCTGACAGCATTGCACAATTGGCTTCCAGGACATGTCTTTCTAGTTTATTTTAGGAACCAGTAAGCTACACTAGAGGGCAGACTAACCTAGACCTTTCTTTTTTCCCCTTCCAGTGAGAGTTTAATCCTTTGTGTTTGACATGATGCATTATACAAATGGTGTCCTACAAGTGATTAAAATTGTGGCAGTATTTCATTATCATTCATGGAGATTGTGCCTCAGGAATTCCCTTATTTAACTTTGGACTTAGGGCATTTAATATCTTAAATGTTTAATATAGATTAAATTTGAGGACAATAAAAAGAACAAAAAGCTTGTGAAAATAGTGGCCAATGTATGATTATTACAGTCTGTGTTTATGGAAAGCATGCATGACTATGAGAAAATGGCAATGACAAGGTACATACAGAAACCTTTTCCAAAGGAGCAGAAACTATATGAGCCATCATCATAGTAGGATATATTGGATTCATAATTCCAGTTCATGCCAGATACGGTGTTTTGTAAATTCTCATTTCTTAAACTATGAAATCACATTCCTTCTTCCTTTAGGTGAGTATGAAACAGTCTAAAGACCAAGAAGATAAGCTACATGGCAGTGGATTGTCCCAGAAATAAACTCAGCATTATTCTTGCTGAAATGATCTTATACCACCTCAGAATCTTCAGCCTTTTTAGTAATTTTAAGATGTGGTGGAGATGTGGTACAGAATTTTCAGACTGTTCATTGAGTATAGCTATTATAATGAAACTGATTGATTTATATAACTGTTCATTAGTCATTCCATTAATTTACCAAGTAGTAGGTATAAGGAATGAATATTTTTCATAGCTAGAGTATTAGGGTTATCCAGAGAAGCAGAAACAATAGGATATATATATATGATTTATTATAAGAATTGACTCAATTGATTATAGAGGCTCAGAAGTCCCAAGTCCTGCAGTTAGCAAGCTGGAGTCCTAGGAGAACCTATGATACAGTTCTAGTTTGAGTCTGAAGGCTGGAGAAACAGGAGAGCTGATGGTACAAGTTTCATTCCAAGCCTGTCTGAAGGCAGGAGAAAACCAGTGCCCCACCTTAAAGACAGTAAGGGAGAGGAACAGGAAACTCTCCCTTATGCAGTCTTTTTGTCCCATTCAGCCTTCAATGGAATGGATGAGGTGAGGCACACCCATATGGAGAAGGTGATCTGCTTTATTCAGTCTACTGATCCAAATGTTTATCTCACTCAGAAACATTCTCAACAGATGCATACAGAATAATGTCTAGCCGAATATCTGGGCACCTTTTGCCCAGTCAAGTTAATACATGAAAGTAACCAACACAGCTATTCTCCTGTGTTGTATCTATCTCATTTTTTTTTAAACATTTATTCACTTTTGAGAGACAGAGAGAGACAGAGCATGATGAGTAGGTGAGGGACAGAGAAAGAGAGAGAGAGGCACAGAATCCAAAGCAGGCTCCAAGCTCTGAGCTGTCGGCACAGATTCCGATGCGGGGCTCGAATCCACGGACCAGACCGCGAGATATGACTTCAGCCGAAGTTGGATGCTTTACCGACTGAGCCACCCAGGCACCCCTCTATCTCATTCTTTAGAGGCGTTAAGTGCTTTAATAAACATTCTTTCCTCTGTCCCTTACTACAAACCTGTGATCTAGGTAGGGCATGCTGTCATTAACACGTGGTTATTTATCACAGGTGGTTACTCTGATTATAAGTAATTAAGACTGAATGATCTTCATACCTTCTGCAGGTTATGAAAATGAGGCTTAGAGCGATTTCATAACTTGACAAACTTACAGTTTGTATCAGGTCTTCCAACTCTTCGCCCTTGACTTTTTTCACTATATCTCACGTTTATTTCAAAGTCAAAACAACAGCTACAACAGTCAAATCTCCAAAGATGCATACTCTGACATACAAAGAAAATCTCCTTGGCTCAACTTGTCCGTTACAATATGCATTGAGTCCCTATAATAGGCTTGGCACATTAGAGTAAATGTAACTTGAACTTTTTCAAGTTAAAAATGGTAGAGATTAAAATGGTAAGAAATAAATGGAATAAGTATGTCAGCATAATTAATAATCGCAGAGCTACAGGAGCTGCCCCTGCCCGAGGGCTGCTTCCCCACTAAGAACTCAGATTTGTCACATTCCCTTTTGTTTGTTACTTTTCCCAGACAGCATTTCCTTCCCCCAGATAAAACATTCCTGGGACACATAGCACATCTTGGTTATCAGATGCTTTCATTTGGTGACCAGAGCCAGCAGGGCACTCTAAGGGTTTAGCCTGCCAATGATAGCAGAGCTTTTAAAAGGGGGCAAAGAGCACAGAAAGGAGAAAGGATTACTCAACCAAATTTTCATTTTCTTGATCTTATGATTATAGAGCAGCCATCAAGACAAGATCTTAACATATAAATTGATGAAATGTCTTTCTATGCTGTGAGAGTCTAGTAGAGGTACAATTTACTTAGGGACAAAACCTAACATTACAATGTAAGGCTAAAATCACATACAGACAAAATCACCATTGAAAATCTTAAATCACCCTTGAAATATAGTGTACAGGGTTTTACATCCCTGTTTAAAATAATTTGTATGCATACATGAATTATACATAACATAAAATAAAAATGCATTTGCAAAAAATTTTAAAGGCTGTCTTACACAAAAATACATATATTAACACACTAGAACCACATTCAGCATGGCATGATGCTCATACTTTGGGGGTCCTGTCAACTGAGGGTAGCTCAGGGTCTCATGTACCACTTTCTCTCATTCTGTGGCTTACACTCATCGAGTGGACTGGCAAATTTGAATTGCACTCTATTTTTTTTCTTTTAATTTTTAATTTTGGCATAATTTCAGACTTAATGAAAAATTACAAGAATAAGACAGAGAATTCCCTATGATTAACATTTTAAACACATTTGCTTCACTTTTTTCTCATGTATTTTTGTAGTAGGCATTTAAAAATTTTTCTCCCTCCTTTGTGCATATATTATTAAATCCACATATTGTAAGTGTGCAGGTGATACATATTCACTCGATTTGCATCTCAGACACATTATGACAGTGATTTAATCAACATTGCTAGTGTGCATTAGAAGGCTGATAAAAATGGATAAATCAGAGATGGGTGAAATAAAGATGCCCAAAACGTTGACCTGCCTGGCCAAGCAATCTGAGTCTCAGTAATAGTAAAAAATAGAGAGACAGTTGGCTCTTGATAAGAATGCTATTTAGACTGAATTACAAAAATCATCACTAAGCCAGAATAAAGTCCGCCTTTTTGTAATTTGCATTACTAATGAGCTATTACACGTTCATGTTTTTTTTTTAACATACAGATGCAAGTGACATGTATGAGCTCATAAATAATTCAAAGAACTACTTCGAGTTCTCACCTCTGATTTCTATTGTTCCTCAGTAAAGGAGGATAGCTTTCTATTACTGTGGGAGCTGGAAGAATTGTCACCCTGCAATATTATTGTTATTAACATTATTGCAGGTGATTATTGTGATTACAAGTGATTATTCTTACAAGTAATTATTAACATTCTGAATTATCTGGTCTTCAGACATCAAGAAACAACTCATGCATTTGAAAACATAACTCGCTGCATCTTAATGTCTGTTAGCCCATGAGGCTGATCAGTAGATTCCTACTTGACGGTACTGTCTTTGACTATCTTTGTGCTCTTGTACAAGCTTAACAATTAAATAATATTTTCCTAAACAATTTGTTTCAGATAATAAAAAAAAAATGTTAAAACACAGTAAGCAATACCTAAACAAGAGGGAACCCCCCCAATGAATAGTCAAGTCACTTGAAGTGTATTGCTCCTTTAGAAATAATACTTTGTCAGCTGGTTGCCTTATGGTTTTAATGATATATTTGTAGTATGTTTTTCAACTCTATGTACATATAGCTAATCTCCATGACTTCCTTTGTTTGTAGAACACTTTGTTTTATTTTAGCTAGCACATCTTACCCTTCCTCTCAAACAATGAAAAAAAAATGGAATGCTCGTTGATTGTTCTGAAGCTTAGAGAGAAATCACCCTTTCAAATGAGAGCCTAGGGAATGTTGAGGAACACCATCTGCCTTCTCTTATTGTTAGGTAACATGGACTTTGGATATGTAAGTAATGGAACTGCAGTGCCACTTATGGATTAAAATGCCTACTGTGGATATAACACAGTGCTAGCCATTGTGGAAGGAGATTTTAAGGCAGTCTGACAGCAGGGATACAGAGGACATGGGTCTGAGCCCTAGATTGGCCATTCACTAGTTGTATGACCTTGGACAGATACCCTAAGAGAAAAGTGAGATAAAGAATCCCACCTTTAATGGAATACTTATGGGGGGTGGGGGTTACGAATTTATCAAAAGTCATGCCATTTAATCCTTACAGTAGCCCCAGAGACAGATATTATTAGCTGTATGCTACCCATGGGGAAACTGAGGCTCAGAGAGGTGGAGTAACCAGTCAAATTCAAAGAGCTAGGCATATGGAGGAGGGTAGGCTGATGTAATGGGTAAGGCTTTGGGTTTTGAAACAGTCAGGTGGAGGTTCAAATCCTCTATCCAGCTTCTCTGTCACTTACTGGCTATGTGTCATCAGGAAAGTTATTTAATAATCTTTATTTTTCCTATTTCTAATTTGGGCATATTATTATACTCCTGTCTCATAGGATTGTTGTGAGGTGTGACTAAGATATTGCTGGCATCTGCTTATATCAGTTCCTGAAGTGTTTAATATAGTGTGTAATTCTTTTTTTTTTTTTTTTAACGTTTTATTTATTGTTGAGACAGAGAGCATGAGTGGGGGAGGGGCAGAGAGAGAGGGAGACACAGAATCTGAACCAGGGTCCAGGCTCTGAGCTGTCAGCACAGAGCTTGATGCGGGGCTCAGACTGCAAGATCATGACCTGAGCCAAGTCAGATGCTTAACCGACTGAGCCACTCAGGTGCCCCTATAGTGTTTAATTCTTTAGTTATATTATTTTATAACAGAACTGGAGTTTTTTGTGTTTTTTTAATGTTTTATTTATTTCTAGGAGAGAGAGAGACAGCGCAAGCAGGGGAGGGCCAGAGAGAGAGGGAGTCACCGACTGAAACAGGCTCCAGGCTCTGAGCTGGCAGTCAGCACAGAGCCCGACACGGGGCTCGAACCCACGAACCGTGAGATCATGACCTAAGCGAAAGTCGGACGCTTAACGGACTAAGCCACCCGGGCGCCCCAGAACTGGAGTTTTTTAAATTCAAAAGGCCACAGATAGATAACGATAATGACTCTTGTATCATAAAACTATTGTGGGCTGGTCAAATAATATGAGGAAAGCATCTTGTAAATGGATGTGTGTATACCTCTTTGTGATAGCTCCCTTTCTTCTGGGTATGTCAGGTCTCCAAATATGGCTTCTGAAAAGGAGGAGTGATGTTTTCACTTTTTCTGGACCCCATGTTTCTAATTCTAATCTCTGAAAACATAAAGTACACTATAACCCTGAATCATTAATTATTATAGCCATTTATCTGTAGTACTTTTCCTCAAATAAATTATTTTTGGGGCGCCTGGGTGGCTTAGTTGGTTAAGCGTCCGACTTTCGCTTGGGTCATGATCTCGCGGTTCGTGGCTTCGAGCCCCGCGTCGGGCTCTGTGCTAACTGCCAGCTCAGAGCCTGGAGCCTGTTTCAGAGTCTGTGACTCTGACCCTCCCCTGCTCATGCTGTCTCTCTCTCTCTCCTAGAAATAAATAAAACATTTAAAAAAAAGAAATTATTTTTATTTTGTATTTATTATTTTTGATGGAAAACTGTACAATCCTATTTGTCTAATATAGAAGAAGGGTATTATTGAGACCCAAGAATGCTTCAAGTCCAGCAATCAGACTTTTATGATATTATAAATCTCCCTCTTCCACATGTCTTAAATATTGTTCATAGCAACAGAAATCATTTTAAAGGAACTTGTTACTATTTTTAATACCCACAGGTGTTTCATTCTTAAACTCCTTTCTTGCCCATATTAATTGCTACCCTTACCCAGTACTGAAATAAATGCATATTAATTTTTAGTGTTGTTTATTTTATTTCTGCAGGTGCGTATTAATTTTGAAGTCCAGTTAAGCCTGTCTAGACCTTAAATGCCACCAGATCTCTTAAACACACATTTATTTTTTATTGTTTTTGTTACATTCTTTATGATCAGAATTAATGAATGTAGTTTTTATAAAGCTTATTACTTACCCTGAAGACTGGATTTGAACGTGCTGTTCTGGTCTGCTGAGTAAATGGAGATTTAATTACAGATATTTAATTGCTTATTATGAACTTGATGGACTGGAACTGAATAAGCCCTTCTTTGCCGTTTTGCATCTTTAAATGCACTTCGCACACTCATCCTGTGTAGCTGCCATTCTATATAACTTTACCAACTCACAAGTCCTTACCAGTTGGGATTTAATGTAAATATGTATATGTTGGACAGTAATACAGGGACAGTCTCTGGCTTATTAAAAATATGTAAAGGACGAATATTTTATTTTAAAACAACAATCAAGGTTAACCTTGAAAGAAATGAATTTGTGAATTAAAGCGGAAGATAGATAATTATTTTGGAGAACATACGATAGGAATTTTGAAATTAGAGTGCCCACTCAAAGACTCAAGTGAAATGTGGGATAAGATGAAATTCCAATATCTAACTATATTTATTTTTATGACAAGTCAAAAACAAAATGGGATACAATGGAATAGAGGGATTTTAGTGTCAGCAGAATATAGTAATGGATTGTAACTGTGATTGATTAAAGTTCCCTTTCATTTCCCTATCACATTATTATTTTTTGGTGCAGTGTAGTAGAAAAACAATATGTAATACAAATTTAATAAACTGAATTTTAGTCAGAGGAACATTTTTGCACTACAAACATATTTATCCTGCATTTTACGATAAACTTAGGGGTGCCTAGGTGGCTCAGTCTTTAAGCGCTGACTTTATCTCAGCTCAGGTTTTGATCTCAGGGTCTTGAGTTCAAGCCCTGCATTGAGCTCCATGCTAGGTGGGGCACCTGGGTGGCTTAGTTAGCTAAGCGTCTGACTCTTGATTTCAGCTCAGGTTATGATCTTATGGTTAGTGAGATTATGATAGCATGGAGCCTGCTTGGAAATCTCTCTCTCCCTTTACTCTGTCTCTCCCCCACTTGTGCTCTCTCAAGTAAATAAACTTAGAAAAAAATAGTCTTAAAATGTTTGTGTAATCTTGCTGGTTGATCAGAGTTTTAATCTGCAGAGGTTTGTGATTAAATATTCCCTTCAAGTGAGAACATGTATTTCTATTTCGACCGAGAATCTGAATATTGTTTATGTTGGTTTGAGAGCAGGAAGTTAAAAAAAAAAAAAAACACAAAAAAACCACATCTAGTTTCATGGGTGCTTGCATTCCTGAGTCTCTTAAGTGTCTAAATTCAGCGTCGGTTATGATCTCATGGTTTGTGAGTCCGAGCCTGCATCAGGCTCTCTGCTATCAGCACAGAGCCCACGTCAGATCCTCTGTTCCCCTCTCTCTGCCATTCCCCTGCTCGTGCTGTCTCTAAACTAAAGATTTAAAAAACCCCACAAAACCCTAGTCTCAGCAAAACTGCCTCACTTAATATGACTCTCAGTGTGATGCCAAATACGTTGTAAATTCACTTTTTTTTTCGTTTAAGTATTCTTTTAGTGTTATGCAATATTGTGGGTTTTTTTCCACTATCTGGGAGGTGAACAAGCCTTACAGAAGTTTCCTCTCAAACCTTGTCCTGAAATGTCCAAAAATCTATCAGGATGCTAAGTTATGTCCTTAAAGAATCACCCTTACCTTGGTACTGGCTCCATTTTCAGTTAAGTCAGTGAGTCTATGAGGTTGATGTACTTTGTCTCTAAAGATGTATGCTTCAGAAGAAGCTACTAAAGCAGAAGATCTCAGGTCAAACCCAGAAATCCTGATGGTTATGGAGTTATCCATGTTCACCACTAAGACCACCTTTTGTTTTCCAAATTGAAATATAGTTGGCACACAATGTTACATATACACCATATGTGTATACACCATATGTATACACCATAGTGATTCTGCAAGTCTATACATTATGCTATGCTCATCAGAAGGGTAGCTACCATCTGTCACCATAAAATGCACTTAAGACTTCTTTTAACCACTGCCTCCTGTTGAGCCCTATGGACTGTGTACTAAGTATGCAGCCTAAGTCTGAACTTTCTGTTTCAGTGGTTGACATTGAGACTGTGTAAATTCTTTCCTCAGTTCTGGTGGTTGGAGGAGATGATACTAACTTATGACAGTGATGTAGCTCTTTCTCGGGGTATAAAGCCATGTTCTCAGGGTATAAGCTGGCTCCCTTTTGAATGTTGGGACATATTCTAGGGGCAAGTACTTCATAAATGGGGGATTTCCAAATGTGGGGTCCACATTTGATCTTCCTTCTCTGTGCATGGTCAGCCTTTTCTCATGGGGATTTTATTTTGAGGCTCTCAGGGTCCTTCTCTGACACTTGTTCCTTGCTTGATGGGATTATTCTTTTTCACCTTAGAAGGCTTCACTATGAATCTTTTGAGTTTTTATGAGGATCTACCAACCTTCTGCCTAACAACCTTCAATATCTCTGTCCAACACCTATAAAATAGCAGTTGCACCTTCCTAAGATTACAAATGTTTTCACTGAAGCAATTGTTTTCATAAAATATATTTCATAAGCATTTCCATTTATGAAATTACAGAATTTTTGATTTTGGGTAATAATCAAGATTCAATTTAAAGTTATCTGGAAGAATAGTAAATATGATCTTCGTTTAAAAAAATGATTTTTTGCCATTTAAAAAATTCTTTGTCTTATTGAAGAAAACTTTGTAATATAGTCTAGAAAAATAAGAAGACACATAAATACTCATGAAAATGTACTTTATTATATTTTCTGGAATATCTTTATCACTATTTTCTTTTTCACTTGTTATAAGGGAAACAAAAGAAAATAAACAGTATTCACAAAATTGGATATATTCACTTTTTTGACCTTCAAAACAGTCAGATATACATAATAATTTAAAAAACAATTTCTGTATTACATATGGTCTACTGAGCATCAGCCCCCAAATCAGTTAATGCTCCTCATAGATCTAATTTGGGCTGTAAAGGAGCTGTAGACATAAGATGTGGAAAGAAACTTTCCGAGTGTTGTGGGTTGGAGGGGATGGGTTGGAGGTGGGTGATACAGGGTGACTAAAGAAAAGATATAAACACTTTTCCTTTCTGTTCTACCCTAAAAGGTAAATGGAAAACTATTCAGAGTGTAGTTTTGGATGATTTAAGACATAAGATATGTCACAAAAAATAATCATTATTTTACTATTCAATATTCAGTATTTTCAGAGAATAGGAAACAGAAAAATATCTCCAGTTCAGTCTTTGAGCTGCCCTCGAAGAGTATCATGGCCGTGACTGCAGGGTTTTACGGGCTGTCAGTGGCTGAAAGGGTCTGGGACATCTCAGTACAATGGGGTTAAGGTGAGTCACCAGCAAATAGAAGCCAAGTTAATATTCAAAACAGTACTTTTCATTAAACTAAAATAAATTAAAATATATATGCTTTCTTTTTCTTGAGTGATACATTTGTAAAGGATTATTTGGCAGACCCTATGTGGGAAAGGAACATCAAGCATTCTGTTATCTCACAGATATTTTTAAAGATTAGTTCACTCAGTTTGTTGGAGGTGTTGGAGGTATCAGCGTGGAAGGATGTCAACTTTCACTATCTCTCGTCTTTTTGGTGGCTGTCATCATGGACTCAGAATCATGAGGGTGATTTTTACCTCATATTCCTCAACCTTTTGAACTTCAGCATAATTTTACTGATCACACTTGACTCCCTGGTAGTCCAAGAAAGTTCAACACATTGAAATCACAGCCATAGGAGTAGAATCCTGCCATTTTTTAATAGTAAGGGGTCCTAGTCATTAATGAGTACATTGCTTTTCCTTTAGAGCTAAGACTCATAAACTTACTTGTAACAAGGATAATAATAACAACAGCCAACGTTTATGGACACTGTGCAGTACAAATAGCATGGATTATTTCATTTAATCCTCATGACAGTCCTGTGAGGTAAGGACTATAATCCCTACTTCACAGTGAGAAAATTGAGGCACAGGCAGGTTAAGAATCCTGCCCATAGTCACACAAATCTGTGAATTCAAAAGTTGAATTTGATCTCAGAAATACATGTGCAAAGGCAAAAGCTTAACTACTGTACCATACTGTCTTTTTTATTTTTTAAATTAGATTACTGGCAGAATATTACATGGCGATTCGGTAAAACAGCAATCCAGATTTTCTCCTTCCCAGGTTTCTGCTAATGATTATGACTAATGGTTTGATTGAGCAATAGTTAGAACTGCTGACTTTAAATATATTTATGCACACACACATATAATCTGTAGTTCTTACTTCATTGTCGTGACCCTTTCTCAATCTTAAATGCTTCTTTCTTTTCCCAGCTTTGATGAGATAGAATTAATAAACGTTTGTACATTTAAAGTGTATACCATGGTGATTTGATCTGTGTATGCATTGTGAAGTATTTACCACAACCTGCTTAATTAACACATCCTTCACATCACATAGTTGCTGTGTGTATGTGCGCATGTGGTGAGAACACTTAAGATTGATACTATTTTAGCAAATTTCAGGTACGCAATATAATATTACTAATTTTAGTCATCATGCAGTATGTTCTTGTATTATTCTTAAGTACCTTTGCTAGGAGTTTAATTTACTCAACCTTAAGAATTTTGTACAACTTTGGTATCTACGTAAGTGTTTGCAAACTAGAAGCCTCTGTCTTTCCCAGCCCCAATTCCCATATGTGAATTCCTTTTCCATTTTTTCCCTTTACATATAAGGCTTTTTTTCTTTGTATACTCCCCTCTTGAACAATTGTTCTCTTCTAGCCCAAACACAAATTCCATACTCTTCTAAGTATCTGAAAATTGGTTAAATTTTTGTCTCATAAATTTATCATACAGCAAGGTACATAACCATAAGCTTCTTTACCGATTACCATACCAATGGACCCTTTCTCAGGTCAAGAAATCAAACATTGCCAGCACTTAAAAGTCCTTTGTGGGATTCTCCTTTATTATAAGCTCCTATATCCCATAAGTTAACCTCTTTATTAATGTTGTATTAATTATTTCCTGGATTTCTTTTTAATGTATGGTTTTACCATCCATGAATGCATACATTGAGTTTAATTTGGCCAATATGATCCTTGTTTTTTTTTTTCTTTTTTTCATCTCCCTTACGTGTCTCATCTTATATTCTTCTCTTGTCACTTTCACATTTATAGTATAGAAACCCTGTTTAATCTTTCCGTGGTGTATATTGATTCATCAGTTTAATCCAAGTTTGTCATCATCTTTACATAGCAGCATACATTCAATTCTTGTGAATTCTCAGATTGCTCTTTTATTTATTGTTTCACTTTGTCATTGCATGCCAGTATTCCATAACATCCTAAAAAGAAAATAGAAATTCAGAAACTTACTGGGGAAGGGATGGCACTTACTATATCTTATCTTAGGATACAATGACTTGTGTGTGGATTCCACATTTGGTGAGCTCAGATCTATAATCTCCAAAAGGCTACACATCTGCTTCTCTTCTCCAGCAACCAGCTGAATCAGACCTTGTACTAACACCTCACCCCATGAAAAATCCTAATGGAAAATGGAAAATGTAATACATAAAACAAAATCTAAGAACTATTTGTGCCTATTAGAAAAGAACTATGATCTTGTCTAGCCAAAAACATTTCAACATTGGTCCATTAAAGAAAATGACTATGCCGCCATCCTAAATCATGTTATGAAGACCATTTAATGATTTGGGAGAAATGCTCCTATTATGGTGACTGAAAAACCAGGTTTCCAGACTCTATATAGAACATAATCCCCAGTGGGATTAGGAGTTATTTTTAATTCATTCTTTACATCGCTCTGTATGTATAGGCTTTTCTATAACAAGCATGTTACTTTAATAACTGAAAAAAAAAGTTATGCTAAAAAAAAAAAGGGTGCCTGGGTGGTTCACTAGGTTAGGTGTTCGACTTTGACTCAGATCATGATCTCATGGTTTGTGGGTTTGAGCCCTGCATGGGGTTCTATAGTGACAGCTCAGGCCTGGAGCCTACTTCCGATTCTGTGTCTCTTTCTCTGCCCCTCCACTTCTCATGCTCTGTCTGTCTGTCTATCTGTCTCTCTCTCTCTAAATAAACATTGAAGAAAAACCCTGATGATCTCGTGAAGTAGTTTTCTGTTTATTATTAGACAAAAAGGGCCTGAAGAAGGATGCACATGCTTTTCTTTTTTTCCTCTTAGAGTCAGAGCCCTGCTCTATATCACTGGGGACCACAGCTCAACCCAGAGGCGATTTTTGTTTTGATTGCAGACCTTTGGATTGGCACTGCATGTCCTTCCTGTTCCCATTCCCCAGATGCTTCCATTTGGGCACTTTTGAGCCTAGATCACCTCTCTGACTTCGCCTTATGCTCTTATAAATGTTCTCTAGGGCTTGGGAGCCTTGTTTCCCTGAAGAGTAAGGAGGCCCAGCCAAGAAAAGTTCTGCCTAATTCTTATTATCCCTGCCACACTAGCCCTATGTCCTTGTGACTTGGGGACCTTTGAGGCACCAAGGCCCTTCGGGTCACTGAATGAGGACATCCACTCAATGGGTTCCTTTCTTCCCCTTTTGAGCTTGGGTCTCCTGCTTCATCAGGGACTGCAAAGCAATGGGTACCACCAGGAAGCACATAGGCACACTGGGTCTCTGTGAAAGTGGGAGTTTGGGTTAGGAAGTTAATTGTAGTTTTCATCAGGAAAAAGATATCCAGATGTGAGAGAAAATTAAGTTCCTTCCCGTGCCATGGAACAGATGACTGAACTAAAAGAAACATTTATGCTGTGAAGAAAGAAAATGAATACACCTACACTATCTTCTATCTACTCTCATGTTCCTTAAATTAAATTAAACCATCAAACAGGTCTTACTAGCTAAAGGAACAAATGCAATACTGTACTCAAGAGCATTTGATGTTAATTTCTTAATGAAGAAAGAATAAAGAGAAATTTACATGATATTTACGGAGGCTCTAGCCTTGTAAGAGATTTATATAAAACTTCTTATCCCCAAACCTATCTTGTAAGTGTATTGAGGACATTCTGTACATTTTATCTGTAGAAGAATTTTGAAATATTTGAGAGCAGTTTTCAGATGTGGCTTATGTCTCATTACTTGATAGTAATACCTTGTAAAATTTTTGACTGAATCAGAAGATTTTAAAGTTGGAACTCGAAAAGTAAGATCATGTAGTTGCTGTTTTATATGGAAAAAAAAATAGAGGTCCAAGGATAAATATACTTGTGTGTGTGTGTGTATGTGTGTGTATGCGAGTTGAAAACTCTATTGAAGTTAGTGGATTTTTCTTTACTTTTTAAAATATCCTACAAGATTAATATTTTATTATATTCATATTTGTTAATTAACTAGTTAATAGTTTTAACCATGATGTAAATAGAATACTAATGAAGAGAAGTAAAAGGACTTCAAAGGACAGTTATCTGTTATGAAATTGGAAACCATGGATTGTCATATGAAGGAAATAACATGTTTTTATTGCTACTAGTTACATAGTATATTTTTAGCAGTGTTCTCATCCCCAATGACAGAACTTACCATCACACGCTAAATAACTAAAAGCAAGGATTGTGGGTTAGAAAAAAGAGAGGGATGTAGTTTGGGCCAAGTCTACAGTGGAGAAGTTTAAATATCCCATAAAATATCAGACGAAACTGGTCTTTCAGACGGGGGTGGGGGGAGCAGTTCACTCTTGGCAAAGTCAAGCTTCCTGTTCACAAGAGCAATGGCTTCAGATTATTTTTTGAACATCAAACGGGCTTTTTTCAGGGCCTCATTTTGATGAGTTCTGATGGGTAATCAGAAATACATGGATTAAGTCTGCTTTCAAATAAACATGGGTTTAGCAATTAAAGAGAAGAAAGCTTGGCTCAGTGTGCTCTGAGTCCAGCCAAACTCTAAACATGGGAAGAGGCAGTTGAGAGTGTTGGATGAGAACATGCAGTTGAACTAGGCCTCCTCCGACATTATCTTAATAAGCTTTGCTCAGCTCCTTCCTGAGGGATGAGAAAAACCTTAGTACCAGTGTGTAGAGACTGTTCATTGGCCCCAGTCAATACTTACGTAGCAGAGATTCAGGACATAGAGACTGTGCCAGCAGCCATCTGCATTTAGATGTATTCCTACAAACCTCATTACCTTGCCTTTCACACAGTGGTCCAGTGCAGTGAGCAAGGGCATAGTCTCTGGAACCAGATTCAAACCCCAGCTTAGTCACTTCCTACTTGTGTGTTACTCAGCCTCTCTCAGTTTGCCTGCTTATAAAATGGGAGCAATAATACTGTTTACTTCACAGGGTTGCTGTGATGATTTGAAAAACTAATGAACAAAATGTCTAATAGATGTTAGTTATTGTCAGTATCTAATTACTTAAACTCTGAGTGTTTGACTGAAATTTTTCACAAATTGTGTCTGAGAATTGCGTCTATTCAGCACAGACAGCTCTGTTAACTCTCTGATGATGTGATATTTACAAGGAGTCCTGGATTAGAAAAGGGTTAACACCTTTAAAGGCCACATTTAATAAGAGACAGATATTGTCAGCACTCCGAGGTATGGATTTATAGTCTTCAGGAAGAAATCAAATTAACTAGGTTGTGCATTTTCAGCAAAAATATTGATAAACTAATAAGAGTTTACTAGGTGAATGATACGGATTTTTATTAAGGGCTTGTCTACATTAGGAAGGTGGATGCATAATATACATTTGATAAGCCTTTTCCAAAGTTTACCCTATGGAACACTTGTCCTATGAGATGCACCTTCATAAAGGATTCTGTGGTCCAATACATTTGGGAAATGGTGATTTCCATTATGCCACTGTTATCTCATCTTAGAAATTCTTAATGTGTCTTAGCTTATTAAATACTCTGATTAGTTCTGCTGTAAATAAATCTGTTTAACTTTAATCCAATATTTCTCTATGTTATCTGGCTACAGATCCCAGGGGAATTTTCCATGAAGTATACTTTGAAACATATTAATATGTATCACCTAAGGAAAGAATCATGGTTTCATTGTGCAAAACCAGATATTCTAGAAGCTTGGACATCTGGAAATAACTGACATGAGAGAAATGGGGACCTGAAGCAGCAGCATGAGGGAAGGAGAGAGCTGACCTGATAGTTAGGAAGACAAGAGTGTCTGAATTGACTTATCCATTGGTGACCTGGGTTGGGCACCGTTGTGATCAAAAATAATTTCTTCCAGGAGGACACCCTTCACCATCCTTTCTATTAAAAAAAAATGTCTGCCACCTTTGCCAAGTCAATTTCTGCCCCTCGATGTATTTTCTTCATAGACCTCCTTACTCTTAGAACATTTGTGTGTTAGCTTGTTTATTCCCTGTGAGGGCAGGGACTTGGCCTTCATCTCTCTATCCCCAACAAAGAGAACAGTGCCTGGTATGAAGCAGACACCTAATAAATATTTGTTGAAAGAATGAATAAATGATAATGATGTCATTCATAGAGATTCCCACTAGTAGAGGAGAAGTAAATTCTTAAGAGGAAATGAAAGAAGCTTAGTGTTTATTTAACATACTGAGTTTGAGAGGAATCAGCAGATACAAATATTTGTAGGAGCAGTGGAAGTGAGACCTTCCTATATGAGCTATGGGGTAGAGAAAGTGCCAAGTACATCATCACAATACTGACAACAACAATGGCTAGCATTTATTCAGTGCCTGGTATTTGCCAGAAGCTATTGTAAGCACATTCTATGTGCTAATTCATTTAACCTTCAAAATAACCCTTGGAGGTAGGTACTATTAGTCTCATTTTACAGCCAAGCAAATCAAGGCTTAGCGTGGTTTAGGAAATCCCTTCAAGACCACACAGCTAAGACGTGATAGAATTGGATTCTTGCTATTTCCTTAGAAACACCATTCTTTAAGAGTTGGAGAGCAGAAGAGGAGCAGGTAAAGAACATTGGAAGAAGGGGGCAGAGATATTAGTGGACAGGAGGGTCTAAGAAGAAGGAAAAGTTGATGTTATCAAATTTTACAAAGTGAAATTTAAGTTTTACTCATTTTTTTTTTCAGAGCTCTTTCAGTGGTATGATGTGGACAGGTCCGGTGGCAGTGGCTTGAAAAGTGATTGGCATGTGAAAGTTGATATATTAGACTACTCTCTTGAGGATCTTGGCTATAAAGGGTAGGAGAGAGATGAAGGAAATAACTAGAAGCTGACATAGAGTAGGAAGAACATTTTTAAAATATAAAATATGGTGAAAAGTCTGCCTATGGACTGTGGGCAAGAAAACAATGAAGATGGACAGGATGAAAGTGCTAGTTTTGAAAAGGATGAGAAGATATTGGGCAAAGAACACAGATAGCAGAGAGATGACAGTCAGGGGCTGGGAAACGTGGTTATCATTGGAATAGCTGCTTCAAGAAATGGCAGAGGAAGCTGACCTGGACCCTATAGAAGGACTGCAGCCTGCTGGCCTCAAGTTAATTCAGACAATACCTTCCTCATGAATTCAGTCTGTATGTGTGTGTGTTTGTGAGTGCATGCATGTGTGCATATTGATACAATAATACTTAGCATTCTGTGTACAGAAACAAAAGATCAATAAGGAGATTGACCCAAAATGGAGGGCAGGTAGGAGAAGGATCCTGAGGATTCTAGTTGAAGTTAGTAATGCTATGAGGTCTCTCAGAGTAGAGAAGGAGACAAATATGTGAGGAGGGTTGTGGTCAAGGAGAAGGGAGAGGAAGAAACTTTGAAGGCCTCAGATGGAAGAGCAGTTACCTGGGAATTAGGAGGGGGAGATTGCTAAGGCCTCAGGCTTTGCTCAGGCATTTCTGGATGAAGGAATCCTAAGTAATGAAGAGAGCCTGGGAAGTCATCATGAGAATGGGAAGTTGGGGTGGAGTAGAGGTGAAGATTGATGATTTGAGGAAGTGAGAAGCTCTTTGTGGGGGGAGGTTGTTGATGGAGGTGCCCTCCAACCCAACATATGATTGTGGAAGTCATCCAGGATGACAACAATACTTGGAGTGGAGAAGAGAACTGTGGCCCTGAGACAGTCTATTTCTGTCTTGAAGCTTGGAGCTGTGTAGATGACAGTCACAAAATGAGTGGAATGGCTGCATGACACAGACTGTAAGGAAGAGTGGTCAGTCTATGAAGGTGAAAGGTTAATGGTCTCGTCCCCGATTCTTGCTCTTGCTTCAAATAGACTTTGACTTCTTTTGGCTCTGCTAATTAGTAAAGGACAGTCTAAATATACCTATCAGAGGGGCACCTGGGTGGCTTAGTCGGTTAAGCGTCCAACTTTCGCTTAGGTCATGATCTCACGGTTCGTGGGTTCGAGCCCCACGTCAGGCCCTGTGCTGACTGCCAGCTCATAGCCTGAAGCGTATTTCAGAGTCTGTATCTCCCTCTCTCTCTGACCATCCCCTGCTCACATTGGCTCTCTCTCTCCTAGAAATAAATTTTTAAAAATATATTAAAAAAAAACTTTAAATATACCTATAAGAGCCAGTCTTATGCTATTATTCTGCCCCTTCCCCCTCTCCTCCTACCATTCACCAGGGGTCACTTTCTTTGAAAAGGGTAATAAATGAAGGTTTTCCGGTACACATGTCTCTGAAGAAGACTAATATTCTAAGCTATTGTCAGCTATGCACTAAGGGGCTGATCAGCTTGTCTACTTGGATAGACTGCAGGGAGCGGAGAGATGAGAAACATGAATGACATTTCCCATAGAGGCACCAACAAGGAGAAGTCAGGTGCAGAACACCTATTTCAGGCCTGCTCCAGTGATACAATATGTAAATATGAATTCTGACCGTGCAGCATGCCGACAGGGAGCCGTGAGGAAGCGGACAGGGAAACGTCGGGGGGCACTTGACAGGTAGGTGACGAGTGGTGTTTCAGAGAGCCCTGAGCCATTCTCTGCATTGCCGAGGCCCCAAATGGTTGCTTAAGGTCTCCTAGTTGTAGGACAAGACAAAGACTTAGTTTCCTCATAAGTGCAATTTTCATCTTGTTTCTACCCTTTCTCACACCTATATCTAACCTTTTAAATATATGATTAAAAAACTGTCTCTGCAGGTGAAGTAGCACAGATAAGGAGGATTGAGAGGAAATTGTGAGTTCCTATTTCTTGTGTGTTTATCTGATAAGAGATATGAGGCTCAAGGTCCATCTTAGTTCTCCACCTGCTGCTTTCTATGCCCAGTGATTCTGACCCTGAGTTCAGGATCAGTGGCACTTTGCCAGTGACTCTTGCAGTAAGCCCAGAACAGCAGTGTGCCAGTCTAGGACTCCACTGGGTCTCTAGAGTGAACAAACTGCTACCCTCCATGGGGCCCCACTCCCAGACAGAGGTAGGAAGAATTAAACTCAATGCTGGTATTGACACAGGTGCTGTGGTGAGATGTGGCTTAATTGTAGTGAATTTAAGAAACACACCAAGATACTGAAACACAGAGGCTCATGAAAAAATAGTCCACCCAAAGACAGGAAAGAAAACCTCAGTTCTCCAAATGTTTCATCATTATCCCTACTCACAAATCAGGAGTAGATAAACTGAGAGGCGGCAAAGCAAATATGTAACTTCTGAGTACCTAATTTTATTGGGTGGCAAAATATGCTAGCTGGTGAAAAGTTCCTTGGGTGGTTTGAACACTGTAGACACGTACCATGCATAATTCAGTCTAAGATTTTTCCCAGGTGTGCAGATGGTTAGTTCATAGGGGGAGAGCTGCAAATACGCAATACTCAAGCACCTCTTGCTGTTTTGACTCTCGGAGATTCATCAGTAGATTTTGATCAGGGTCTCCTTCATCCTGTTAGCTTATAAAACCTTCACACTTAAAGGATGCTGTCTTTCCACAGATGGGTCCACATTTCCACAGGTCACTGTGTTATAGACAAAACAGTTCCAATTTCAAATCTCAAGCCAGAAGAGGCCATTTTCATTGCTCTTACTGTGGAGGAATGGGAAAGAGAAATCAAAGGCCAAGTAGAGTTGGTAGGTGGCGGGGGAGGGTTGGCTTCAGTCTCTTCTTTAAGGCTCTTCATCGTCATGCTAGAATTTGCTTGATGTTTGTCTGTTCAGAAGGCTTCACATTTTGTTCTTATATACATTCAGTCACAATGAGGACATTTTTCTCTTTCATATAATGTGGAACATTAAAAAATAATAGTCTGGTGATGCATTGGGGAGGTTTGCTTTTCCGAGTGTGTGGTTCTTGGCTCAAAGTATATGATGGTTGGAAAAAAATCAACACAAGGCTGCTCTGTATAATATTATGTCTCTGGTAGAGAGTGGTCGGAGGGTTTTATGGAGCACAGATTCTAAAGGCAAAAACCTTTAACAAGTCACAACTCTGAAAGACTGATGAAACTTTACATTCAAACCTTAGATAAATAAACTAAAAAATCTCCAAAGGAGAGCAGTCACCAAATGTTCACATTTGATTTGGATATTGCATTTAAATATTTTCTAAGTTAATATCCCCCCCCCCCACCTTTCCTTTGGTAAGGAAACAATCAAGCAAACAAATACACATGTTGGAAATGTATTTTTCTTATTTACGTAATATCTTACTATTTGTATTTTACTATGTCCCTTCTAAAATTACTTATCACTCTTTAGTTTTTCTGAAAGAGAACTGAGGAAGACTTTCAAGTAGTTTGCCAGGGACACTTTGAGCAACGCTGTCCATTAAACTTCTCTGCCATTTATATTTATATTTAATAGTCTTCATTCACCTCATATCTTTGGTATCTTTTCCGTTACACTACATCAGACATATTCAGAAAATTCCATAAATCCCATCACTAGGCTGTGGAAAGGAAGTCTTAGCACGAACATGTGGTTTTACACTTATCCTCATATTTTGAAAAAGAATTGAGGCAGAAGTAAAAGATTCCAGGGATACTGATGGCCCTTTGTAATGCATCATATTTGCGTAACGGCAGGGATGTGGTACAGAGGCTGAAACACTTGATTCTGAGGCCAGATTGGTTCAGCACATGATTACGTTTGACTTCCAAAAGGGCTATCTGTGCAAAGACAGGGATTTACTTGGAGAAACTTAGCAGTCACCCTGACTTTGTCATCATCAGCTAATATCCATTCATTTCCAAATACTGATTCAACTGAAATATTCCTTGTGCCCATGAAATACTGATTCATCTCAACTATTCCTTGAGCCCATATACCTCACATCGCCACTGCCCCAGTTCAAGTCGTCATCCAGAGCTGACTACTTCTACGCTTGTGTGGCTGCTTTGGGTTGCTCTTCCTTTCCAGTCCATATTCTGACCTCTCACAATGAAATCTAAGTCTGATCATTCAGCCCCCTTATGAAGCATGTCACTAACCTTCCATTGCCTACTGAGTGAAGAATAGATCCTTACACAGCCCATAAGGTCCCAAGCGATCTGCATCTCTCCCACCTACAGACTCATTGCTCACCTGCCTCCCACCTACCTCCATTTCCCATCTAGTCTTTCCTGTCTCAGCAATACCAAAATGGATGTAGCCTCTGCCCAGAAATAGTGCCTCTGTTATCCTGGAGTCTCTGCTCATACTGGGATTTCAGCTCTCTTACCCATTTTCCCTAAGTGTCCAGGTTCACTGCTTCTATTCCCTTTCTTCTTCAACTCTTAATTAATGAAGCTCAGCTATGGAGACTGATTCTTTAGGAAGGCTTCTCTGAGCTCCTCCCCAACCACTGTGCCAAGCGGAACCAAGTACCTGTGTTTTATGCCCCCCACCACTGCTCTAAATCCCTCACCAGTGCTCTTCTCCTTTATATCCCCAGTACTTAGCACAGAATAGGTTCTCAAACACAATTTGCTTGTTACATGAATAGATAAGTGAATGAATGCATGACTGAAAAATTGGTGAATACTTCTGATTTAGCTAAACAGAGGTTAGGAATAGCTTGTCCCTATTTAGCCAATTTTGTCACATTTGTTCCCCACCTTAAAGGAAATAAAACATTAAATATAAAGTGAAAGTTCTGTATATCTTTTCCTGATGGAGAGGTCTCTCTAGAGGTAGGAGTTATTCTGAATTTAGTTTACCATATGTATATACATACATACATATATACATATATATATGATACTAGACATACTAGACATATGTCAGTAAATATATGATCTTCAGACTTTATATAAATGGTAGTGCATGTGTCAGTCTCCAACTGTTCTCTTTAATCAGCATTAAATTGAGGAGATATATAAATATTAATATATAAAACCATAGTTCATTATTTTAATTGCTGTATCATGTTGCATTATATGATATACTACAATTTTTTACTTATTAGACTACTGAAAATACCGATGTATGAATGTTCTTCTCCATGTGTCCAGGGTAAATATTCAGAAGAGGAATTACTAGGTTGAAGTGTATTCACAATGTTAGACTATATATTGCTGGATTATCCTACTATGTTGTACCAATGTATGCTTCTACCAGCAGTTTATTACCTTATCCATGGCTCTATATCCTTGTCACATTTACTGTATCAGCCTTTAAACAATTTTAATTTGATAAATTTGAAATACATCTCATTTTTGTCTTAATTTAAATATCTCTTACTATTTCTGCTATTAAGCATCTTGTCATATGTTTATTAATAATTCATATTTTCTTTTCTGTGAATAGATGTCTTAGACAAATGAATAATAAAAAGTAAATCATCCAGTAGGTTAATACCTGACCAAAACTGGGTACTGCTATAAGGAGGTACAGAAATTGTTAGGTAACTCCCAGTGTCTGCCATAGTCATCAGAGTATGTTAGTTTCTGAAGCTCACTTTGTGCTGGTGGCCCCTGTGGGTCTTCCATGATTTGCTAGCTTCCCTGCTATGGAATTACAGAAGAGGAAGTGATGAACACCAACTCATGTATATAAGTCAAAATATCTTTAGTTCAAAAAGAAAAGAAGGAAACCTAATAAGAGGGAACAAATGTTTGGAAAACAACAAAAAATGACAACTGTATAGTTCTGGGCATAGTCTTATATTCTTTCCCTTCTAGTCTACCTACCTCTTTCCTCTACTTCCAGTCTTCCCTACAATCTTAGTCTTGAGTTCTTGGCCAGGCACTGAAGAACAGAAATCTTTCAAGGTTCATAAAAGGTCAGCAAAATGTCCAAACCAGTACTGTCCATCAGAAATACAATGTGAGGTGCCGTTGGGTGACTCAGTCAGTTAAGCATCTGACTTCGACTCATCAGGTCATGATGTCACAGCTCATGCATTCAGGTCCCACATCAGGCTCTGTGCTTACAGCTCAGCTGGAGCCTGCTTCAGATTCTCTCTCTCTCTCTTTCTCAAAAATAAATAAACATTTTAAAAAATTTTTAAAAAGAAGTACAATGTGAACCACATATGCCATCTTAGATTTTCTGATACATTTTAAAAAGGAAAAAGAAAGAAGGAGAATTAATATATTTTATCCAAAACATAATCACTTCAACATGTAATTAATATGAAATCATTTAGATATTTTACATTGATCTTTTAATAATAAGTGTTCAAATATCAGTGTGTGTTCACACTTAAAGTTCATCTCATGGACTGGCCTATTTCAAATGCTCAATAGTCACATGGTTAGTGCCCACATTATTAGATAGGTCTACATCATTTGTAGAGCACTACAAGTTGACCCAACATAAATACCCATTCTTCTATTTTCTCCCCTCCTCATAACATATTGATATTCTGTGTTCTGCATTCTGGTTGCCTTTTCAAATCAAGACTGGAATGAGGAGATGAAGGTATCAGGATTTTTCTGAGATTTCTGTGGAGCTCTATGTATTTTTTTTCCCTTGTGTCTAACAAAATGGGCCCTGGATTCATTGCCCATCAGCCATTTTAACAATTCACAGGTTCCCAATATGGAATGTGGGGTAACCAACCTAATTTCAGTTGCTCTCAGAGCATATATGTATGGACATTTCAAAATGTCCAAGTATTAATACTCACTGAGAGAGTTAAAAATGATTTATCTATAAAAGATATTCATAGTTTCTTACAAGAATTCCAAAATATAGAACTTTAAGGGAACATGATTATTATTTAGTCCAACTCTGAATGGTTAGGTGGCTTGCCAAAGGAGTCATAGCCCAGTAGTAGGCAGATATATGTCTAGAATTTAGGTTTCTGGACTCCTGAACCAGTGTTTATTCTGTCACTCACCATGAACTTTGATGATCTACAGTCAAAACTCTGAGGCTTAGGGAAAAGTATTCCCCTTAGCTCTCTAAGTTCCATCAAGGGCCATATAGCATGATTTTCTCTCAGAACAAGATTGAATACCACTGTCATTCAGATTAAATAGAAAGGCCATTGGTGGCACGGTATTAAGCACTTATACCCAAAGGAGTGTATACTTTGGAATGGCTAAGTTAGGTATATAGTCAATCTCTAAAGACTACAAATTGTTTTTCTCAAGAGAAATATGCTCTTTTCTCTTGCAGTCTACTATAATATCTTTCTTTCATTTAGTTATCAGTAAAGAATTTCTAGGGGCACCTTGGCAGCTCAGTCAATTAAGCATCTGACTTTAGCTCAGGTCATGATCTGGTGGTTTGTGAGTCCGAGCCCCACGTTGGACTCTGTGCTGACAGCTTTGAGCCTTGAGCCTGCTTCAGATTCTGTGTCTCCTCCTCTGTCTGCCCCTCCCCTGCTCATGCTCTGTGTCTTCTGTTTCTCAATAATAAATAAATGTTAAAAACAATTTTTAAAAAGTAAGGAAAGAATTTCTATACACAATTTGATAAGACAGCAACTCCTCAACCCATGAGCCCCATCCAGTGTCCTGGTCAGAGAGAGTGACCCACCCAGCTACTTACCCTCAATTTTTTGCTTTTGTTACAAGTTGCTTTTCTCTGTTTGAAAAGTACCAGACCCCATATTTGTTTTACTTTATAGTAATGTGTGAAAAATGCCTTTATTATTAGCAGCTGGTTCCTGAGTGTTTTTGTCATTTTTTAAAAATCCTGGTTCAGCAGTTGAACCAAGCGTTTTGAGCTCTTTAACCAAGCTTAGTGGACACAGAATCTTGAAAAGATGCAAATAATGGTCATTTTAGGCCTGATTTATTCTAAATCATGAGGTGGGGAAAGTGCATTTGAAGACTTCAGACCTGAGCTGTAAGACAGATATATATCTCTCATACATACATGAAATATACAATCTGAAAGGTGTGAAACATCTTTATGGAAATACCTTCGAGAGTCACTGGGGAGGCTTCTGTGGCATTACTCTTCCCTGCTGTGTGCCAGTGTAGCAAATGGAAAAGGAGTCCTGATACATTAAAATATAAAAGAGTCATTAACACTGTCATCTAGGCCAGATGTTTTTCTAAGATTTCTATGAAGATTTCTCTCCAAAGAAGATTATCTGGTGATTGACTGTTTGGCCACTTGAATAATTGGAAACACATTTCTTTGTGGACATGGTTTCCTTTGGATTGGCCCTAGAATCCGAGGAAGTTAGAATCCTCCAATTGGTGATGGTGATCAGAGGGACACAGAGGTTTTGTGACCTGATAAAGGTCACTCAGTGACAGAGTGGCAGAGCTGGGACTAAAACCCACGTATTATGATAACAGTTCCTCAAAACCGGAGGACCTCCAGTTTGGTACACTTTGTTTTATTAGCTTATCAAGAGAAATGCTTTATTCAAAGAGAATGTACCAGATTCTTCTCACTTAGAATTGCGTTAATATTATTCTCACTTAGAATTTATATTAATTCTGGTTCTATCCCCTGCCATCTTACAGCATGTTTAAAACATTGAAACTACTGATGAGAAACCAGTTTGGTCCCAGTCCAGCCCATCTAACCTGGGGAACACTAGATCTGAATGATACTGACAGGTATCCTATATTTGACTCAGTTCCTATATTTGAAAAAGTGGGACCTCAGCTTTCTTAAAATTTTCCCAGTTAGTTCCAGAAGTCCCTTGAGCCTGTATGTGGTCATATGAACAATACCCCAGACCACTAGGTGGAATCTTCCATTTTCTCCAGCACATGCTTGGGTATGCTGTTTTGGTACCTCATAAGTAGTACTCTTACTTTCTCACTTTTTGGCCTCTCATATTTGTCTATTAGAGCGATGTTGAACTCTTTGGGTCCCATTTGATTCTCCCTGATGCAGTGGGTTCTCTAGGGCTTGTAATCAACTCCACATGTAGGCCAGACAGACTAGACAAGCCCTTGTGAACTTTCTCTGCATTTGTGTTTGGTTTCCTAATCCTAGTTTAGCATCTTGATGAAGTGAAGAAGTATTCTCTACCCTAGCTCATGCTATACTATTACATGGCTACAAAGCTGTTCTGCCTCATGCTGCCAGTATCATATAGTGATCTTAGTGAAATGGTATATTTGCCCCTGATGTTACTTTCTGTCCTTCACAGCCGTCATTGCACAGAACTCTGGCACAGAACCTCAGGGGTTTTGGTTTGGTTTCCTCAGGTAGAGGAAAGAGCTCGAGGCCAGTGTACATTCCAGCTATGCTCATACAACTGCTGTTGGTCCCTCCTTGCAAGAATCACGTTTTTCTCTCCTTAGGATATGTTAGTTCATATGGGGTTCTTAAGTTTCTCATGCCAATGTTGTCTTTAAGACCTCAACAAGTGTGCTCAGACAGGTGTGGATTTGTATGATGCACCTGGCTCAAGTCCCTAAGTGGAAGATGTTTTCTTCTACAACAGAATAATGCTTTTAACTTAAATATGGTTCTGATTTCTTCCAGAATTCAAGACACAGAGAGGCTTTTTGTCATGCAGTTAATTTATTTTGGCTAACAGTTATCCACAAAACTTGCAGTCAATAAAATATTTTTCATAGTACAACATGTAAACCATGGAAAAGTGTAGTCATTGGTGTGTTGGCTAACAACCACCTCTCTGGAAGGCAAAACCCCTGATTTGTAGCATTTGTTGATTTCTGTAATGCAAATACTCCAACCAGTGCTGATTTTAGGCTACCATCATCACATCACTGTAAGTGGAACTGGGAATTGGTGCTCAGTAGCATGCCGTTAGAAAGTATTTTTACTGCACAGACACAATAACTATAGATAACCTCAAGGGCTAGATACTAGTAAAATATAGTAAAATAACTAGGAAGTGATGAATTTTAGAGTATTTGTCAGCTTTGCTTTAAATGTAACATATTTATTTGTAAGTTTATTTAATATAAGTATTAATAATGGCTGTATTGACTAAGAGCTCACAAAATTCTGGAAATTTAACAATCAGTTCTTACAAGCCAGCACACCCTGGCTCTGGTACTCCACTGGGTGTAATATAATGAGGCAAGTTCTAAAACTAATCTTCCAGAGCTGCGTAAGTTAGCATTGCACATTGCCATGAGGGTAAAATGAACACCTATGAAATGAATATGTTTAGGTTGGTGCTCAGTAACATTCCAGGTGAATCTAGAAGGATAGTCCTGAATGGTAGAAGAGACGGGAATTGGTTTGGTGCTCTGAAGCAAGTCAAACTTTTATCTTAATAATTCTGAGACTGTGTGCATATTATGTCCCACTCAGGATGGATCAAATCCTATAGTTAGGGAAAAGGAGAGAGAGAGAGAAAGAGACCGAATGACATCATCTCACTTATGCTCCTCAAATGGTCCTCATTAAGTTGACTGCACAGACTATAAAGAGGGATTTTTAAGAGCCTTGGAAAAGTTGAAGGCAGACAATCCCTTGTTCAGAGGATGAAATGGGGGTAAACCATAACATATGTACCAAATAATATAGTCTTTGTTTTATGTAATAATTTATTTTCCTCCCTCCCCTTCCTTTACATGGAAGAGACCTGAGTCGAGGTCAATTCTCAGTACCCCTGAAAGCTGAAGAAAGAGCGGGACTGATTTGATGGCTTCTCTGGCAGGCACCCGGCTGGAGCCCACTGTGTGGTGGCAGCCTCTCCGGTTAAATGATGATGGCTGCTTTGATGAGAGGAGGTTTCATGCTTTATGAGGCTGATAGCATTCAGCGTTTAAACCATTAAATTTGCATCTGGAAAAGCCCTGGTCAGGAAAAGGTAAAAAGGTCAAATTTTCATAATGGCTTTCAGGACCAAAATGGTATCTTTCCTGAGGGGCTAGCTGGAAAACATTCAGCTTTTTGTTGTACTAGAGGTCTTGCTTAACTGAAAATCTGTGAGATAAAAGACCTTTTAACAAGAGTATTAAATTCATTGACAGATTATTTTCCTGCTAATCATTGGAACTAGTGGCTAAACATTGTGTGCTGCTGTGGACAGAATGAATCTCCACATTTAAACTTGTGGAGGTCTATTCCTCTGAGTTAATCAGTATTGTCGAACTAAGCAGATAATTGCCACGTATCTGGTAGACTTAGTGCAATGCAGAATAAGACCTAAAGTCAGATTTTTCAAATTGTTTTAGATGGAACCCCAGAATTTAATTGGGATTTTAGAATTTCACTAATCCAACAACAGCTTATGTTAAGATGGTAAGTGTGCTACCCTAAAGTTTTTTTTATTGTTTCTCCAAAGTACAGTCACTTCGGCTATAATGTGACACATGCATGCCTAAAACCACATACTGTGTAGAAAATTGTTCTAACAGATACCAAAGCATCAGCCTTGAAAGGAAAATTAATGAATTAGACCCAATCGAAGTAAAAAAAACTTTTGATCCTGTTGAGAGCATGGACAAATAAGCTATAGACTGGGTAGTGGGGGAAATTTTCTGTCCACATAGCTGACAAAGGACTAGTACCTAGAATATACAAAGAATTCTAAAATCTTAATAGTAAAACTGCAAACAAGCCAATTCCATTAGGAAAGCAAAAAAATAAGATACTTTACTGAAGGGGTACACAGATGGTATAAAAACACATGAAAAGATATTAAACAACATTAGTCATTAGAAAAATGCAAACTAAAATCACAGTAAGTTATCACTAAGTACCTGTGAGAATGGCTAAAATAAAAAATAATGACAATATCAAATGCTGTTGAGGATGTGGAGAAATGGAGTCTTTCGTACAGTGCTGCTGGGAATGTAAAATAGTAGAGCCAGTCTGAAAAACAGTTTGACAGTTTCTTAAACTAAGCATACAACTTCTAAAATGTCCAGAATTTGCACTCCTGGGAATTTTTCCCAGAGAAACCAAGACTTATATTCACACAAAAACCTTTTACATGGGTGTCATGGAAGTTTTATTTATAGTAGCCTCAAATTGGGAACAACCTAGATTCTCTTCAACCCTGAATAGTTGAACTGTGGCATAGCATACCACAGAAGGTTTCTCAGCAAGAAAAAAGAACAAACTATTGATACATGCAATAACTCTCATGGCTCTCCAGGCAGTTATTCTGAGTGAAAAATGCCAGTCCCTAGAAGGCTATACACCATAAAATCCATTTACATAAGTCTTCGAAATGTTGAAAGTATAGAAATAAAAAACAGATTAGTGGTTGCCAGGTGTTAAAGATGGGGAGGGGGAACCAAGAGGCAAATGGGAGTAGCTAAAAAATGGTAACAGGAAGGATCCCAGTGATGTTAGAATTATTCTATATCTTGACTATTTCAGGAACAGTATCTTAGTTGTGATATTGTACTATAGTTTTACAAGTTGTTATGGGGTAAGGAGATGTTTGGGCAAAGGATGCACTGGATAAGTCAGTGTTATTTCTTATAACAACATGTGAATCTACAGTTATCTCAAAACAAGGTTGAATTTACCAAATACTTGTAGGGGTTAAGTGAAAAATGGGGTGAGGGTCACATCACTCAAAATTTTTCTGGAGCACCTGGGTGGCTCAGGCAGTTAAGCGTCCAACTTGGGCTCAGCTCATAGTCTCACAGTTCATGGGTTGGAGCCCCGCATCAGCCTCTGTGCTGACAGCTCGGAGCCTGGAGCCTGCTTCCGATTCTGTGTGTGTGTCTCTCTCTCTGCCCCTCTCTCTCCCACTCATGCTCTCTCAAAAATGAATAAACAAAAAAATTTAAAAAAAAATTCTCAGTGACATATTAAAAAAATAAGAACTTTATAAAACTAGTAGCATGGTTTTACACTGTTAAATGGTTAAGGAACCCATAAACAGCTTGCTAAATATGGCACTTTACCCTGATAAAGACCTGGAGTTAGATAGTGGAAGTGGGAATTGCTAGGGATGCAGCTTGTGAGTTACCATGAAGTAGAGGAAGAAATGTTAATTGACAGGGGATGAAAAGTTGTAAAACATGATGTATGGGTTTGGCTCATAATACATGCAGTGAAATGGGGAAGCTGGTAGATGTTTAAAAATGGAGATGTGTACATGTGTGTGTTTTGTTTTGTATATTCCTACTTATCTGGTTGCTGAGCTTAGGAACAATTTTCTGTTTACCTACTGTTTCTTGCAGTCAAAATTACACATAAAGAAACATAAAATCTGTGTTATGCTCAAATTATTTCCTAATGTATTGGTTGCTTTGAAACAAATTTTCATTTTTCAGAACAAGCACTGTAGCAGAACTAATTGTACATTCAGTGTACAAAAGTGACATAATGTCCAGATAATTACTGGAAAGGGAAGAAAATTCCACTTTCAACAATAGATAATGTCATTAAAGATTTCAGAAACTTCGAATTATGGTAATCCTACAAGCTATTTTCTACACTTGGAAAGTATGTTAGTTTGGCAAGATTTGTTTCTTTTTTTCCCCAAAGTAGATTGGTTACATTTAAAAACAAATAAAATATCCAGAGGGGCGCCTGGGTGGCTCAGTCGGTTAAGCGCCTGACTTCGGCTCAGGTTATGATCTCATGGTTCGTGGGTTCAAGCTCCACGTCAGGCTCTGTGCTGACTGCCAGCTCAGAGCCTGGAGCCTGTTTCAGATTCTCTGTCTCCCTCTCTCTCTGACCCTCCCCTGCTCATGCTGTCTCTCTCTCTCTCTCTCAGAAATAAATAAAACATTAATTTTTTTAAAAAGTCTAGATTTTGACTTAAAGATAGTATTAAAGTAGTATCTAATGTAGGCCAACATAAAGTAAAAAGAAAACAAACATAAATTTATCACCCTTTCAGAAGAGAGACTGGGAGCAAAATCTTTATGCTTATTTTTTTCTGTTTTGTTGGTTATCTTATTTATATTCTAACAGATACAGGAGAGACAAAACTATACATGGTGGAAAACAATTACACACTGCTTTTTTTTAAATTTAAAATATTTTATATGCGTTTTGTTATTGGAAGTATTATACTTACTGACGTTTATGCGAACTTAAATAGAGTGTTAGAGCACATTATTATGGAATAGGAACTTGAGCCCATTGTTGACTGGTTCACTTAGGTAGAAAGAGTCCTAATAAAACAAAGATCATAAGTTTGATCCCTATGTCCTAGTTAACTAGTTTCCATTGATATAGTTTACATTGACACCCAAGCATGAGACATGAAAGCAAAATTGAAGAATTAGACCTCATCAAAGTAAAAACAAAAAACAACCTTTTGGTCCTGTTTAGAATGTGGAAAAATAAGCTATAGATCTGCCATTTTATAGTACATTCTTTTAGAATGTACTGGAATGGAATGGAAATTTATAATATTATGTGTTGTTTAAATCTGTCACCACTTGGAAACTCTATTGCATATAAATCGATAATATAAAGGAATCAACTTAGATATCTAGGCAATTAGGTTGCCCGTTAGACATGCCTATAATCACGGATTCATTTTTGTGTATTTTGTCCCAGAGCTCAATCACTGAAATATTAAGTGTTGATGTACAAATTATGGGGAGAAAAGCAGCAGATGATTTTCTTGTTGCCAACTTAAAGTTTATAAGCCCTTAAGATAACAGAATGAGATGTGGTTGTGGAAAAAAGTCTGAGGTGGATGTTGGAAAATATGCAGTGTTTTCTAGCAGTGAGAATATGATGTTAACAACTACAAAAAAGAGAGGGATATACATGAGTAAATTGAAAAGAAGGAAATTCAAAAGAAGAGAACTCCATGAGTTAAAACTCCCATGCTTTCTCAAGCTCAGTGGTGAATAATAAATTAGTGAAAATTGAAGGGAAAAGTGCTCCATGTTTAATAAAACAAGAAAATAGCCACAACCTGAAACCACAGATTATAAAGCAAACCTTCCAACACTAAGAAATCTATACCAATGAAAAAAAGATGGAGCTGAGTGCCCAACCAAGCTTCTTCAGATATCAAGCAGGATAAAAATTTCCTTACAAATCACTTTTGCAGTCCTGAAAAGCCCAGCCAATGATCCTTTAAATAAAGACAGAAGAGCTCGATTGTGGGCAAACCTAGAAAAATAAGACTGTTCCTTGACAGCTACCTCAAAAAGCTCAGAATGTTCAGAAAGTTAATTATCTCTGCTCTAGCCTCCATAAATGATAAAGCAAAGAAATAATTTAGCACAACAGGAATTTTATATGAAGAAGGCTGGATATTTGAATTCCAGACTTGAAGGAAAAAAAAATCACCTGGATAAGAAGAAAAAGCAGACACAAAGAGTAAGTGTCCAAGATAAACTTCTGTTGTAGAGTTATCCATCTATTCCTTCAAAAAGCACTTATAGCCATAGGAATCAGACAACAAAAAGAAATAAAAGGCATCCAAGTCAGTAAGGAAGAGGTAAAACTTTCAGTGTTTGAATATGATGTGTTACTATATATAGAAAACTCAAAAGAATCCACCCTAAAACAGTTAGAAATGGTAAATGAATTCAGTAAAGTCACAGGATACAAAATCAATATACAAAAATCTGTTGCATTTTTATATACCAATGATGAAGCAGCATAAAGAGAAATTTAGAAAATAATCCCATTTTTGATTGCACCAAAAATAAGATACCTAGGATTAAACCTAACCAGAGAGGTTAGGTTTCAGACCTATACTCTGAAAACTATAAGACACTGAGAAGAAATTGAAGAAAACACAAATGGAAAGACATCCCATGCTCATGGATTAGAAGAACACATATTGTTAAAATATATATACTACCCAGAGCAATCTATACATTTAATTCAATACTTATCAAAATACCAACAGCATTTTTTTCCAACAGCATTTTTCACAGACCTAGAACAAACAATTCTAAAATTTGTATAGAGCCACAAAAGAACCACAAAGCAACCTTGAAGAGGAAAAGTGAAGCTGGAGGCATCATAATTCCAGACTTCAAGTTATATTCCAAAGCTGTAGTAATCAAAACAGTATGATATCAGCCCAAAAATAGACACAAAGATCAATAAAACAGAACAGAAAATTCAAAAAATGAACCCACATTTATATGGTTAATTAATATTAGGTAAAACAGGGAAGAATACCCAGTGGTAAGAAGACAATTTCTGCAACAAATGGTTTTGGGAAAACTGGACAGCAACATGTAAAAGAATGAAGCTACACCAGTTTCTTACATCCTACACAAAAATAAATTCAAAGTAGATTTAAGACCTAAATATGATACCTGAAATCATAAAAATTCTAGAAGAGAACACAAACAGTAACTTCTTTGACATTGGCCATAGCAACTTATTTCTGGATATGCCTCTTGAGGCAAGGGAAACAAAAACAAAATATAAACTGTTGTGGCAATATCAAAGTAAAACACACATGGTAAAGGAAATAATTTACAAAACTAAAAGGCAACCCACAGAATGGGAGAAGATATTTGCAAATGACATATCTAATAAAGGGTTAGTAGCCAAAGTATATAAAGAACTTCTAAAACTCAATATCCAAAAACAATCTATTTAAAAAATAAACAGATATGAACAGACATTTTTCCAAAGAAGACATGCAGATGGCTAACAGACACATGAGAAGGTGCTCAACATCACTTATCATCAGGGAAATGCAAATCAAAACTACAATGAGATAGCATCTCACACCTGTCAGGATGACTAAACCAGAAACAACAGGTTTTGGTGAGGATGTGGAGAAAGGGGAACTCTCATGCACTGTTGGTGGGAATGCACATTGGTGTAGCCAAAGTGGAAAATAGAATGGAGTTTCCTCAAACAGTTAAAAATAAAACTATGCTATGATCCACCACTTGCAGTACTGGATATTTACTTAAAAAATACAAAAGCACTAATTCAAAGGGATATATGCATCTTGATGTCTAACGTAGCATTATTTATGATAGCCAAATTATGGAAGATACCCAAATGTCCACTGATTGATGAATACATAAAGAAGATGTGGTGAATATATATGTATACAGAGGAATATTGCTCAGCCATAAAAAGCATGAAATCTTACCATTTATAATGATGTAGATGGAGCTAGAGAGTATAATACTAAGTGAAGTAAGTCGGAGAGAGACAAATACCATATGATTTCAGTCATATGTGCAATTTAAGAAACAAAACAAGTGAGCAAAAAGAAAAAAGAGAGAAAGAGAGGGAGAAACCAAGAAGCAGACTTTTAACTATAGAGAACAAATTGATGGTTACCAATGAGAAGGCAGGCTGGGGGATGGGTTAAATAAGTGACGGGAATTAAGGAGTGCACTTGTCATGATGAACACCAGGTGATGTATAGAAGTGTTGAATCACTATATTGTACACCTGAAACTAATATAACACTATGTTAACTAACTGGAATTAAAATAAACACTTTTAAAAAAGTATTTACTGAGGACTTACTTTGCACCAGAACCCCTGTTCTTTATTATTGGCACAGCAATGAAGAGCAGAAACATCCCGATCTTCACTTACTCTCCAGGGATGCAGGTGCATTTGTATTCCCAACTCAGGAACAGTGCTCTTGACACCATCCTTCAGCAAAAAGCGGCCTCCATTCAAAGATGAGTAATAATCATTAGAAAGAAAATGGATCATATACATGAAAAGCAAATAAAAATGAAACATAAAAGGAATCTCAAGAAGTCAAATGAAGAATACACTTTCTTCTATCGGTGTAAATATTGATTTCATGTCAATAAAATTAGACTATATTTTAATTCCCAGGGACAAAAAATGAAAATGAAACTGAAAATCTCTCCTAGTGCTAGAGAGTTTGCCGGCACCAGAAACATCAGGTCATGGATTTAACAGTTAGATACCAGAGAGAAACATACAGTCATCTGTGCAAGGTAAGAATTATACCAAGAATGCTGCATGGTAGGTAATAAAAATGTATGCCTTTTTCAAAAGGGAGACAATAAATTAATTTGTCTTTGCAGCGTAAAAAAGAATTTTCCCTTGAGAATTTGTAATCCTAGGCTAATCATTACATTAGTATGTAGTTTAAAATTTGGGCTACCTTTGCTGTCGAGGAAACTCATAATAGGAAATTAATTTAAAGTGATCCTAAATCCTCTGGATCCTAAATCCAGAGTCCCTGCAAGAAACAAATGCAAAACTTCTCTGGAGGACTACCTCTTCAATTTAGGATTATCACCAACCTAGAAGCACACAACGCAAATAATAAGCAACAGAACAAATTCTTAAAGATAGTAGAAATAAGCATAGGATTTAAACCTCATTGGACTTCAAATTCTGGAAATATTATGGAAGAAACATAAAAAGTGATTATCTTTATATATATAAAGAAAAAAGCGTAAAACTAAAAGACTATAAAATCAGGCCCAAAAGGAACTTCTAGAAATGAAAATAAATGTGTAATGCAAAGGTTAAATAGTAAACTAAATACAGCTGAAGGAAGAATTAATAAACTGGAAGATAAATCTGAGAAAATCATCCAACACATGCATCAAAGAGAGAGACATTGAGGAAAAAATATGAAAATGAATTAAACAAACATAGGAAATCTGATAGAATGAGCATGTTTAAAGATATCTAATTACAGTTTTGAAAAGAAAAAGCCATGGACACCAGTATTAGAGATAAATGGCTAAGGTTTCATAGCTCAAGAGAGACATCAATCCAAAAATCGTGATTCTCAACAAATCCCAAGGAGGATAAATTTCTTAAAAATCCATGTCTACACTCATTGTTGTGAAACTGCAGAACCTTTAAATCAAAGTAAAGGTTTTGAAAGCAGTGTGAGAGGAAAAAAAAAAAAAAGATCTCTAAAGGAGATATAGTGATAACGTTAAGGGGTACTAAAGGTTATATATGACTTAAAATAGTAAAAGAGGGAAAATGAAAGTAAAGTAGCCAAAACAATCTGAAAAGGTAGAAAAATTGGCAGAAAAGGTAGGACAAAATAGAAATATAAAATAACACAGTAGAAATAGTAAAAAGATAGATCAGTATTCAAATTATATACAAACAGACCAAACACCCTGCTTAAAAGATTGATAATATCATATTGGCTTCAAAAATAATCTCTCTATGCTGCTTGAAAAAGATATACCTAAAGGGTAAGAACACAAAAAGGCTAAAATTAAGATATGGAAAAGAATACACCAGGCAAACACTAATCACAAGAAATCTAGTATAAAATCAATGCCTAATAAAATAATTTCTAAGACACTAAAACATATGAATAATAAAAAGAATTATTGTATAATGACAAAAGATTTATTTCACCAAGAGAATAATACAATTATAATTTTGTATACATGGATATATGTGACTTGGTTACCTGCAATGTGCAAAGAATTTGCTATATTAACTTTATATTTCTGTTTTCTTCTTTCTTAATTCACTACTACTACTAAGAGTCCTAATATGAATGGTTCATACCTGTGAGCATTATCTGCTGGATTTAGAAAGAATCATTAGCATTTCTTCAAGTCACATATTTCGAGCTTTGAAATACTGGCAGTGTACCTTAGTGGCTCAGTCAGTTAAGCACCCACTCTTGATTTCAGCTCAGGTCATGATCTTTCAGTCTCATGAATTTGAACCCCACTTAGGGCTCTGTGCTGGCAGCAAGAAGTCTGCCTGGGAATCTCTCTGTCTCCATTTCTCTCTGACCCTCCCCTTCTTGCAGTGTCTCTGTTTTTCAAAAAAAAAAAAAGAAAGAAAGAAATACTGGCACTTTTTGACATATCCTACTATCAATCTCTAGGTATTATGCTATGAATTGCTAATTAATTGTAGGTTGACTACAATAGCTCTTCCACCTCTCTTAGTTTTTAAATTTTCAGAGGCTAGCTCTGAATGTAGGTAACAAAGACAGGTTGCTGGGGGGAGAGAATTATTCCCTGGGCTATACCAGCACTTCCGTGAGTGTTACTGTAATGATGAGACAGAAAAGGTCAAGGTTAAGAGTGGATGTAACTGCTATACCAATACCGATCTGAGTTATAAAATATCCACACTTTATAGTGTAAAGTTTTAATTTCTCACGAAAAATTTAGTATCAACTAATTACAACAAATGATGCAGAAGTAGTAAACTGCTGAGGAAATGATTTCTTTAGTCCTGGAATCATTCTATAAATATTTATTGAGATATACCATATATCATCCCGTATGGTTGCCATTACAAAAAGCAAATATCTAGTGGCAGGGGGTCGATACTCTAAATAAATAGTGAAGTTGTTGTGCAGCCAGGATGGACATGTGTACAGTTGCAATGAGGGTACAAAGGAGGAAGTGGTTGTCATTAGCTAAGAGAGTCCAAAAGGGCTTGTACGAAAGGTTGCCTTGAGTATATATAATTATTATTGTTATTGATATTATCATCGCTAAAGAATTGCAAAACTTACAAATATGGCAAAAATTACAAATCAGTAGCAACAGAACTTGTATTTTTTATTAAAAACTTTGGGGGCACCTGGGTGGCTCAGTCGGTTAAGTCGGTTAAGTCAGGTTGACTTTGGCTCAGATCATCATCTCATGGTTGGTGAGTTTGAGCCCTGCTCCGGGCTCTGTGCTGACAGCTCAGACCCTGGAGCCTGCTTTGGATTCTGTCTCCCTTCTCTCTGCCCCTACCCTGCCTGTGCTCACTCTTTCTCTCTCTTGTTCTCTGTGTCTCTCAAAAATAAACAGTAAAAAAAATATTTAAAAAATTTTAATGTTTATTTACTTTTGAGAGAGAGAGAGGCAGAGCATGAGTGGAGGAGGGAGCATAGAGTGAGGGAGACACAGAATCTGAAGCAGGCTCCAGGCTCTGAACTGTCAGCACAGAGCGTAATGCAGGGCTTAAGTCCACAAGCCAAGAGATCATGACCTGAGCTGAAGTCAGATGCTCAACTGACTGAGCCACCCTGGCACCCCAAAACTTGTATTTTTAAATGTTTATTTACTTATTTTGAGAGAGAGAAGACAGTGGGAGTGGGGAGGGTCAGAGAGAGAGGGAGAGAGAGAGAATTCCAAGCAGGCTCCACACTGTCATCACAGAGCCCACCACGAGACTCAATCCCACAAACCATGAGATCATGACCTGAACTGAAATCAAGAGTTGGACGCTTAGCTGACTGAGTCACCCAGGTGCCTGAGTATTTTTGACTTATAACGCAGCCTCATAAAATGTTGAAGATCAAAAAAGCAAGCTAAGGAGAAAAAAATGGGGATGGATCCCTTTTTGGTTAGAATCTTTTAATCATTACTTTTTAGCCTTGAGTTTGTGTTTCTTTACTGTGGTTCTACATTTCTGACTAGGAATTAAACCTAATAGTTTTTCAGGATCTCCCCCACCCCCCATACCCCTCTCCCCACCTCTTTGTCAAAGCATGAGTAGACCCAGTATACACACCTGTGAGATCAGCTTTCCAGCCTAAATATCTTATATAAAATCTTTTGAACGCAACAGGGTGCACTCACTTAAAGCTCTAAGAATGGGAGCCAATTTTTAATTTGTTCCTCCTGTTTGCTGAAAATATAGTATTGCTCTTTCAAAGACTTTATTAGAAACCTGGTTTTCTCTGGGAACAGAGACAAGCAATTTATGATGATGAATTAGTGTTGAAGGTTAGAGTCAAGAAGTTCTTTAGTTATTAGAGGTTTGTACTATTTTAAAAAAGGCATTCAATTTGCATAAGTATTTCAAGTTTTAAAGGAACCGGTTCCAAAAGGAAAAGTAATAGCAGTTAATAATGACAATCATGATGACAATAAGGACAATGATGACTACTACTATATCTGACCATGTGCCAGGCACCTTACAAAGCATCCCACATATATTTCTCCTTTAAGGGCAAGTGCAAGTGAATGGCATACTCTTATTAGAATTATGTCAGGGAATCTTTTGTAACAGTGTTGTTGGAATAAAAGAAAGAAAAAAAAACTTGGATTAGATTATTTTTTGAAGCCATAAAAGCACAGGAAAAATATGCCTGCCGCCCAAGGACAATGGTGCAATTTTGGAGATACAAAAAGCTGAATTCTATATTCTATTTTGCTTTTCCATCAAGGAGAATCATCTTGAGATGGAAAATGGTGAGATGAATATGGATAAGGGGAAATAAGCCAGTATATATACAAAATGATTCTAAGAGGGACCCTACCAGATATAAAGAAGTCTACCTACAGTCTTGAATGAATTCAACCACAAGGTACAAAGAAAAGCTTCAAGGAAGGATTGTTTCACAGCAATCTTAGAATCTTGGAGTGCAGAGGACTGCTAGAAGACTAGAAATATGTGTGTGTAAATAGGCTGTTTCACAACAAAAGCAAAGTATATTCCACAAACAACTTTGAGGGACAAGATTCTAAGAGAGATTGTTGTATTTTCTTAATTCTAAGCCACACTTTTCTTTTTGGAAAGAGAAAGAACACACATTAACATTTCGGAAAATGGGAAGTGTCTAATATACCAAAGGCAAAGTACATTCTCTAGCCTCCCACTAGATCCAGTATAGATTATGCCTACAAATGCATGAGTGATGATTAGATACCACATAATTTTCCACAAAGTTCTTTGCATTTGACACTTATGGTTGGATGTGAAATCAGTTTTTTCCTTTTTTTTTCTTCTGTCAGACAAATTATCTTAAATACAAATATGATCTAGCACTGGAATGAAAAGAATAGGTGTTGTAAGAAAATGCAATTGTGAGCAGTAGGAATGGTTATATTTTCTGGGATTGACTCTAGAATTTTCAAAGCTCAAAGCGTTTGGCGTGACCAATATATGTCACATCCTCTACTTGTCCAAAAACTTGAGGATACATTTTGAAATTTTATTAACAGCTAAGCCTAAAAATAACAAGAGGTCATGATTATGACTGTGGGTTGTAAAAAGAATATTATGGTAAGGCCAAAATGATTCAAAAGAATCCTTAGGCTCTGAATGTAAATAAGACTGAGACATTTGAAAATGGTATATAATTATAGAGTACTTATGTGCTATTTTCAACAAAAAGACAAAAAAAATGTAACTCCCTCCAAAACATATGATTGAATTGTTATAATTTCTTATCGTTCTATTATACTAGAATTAGATAAAAAAGGAATTAAAATAAACTCTTATATTTGTGGTCAAATAGTTTTAGACAAGGGCCGAGACAACTGAATGAGGAATAAAAGTCTTTCCAACAAATGATGTTGGTATAAGAAGATATCTATATGAAAAAAAAAACCCACAAAAACCAGAAAACAAAACCAAGGAATTTAAACTCCTCACACCATACACAAAAGTTAACTAACTCAAAGTGTATCATGAATGTAAAGTTTAAAAATATAAAACTTCTAGAAGAAAACACAGGAGTAAATCTTCATGATCTTGAGTTAGTTGATGATTCTTTAGGATAGAAAACCAAAAGCACAGTTAATAAAAGATTAATAAATTAGACTTCTCACTAAAGTGAGAAGACCATGGGCAGAATGGGGGAAGATGTTTACAAATGCTAACTCTTTTAGAGACTTGTAGTTAGAATATATAAAGGATTCTTAAAACTTAACAGTAAAAAGACAATCTAGTTTTTTAAATGAGCACAAGATTTGAATAGGCATTAATGCAAAGGAGGTGGCTAATTAGCACATGAAAAGATGCTGAACATCATTAGTCATTAAGGAAATGCCAATCAAATCGATGTGATGACACCTCACACCCGCTAGAGTGGCTATAATAACAAAGACAGTAATAAGTATGTGTGAGGATGGTGAGAAACTGAAGTTCATTTATTGCTGGTGGGAATGTAAAATGGTTCAGCCACTTTGGAAAACAGTTTGGCAGTTCCTCAAAATGTTAAATATAGAGTTAATGTAAGATCCAGCAATTTCACTCTTAAGTATTTTCGCAAAAGGGATTGAAAACACATCCTTTCACAAAACTTGTACACAGAAGTTCATAGTAGTGTTATTCATAATAGCTAAGAGTGGAAATAATCAAGATGCCCATCATCTCATAAGTAGACGAATTAAATTGTTTACATACAATGAGTATTATTTAGCAATAAAAATGAATGAAATACTGAAATATGCTACCACATGGAAGATCCTCAAAACATTCTATAAAATGAAAGAAGCCAGTCACAAAAGAACACATAGTATAATGCCACAAAGGAAATGTCCAGAATAGGGAAATACACAGAAAAGGCAAGTAGTTGCCTGGTGCTACAGGGGAGGAGGTAGGAACTTGTTAGGAGGGATGGGAAATAACTGCTGACGGGTACAAGATTTCTTTCTGGGATGATGAAAATGTTCTACAATTAGATTGCAATGATGGTTGTAAAACTCTATAAATACACTAATAACCATTGTCTTGTATACTTTAGAAAAGGTGAACTTTGTAGTATGTAAAGTATTTCTCAACAAAGCTCTTTTTTAAAGGCATTACGGCGAGTTCTAGAACAGATGGGAGAGAAACCAGAGATCCGAAAAACACAGACTGAATTTACTAAAATATGTCAGATTGGACTAGCTTCCTTTCACAGGTAGAGTTATCTACTAGATTCAGAAATGCTGTAACTCTGTGTATATTTTATTATATTTCATTAATAAAATCCTGTGTGGATTGTATTAAGATGTACTATAAAGATCTCTCAAAATGTCCCACTGGATAATTGAACAATGTGGGGAAATATGGGCTGAAATGGAGAGTTTGATGGATTTGTAAGTGAACAAATGTACAAAAACAGGCTGATTAATGAAAATATATTTTTGTTAGAGGGATACTTCACTGTGAAATACAATATTATATATAAAATTTTATTCTGAGTATCACTTTTATCAATGATTTGGTATAGGATAGATCATTGGGAATAATCATTTATTGAATCTTAGCAGCAAAATGCTAAAATATCATTGAGAAAAGATCTCAGTACATCTACTATTTTTTTAAAAAAATGTTTTTAATGTTTTATTTATTTCTGAGAGCAAGAGAGAGAGAGAGGAAGAACAGGAGAGGGTTAGAGAGAGAGGGAGATACAGAATCTGAAACAGGCTCCAGGGTCTGAGCTGTCAGCACAGAGTCCGACATGGGGCTCGAACCCACGAACCGTGAGATCATGACCTGAGCCGAAGTCAGATGCTTAACCAACTGAGCCACCCAGGCACCCCTGACTAATTTTTGTCTGCCCACACCTATTAAAAGAAATAAGGGGAAAATGAAACAAAAGATAAGTAATATTTTCTGGGATTAAGTTTTTACAGATGATTGTGTATTTGTATGCTCTAAATAATCTTATAAACATTAAAATTTAGAAAAATGGGGGTCTCAAGCAATCTCATTCTATTTTTTTCTCCAAAGTGCCTTCAAGTTTCCATTGTGAGTTGGGTAAAGCCACTGGACAGTACATGCATACTGAAAACACTGCTAGTCTTGGCCAGCATAGGCCCCCATGGGCTAGAGCTGTGCACTGGCTATAAAAGATGTTGCGTTTTGTTTCCAGATAGCATTCACTTCCTAGCAAGGAAAGTCTAAGAGACTCCTGGGGAATTAACATACTACAAGAATCTATCAAGTCAGACTTCTCCTCTTCTAGCCAGTTTGAAACAAAATTGATGGTTCTGTACACATGTTGTCCTTCATCTGGAATGCACACTGGCTGCTCCATGATTTTTATTAAGGGTGGAAAAGCCAGTACCACATGTTTCAGAAACAAAATACCTGGTGTTCTGACACACTTTCTGGATGATCCCTGAGTGAGTGAGTTCTTCACAAACTCTGGTCTGTTCATTCAGTGTTTACTGGGAGAGATGTTTTCTCTCTCTCTCTCTCTCTTTTTTTTTAATTCTTTGGTTAGGATATATTTTTTTCTCTGGGGCTTTGAATGAAGCTGGAAGTTACAGTTCTGCCAAAACACAGGTTGCAAAATACCTCTAAGTGACCTAAGCTCCTATGCCAAGCATGAATCACTGAAGTCCATGCTTTCAACACTTCAGCAGAGGTCTTTCAAATATGGTATTTAGCCTATTCTCCAGTGAAACAGATCCTCTATGCATTTCTCTTGGGTTCCTCTCAGCAAACTACTTTTACAAACAATAGGACATAAAAGTGGTAACATTTAACAGGAATAATGCTGAATATTACATTTCTTCTCTAAAGAGCATATACTATGTGACAGCTTTAGTAATTAATTTAAGCTATTTCATAACATTGTAATTTCTACTTAGAATTCTCTGATAACATATCTTTTCTTTAGTCATACTATAATTTAGGCCAAACCACATGATTGCTTTGGTTTTGGTATGTGATTACTTTGCCTTGATTCTAGAGTTTTTAATGACTCTTGTAATCCTAATAATACATATCATTTTTTGAGAAAACTGCTAAGCAGTTATGCCAAATATATACCATGTAGCATTTCCAGATCCTTTAGCATTCCTGTAAGATAGATATTACCAATACCATTTTCTTTATGAAAACACTGGCACTCAGAGTAATCACGTAGCTAAGGCAGCCTTACCAGCTGTAAGCAACAGAGTCAAGATTTGAACCCATGTTGGTCTGACTCTACTTGGTCACCCCTTCCTTTGAATTGGATAAGTCAGTCCCATATCCCTTTTCTTTCAGGTTTGCAAAGATTTATTATCGTTTAAGTGGTAGTATATAGATATCCTTACAAGGCTATGCTGCATATGTAAAAGAGTAACACGTCTTAGGTGAGAAAAAGAATATTCCACTGAGGAGTGTTTATTATATGTGATTTTAAGCCTTCATTTTATAAAAGTTATGGTTAACCCATCTGTTTCTTTGTAGCATAGATTATTTTCTTAGTCTAAAACATCACCATTATTCTACCTACATTAGGTCCTCGGTCTTAAGGTTTACTTTTTTATTTGATTCCTTGTTACCTTTCCTTCTTATTTATTCTAAATTACATGCTTCTTTCTTTCTTTCTTTCTTTCTTTCTTTCTTTCTTTCTTTCTTTCTTTCTTTCTTTCTTATATTATTTATTTTCATTTCATTTATTACTATCTTATCTCAAACTTTACAGTTTTCTTAGATAATATGCCCAGGAAGTGTATTGCAGATCAAGAATATCATAAAAGATGAAGCCACCAAGGAAACAATATCTTCTACATTCCCGTGCCTTTGTCCTGTCCTTTTTTTATTGAGTAGAAAAACCATAGCAGAGATGTTAGCTTTTACTTGTGTGTTATAATCAAAGAATTAAGAAGTTCTAGAGTTGTAGTGTTTTCTAATGTAAATGAAATGAAACAAAACAAAATCTGATATAGAGGAAGGAAAATATTAAGACCAGTTTTGGGTTTTAGGAAGAACACTTTGGAGGTATGGAGCATATTTAGGAGATTATTATAATAGTTTAGGCAAGAGCCAATAAGGTTTGAATGAAGATAGAAGGGATGGGCTACAGAGAGGTATCAGCTGTGGAAGCTGCTAAGGAGATAATATCTGTTGAACTACAAGAACAATCAGATGAGGAGGATGAGAAAAAAAGAGAGTTTCTTGAATTTCTCCCAAAATGAAGAGAGATAAGTTTGGGAGGAAAGACTATACTTACAGATAGATTTCTTTTTAATCTGTTTGCTTATTAGTTTGCTAGGACATAAACTCAGTGTTTTTATTTTTATTTTTTTACACAGTGCCTGACATTATAGACATCTTTATGGACTAAGTTCAGTTTTGGTTATGCTGAGTTTTAGGTGCTCAATGGTCATGCAGTTAGAGGAGTAAAGAGTCCAAAAAACTAACTAAAATTCTAACTGTGGTTATCCTTGGTTGTTAGAATTATAGAATTATAGTTCTATAGAACTATAGAATTATAGTAATTTTTATTATTATATTCTGAATGTCCCAAATTTATCTTAATATTTTATTTTAAATATGCCAGATTGCCACAGTGAACATATAGTACCTTTATTTTAAGAAAAAGTTAAATCTTATTTCTTACTTCAGTAAAGAATAAGACTGGGCAGGCAAATATGAAATCATCAGGGCAACCTATGGGGATGAATAATATGAATAATAATAACATAGAGTAACAATAATTTTAGTAGACATTTTATACTAATTTTATATTCCTATACGAATTTTGATAGTTCCTTTGTCACCACACAACTGGGCATGAGTGTCATATCTTATTTTCAAATTTCATATATTCCCTTATTATTTATTAGAAGAATCAGTGTTCTGGTCTAAATCACTCAGTCCTTCAGGCTACAAAAGCATATCACTGGTAATACCCCTCGGCCCTTAGCGCCCCTCTTACGGTTGCCATCTTTTCCTTTCATCTTGAGATACTGAAGAGTCTTTTATGTTAAGTCAAAAGAGGCCACTATATCTGTCTGTAGCATTTACTACAGCAGTGAGACAATTTTACAACAAAACCAAATATGAGAAAAATTAAAGACCAAACATATAAATTGGATATATACAAAATGATTTTTGTTTCTGCTTTTCCAGCCCAAAGTGAAACTTTCAGTTAAGTTTCTCTGAAACAGAGAAGGTAAGACCTAACCTTATGTAAGCCAATATGTCTGCTTTCCAATACAGCTTAAAAAAAGGAAAAGAAAGAAAGAAAGAAAAAAGACCAAAGAAAGTTCTTTCAAGAACCATAGGAAACTTAGAGTGGATTGTACAGTGGAGGAATGGAGGAACCAGAACCTATGTGAGGAAACAGAAACAAACAAACAAAAATTTCACAAGAAAGAGAGGGGGTAAAAACCTTTGATATGCTTTCTCCTGGCATTCATACATAAAATACTAATGACTCATTGGGAATGGTAGTGAGAGCAAAGCAGAAGAGATGGAGAAGGGAAATAAAAAACAAAAAAACAAAAAAACAAAGGTTATCAAATGTCATATTTTGTTTCCTTAGCTTATATCATTTTAAATTAAGCCTGTGTATGACACCCCAGGTTTTACTATATGTCTGTAATGTGAGAATATACATTTGATATTTCTGGAAAATTTGTCTTTTACTGTCAACATTCTTCCTCTTCAGGAAGTTTCTTGGAGGCAGACAAACACATATTTATTGAGATCTGACAGACAATGATACACCATAGACTAAGAATAAAAGAAATGATATCTACTGTCCCAAGAAAAGAGGAAAGAAGATTATTGGCGGGAGAAAGAACCAATTTCAAAACTATCCTCATATTTCAATATCAGAAAAATTTATCAAGTGCCTCCTTCAGGATTTTCCTATAGGCATCTTCATTATAAAGTTACTAGGAGTGTGATAAATGCCAAGTATGAAAGAACATGATGTAAGGTTCACAGAATGGGGGAAAGTCTTGACCCACTTTTGAAAATCCATGTCGATGGAAACTGTTGCTGTGAAGACAAGGATTTGTATCATTCGTGTATTATTTATAAGGGAAGGTGTTGCTAGACAGGTCATCATGTATGAGAGACATAGTGAAGTCAGCTGCGTAGCAGATTCTAGGTAGATCTGAGGAATTTATAGCAGAATATAAGTATAAGTGACAGTCGTGACTAGGAGTGACTAGCAAGAACCATCAATCAAGATTCTGTCATAATAGAAAAAACCAACAGAAAATGTATTTGCCCTTAAGTACTCATCATAAATCTAGGTTTTAGATGCACTTAAATTTGACTTGTGCAAAATTTAAATGTTCCATTTGCAGTCAACATAGGCCCACTATAATATAAAGAAAAGAGTATATATTTTTTTATTTGACAATGCTTATATTTATTCTAGAAGAAGAGGAGCAGTGGGAACAGTAATTTGGGTAAGACAACGTGTGAGACAAATTGATAAATGCAGGAAAGAGAGAAGGTGGTACAAGGTGGCATTCAAAGGGCAAGCATGTATCCATTAATAGATTGTGATGCATGAAAGTTAGTGATCCGAGTTATCAGTTATGTTAACCCGGTAGAGTCTGTAGCAATGATATACACGAACATGGATGTGGGAGACTGATAGCAGTAATGGTCTTAACTCTCCACCCTTCCCTAAGTCCATGTCCTTTGCCTCCTGACTTTGCAGCTCTTCTTATCTGGTGGCCTAATATATTTCCTGGCCTCTTGATGCAGAGATCATCCATGTGGCTCACTTTGGCTGGTAGGAGTTAGAATATATAACTAGGCAGAGACTTGGAAAGATGTTCATGGATTTCTATTTGTGCTCCTGTCCTTTACTGTCACCATGACAATGACACATGTGAGCTAACCTGAATGATTAGATCCATGTGGAGTAGAACTGAATCATCCCAATCCCCCAGCCACAGCCATTTCCCAGATAGCCATTAGCTAGCCAAACCCTAGACATGCAAGTGAACCTTGCCTAGATCACAGTGATGCTTAGGCACAGACCCCAGCTGTGTGAGCAGTTGATGTTTATTGTTAGATGCTGCTGAGTATTTGTAGTTGGTCATGATAGAACGTTTTTGTGACCATAGAAAAACATTTTAATGGGAAAGGTGATTATATTTATGATATCCAAGATGACCAAATGATTTCTTATGTATAGACAGAGTGGATCATGTATTTTTGTTATTTGTCACTTTAAGATTTATACTAAATAGTGGGAAATGATCAACTTTTCAAAGACTTGTAAACATGTCTTCCCTTGTAGAAATCACATATTTTAGGTATTTCATTCAGTGCATTAAGAACCTAATGTTAGCCATCTGACTCTTTTTTAGAAGGATGAATTACAAAAAAATATATAAAAGACCCCTTAGAAAATTTCAGTTTCTAAGTGCAACCAAAGTTAAACAATTTTTATCGGCATCTATTTTTAAAAAGCTTGAGTGGTTTGCAATAGTTAGCATTGTTTAGTGTTTACTGTGCCCAGTGTTATAAGCCAGAAGTACTAATGCTATCTTTAATGACAATGAGAGGGCATTAAAAGCATGCTTATCTTGGTGAGTGCTGAGTAATATATGGAATTGTTGAATCACTATATTATACACCTGAAACTAATATAACATTGTATGTTAACTACACTGGAATTTAAGTTTAAAAATAGGGACGCTTGGGTGGCCCAGTCGGTTGAATATCTGACTAAAGCTCATGTCATGATCTCATAGTTTGTGAGTTCAAGCCCTACATAGGGCTCTACCCTGTCAGTGTGGAGCCTGGGAGCCTGCTTTGGATTCTGTGCCTCCCTCTCTTTCTGTCCCTTCCCTGCTTGTACATGTTCTCATGCTCTCTATCTCTCAAAAATAAACATTAAAAATATCTTTAAAAAGTAAATAAATTTAAAAATAACTTACAAGAGAAATGAGACCCAGAGAGGTTAGGAAACTTGTTCAGTTTCACATAGCTAGCTGTACATGAGCTAGGACTTAGTAAGGCTTCAAACTCTACAGTTTCAACCACCACACTTCAGTAGCATGAGAAATAAAATAATTAAGTGCTAGATGTGGCAATACACTTGTGGTTGTACTTTTATTTTTAAGGCAGTATTTCCATGTAAATGTATCTTAATCATTTGCAAGTGCTCAAAACTTGTAACTGCTTATTCAGTAAAGTGAAGAGAAAGAAATGAAATGTGGAATTAGGCAGTTGGGCAGCTGCTGCTGGTTCTGTCGTCTTTATTTTCAGGTATTTTTACACATGTTTCTTCAAACAAAGTAACCAGTTTTGTTTTCATTCTGATCAGGTACATAATTGGAGCAATAGCACTTGATTCATTTAAAAAAGTAGAGCTTTGCTTTTCTTACGTGAAAAAACATAGCATAATTACTGTATTATTATTATTATTATTTGTTGCACTCATACTTAATTGGTAGGGGATGACGCATGTTCTTATCTAATCACATGCTTCTACAGTGTGCTGGTAGGACACTGATCTGTGATGGTACCATCAGTATAGGTACAAGACTTGGTAAACACTGTTCATACTCCTAGGCTGATAAATATACTCCTGCTTTACCATTTCTAGAAAGCAGCAGCACAGGACTAATAACACAATTTAGGTTGCAAAGGAACTAGTCTGAATGAAAGCAGAGCACCCCACTTTTGTTTAGTTACCTTGGCTGACTTTAGACAGACACATAAAATTGAGACAAGTTAATGGTTACACCTCCAATTACTGTGGAGGCACTCGGAATATGGAATATATTTGGCTTGCATGGATCCTTACACTGCAGAGATCTAGAAGAAAAAAGTTAAAACATTTTCACCTAGTTTGTAAGCAATAGCTGGAGAAAATGAGTGATGCAGATGATGAATTTTTACTTCTTTTTAAAGCAGAGTTTTCCTAAATTTGTTCCTGTTATTCTTAAACATTATAAAGTGATCACAAAGTGAAAGAAGTACAAGCCTGAAAAGGAGGTTCTTAATGTCAAATTATCATAGAGACACCTATGGATACCTTCTCAGAAGAGTAGTTTTAAATAAAATAAAATGTATATTACTATAAACGAAAACCAGTTGTAAGGAAATGTAGTTATCAAAATATTTTTAAATGCAATACTATATTATATGTATTCCTCTATTAATGCACTACATAATCAGGCATATATTTAAAATATATGAAAATTAAAGTTAAATGTTATATTTTAAAGGCACAGTGTATAGTCTAGAATAAGAACATCAGGTATGGGATGGCCTTCAACTCACCTCTTTCCAACTGTTGACCACCACAATCAGAGGTATGAGGTACTGGAAAATAACCAAGATGTCTGGGTCACCAGAGTAGGAACCCTCAAATTCATCATGTTTCTATGCCAGCCAAATCACAAAGTACCCAGTACTCATAGTTCCTATGAGCATCTATAGGCAAGAAGGCTTCAATCATGTGTAATCTAGCAGGAATTATAAAATAGTCCTGTAGGTAAATGAATCCTCAAGGTATCTTTTTCAACTATAGGGTGATATGAAAATATTTGTTATTTTTACCAGTGACTTACAAAGTAGCGTATCCCTCCCCTAGTCGAATACTGAAGCCGTATTTGCTAATGTGCTGGTATTTGGAGGGGGTAGGTAATTAAGTTTAGATGAGGTCATGAAGGAGGGGTCCCCATGTTGGGATTAGTGGCCTTATAAGAAAAGGAAGAGAGACCAGAGCTCTCTGCTCTCTTTCTTTGCCATGTAAGGACACAGAAAGAAGGCACCCATCTGTAAACCAACAAATGGTCCTTATCAGACACTGAATCTGTAAGCACCTTGATCCTGGACTTTCTAACCCCTAGAACTGGGAGAAATAAATCTATTGTTTAAACCACCCAGTCTGTATATTTTGTTATGACAGCCCAAGCCGACTAAGACAGTAACTAACAGTCACAGGTATCATGAATATTACTGAGGTTTGTGGCATATGTTTGAAATGGAAAGAAATTCTTAGTTAGAAGTTATAAAATGGAGATATAAATTGGTTTTCTTGTCCAAGTTTATGGATCTCCTGAATTAGAGTCATAAATCTATTTTATTTTTTTAAATGTTTTTTAAACTTATTTCTGGGAGAAAGAGAGACAGTGTGAGCAGGGGAGGGTCAGAGAGAGAGAGGGAGACACAAAATCCAAAGACAAGCTCCAGACTCTGAGCTAGCTGTCAGCACAGAGCCTGAAGTGGGGCTCGAACCCATGAACCGTGAGATCATGACCTGAGCTGAAGTCAGACGCTTAACTGACTGAGCCACCCAGGCGCTCCTAAATCTACTTTAAATAAAGGCTGTACCACTTATTACCTGAACTTTGTCAAGCCATTTTAGTTTTCTGAGTTTGGCTTTTTTTAATCCATAAAATGAAAGCCTGAGTATGTATTTTATAGTGTTGTTTCATGATCAAATGAGATAATGAATATGGGAAGGCTTTGTAAACTATGAAGTGATAAACAGATGTTAGCTAATTTTATTATGTAATTAAAGTTTTATTTTTTTTTTTTAATGTTTACTTATTTTTGAGAGAGATAGAGACTGAGACAGAGAGGATGAGTGTGAGCAGGGGAGGAACAGAGAGAGAGGGAGACACAAAATTCAAAGCAGTCTCTGGGCTCCTAGCTGTCAGCACAAAGCCGGATGTGTGGCCTGAACTCACGAACTCTTAGATCATGACCTGAACCTAAGTTAGACACGTAACCAACTGAGCTACCCAGGAGCCCCCTAAACTTTTTTTCTTAACGACGTTTTGAATTTGGTTTGGGTTCAAATTCAGTAACATTTGAAACCAATTGGTTTTCTCACAGACTCAAAGGATTCTTCAATCTCCCAACACCAATTTAAAACACAAGAGAAAGAGATGAGAGAAAAACAGTTGAGGGAAACTAAATGAAAGACAATAGAACAGAGACTAGAAGAGAGGAGAGTAACTGAAGCTAGCTCTTTTGCTTTCTTCATTTTTTAATCGAAGTTAAGCATACATACAGTAGAGTATATAAAATGGGTGAATTATAGGATTATATAGCTTGATGACTTTTTATTATGTACAGACTTGGAAAACTACTACATTAGTCAAACTACAGAACATTTCCATACTCGAGAAGTTTCCTTCATGCTCTTTCCCAGGCATGCCCAGCCCTTATCCCTGCTATAACCACTGTTCTGACTTCAACAGCATTGATTAGATTTCCTTGTTCTTGAACTATATATAAGGGTATATAGGCATCTATGTCTAGCTTCTTTGCTTAATATATGTCTCTGAGATTTGTCCATTTTGTTGCATGTTATTAGTAGTTTGTTGTGTTTATTGCTGTGTAGAGCCCCTTCACTTTTATCATCGGTTTCATGTTGCTCACAATCCTACTAATAATCTGTAACTCACTTTAGAAATGTTACAAATACAGGAGGGGGGGCAAGATGGCGGAGAAGTAAGGAGCTCCGTACTTGCACTCGCGCCCATACATCACACAGAAAAGATCTGAAGCCATTGGAAACCATACAAAACCTGAGGGACTGGGAGAAAAAGGACGCAGAATCCACTGAGAAAGCCTTCTAACGTGAGTGCGAACCGGGGAAGATAAAATCAGGCCAGGATCGGAGACTCCAGGGTGGGAGGCGATCCCCCTCTACCCTCTACGGGGAGTGAGAGGGGAAAAGGAGAGAGTCCGAGACAGAAAAATCTCCGCTCGGTGCATAGAAAGACCGTACTTGCCAAATACCTGCACACCAGGTCCCCTCGCGACAACTGGTCCTGGGGGAGGCTGAGCACACAAACTGCTTCTTTGTGCCGCTCCTGGAGGTTGGGTTTTAAAGCGGCAGTGGCACACCTGCCGCCATTGTAGCTCCAGGGTGGCTGGGACCCCTGAAAGAGCGGGGCTGACACCGGGCACCACGCTCCTGGCTGGCTGGAACTCGAGAGGGAAGGCAAAGAGCTAAAAACTGGGAAATTTGCCTGTGAGTTCGTACTTCGGGTGACGAGCCATAGAGAGACCCGGTTTTCCTCACTCCAGCGGCGTCGCGCCTGCTGCCATTGTAGCTCCAGGGCGGCTGGGACCCCTGAAAGAGACGCGCAGACACCGGGCGTCCGCGCTCCTGGCTGGCTGGAACTCGAGAGGGAAGGCAAAGAGCTAAAAACTGGGAAATTTGCCTGTGAGTTCGTGTTTCGGGTGACGAGCCATAGAGGGACCCGGTTTTCCTCACTCCAGCGGGCTCAGGCTACGCGGACCCGGCAGGCAAGCCCCTGCGCATGAGCGCCAGCCCGACCCAGAGAAGGAAGCAGCGATCCTGACTCCGCCCCCAGAGCTCAGCAGGGAGCCTGGAATAGCCCAAGGGGGTTGTCTGGGAAGCTGTGTCTAAGGCAACTTCAGCGGGGCGCGGGCTGGGATTTGGAGATTGGAACTGGCCTGGGTTGAAGAGTGCAACCAACTTCGGCGGCGTCCCCGGAACGGGGAGTTGACATGCCAAAAAAAAAAAAAAGCGAGCTGCAGCGCGGGGTTCAAGAAGGGACTGGAGCACCGTCACTTTCCTCCCCACAATCGCCAAGGCAGAACCCCCGCCTGAGGCATCGGATCATGCCACGCCCCTCCCTGCCTGAGAGGTGCCCTCCTCCCTTTTTTTTTCCCCTTTTTTTGTTTTTTTTTCCTTTTTTTTTCTTCTTTCTTTTTTTTTCCCTTTCTTCTCTCTTTTTTTCTTCTTCTTTCTCTTTTCTCCCTTTTTTCCCCAAAACACTGACCTGATTAACTCTGGTCGCCAGCTTGCTTAAACAATCACAACAACTCCATTCTGTAAATGTAAATTCTACACCTACCGACTTTTTCAGCTATTTCTCTCAGGAGTAATTAGACTATATAGTTTCTCTGGATAATTCCAACATCCTTCTCTCACCTATCCAACCATATTCTACCCTTTACCTCTTTGAAAAAAATCTTATCCCTTCTGCCTGTTCATTCTATTTCCAAATCTGCCTCGTCTCGCCCTGCCTTCTCTCTTTTTCTCTATGCTCTTCAACCAGCACTGCATACACACGGCTATTTAACTGTAGCTGGCAAATGCAGGTATATGCTTTAAACCGTACTTTGTCCATCGGTTTTCTTCTTTTTTCCTTTTCTTTTCCCCTTTTTGACCCTTTTATGTATTTTATGCTCCCTATTATTCGCCCTCCCTTCTCCGTCTTTTCTCTTAACTTTTTCGTTTTCCCTCTCGCTTTGCATGTTAGTTGAATCAGTCTGTGCATTTGTGTGCTCCTGCTCCCTGTGTGTTTGTCTGTCTGTTTTCTTTTCCAGGGCTACCTCAAGAAACAAGCTAGAGTACACAAGGTGAAGAGTCCCAAATATCACTACGAATAGGAAAATAAAATAACTAAGGTCCCAACAAGAGTGACCGAGGGATACCATTCAAAAAACAATCTCTGAAAGGATAGGCCCTGGAAAGTCAAAGAGTCTTCTTGGATATAGCAGTGCTCATAGAAACAGAGAGCATAACAGGTCTTTAAAACCAACAAGAGCCGGAAAGCTAACTAAAATGACGAAACGAAAGAGCTCTCCTCCAAAGAAACTCCAAGAAGAAATGACAGCTAATGAACTGCTCAAAACAGATATCAGCAGCATAAGTGAACAAGATTTAGAATAATAATGGTAAAATTAATAGCAGGGCTTGAAAAAAACATAGGGGACATCAAAGAAACTATGGCTACAGACAGAATGGAAAATAAAAATAGGCATGAAGAATTAAAAAATGCGATAAATGAGATCCATAATAAATTAGAGGCCTCCAATGCACGGATTGAAGAGGCAGAAAGGAGAATAAGTGATTTAGAAGACACCATTATAGAAAAACAAGAAGCTGACAAAAAAAGAGACAAACTGATCCAGGAACAGGAAAGAAGAATTCGAGAGCTCAGCGACACAGTCAAACGCAACAATATCCGTATCATAGGAATCCCAGAAGAGGAAGAGAGAGGGAAAGGTGCTGAAGGAGTCCTGGAACAAATTATAGCAGAGAACTTCCCCGACCTGGGGAAGGAAGTCAATGTGGAAATACAAGAGGCTGAGAGGACTCCCCTCAGACGTAACTTGAATCGATCTTCTGCACGACATATCATCGTAAAAATGGCAAAATACAAGGACAAAGAGAATTTTGAAAGCAGCTAGGGAGAAAAGGGCCCTCACATACAAAGGGAAACCCATCAGAGTGGTGACAGACCTATCTACTGAAACATGGCAGGCCAGAAAGGAATGGCAAGAGATCTTCAACATGATGAACAGTAAAAATATGCAGCCACGAATCTTCTATCCAGCAAGCCTGTCATTCAAAATAGAAGGAGAGATAAAAACCTTTCTAAATAAACAGAAATTGAAAGAATTTGTCACCACGAAGCCAGCCCTACAAGAAATCCTGAGGGGGATGCTCTGAAGGAAAGGTTGCAAGGAACAAAGATTCCAGAGACACCACCACAAACATGAACCCTACAAAAGATACAAAGACTCTAAACCCACATATTTCCATAATAACTCTGAATGTAAATGGGCTGAATGCTCCAATCAAAAGACATAGGGTAGCAGAATGGATTAAAAACCAAAATCCATCTATATGCTGTCTACAAGAAACTCATTTTAGACAGGAAGATACCTTCAGATTAAAAGTAAGGGGATGGAGAAATATGCATCATGCTACAGGAAATCAAAAGAAAGCCGGAGTAGCGATACTTATATCAGACAAACTGGACTTTAAAATAAAGACAATCACAAGAGATGAAGAAGGGCACTACATAATAATTACAGGGTCCATCCGTCAGGAAGAACTAACAATCATAAATGTCTACGCACCGAATATGGGAGCACCTAAATATCTAAAACAATTAATCACAAACAGAAACAAGCTTATAGATAAGAATGTGCTAATAGCAGGGGACTTTAATACTCCACTTACAGCAATGGATAGGTCAACCAGACAGAAAATCACTAAAGAAATAATGGACTTGAAAGACACATTGGACCAGATGGACCTGACGGATATATTTAGAACTTTACATCCTGAGGCCAGGAAATTTACTTTCTTCTCAAGTGCGCTTGGCACATTCTCCAAGATAGATCACATACTGGGACATAAAGCAGCCCTCAATAAATATAAAAGAATAGAGATCATACCATGCACACTGTCAGATCACAATGCTTTGAAACTTGAAATCAATTACAGGAAGAAGTCTGGAAAACTTCCAAAAACATGGAGGTTAAAGAACACCCTTCTAAAGAATGAATGGGCCAATCAGGCAATTAGAGATGAAATTAAAAAATATATGGAAACAAATGAAAATGAAAACACAACATTTCAAAATCTATGGGATGCGGCAAAGGCAGTCCTAAGAGGAAAGTACATTGCTCTCCAGGCCTATTTCAAGAGATTAGAAAAAGTGCAAGTCCAAAATCTAACAGCTCACCTAAAGGAACTAGAGGCAGAGCAAGAAGAACGCCCTAAACCCAGTAGAAGAAGAGAAATAGTAAAAATTAGAGCAGAAATAAACAACATAGAGACCAAAGAAACAATTGAACAGATCCATGAAACCAAGAGTTGGTTTTTTGAAAAAGTAAACAAAATTGACAAACCTCTCACCAGACTTATCCAAAAGAAAAGAGAGAGAGCACCCAAATAGACAAAATTATGAATGAAAATGGACTTATTACAACCAACCCCTCAGAAATACAAGCAATTATCAGGGAATAGTATGAATAATTATATGCCAACAAATTGGACAACTTAGAAGAAATGGACAAATTCCTAAACACACACTCACTACCAAAATTCACACGGGAAGAAATAGAAAACCTGAACAGACCCATAATGAGTGAAGAAATTGAATCAGTGATCAAAAATCTCCCAACAAATAAGAGCCCTGGACCTGATGGCTTCCCTGGGGAATTCTACCAGACATTTAAAACAGAATTAATCCCAATTCTTCTCAAGCTATTCCAAAAAATAGAAATAGAAGGAAAACTCCTGGACTCATTTTATGAAGCCAGCATCACACTGATTCCCAAGCCAGACAGAGATCCAGCAAAAAAAGAGAACTACAGGCCAATATCCTTAATGAATACGGATGCAAAAATGCTCAACAAGATCCTTGCAAATCAAATCCAGCAGCATATAAAAAGAATCATCCACCAAGATCAAGTGGGATTCATTCCTGAGTTACAGGGCTGGTTCAATATTCGCAAATCAATCAATGTGATACATCATATCAATAAAAGAAAAGATAAAAACCATATGATCCTGTCAATAGATGCAGAAAAAGCATTTGACAAAATACAGCATCCCTTCTTAATAAAGACTCTCGAGAAAGTTGGGATAGAAGGAACCTACTTAAACATCATCAAAGCCATCTATGAGAAGCCTTCAGCTAACATCATCCTCAACGGGGAAAAACTCAGAGCTTTCCCCCTGAGATCAGGAACACGACAGGGATGCCCACTCTCACCACTGCTGTTTAACATAGTGCTGGAAGTCCTAGCATCAGCCATCAGACACCAAAAGGAAATCAAAGGCATCAGAATTGGCAAAGAGGAAGTCAAACTTTCACTCTTCGCAGATGACATGATACTCTACATAGAAAACCCGACAGACTCCACCAGAAGCCTACTAGAACTGATCCAAGAATTCAGCCACGTTGTAGGGTACAAAATCAACGTACAGAAATCGGTTGCATTTTTATACACCAACAATGAAGCAACAGAAAGAGAAATCAAGAAACTGATCCCATTCACAATTGCACAAAAAACCATAAAATACCTCGGAATAAACCTAACCAAGGATACAAGAGATCTGTATGATGAAAACTATAGAAAACTTATGAAGGAAATTGAAGAAGACACAAAGAAATGGAAAAACATTCCATGCTCATGGATAGGAAGAATAAATATAGTTAAGATGTCATTACTACCTAAGGCACTCTACACATTCAATGCAATTCCAATCAAAATTGCACCAGCATACTTCTCAAAACTAGAACAAACTATCCAAAAATTTGTATGGAACCACAAAAGACCCCGAATAGCCAAAGTAATCCTGAAAAATAAAACCAAAACGGGAGGGATCACCATCCCAGACTTTAGCCTCTACTATAAAGCTGTCATCATCAAGACAGTATGGTATTGGCACAAAAACAGACACATAGACCAATGGAACAGAATTGAGAACTCAGAAGTGGACCCAAAAGTATACAGCCAACTGATCTTTGACAAAGCAGGAAAGAATATCCGATGGAAAAAAGACAGCCTTTTTAACAGATGGTGTTGGGAGAACTGGACAGCAACATGCAGAAGAATGAAACTAGATCATTTTCTCACACCATGCACAAAAATAAACTCAAAATGGATAAAGAACCTGAACGTGAGACCGGAAACTATCAACACCCTAGAGGAGAAAGCAGGAAACAACCTCCTTGACCTCCACCGCAGCAACTTCTTACTTGACACATCCCCAAAAGCAAGGGAATCAAGAGCAAAAATAAACTGTTGGGACCTCATCAAGATTAAAAGCTTCTGCACATCCAAGGAAACAACCCAGAAAATTAATAGGCAACCGATGGAATGGGAAAAGATAGTTGCAAATGACATATCCGATAAAGGGTTGGTATCCAGAATCTACAAGGAACTCAACAAACTACACGCCCGAAAAACAAACAACCCAGTGAAGAAATGGGCAGAAGATATGAACAGACATTTCTCCAAAGAGGACATCCAGATGGCCAACAGACACATGAAACGATGCTCAGCATCGCTCCTCATCAGGGAATTACAAATCAAAACCACACTGAGATACCACCTCACGCCAGTCAGAGTGGCTAAAATGAGCCAATCAGAGAACTCTAGATGCTGGCGAGGATGTGGAGAAACGGGCACCCTCCTTCACTGTTGGTGGGAATGTAAACTGGTACAGCCCCTCTGGAAAACAGTGTGGAGGTTCCTAAGGAAACTAACAATAGAACTCCCCTATGACCCAGCAATAGCACTGTTAGGAATTTACCCAAGGGATACAGAAATGCTGATGCATAGGAGCACATGTACCCCAATGTTCATAGCAGCACTCTCCACAATAGCTAAAACATGGAAAGAGCCTAAGTGTCCATCAACTGATGAATGGATCAAGAAGATGTGGTTTATCTATACCATGGAATACTACATGGCAATGAGAAACAATGAAATCTGGCCATGTGTAGCAACATGGATGGACCTTGAGGGTGTTATGCTGAGCGAAATAAGTCAGGCAGAGAAAGACAAATATCATATGTGTGCATGTATAGGAGGATAAGAGGAACTTAACAGAGGACCAAGGGGGAGAAGAAGGGCGGAAATGGTGGGGGAAAGGGGGAGAGGCAAACCATGAGAGACTCTTGAATGCTGACAAAAACTGAGGACTGGTGGATGTGGCGGGGAGGAGGGGTGGGCATGGAGGAGGGCACTTGTGGGGATGAGCACTGGGTGTTATGTGGAAACTAATTTGACAATAAACTATTTGTAAAAAAAAAAAAAAAATGTTACAAATACAATGCCGAGAAAGTAGAGTTCTCAAAGACAGTTTATAATTCCCCTTTGTTTCCAATTCAAGAAAATGTATCTGGGGCACCTGGGTGGCTCAGTCAGTTAAGCGTCTGACTCTTGATTTCCGCTCAGGTCATGATCTCACAGCTTGTCAGTTCAAGCCCTGTATTGGGTTCTGTGCTGACAGTGGGGAGCATGCTTGGTATTCTCTCTTAGCCCCTTCTCCTCTCCTGCGCGTGCTCTTTCTCTCTCTCTCTCTCAATAAACAAACAAACAAAATGTTAAAGAAATAAATGTTTCCATTTCTTTTAGGTATCCTTTCTTTCTCTAGGTTTGGAATGCATGAAAATGTAAATAATCTATAGTGTGGAACGTGATAATATGAGCATTTTTGTGGTCTTTTCTGCCACCATCTTTGAGCAATTTCCCAATAGACCAAATCAACATTGAATCAATAATGACTATTGTTATAAGTTAAAGGGAAAAAATCCTATCTAACATTAACAATAGAAGAACAGAAAAATCATCTAAGAATCTAATATGAACCTTTTTGGGAATCTGTGAGCATAACTCTGGTTCCATCATATTAAAGATTGTTATGCTTATACAAAAGCTGAGAGACTGGGATCTGTTTGCAATTATGAAATCAAAATGCAATTAACTAGTCACTGGGAACAAACAATGATGTATTTAAATGCCGTCTTCGAAATGTAGAATTGGTAACGGAGATCAGGTTCCCAAGGTTCGGATGTTTTCATTTATGGGCCTTCCTATGAAATACCGGTCTGAGGATCACTGCAGTCGTTTGTCAGAGGAGAGAGAAAGATGAAAAATACAAAGCAAATGGCACTTCCATCTGGGCACTGGGGCTTCTCTTATTCTCAGAACACTTCAAAGGAAACTTTTCCTCCATTCTCTGAATCATTCTGTTCTGACCTCACTTATAATGCATAAATACATTTCAAACCAGGGATTGAATTTTGCTAGCACATGATCTTTTTTCCTTACAAAATTATTGCAGGAAGTGTCTCTGATATGGCTGAGATGTGTAATTCGGGTTGGAAAGAAAAAAAAAAAACTGTTGCTTACGAAAATAAGGAGATATCATTTCTCTTTCCACAGTAGCATAGCTGACAAGATAGAAGTGTTCATTTTCCCCCTTCTCCTTTGCAAAAGCATTTCTCTAGTATATGATTTCCTAAACATTCATTTGATGTGTATTAACTCTTTGCAGTTCTTCTTAAAATCAGTCTTTAGTTAACTTTTGGCGATGGCCTTTAATAGAGAGCAGAAGCAGTGAAATACATTCTTCGTAGTGGCCATTACAAAAAAACAAAACTTTGTTTTTTATATTTACAATATGTATGTTCATTACAAGGGGCATTAACTCAGTGAAATTAGTAGCCATTTTCTTTATATTTCTCCTGTTACCATACTGGTGGAGATGGGAAAGGTAATAGAATGGTTTAAAGTTGAACAAAAGGAGAAGCAGTGAGGAGTCTGGATATTCCATGAACTGTGTCTCAGAATGAAGTTTGATTCACTAATGGCCCCATAATGAAAGTCTTGAACATAAGAGCTGTGAAGGATTCCCAGGAGTTTGGTTGACTTCTGAGGCTCATGCTCTACTCAAAACAGTGGGCTCCAGATGTTAGTTGATTTTAAGGACTTGTAAAAAATAATAATAAAGGAACACTTCCATTAGCAAGAAAAAGTAGCTATAGGCTCAGCCCCAGTGATTGTAAACCTGGGGCACGAGTACACATGGAGGCCCTAGACCCTTTGTGTAAATACTTAAACAGTATACATTAAGAGAAAATACTGTTAAGTAAGATGTTCTTGACTCATACCTTAAAAAAAATGCCTTTTGATAATAATCTGGAAGGCCAGCTTAGAACTCAGCACTCTGAGACTCCTCAAAGTTTCCAGCCAGAATGTGGTAGTCCAGAGAAAGCTAGTCTAGGCCCTGCCTTCCCTTTCCTACTCCCTTTAGCCAGCCCTACTTTTCTTTCAATCTCAGCTCCATCCCAAATCTCAAGGCATCTTCTGAGTTCGCATGTGAATACCTTAACCCTCTGGTCCATACTCCATTTACAACCCTGTAGATAATAATCCTGTGACCAGCCCTCAGGCCTAAGGGTGCATATACTGTTGGCATAGGGGGAGACCCCAGGAATTCAAACCTGCAGAAAGGTCGGCTCATACCCTTCGAAAGCATTTAGAGCCATTTGCAAAATGAATTCCAGGGTCCATGTATGTTTAGCCTAATCTAGAACTGGGGGTGGGGCCCTGGATGGGCATGCCCCTTAACCCCAGCCATTACTCATCCATCTAGAAAAGCATGACTGAAGGAGGCCGGAGAATAGCCATCTACAGAAGGGTTTCTCCTGCCTATGCAGTTCTGAATAGCCATACTTGTTATATGTTAGGGATGTCAAGCCCCAACGTCTGCCCGCTAATTGTACCAAAGATTGTCCAAGTACTGCAGACTCAGAGATGAGTATGTTACCACTCTTGAATCAATTATCTCCCTGTAAAAAAGGCCACTATAAAATGCAAACATTAATACAGAGAGTTCTTTCCTTTCCCAACACCACTGCAATATGACTGTCACCCAGATAGGCTAATTGTCGCATTTAAAGGATAGTGCTAAAAGCCAAACCCTGGTCAGCGCAGCCATTGATTCATGTTTTCTATGAGATGCTCTAGTAAACATCTCTCCACCTAGTTTCTGCTTCAGACCTGACCCACGGCTAGCTCCCCACCCCTTTCTGCTGAATGCAATCCTAGTCACAAACTCAAAAGAGGGGACTCTCCTCTCACCGCTAGTGCCCAAACCAACCCATCTGAGATTTAGAATCATATGCAGTTCTACCTGCTAGAGTCTTTTTGATCCATGGGAGAATACATCCTCCCAACCCCTACACTCCATAGGAATACTGGCTCTGGCCCTTTACCAAATTGAAATCATAATCAAAAAAGATTCTGTTTGAATGAAAGAGACCCTAATAACCTGATATAATGAATCTTTCTGATCCAGATTTGGACCAACCATGTATAAAGGCATTTTAGGGGCAATTGGTTAAAGTTGAATTTGGTATTAGTAATAGATGAGATAAAAATTTATTGAAAGGGGAAGATTGAGATTGGTGATCGGGACAAAAAAAGCAGGCTGACAAAAAAAAAAAAAAAACTAATACTTGCAGAAATATCTGGAAAGATATGCTTAAGAATTTATAATGGTGATCACTGGTTGGTGACAATGTGAAATTCTTTTATTTTTTTTTAATAATCTATGATAGTTGCACATTTCTATAATAAAAATGTTATTTAGAAATAATTGGAAGATGCAATATTATATTTCTCTATATTTAGAAAATTACTACATACCTCTCAGCTTATCTTTCCAGACTATCTCAGGCCTGGTGAAGACCCCACAGGAAGTTGTGGTACAAAGATCAGGAGTTCCCAAAGGTATTTGCAGATGGAATCGCATTAATCCTTCACCCCCATAAGTTTATTGAATTAAAGCTTAATTTTATTTCAGCTTCCATAGAAAGACGAAATAGAAATATCTATTTGAAGAATGATTTGTAAAACTATAATAGAAAGTCATTTTCAATTATTTCATGTGATAGCTCTTAAGTAAACACCTTATTTATGAATTCTTTCTAGAGTTCAGTGTTTGGAAAAAATTCTTCCCTTTTATCACTTCTTTTTCTGGACAGGGGAATTCTATAATCTATCAGATTTCTGTGTTATCGTGGTTGCTAGGAAACTCAGATGTAAATTTGGCATGTGATTGTGTTAACTAACTAATTACCCAGGAGCTTAAAAGTGCAATCTCTTTTCTCTTTACATTTCATCATTATTTCATAAAAGATCTATTTTAAAAACAATACTAATTGCCCTTTTCTGCTCGTATGATAATTTTCTGCACCATTTAAAATTCATCGTGGAAGAAAATAGAGTATAAATCAATAGTAGGTCTGCCCTACAGATCTCTGTAGAGCCTGCAGGCAATTTAACAAGTAGTAGACAGTGTGTTGGGGTGTCTACCCACCCTGCACGTCTTGTCATTTTCTCTGAGTAGTGAAACCCACAGGGTGAACCTCTCCCTTTCAGCTGCTATTGTACAGTTGGATCAGAATGGATACACAACCAAATCCAAGTATAAGAGTCTCGTCTCTGGGCATTTGGAACTGATAAAGCAATTCTCTTTGGTCTTAACTGCTTACTTACAATACCGTGAGGCATAAATAAGCCAACAATGAAAACAACCAGTGGGTAGTAGTCTCTTTTAACTTTGAAAAAGAAATACAGCGTAAACAAACCTTGTTGAATCATCTTATTCTGCTTTTTTCTAAAAGAGAGATATTGGAAATAGAATATTCTATGTCGTGGTACTAAGAAGAGCTAGGCACAATAGTATAGATACTCTGCAGTGCTCAGTTAATCAGTCTCAGGGAGGCAGGTAGGGCAGGAGTAAGGTTAACATTATTATCACTTGGGGAGTGATAACCAAAAGCACATTTCACTCCTACATCCTCCACTTCCCTGGAGAGAAGGCAGACTTCAGGAGGTTTTGTTTTTGAAGGCCACATTATTCTGGTGCCTAGCTATTTCACTGTCTCCTCCAGGAAAGAATACAGAAAGGATCTGTGTCCTTTTCTGCTATAACTATTTCACTGAGCATCATTGCAAGAACTGTAATTGTATGTTTAATAAAGTCCCTGCCATGGAAATACACTTACTTTTCTACATGTTATTAGCATTGTCAGTTGACTCTACTTTTGTAGATTCATACAGCAGTTTTTGTTGCTCATGGACTGTGTGGCATCTAATGTGCTATTTCCCCAGTTTAGGTTTGTTATGGTCGCTGGAATTGTTCTCCAAAAACTGTGCATTACACTAACTCCATGTTTTGCCTAATCAGTTCAGCCTCACTAACTAAATAGGTTGGAATAAGAATTTTCTTTTCTCCCAAGCAGAACTAATAAAGGGACCTTTCAATAAATGGGCACTGGTTTTAATTGAAGAGAATTATTATCACCCTATTTTAGTGGCATAAGATAGCAACTTGTTAAATAAGTTCCTTCTGGTTTGCAGGAGTCAGTGAGTTTTTCAGATGAGATAGCCTCAATTGCTTTTACAATAAAAATGCCCTGAATGAGGCAGTGAGAGGTGGCTGGCATTGGTTAAACCTCTACCAGAGGAAGGACCTACTATAAACCCACTAAACTCCCAACCTTCCCCCTTCTCCCAGCCAGAGACTCAAATTTTCTACACAGATTTCTGATCCCTTGGCTTTCTGATTTTCAAGTCTGTAAAAAAAAAAGACGTGATGTATTCTCAAAACAGAAACAGATGTGAGATCTAATTTCTTATTGGAAGTGACAAAACATACAAAGATTTGGCAAGATATATATTTCACATATTTCAAGATTTCAAAAATAGTCATCAAACAAAGGAAGAGCTAGCTAGATAGCAGGGTGGTCTTTCTTTGGTTTGTGTTCCTTTTTCTAAGATTCCCATGGTAGTCTACTATCAATAAGATATAGAAACTATAGAAATATATATAACAGAAAATATACAAATATATTTTATCAAAATAATGATTTAAGAGACAAACAGTAAATGTTCTCCTGGTTTTAAAGATAATTTCTATGTTTTAATCTGACTATAAATTTTCACCAAATTACCTTTGATCAAATGAGCTTGTCCTATCAAAAAGAAAGCTGAGAAATGAATAATTTTACCTATTAAATTCTAAAAGGAGTTGCTATACAGAGCAAAGGAGTAGATGTAATAGCTTTTAAGAAAGAAAGATGTGGGGAGGCATATACTGATGAGTATGTGTGATTGTGGGAAGTAAATTTGCATTTATATAGCACCATTTTTCAGGTGAGACAATTGGTAATATATTTGCTACAGTGCAGTGCTATGATGTAAAATCCATTCTAAAGAGAAATGAAGTGGCTTTTTTTTTTTTTTAATAAAAGCATTTGGATCTGATGAGCATTTATCTGATGCCTTTCATGTACTGAGCATTGGGCTAGGTGGGGACTTCTGTTATTTATCTTTTACAAAAACACTATTTCCTATTACTACCTCCATTTTTTGAAAATGAGGACAGTGAGAGTCCAAGAGAATGAAATGACTCAACATCATATATATGGTAAACTGTAGAACCAAGATTGGAAAGGCAGACCTTTCTGGATCTAAAGTTGTTTTCATTGTATTCCAGTTAAATCAAGGGGAAATTCTACAAATTTTCAGAACCCCTTAGATTTGAATGGTGGTTATTGCAAATTAATTTTGCAGGGTTGTTTTTTTTTTTTTTTTAAAGTGTTAAAACAGTTTGTAAGGACATCATGGTTGAGGTGAGAAACAATTCACAGAGTTTCAGGGTCATTCCAAAATCTGTGGCTGGTTGGCGACAGAACGAAAGCTCAGCAGCTTTAGGGGATTTGGATTCATGCCTGAAACTCCACTCCCGTCAAGTTCAACCAAAAAGACATGGCTGCATGTGTTGCTTGAAATATCTGTTCTCCTTAGAAGAGCAGTCTGCCAGCTGTGTGTTGAGGAACCTGAGGGCTTCTGTGGAGAGCCTGAGATAGGAGCCAGGGAGGGAAAGGAAAGAGCAGCTGGAGAAGAGAGAACTGGGGAGGAATCTGCACATGGGGCTTTAAGCTTCCTCTTGCCTTTAACCAGCAGAGTCTTATTTTAATCTGGTTTGTACATCTATCTCCCTCATAAGACTTTGCTTGAAGAAAGGGGTTCTGTGGCTTTAATGTGTTTGAAAACTGCATCTTTACCCTACATAGATACTGAATCGTTTTGAAGTCTTTGTTCTTTTTGTATTCAGGCATCTGAGAAACCTGGTTAAAACCAGTGATTAAGAAATATACATTAGAGAAAGGCAGAGTGTTTGACAATAAGTAAGGTCATGCACTGCTCTGTATGTGTGTCATCGCTGAGATTTGTTTGCCAGTGGACAGAGAATTAAGCAGTGATGTCTATGTTGGGGCTTGTAACATCAGATGTTCATAGCAGGAGTTTGTTAGTTTGTCCCAGCAACTGTCTGTGGAACCTGACAAAGTGAGCATGAAGCTGGTGTTTAGAATTCCAATTTTTAAGACAACTTGTAGGTCTTAAAACAAAAGTACGATGTGTTAAGATTTCTTATGGAATAAGACAAATAAATAGATCTCATTGTAAGCATTCTTTCCCAACTTCTTAATCACTTAGGTATTTTCTCTCTCTCTCTCTCTCTCACACACACACACACACACACCTGTTTTCTTCTTATGTCACTTCTGAGTATTGAATTTACACACACTTTCAGTATAGCACCTACTATAGTGGTGGTATCTGTCTTTTTCTCTCACTGGCCTGAGATTCTCTCATAGCAATCAAATCTTACTCATCATTGTAATCCCTGAAGTTAGTACATGCTGGACACACAGATGCTCAATAATAATTTGTTGTGTATTAAATGGCTCTATTAGGGAAAAAAAAGAATTAAGCATATCAATTCTCATTTTCTGCATGTTAATGTAAAGAGAGATAAGAGTTGGTTTTCAGGTCTTGAAAAACAGCATGCTGGCTTACACCTTGACTATTATTCATAATTATTCTAATTTCAGAAACATTTAGGTAGGAATATCAGTTATGGAATCAGAAAAATGCCAACTTCTGAGCATTTTTTTTGGGCAAGACCTTTTGCATTAGAGTACTTTGGTTTCAGAAGACTAGTGGTAGAAGGAATGTGTATAATCCATATCTACCATACAAAGTCAGTTTGCCTGAGAGATACCGTTTTATAACTAGGATGTTGACTATTGAAGCTTAGAGGAAAGAAGAGTGTTGGAAGAACTTTCAAGCTTCCTCAGTATCAATGTCAAAAAAACCATCCTATTATACATTAGGTTTTCTGTCAACTTTCTTTCATTTACTCTGTTTTAATTGAAGTAAAGTAAAATGGTATGATATCTATCTGTCTTCTGTGATTCTGAGAGTTTTACACTTGACCACTGGGCCCGTCTAATCTTAGGGATGGGCCCTTATCCCAGAGAACAGCTTTTGTTCCTCCATGGTACCCAGTGAAGCTAGGTGAGTCCACCAAGAGCAAGAGCTCTGCAACATGATCCTGAACATTCCAAGGTTCTTACCACTGAGGGAGGGAGGGGGGGTCTCTCAGGTGCTACAGGGGCTGTTATGACCATTGCTCCTTCCTGCACCAGCTGCCCCTGGTACCTTAAGCTGAGGTGCAGAAAGACATGAATACATCTACCTCCAGGATGGAAAGGTGAGAGACACTATGTTTCAAGATATTTCTACCTCTCTGTGCCTTAACAAATCTTTCTTCTCTCTTGCTAATGTTGGAGTTCATTTCCCTTCTTTATCAAATGTGTGTGTATGTGTGTGTGAGAGAGAGACAGAGAAAGAGACAGAGAGAGAGAGAGAGAGAGAAAGAGAGAAAAGGAAGGAAGGAAGGAAGGAAGGAAGGAAGGAAGGAAGGAAGGAAGGAAGGAAGGAAGGAAAAAAAGAGGAGTAATGAATTAGGAATCTAGGTTGGCTGTTAATGTTTAGAGTTGCATAAACTTGGCTCTGTAAATTTCTGGCTCTTTAAGGTTTAGAGTTTACCTCCCACACTGTTATCAAGAATGTATGTATTCTTTCAGTTGCAGGTAATTGAGACAAATACAGTGGCTTGAATCACAAAATACTTTAAAACTCCCCAGTTGGATGGTTTGAACATGATGAGGGAGGTTTTAACAGCCTATTCTGGAGGAGAGCTTCTCAGCCTCAATGGCACAGGAGAGTTCCACCAGCACATCAGCTCAGTTACTTAAAAATCAAAGATTATTGAACCAAGGCATTAGGGTTTCTTAAAAGTTCCCCAAGTGATTCAAAAGCACAGCCAAGCAACCACCATTCTAGAGAGAGCTATGATCTTCTAAAAATGGTGATTGGGGATAATCCATTAAATGCATTTTATGGTTTGTTTCTTGTTGCCACAACAGGAGTCTTTCCATATCCTAGATGCAAAATTCATCCTTTCCAAATCTAAGTCACCACAAGAAAATTTGACCAAGATTGTTTTCTTTCAAAATTAGGTATGTCATGTAAACATTGCAAAATTGAACTAACTAGAGTCTCAGATGAGCTCAGAAGATAATACGTCTTTATGAGAAGAGAATACCACATTTCACATTTATAATTCATTTTTACTACCGTTAAAAATAAATTGCTCAATCACTGATGATTCTAAGTTTCTTGACTCATATTGGATGATAGAAAACAAACGTGGGTGTCTGGTTCCCAAAAGCATTTTCTTATAACCCACATCCTCATTTTTTCTCTCCGTGAAAATTTCTTGTTGGAATTGAAGCTTTATAAAGAAGTGAATCTAGAGAATCTAATGTCAGCCCAAGAACCATAGATGTTTTGAAATAGTGTCTTCTATTGTGGTGATTTTCAGTTTTAAATTCTCAATGTTTTAAAAAGTATGACTCACTTAAATGGCTGAATATTTCTCTTTTCTTCCAAAGTTAGAAATACTTCTTTTACTTTTGGGAAATTCACAGGGTAAGGATGTTATTTAGAATGCTTCTTGCTGGTAAGAAGGTAAGGCCTCCATGTTTAGAATGGAGGAAGAAGGATCTTGGAGAGCAGATATCATAGAGCTGTGGATTAGAAAAAAGGAAAGAAAATTATTTTCAGACATAGAAAAAAAGATAAGCTAAATTTTCTTTGTCAGAATGTGATAAATACGCCATAGGTAGAAAGCCAGATAAGTTTTCCTAGAGAATGGGAATTGGTCTCTGGTTGGTAACCACGTTCTGTGAAGTACCTTTCTCTTTCTTGAAGTGTTTAAGATTGGGTCTGGACAGGGTATTAGGAGGGAGTTCCTCACTGATTGCAGGGGCTTAGTCAGTAACTATCCAATATTGTCTTTACTGGGGGTGCAAAACACCCTGCTTTCACTCTCCCCAGAAGCTGTGTGAGTTAATTAATTCATCTGGTAAAGCTGTTACTCCTACTTTCTGAAAGAGAAAGGAGGGATAAACCTAGAAATAGCATCAAAGTTGGGCTGAGTTTCTTTTTTATAAAGTAGTTTCCTTCCTCCATACCCAAAGATAAAAGAAGGGAAGGCCTGGTCTAGTTTAGAAATGTGTATCTTCTCAGAATCCTTCAGTCAGCATCCTAACCGACTGAGCCACCCAGGCACTCCAGTCAGCATCTTAAAATGCTGTTGAATATGAGAGCACTGTGTCTCCAAATAATATTTGAAGATTTTTTCTATTGCTTTTTAGAAATATCTGCACATAGATTGTTCTGCCTCAAGTTGAAGAAGAGTCTAAACTAAAATCCTAGGTTAATTATTCCTAAAGTCAGTTCTTTTTCTTATATTTCATGTAAAATTAAGGAAGATAAAGAATTCCATTAGTTCTATTTTTTTTTTAATTTTTTTTAATGTTTTATTTATTTCTAAGAGATAGAGAGACAGCATGAGCAGGGGAGGGTCAGAGAGCGAGGGAGTCACAGATTGAAACAGGCTCCAGGCTCTGAGCCGGCAGTCAGCACAGAGCCTGACGCGGGGCTCGAACCCACGAAGTGAGATCATGACCTAAGCGAAAGTCAGACACTTAACCGACTAAGCCACCCAGGTGCCCCAGTTCTATTTTTTTTTTTTTTATAAAGGCTTTGCTAGCAATATAGCGTAGCTTTAGAAAATTCCTCTTCCTTCAAAGATTGTTTAACACCTGACTTTTAAGGATTAGAAGATACCACTGAAGAATCCCTTGAGTGATCCTAGTGTATGCACCTCATTTTATATTCCACTAACTCATGCATAATTTGCAGTCCGGTAATTCATAAGAATATCATGGTATCACTGGATTGTTCGTGGCTTTGTGTGGGGGGTGGAGGGGAGGAAATATGTAGTGGGTGATGGGGAAAAGCAGAAAGGTCTTCAAAGTTAAAGGTGATTGTATCTACTTAGGTGATGAAAAACAAGTTCAACCAGACATTTAATTATATCTAAGTGGTATGATAGAAATGAGAAATCCCAATAAGAGGGCATATATACATTATATACACACTCACACATATATATACATATATTTATATGATACATATAGATTTCAAATAATGCTTATCTCTAAGACATGAGGAGGAGGCCTGCAATTCGGAGCCTTCTGTTGTGTCTGCTTTCTTTTCTTGTCAAAAAAAAAAAATCTCGAGACATAATGTTAACATTTGTCAAACATGAGTATTATAGAAATCAGTAGTAGTACAGTAGTACATAGCATTGTGTTGTTTTATGTACTTTTCTGAATGTTTAAACTTTTTTTGAAAAATTTGTCATTTTTTAAAAGCTGAATGAAAGAATTGAGCCAGATTATTTTTAAGTTCCTTTTACACCTCAAAAGAATAGTTTGTAATAATTTTTGAAGCAGAGGGTCATATATCCTTGAGTCTTAAGGCAAATGGCTGGTCTGTAATTGCTGGAGTGACAGAGTGGGGTAATGGAACTGCAGGTGAATATCAGTGCACACTCAAACTATATACCACTTTTAATCTGAGAATAAGGCAATAGGAGAAAGGGAAAATAAGAAAAACCTACTCTAGAAAAATGTATTCTTGTCCAGAAATTAAATTTATTCCGAAATGCCTCCTTCTCAAGATATCCCAATTTTTCTTATTCTTATGGCTAGTACTAGTGATAACCTAATGAAGAAATCATTTTTTAAAAATTTTTAAATGTTTTATTAATTTTTGAGAGATAGAGAGTGCATGGGCAGAAGAGAGACAGAAAGAGAGGGAGACACAGAATCTGAAGACAGGCTCCATGCTCTGGGCTAGCTGTCAGCACAAGAGCCTGATGTGGGGCTCGAACCCATGAACCATGAGATCATGACCTGAGCTGAAGCCAGACTTAACCAACTGAGCCACCCAGGTGCCCCTGATGAAATCAGTTGAAAATCTAGTTTTTTCTCAGATAGTTAAAGCTGTATTAAATTTTTTCATAAGAAAAATAATACATTCTCATTTCAAAAAGAGGAAAAATAATAGAATGCACTGAAAAATGAACAATATAAAATACAAAGTATCCTTATTGCTACTAAGAAAAGATAAACATGGCTAATTAACACTTAGGCAACTGTTTTTTCTTTACATATAAATAGCTAGATAGATAGCCACTGGAATATCATTTAAAAAAAAAAAAAAAAAAAAGGGCACCGGGGAGGCTCAGTCATTTAAGTTTCTGATTCTTGGTTTCAGCTCAGGTCATGATCTCATGGTTGGTTAGATTGAGCCCTGAGTCAGGCTCTGTGATGACAGCTTGGAAGCTTGGGATTTTCTCTCTCTCTCTCTGTTCCTTCCCCATGTGTGTTCATTGTCTCTTCATCTCTCTCTCTCTCTCTCTCTCTCTCTCTCTCTCTCCCTGCCTCCCTCCGTCCCTCCCTCCCTCTCTCTCCCTTCCTTCCTCCCTCCCTGCCTCTCTCCCTCTCTCAAAAAAAAAAAAATAAGCATTTTTTAAAACCAAAAAAAAATAATTGAATGTACCACAATTTACTAACCAATCAAGTTTTACTTTTAGAAACAATTTTGAAATAAATATATTTTGTTTACTTATCCAATTATGTTCTTGAGGTAATTCCTAGAGGAGCATAGTTTGACTTTTGAGAAAGAAAGGGGGAGGAGAGCTTCATTCTGGATGGCTTATTGTGGTAGAGACTAGGAACTCCTATCTGTTCTCCTCTTCTTTCATTAGGACCTAGCTTTTTCTGGAGGAAGGGGAAGAAGTAACAAAATGACACTGGGTAGCTCCCCTGTTCCTAGGGATGCACGTATGACCCATCTCTCGCCAATGAGGTTCGAACTCTCTGGTCCAGGCTGACTCTACTGGCACTCTGGGTCTTTCCCTTGTTCTTCCTTTTCTTGCCCACAATGTAGTCATAATGGCTGATAGAGAGGGGACTACGGTACTGAAAAAAGTGGTGGACATGGAGCCATCTTTTAATCACAAGGAAAAGAGAAGAGGAAATATGGCTGAATAAGAAAAGAAGGATTCTGAGTTCCTACTGACAGCGTGAAGCTGCCTACTTATAATAGACTTTCTACCTTCAGATTCATTGTTAACCCTGTGGCTAAATGCAATTTCTGAAATTATAAAATAATCATATCATTTCCAATTAATGGATATTCTGAAAAACTTTTTTCTTTATATTCTTTCTGGAACAGCAGTAAAGTACATGGTACATGTTATGGGTTTCTACAATAGGTAACACATAGGCATTGGCTGACCTTTGGCCAGTTGCAAGACCATTTAGAAGAAGGATGCCTTCTTGTATAACTTGGAAGCCACATTCCAGGAAGCATGAAATCTCCCTCTGCACAACCTCACTGTGGCTACTACTACTTCTTTCTTTGATTCAGAGAAGTAAACTATCCAAAACATTCTTTTAGGAATGAAAAAGGCTGCAAATCCTTGAAGATCCTGACTGTTCTCTAAAGCTACTGAGAAAGGAAGATAAATTTTAGACATTTAATATTTTATTTTCCATAAGTACTTTGTATATAATCTCTCACTGTTATATAGAGAGAGACCCATATGCTAACTCACTGGAATTACATTAAAGATTATTCTATTATTACTGAGAAGTAATAGATATTAGTTTCAGATATACAGAACAATCTTAGAGACTGTATGATTCCAAAATAGATAATTTACTAAATTAGACAAACTCTTATCAAATTTAAAGCAAATCTTATTGCAAATATTAATAAACATAAAAATAACATCCATGTAATCTTAGTGCTCTCCTACAGGTACTTAATTAGGCTCTCACAAGATATTTGCTGTTTGATTGGTAACAGGTTACCAGTTAATAAGAAAAAAGTTGATTCCTTTAAAATAATAAATGAGATACTTTTGAACCTGTCTGAATAGCATGCATGCAAAAGAAAAGACAAATGAGCCAGAATAAGTTTTGCATCTGGGCTGAATTCCAAGAACTATAACCTATTTCTGGACCTTATTTAGATTGATGCTGAGAAACAGGCCTTGAAGAGGGAGTTGGAGAAATTTAACTAGAGAAGTTAAATTCTAGAGAAGACAGTGGGTGACCTAATCATAGGTCATTGTTAGAGGTTCAGCTTAGGATTTGAAACAACCTTCCAGGGCGCCTGGGTGGCTCAGTTGGTTGAGCGTCCGACTTCGGCTCAGGTCATGATCTCACGGTTTGTGGGTTCAAGCCCCACATTGGGCTCTATGCTGACAGCTCAGAACCTGGAGCCTGTTCAGATTCTGTGTCTCCCTCTCTCTCTGACTTTCCCCTGCTCACGCTGTCTCTCTGCCTCAGAAATAAATAACATTTAAAAAAATTTAAAAAAAAGGAAAAAAGAAATAACCTTCCTTACAGGCATAGCACCCCAGCCAATTAACTAGGTGCAGGGAGCATGGGAATAGTCGCATATACTATTTTCTTTCCTTCCTGTCTTGAAAGAATAAAATTCCAGCAAAATTATTGTCCATTTTCTGAAGTTAGTTTGTAGACATTGGGGAGAATGGAAAAAAGTGTAAAAATAATGAATGTTGCCCATTTCTTACTCAATAAGGTAAAGAAGAATAGGAAGCATGTAAGTTCTCAAAAGCTTTATCTCTATTAAAGGCCTTCTTAAAAGTGTGTGTGTGAGCATCCAACTTTCGCTTAGGTCATGATCTCGCGGTTCGTGGGTTCGAGCCCGGCGTCGGGCTCTGTGCTGACTGCCAGCTCGGAGCCTGGAGCTTGTTTCAGAGTCTGTGTTTCCCTCTCTCTCTGACCCTCCCCTGCTCACGCTCTCTCTCTCTCTCTCCTAGAAATAAATAAAACATTAAAAAAAAAATGTGTGTGTGTGTGTGTGTGTGTGTGTGTGTGTGTGTGTTTGCATGTGAAAACATGTCTGCCTTGACCTGGGGAGTTATCGGTGAATTGTGGCCCTTATTATGTCACCCGGCATTCAGTCAGAGAGGTAGAACCACTAGAGAATTTGATGGCTAGATGAAATAGATAGATATTGTATCTGTAATTAGATAATAGAAATAGTATTATAGTATGAATAATTAGAAATAAAGATAGATTGGGGTGCCTGGGTGGCTTGGTTGAACATCCAACTCTTGATTTCAGCTCAGATCATGATACCAGAGTCATGGGATCAAGCCCTAGCTTAGCTCCATGCTGAGTGTGGAGCTTGCTTAGAATGATATCTCTCCCTGTGCACCTTGCCCAGACTCGTTCTCTCTAGTAGTATAGATATCACTGTTATTCCTGTTTTCAGCTTCTAATTCATCTAAGTATCTCTTTTAACCAGATACCTTGATATTTGTTTTTGTATACCAATAAACTCTTAAATAATATAATTTCTGTGTCATCTGAAAGTTTAAGGTCATCTTTTATTTTAATTTTTAAAATATGGTAGAAAACACTTGATGGAATTTTTTTAGGTTTTCTCCAAAACATACTTAAAGTAACTGAGTGCTTGTTGTGTTGTGTTGTGGTAAACTCATACCCTAATGGACAAACTATGTCTCTAGTCTGTTGAGATTAGAAGAGGATCAATCTTGTGGTCAAAAATGTCTTTTTGATGTAGATATTCTTTTACTTGTGTTAGCCTTGATTCAAAGGATATTTCTGTCTTTTATGATTAATATTACATTTACCCAATGATATCTTTGTTCTTGGATCACGAATATAGAACATCTACAAGTGGTTTTAAAGATGCAAGATATTAAAATCTTAGAGATTCTTAGGTATTCCTTTTGGACATTAGTAGAAGTATTATTGAATCCATACCAAGGCTGGTTGTCTTTATGAATCTTGGAGGGATTTTCTTTTGGATTGGATTGAATGGTCTTTTTGGCTTCCTGTCCTCTCATCCATTGTTCACACTATACATTTCAACTGAGATTGCTTAAAACCATGCATAAACTCTTTCCCACCCTGCGTTCTGGGGCCGATATTTTTCTAAGTCCTACTAGGTTAGCTCAGGTGAGATAGTTTCTAGTCAGTCTTACCTAGTGCTGTTCTGCCTTTATGCTCTGTTGTTGTTGTTTTCTTTTTACATAATATATAGGTATTATTAAATTTTTAAGATAAAAATAAGAATACAAATGTATACTAGGAAGTATTTGGCAAATATCTCAGAGACTAGCCATGTAGGGAAGACAGTTATGGAATAAATTATTAAAGCAAAAAGTAGACCTTCTGATCTCAGAGCTCCCACTATGAGGGCATATGTGGGAGAAGTTTCCTTTTTACCAAGACCGCTGGTAGAAGAAAAAGGTCCCCAAAACCAGTATCTGAATCATCCAGGAAGCTTTATTAATATTCATATTCCCAAGCCCCATTCTAAAAAAAAAAAAATTAACAGGTCTGAGATAGGACCCAGGAAACTGACTTAGTTAAAAAAAAAATCAGATATTTTGAATGCATAGCTGGGTATGCATTTGAATGCATAGAAACAAGTGACATATTCTCTCCACAAAGCTTTATCTCTGAATCCTATGTTTTTCTTGGAGAATTATTTTCCAAATAGAGATTGTACCATTCTAGAGCAGCACACTGTTGTTTTCTCCCATGGAGGCAGCTATTTTGACCTAAGTAGTTGCTCACAGTTGCTTTTAAGACTAAAAGCCCACAAGGTAGAAGACTACATAGCACAGTCTCTACTTCATCCTGGAGGGGCATTCCTGGATAAGATTTGTTGACATCTAATTAGAACTATATTTTTCCCAACTTAAAAGATACATAGCACTTTCTCTTAACTACTGGACATCATTTCTTCTGAAGTCCTCAAATCAAGAATTATTAGGAATTCTCCTGAAGCCATTGACTTTATAAATGACCTCAAGATGATGCTGCACAGCTAATGTTTCTGATTCTTGAATACCCATTTCTGTCCCTTTCATCTACTACCAATTTTGTCTGCCATTCCTCTTTACCTCATTAAGGAGGAAGTGTTCTTAGATGAAATTTGTCAACATTCAACCAAGATCGTATTGTAACAAGAATGAGACTACCTTTTCTTTTTATAATTGGGAAGTAAATGTGAGGAAGGGTTACTATCTGCTACCAGTTGGTTAATTCTCCTATGGATGCTGGATTCTTCTGTTTCAGTGTGGTTGTTGAGATCCCAAGCCACATCCCTTGTGGGTATAGTGATGGCTGTCCTCTGAGGAAAGTAGATATTCACAACTGTCAGTTATGCTAAGAAGTAGATCCAGGGACAGCAAATAAGGAAATGGTAGGCAGACCAACTTTAGCCTGGATGGAAGCCTAGGATGAGAAGGTTCTCCGAGTCTTCTTAGACTGGGACAGATAATTATAGGAGTTCCTTGATAAGATAAAAAGGACAGGAGCTAAAAACACACCAAGAACTAAGATGAGAGGAAATCTTATAGCTGGCCAGGGAAGGGCCTATGGCCAGGCATAGAAGCACCACACAGAGTTTTCCTCAGAAGGAGTTGGGACTATGCAGATCAGTCCTAAATGTAGGCAGCCACTTTTGTGTCTCTGTGTTGTAATTCTGTTCTGTTAACTTGGAACCATTACGAAATTCTTGATAAACTTTACAGACTAATCTTGGTTATACAGGAGGTAAGGGAGCAGGAAAGGATTAAAGCCTGCATTGTCCAGGACTTTCTGGGTTGCAAATGACCGGAAATAACTCATATTCACTTAAGGTCATTTATGAATTCACCTAAAGGTCATTTTTTGGCTCCTGAAGTATAAAGTCAAAAAGGCAGCTGGCCTAGTTCTTTGCCAGATCTAGAAATCAATATGGTGTTGTTAGGGTCCTCCATCTACCTGTCTCTTGGCTCTGCTTATTTTTTCCATTATGCTGCATTGTCCCCTCCTGCGATAGCCTTTCCTGTGGTGCCACAGGTCATCCAGTGGCAGCCCCGAGCTCTTGTTTGTGTTTCTGTATGGACAAACAAACATTTGAATCACACTTCCAAAAAAAAAAAAACAAAAAAGAAAAAAAGAAATTCCTCCATATTCTGGGATCTTTATGCTTTAGATGGGAAAGATAGCAAAAAAAGAAATGGAGCTTCTGAATTTAACAAGAAGAACATCATGAATATGACAAACTGCCTTCTTTGTGAATTAGAGGAGATCTTGGTACAAAGATTGCAAATGTCATCAAACATATTATTACTGCAAATTGCAATATCAACTTCTGAAAATAAAATTCAAGAACATTTTTATGAATTTTAAGGTAATTGCGACAACAAAGGGAATATGGTCAGGACCTAACACAAGAATGCAAAAATGGTCATTTATTAGAAAAAAAGAATAGATGAAAAAAAGGATACAATTAGGCCTTGAAAAGAGGTAAATCTGTTTTATATACATAAAGTGCCATTTCTGTTTTCCTCTCAGAAGTCAGGGTTTTTTTTAGCTGCTAAGACCCTCTTCCTTCTACAAACTGTGATAATCAATAGGAATATGAAGTTACTATAGAAATAGGATCATTATTTCTGTTGTGAGGCCTCTTTTCCTTCAGGCATCATAATTTCATGTGGAGGAATTTGGGATGAACACTACTGGCCTTTCTATGCCCTTACCTTACTCCTGCCCAGGGAAGGAGGGACTAGGCACATGAGCCTCAGAGCTTCTGGGTCATCTCAGAAGATCACCAGGTCTGTGCTTCATCAGGATTCTGGAGGTTGCTACTCAGGGCAGAGCTGCAGATGCACAGCTTTGTCAGGAACTAATGGGCATGTCTGGTTAATGCTGGAATATAGTATTACAAGCCCATTGTGGCTGTAGATCTAAAGTCCCATGGTCCAGTTTATCAGCAGCAAAAGCAATAATTTGACCTCTCTCTGACTCTTAGACTTATCTCCGAAATTCTGGTCCAGAATTCAAGTAGGAAGGGGAAGGGTACTAGGTATCAATCCCCCTAAAACCCTAATATTATTATAGTAAACCATAGTAAAATTCATAAAATGAAGGACTGAGTCTTCTAAAGTTGTTTTTCACAGTAGCGCGTGCATGAACACATACAAATGGTGGTTCAAAAGTGTTTTTTCCAACACTGAATTGGAACAGATGCCAAATAGTTTTCCTCCCTATGGAGCCAAAAGAGAAGAGTAATTCAGGCTAAAATCCAATGTACATTTCCAACTCATGTGGGACCTTAGAGCAGCCCTAAGACAATCAACAACTTTACTACCAACTTTCTGTTTTACTAATACTTGTCTTTTGTCTTTATTTTTCTGAAGAGTTTGCAATTTGACTCATCCAAAAAAAATATTGCACAAATATATTTCCTTTTGTTTTATTCTAAATCCCACTTCGATCTCTAGATGCCAGTTTTGTGCTTATAAGGAGAAGGAATATATTCCGTTTCACAAATTAGCCCTCTCCCTTGAATTCCTTATGTACCGCTCTTCTCAGTCCCTTGTAGTGTGGTTTGCTTTGCAATTGAAATGAAAATGCCACATCCTCTAGATTTTTGGGTGTGATCCAAAATTGCTTTCAAGGATCCCTCTGGTCTTTTGGCAAAGGGAAATCTCAGTAGACTAGGTGATTGAAATAACATGACCCCAAGAGCAGTGGACCCAAAGCAGCGTGCTTAGCTGCTGAAGTGAACTTGTTTAGTTACTTAGGAAACAATGCAGAATTAAAAAGTAATAATTACATATAAGAGCCACTCCTTCCATTTGTTTTAGACTGATTTTCTTTGTTTTTCCCAGTTGCTTAGACTTGTTCCACTTCTAAGTCTATTCAGAATTCTAGACTCTGGTAATGGGAAAAGCCTTTAATTTATCACCTCCACACCTAGGCTGGTCTCCTCGTGTGTGGACACAGACATGTACAACCAGCACAGCACCACCTACAAAGCAGACCAGGGAACAAACCCACCCCCATGCCTCCTTTTTATTATCATATGTTAATTTTCTCACTAACACATGGCTATGAGAATTCACAGATCTTTGAGAAGTTAGAGGTTTCTATTTGTTTGTTCATCAGCTTCATCTAGATAGAAGAGTATAGAAAGAGCAGCAGAATCTGAGTAAATTTCCTCCCTCCCATTATCCTGATTCAAAGTGCATACAACACGTTGCTTCTAGAAAAAACTTAGCCAGCACAACTAAGTTTTCTAAAGAAAGCAGCTTCAGTATGCAAGGTTTCCCTCTAGCATTTTATACCCACTGTGGCTTCCATCCTACTAATTCTCTGCCTCTGGATGTTTTTTCTTCTCTGAAAAGAGTTTGTGACAGCTGATGAGCGGACAGCAGGAATAGTTCTCTCATCTAGACTTGGTAATTGAAGAGCTACTGGTTGAGTCTTGAGTGCCTTTCAAACTTAGCCTCACTTAGCCAGCTGTTTATAGTTGATATGTTATTTATTCCTACCTATTTCATGTACTTGTTTCATGGTCTTTTTAGTGTCTTCTCTCCTTTGCTTGTTAATACCTTGCATAGCACAAGCATCAATATACATTTACTAGATGAACACAGTCCATGCTGATGGTAATCTGAGTCCTCGATAAGGCTCCGCCATCCAGTAGGGTTGACTTTCTTTTGTGTTTCTGCTACCTTAAGTTGATTACAGAAAGAGACTTGACCACAGAGCCATTGTTCCTCAAGAACAGTGGTTTTTAAACATAGCATGAATCATTATGAAAATCCTAGATTTCTGAAACTCAGGTTCTGGGTTGCGACCTCTGTGATCGCAACAGAGGCCCTGGTTGTCGTTTCCGACTGCACAAACCTTCTCCAGTGTCTCAAATGTTAATCCCTGGCCAGAGGCAAAAACAGCAAGCAAATACAGGCCTTACCCTCTGATACTAGCTAGTTTGCCTACAGTTTTCCTGTCCTGTGAACACTTCTGCTTTTCTCCCATATCTTGTGGCTAACAACACACACACACACACACACACACACACACACCTACTTCCCTGGAAACACAGTTTTGCCCTTTTCTCTCAGGCTAGTCAATGATAAGAACCATATTGAAAGCCAAATAGAACAAAGCTAACCTCCTTTATGGCTAAGACACAAGATGCTATTTAGGAAAACGTTGATCCAATCACCACTAGCTCTGTTAAATAAGGGATCCCTAATGTGGTCCATGATCAAATTCACTTCCTCGTTAAGAGCATGAGGATAAGTTAAGACAGAGCCTCCTTTGTTTAAAAGAGGCTGTGTGAACTCTGCCATGAGTCCCCAGACACCCCTAAGTCCTCTGTTCTGAACATGTAATTAATTCGTAAGAAACCAGGTACCGCAGCAGCCGTGGTTTGACAGTAGATTCATTCAGCACCAGCCAGATGTGAAAGGCTTTCAAAGTGAGCAAGCGGCGCGCCTATTGCCCAGAGAAGCAGGAGCCGGTAACCTCTGGTTTGCAGCCTTACCGTCACCCGGTAATGCCATTTCTAATGTATTTCAATTCACTCTTAACAGTCACAGATGTTTTTGCAAAACCAAAGGCTATTGATTAACCCATAGCAGGTAGGAGGTCCCTATTTGAAATCTTACATTTTTCAGCCTAGCATAACTTAAAAACCACCCGCTAGGAAATCCTCATGTCACATGTATTTTACTATGTTTCATGCTCTTCTTCAAAGACAAGTAAAGAGCTATTTTCAAGGATTAAAGGAAAAAACATTTTCTTTAAACACTGTATGCTATGTTCAGAGAATTTGCTTTGTGGAGAGGAGTGATACAGATTTCCTATGGGAAGACTCCATTAAAATGTCAGTAGATTTGCTTCTACTAAACCTCTATCATCCATCTGAAAGATGTACAAAATGTCTTTTCTTATATTTTGCAATGTCACAGAGCTGGGAGAAGTACTAAACACAATAAGCTAATTCAAAATGAAAAACTGTCTTGACATCAAAATCAATAATACAAAATTTGTCGGCAATAAATATGAAAACTTATATTCAGGATTTAAGTCACTTATGCGAAAACTTGATAAAAGAGGCTAAGCTTCTAAATTCACTAAGAATTGGCAATCTGGCTTGTCTATTAAAAAAATCTAACATAATTTTGGACTATGTTAATAAAAGGTCATTTGTATGTCAGACATCTTGTATTCTGTCCTAGCCAGAACATGTCTGCAATATTAGATTTATCTCTGGACACTGCATTTTAAGAGTGACACAGATCGTGCAGAAAGTGCAAGTGTCAAGGACTTTGGAAACTTCATCAGCAGTATTTAAAAAAAATGAGTTGACATCTTCTAATACAGCCTCTCAACCAGTGTATTAATATACTGTGTAGCATCCATGCCTGGTGGTCATTTGTTTTTGTCTAGGATATGTTTAATTATAAGGATCTCATTACTTTGCATTATTGAGCAGGTCCCATTTTTAAAGTCTTTTCTAACTTCCCTTCTGTTAGTGCACTTTTCAATACTAGATTATTAGTAACCTATTTTTCTTGACAAGCCATTGTAGATTTGAAAGCCTATTATAACTATTTCAGAGGATTTCAAGAAATTATTTTTTTCTTTTAGAAAAATCAACTTAGGAGAAACACGTATCAGTAATGAATGAAGATGTTCATGAGCTATTTAAAATGCCTTGGTAGGTACAGATTGTAATTCTCAGAGGTTATTATAATTTTGGGTAGATGATCAAAAAGTTGTTTTAAACTTAATCAATCCTCATGTTTTGCAATTTGAGAACGTGTGTTGAGCTTTAGACATAGTTAGCACATTTTTCTGATGGAGCAATCCTGAATGACTATGAGATTCTACTCAGAGTTCATCTGTAAGGACACAAGTCTAAACCAAACTGACTCCATGACAGGCTTTAAGTTTCCCCTCTAAACTAGAAGGCCTAAGTTTCAGCTTCCCCGAAACTATCAGGCAGTTACACATTGCCCAAGGCAGGAGAAACCACCCTGCAACACCCAATCAGGAAAGGCCAGCGACCACCCTCCACATTACTAAGGGAGAGGCCTGGGGATAGAAACTATAGATAGGACCCTGTTACCCAATGTTAAAGTTAACCCGTTAGTCACCGAACAAGACCCTAGGCTTGCTCTGTAATTGGTTGAATTTAAAGATACTCTAAATGTTATAATTGGATCCCTCCAAAAGTAACAAATACTCTAGACGATGTGTATGGTTAAACCCACTGTCAATAATGTTGAATAATTATGATTGGATCACTGTTTCCCTGCCACAACTTCTGTAACTCCCCCGTCACAAACCCCATAAAAACCCTACTCTGCCTTTGCTCGGGGCTCTCAGCAAGAATCCACTGCATTGGTGAGGTCTGGGAGCCCAAGCTCGAGCCTGTAATAAAGCCGTTTGCCTTTGCATGTGTGATTCGGTCTCCCCGGTGGTCTCTGGTCATTGAGGATACTGCGATCTGGGTATAACATCTTCTCTCTGGTCAATTTCATGACTCAAGAGAGCTGGAGCTGGTAGTTTGGGAATGAACTGATTTTTGTCTTTAGGGATATTTAAAACTTAAATTGTATCTTGACCAATGATGGTCATAGTTTACCATTTAAGTTGGCTGTGTTTACTTTTTACTCCTCTAAAGATCTACCACAAAACGATGAAGAAAACGCTATTGGAAGACAATGAGTTTTCATGTTACACCATGTTCTTAATTATTTAGAGTCTCCTGAGAGAGAGAGCTAGAGAAAGAGAGAGAAAGAAAAAGGGATACTTGAACAGACTGAGATCAAGTCACAGAAAAAGAAAGAATGAGCAAGAGTCAGGAGCTAAAGAAGTTGGAATTTGAAGCAGCACTAATACCCCTAAGTATCAATACCAAGCTTGTAACAAAAATCATACATCGACCTGTTTCTGTTAAATTTTACATTTGCCTCTGACAAAGACAATAATCTGAAAGGCAGTCTAGTGTCCTCAGACTTAACTCCCAGAAGGTAATTTGTTATCTGATACTCCACATACTTCACACAGCATCTGACAGTTCCAAGGAGGATCTTCAGTCTATTTCTGACAAGAGCAGAAAATATTTCCTGGGCTTCTAAATTCAAGGAAACTAGTAAATAGAAATTCTGTTGCCCTTAAATTTTGCTGAATCTTATGTTCAGGAGGCAAATTTTAGGCTCCCTTGAGGTCCTTTTGAAGACTGAAGATGTCCCCATGTATGGAGAAGGTTCTGGGTCATAAAGAGGAAAGAAAAGAAAAGAGAAAGGGAGCCACATGGAGACCTCATACCACTTGGGTGGGAGTGCTGACAGGCAGTAGCTGAAGGGTAGTTTGTGGTTATTGCCCTGTTAACAGGTCCCTCTGGAAATCCATCATTGGAGGGGGAGTCCTGAAGCAAGGTGTGGTGATTGAAAAAAATGGAAAACAGGAAATGCACACCAACAATAAAAAATAGACATTCTAATAAAAAAAAAACATATATATAACATCCAGGGTTTCATCCAGAAGAGATGTAAATTTCTTGGAAACATTCATTAGTGAGAAGAGCGAGCCGCACTTTACGTTCCTTATTATGGTCTCTTTCTTGTCTTCAAAGGGAAAGATAAGGAGAAAATGTACAGAATGAAAAATTTTACCCATAAATATATAATATCATATGAAATCTATTTCAAAGCATTGTACAGAATTCATATCCTTGATACTTACAATACTGCAGTTAATTAGGCTAGCCTACATGAAAAAAAAAATGAAAAATGAGAGAACAATAAAGTGAAACAGATGCCAAAGGATCCTGGGATGAGAACAAAGACAAGGAAATGAAGCAATTGGCAGCCACAGAGCGGTAATCCATAGGCAAATTTCAAGAAGTTTACAGATGATAACTCAGAAATACTTACTCAACATTTATTTTGTTTAGGACTGTCCTAAATAAGTAAAGAAAACTGTCTAAAAACACATCCCAATAGGTAAGAAGCCAAAGAACAAAATAAAGTCATTTGTCTTCACTCATGAATGTGTATATGAATAAAAAAAATTGTGGGTGAATTTGGTATAGGCATAGAGGAATTTAGAAATGACATAACCTTTTAGGGTTTGAATTGCATTTCTGGGAATATATCATTCAGCAATTAAAGATACTCTTTTTTTCTCTTTCAATCTATGTCTTAAGAACAGGGGACCTTTGTTACATACTCTCGCACACTCAGCACATACATGGGGAACATCCTGTGTGATTTAGACGAAATAACCTCCTAGTATCACTAGCCACTCCTCTACAAAATGACACTGAGAATACTGAGTACCCCTAGGCATGGCCTTTGGGATCAATTGTTTTTTAAAATGGTTATAAGAGAGATTAAGTGTTATATGTTAATTAGCAATTATTGAACAACCTTAATTTCAGGTTATTTTCTCCCATTTATATCTCACAAGTTTAAAGAAAAGTGGCAGAAAGTTTCCCTGTATTGGAAGTGCTTGAGTGGCTGGAGGAAATGAGTCATCAAGATAATTTATGATCTTTCCCATAACTTGCAATGCACAGAGCATAGTAATCCTTTGTTATCCAGGCCACTCAATGACCAAACTCCAGGACCTTGATGGAATATAATTAAAATAGGATTTCTGTAGACCCAAGTCTCTGCTTCATATCCCAAAATGGCTTTACCTCATCGCAATATACACATTTAATAATATTTACTGTTTCTTACTTTCCTACTGCATAATCACATGAAGCTAGTCTCAGTAAGAAATTACTGTTTTAAATGAATAAAATAAAGCTCTTAGTTTCTAAAAACTTATAATTGGTAGAAGAAAAGGATAAGACCACAAGAGCTGAAATACTCAGGAAAGATGCTAAGAGTCATTGGAGAGATTGAAACTATTAGACGAGAGAGAGAGAGAGAGAGAGAGAGAGAGAGAGAGAGAGAGACAGTTAATTTACATGGGATTTTTTACAGAGTTGTTTTGTTTTAAAATCTGAAACTTATGGATCAATATGGAAAAATTTCTAATGAGGTGTGGTTTTTAAACTGCTACTTATTTTTTAGAATCTTGATACTCAGGAAACCAAAAGGATATTCTTCAACTTATTTCTGGGAGGTTAGGGGGATGTTCAGTGATTTAAGAAATCTTAGAGTTGGGTAGAGTCTTCTAATTTTTAAAGAAGTTTTATATTTTCTACATAGTTGTAAAATTTCACTTTGTGAATGCATTCCTAGGTACAGTACATATTACCTTAGATATTTTCTAAACCCTGAAGTGTGATTTAGCCTGATTGGGTACTGAGGGGTGTCTTCCTGGCCCAGAGGAATATTATCTTTCCACATCCTGTCTTCTTGTAAACACCCCATCGTAAAGCACTTAGCCCTAACACCTCAGGAAATTGGGCAAGGCCTGTCCTTTTGTCTGCCACATTATTTATCACATAGATGCAGCACATTGACAATTCCAGACACCACACATGGGAAAAGGAATTTCTAAAGTAACACATCAACCTCCCTATGAGTAACAGGAAACTCCATTCTGTGTGAGAATATTTGCTGAGTCAAACTCTGGTTTGGTAAAAATATTTTGTTGGGTGGATCTAATTCACCCCTTTAAAAAGTCATCTGTTTTACTCCATGAAAAACACATATTGGACATTGTTAAGTCCTGGCTGTGCTAGCCCATCATCTGCACTCCTGGAGACCTTAGACCACATATCTGTACATGTGTATGTGTATATGTGTACCACTCACAGTTCTGTGTTACATGAGATTGTCTCTTAATTGCTCATTGGAATGCTAAATGCATTTTCCTAAAAGTTGGGTATTCACCAAAGTATGTAAAATCATAAAAATTTAAAATATTTGCTTCTATTTCTTGACAGTGAGCCCCAGTTTTTGGTTAGATTTTTTTAAATGTTTTTATTTATTTTTGAGAGAGAGTGTGTATGAGCAGGGGAAGGTCAGAGAGAGAGGGAGATACAGAATCTGAAACAGGCTCCAGGCTCTGGGCTAGCTGTCAGCACAGAGCCCGAAGCAGGGCTCGAACCCACGAACCGTGAGATCATGACCTGAGCCGAAGTCGGACGTTCGACCGACTAAGCCACCCAGGCACCCCTCAATGGTTTAGAAAGTATATACAACGATGCCACTGACTCGCCATACTCTAGAATTTCCTAGTGATAATCAATCCAGCTTACTCATCTGTGAATTATAAATGGAATTTTAAGATGCCCTGGCTAGACTTTGTGGGTGACCCAGTCATGTAGAGGCTGGAAGCACAGGTGGTCCAGGAATTCACCCACAACAGAACAAAGGAGATGGGATTTTAGTGAATGCATTGCACAGGAACAGCAGACAGGACAGCAGAGACTGTAAGGAGGCGGGGTGGAGGGGGGTTATTAGGTGGGGGAATAAGGATATAGGGCAATGTATGAAATTTTCCTTTTTGGTACCTGTGCCTGGTTGTAAGTAGCCCACTGGGGATCAGCTGCGGGTTACAGATATTTTGAGGTGGATCGCCTAATAAGCCTGTTTGCATTCAACCCAGAGGTCACTTTGGGCCCTTTTGACTCACTCAGATTTCCGTTGCTCAAGCCTGTTGCCTAAAAGCGGTTTCTACAGATCTTGCAAAACTTATCTACTGCAATGGGTTGGTGCCAAGTTTTGACTGCTACTGGGAATTACAAGGGGCAAAGAGGAAAATGTGCTTTCCTAAGATGATGGGCTGAATAATTGGGCAAGAGTAAGATACACATAAATCTTATATAGGACAGAGATTCCAAACAAATCACTAATCACAATACTGGACCTATGTTTCTCCATCTCTCAGATGTTTGTGATCTCTTTTCTTTGAAAGCTTTTCCAAAGTCTGATTCCTTTAAGGCATATAATTTGTGCTCCTATGTGCTGCTTCCCATACTTAACATTCCTTTTTAGAAAGATTTCTATAGCACGTGGACCTCATTTTTAGGTTGTATCTAAGAAGAAAAGAATTGTTAATTAGCCAGGGTGGTTATTAAACATGGAAACACTTAGACCTGATAATTCAGATCTTAAGTCTAATGGTGCACTAGTCAAATTAACAATTAATCAATAATTATTTCCTTACTTAAAGGGTGAAGCAGGGTAGAGGAAGCAGAATTAATCTTTTATAAATAGTCTACTATGGGAGTCTTACTCCCAATTCATGACAAATGCTATTCTTAGCCTCGTTTTGCTAATGAGAAGGAAATGGAGTCTCCAAAGAAATTAATAACCAGCCTGAGGTCACAGGGCTAATAGCCAGCAGAGCTGGAACTTGACTTTTGGTGGGTCACAAAATCCACGCTCTTTTTAAAACACTAAGCTCCCTCCTTATTATCCTAGTTGAGTTGTTGTTGCCCAAATAAAGTATGGTAAACCAAAAACAGAAAACCAGGGAAAGGTGGGGGTGAAAATGTCCCTGTATGATCCACATCTATTTTGTTCTTTCCTGGCAGCTCAAATAACCATAGAATCCCTGGTGATCCTAAGTATTTGAAGATGAATGCATGAGGTATGGAAAGTACTTGCACTGAAGAGCCAACTGATCAGCTAATCATTCCAACATGTAGTACATAACAGCCTCTGCCATACACGCCATACTGCGTGCCCAGAGAAAATGAAATATAAAAGAAAGAAAGTACCACAGCTTCTTTTATTGGAGTAGAAACATAAAAGAGAAGGTTAAGCAATAACACATATGAACATTCATTTGCAATTACTTCTCTTCTAACTTAATGGAGGGCCTTGGGTTATACAATAAACTAGCAGTTTGGGCACTTCAAGGCATAATAACTTCCTCTCTTTTCATAGATCAGAGTCAGAGAATAACTCTCCCAAGTCGCACATTCCTATAAGCCTCTACAATAAGCCTTTCGGTGCTCAACAGTCTGTATTTTTTAGCCTTCTAAGTGACCTTCTAACACTTTCCTTCAAAACCTCATGTTTGTGGTTTCCTAAATCTTTCAAAGATCTTTTCCTCAAGATTGCTTTCCTTTTTTCTTTTTATATTTTGCATTGCTCCCTCTGATGAGTGACAATATGAAATTTACCGTTGGGAATCTTCTTAAAGACGACATTCAAATCAGTTATTTGGGATTCAAATGTATTTCCAAAATGGTTATGTATCCAGATGAATCTAAAAAGTACAGTTAATAAATGATCTCTCTGAGCTTTGGAACTGAAAAACCTCCAACCTGTCTTTAGACATCATTTATAGCATTGTTTTTGTCAGGAAAAAAATGTATTCCCAGTTCTGTATTTATTTATTTATTTATGCAAGAAATATTAATGAATATCCATTAAAGGCCAGGTAGCATGGCTAAATGCTAAGTAAATACCATGAGCTTCTGGAGCATTCAACGTAGTGGCTCACTCAGTTCAATACATTAACACACACACACACACACACACACACACACACACCAGAAACAAGTGTGAATAGGGAAAGTGCACATGCTGGTGAATATAGTGCCAGGGCATCTAACATCATAAATAATGAGGATAAACAAGAGTAAGCAGGTAAAGGTAGTGGTAAGGAATAGACAGGTCTCAGGCGGAGACAACATGTGTAAAAGAAGAAGCCAGAGGAAGCAAGCAGTTAACTGAAAACACTCAAAAAGTTGAGCAACCTGGAACTTGGGTGCAAAGACCGTTAGTGACAGGGTGCCACTAGGCAGATGAATAGGCGGATTGTGCCTCGCAGAGTTTAGGAGCCACATGAAAGAATTTAAACTTTGTCCCAGGGAAGAGGGAAGAGTTAACACAAGTCAATCACATGGTCATACATTCTTTTTAAAGAGTGCTTGTCAAACTTAGGAAGGCATAAAAATCATCCAGAGAGCTTTTTAAAATACAGTTTCTTAGTCCCTACTACAGAGAGTATTCCTAGAATGGGGCTTGAGAATTTGCATTTCTCATAAGCTCCTAGGTGATGCGGGTGCTCCCGGTCCAGGGACTGCACTCTGAGCAGTACTGTCTTATAATGCTCACTGTGGCATTCTCCTGAATTTGTTGGAAAGGGCTGAGACTGAGAACAAAGAGCAGTCATGAAATTGTTTGCCATTCATGCATTCATTCATTCATTCATTCATTCATTCAACAAATGTTTTGGAGCAGCATATGCCAAACTTGTTTGTAAACACAGGAAATAAAACAAAATCTCTTTTTTCATAGAGCTGATATTCTAATCCAAAGACTGACCGAAAAAGTCTAATACACAAATAAACTGTATTAATTGGTGGTGAACGCTGTGAATAAAACCACAACAGGACATGGGGAACAGAGATTAGTGTTGGGAGTGGGGAATGCTGTCTTAAATGGGGTAGTCAAAGAAGGTCTTTCAGAAAATGTGACATGTGAGTAGAGGATTGAGTGAAGTGAGGAAGCAAGTCATAGAGCTATCAAAGGCAATGCTTTTCAGGCAGAAGATTAGCATGTGCAAAGGTCCTAAATCGGAAGCATGCTTAGTGGATTACGGGAAGAATAGTAAGAATGTTGGCAGGAGTCAACATGGGTGAGGTGGGCATAAGAGGACATCAGCCAAGCATGAGAGGGAGGAGACTGGTAAAGATTTTAGATTTCAGTTTGAGAGAATTTAGAGGTGACTAAAGGGATATGGGTGTACAGCGGTGGCTGTTTAATGTTTGAACAGGAGAATTGTTTGAAATGGTCACTGTGAGACCAGGGAGAAGCTGAAGTAAGTGATACAGTGAGGATGCTGGGCATGTGAAAGATGGGGTGGTACATTTAGAAGTGCCAGTCTGTCTGGTATGATTTTCTCTAGCTGCACTGGCACAGGTGAGAGACAGTGGCAGGGAAGGATCTAGCAATTTGCAAGACAGTTGATGTAACTTAAAAGCAGGAAGCTACAGGAAGTATATAGATATACTTTTATAGATGAGCCTATTATTCAAGGACCCCGATTTTCTACTTCACTAAGTGCTACAATGAGCACTTAAAGGTTTTTCCTAAATGACACATTATCCAAAGGCCATATATTTTTGGATGTCACTAGAGTTTGTATTCTTGTTGACATTTGAATATGAGGTTTCAATTATATCAAGGAAAATAATAAACATATCCCTTTAGGGTTGGACTGCACAGAAGATGGAAAGAATGCGGTGTCCTCACGCTGTTCTCCTGCTTGGCTAATCCTTCAGTTTCCACTCCATTGAAAAACTGATTGTAAATACCCCCCAAAGCTAAGGATCTCTAAGCTTGCTTTTAAACAACATCCCGACAGTAGAGAGATAATGGTTTTGGTTTAAAAGAGAGCAGTACCCAGTTTCAAAAGAACAGCTGGAGAAAAAGATGATCCTAGCCTCCAAGTGCTGAGAGCCTGTGCTAAGTAGCAGGGTAGTGGGATGCAGTGGTTGCTGGCTGGATAGCAGTCTCTGGAATCATACAGTGACATGGTGACTTTGCTATGGAGAAGCCTCAGTGGCTTCTCCAGATCTTGGCTTTCCTCATTTGTTAAAATAAAGTTTGTAATAATTAGATTAGAGTGTGGTTACAAATAACAATATACAAATATCTGAAGCTACCAGAGTGCCTGGTTCCTTTTATAGCTGCATACATGTTGGCTCTTATTATTTCTGTTGTTTTGATTAACAAAGAACTTAAAAACCGATGAAAGAAATGAACAGGAATTTGAATGAAGGAAGGCAATTGAGAGATGGATGAATGAGAGCATTTACAATATCAAATTGTGAAAAAACATCCAAAACTTATTTAACATTGTAGAATTTTAATATAACTAATGAATATTGATTTTACTGGGAAATGGGCATCTGATGCAATTTTAAGTAGGAAATTAAATTAAAAATTAGTATACAAGTAATGAGTACTTAAAGGAGAAATTTTGGATGACTTTACAATAAACACAATAAAAGAAATCACTACTAAGCCTAGCATCCAGAGGTGATCAAAATGTCCATGTATATCCTTTAAGCCCCTTATAAAACAAATTAAATTACATCCATTTAAAAAAAAATGTTCCTTTTTGAAAGAGAAAGAGACAAAGACAGAGTATGAACAGGGGAGGAGGAGAGAGAGAGAGCGAGAGAGAGAGAGAGAGAGAGAGAGAGAGAGAGAATCTGATACAAGCTCCAGGCTCTGATTTGTCAGCACAGAACCCAACACAGTGCCTGATCCTATGAACTAAGAGATCATACCTGAGCTGAAGTCAGATGCTTAACTGAGTGAGCCACCCAAGCACTCAATATGTCTTTTAAAAATAGCATTTTTTTTAAATTTAAAATTAATCATGATAATGATAATGGTTTTATAATAAGGAGAGATTTAATATTGTATCCACACTTTTGTCAATGATGGATAATCCAGTGGTACAGTTGATTGGTTTCTTGTTTATTCCTACTGAATTAGAAATTTCTAACTCATAATGATGGGTTATTAAGTATGGCACTAAATAATCCCATGAGACCAAGGAACCCACTTTAACATCGCAAAGGGGAAACAGTAGGCACATGCCTTTAGGATTTACTGATTCTCTTATATATGGTAGCACCCAGAAGCTGTCAGCCTGATAAAACAATGGATTGTCCTTACATTGGCATAGCTGTGGTACTAGTCTGGAGCACTATTCTCCAGAACAGAGTATACCACAAATCAATGAATATTGTATGATGCATTGGAACCAATTTATGGTTCTGGGAATCAAGAGCAGAAGTAGGAGTAGACTCACTCTTATGCCCAGAAACCTACTTCCTACATGCAAAAGTGTGCAAAAGCAGCAGTTACAAAGCTTTATGAAACAAGTCCACTGCTGATACACTGTTGTTGCTGCTATTTTATTGGTTAAAGTGAGTCATAGGGTGAGTCCATATTCAACAATAGGTTGCCTTTCTAAGATAGAAGGGGTTAAATGTAAATAACTTGCCATCTTGATTCATCAGGCTCCTTAATATCAATAAAACTTTGGACTGTGTCTAGCAGTCCTCAAAATATTCATGTGTTCTCCTTTCTCCAGAATACAGTCACATGAGGAAATTGCCATTGGTCCCACTGGGGAAGGAATTATCACTTTATATACTTAATATGATGCTGAAGGTTCTTCCTCTTGGGGACGTGGCTTGAAAACATTCCATTTAGGGGACAACCCAAGGGCATAAATTCCAAGAGGCATAATTCATTGAGAGCCACCATGATCACAGACCAAAATACCCCAAAACTGAGCCCATCATTTCTTTCAGATTATTGTTGGGAACTCAGGTTCTATCCAATTTCAAAGGCCGTGTCTTAAGTTGCCTTCCTACACTGTGTAGAAAAGCACCTCTAGTATGATTTATAAGCTTTCCTTCTGAGCATACTCTTGTCTCAGAGGCAGGGTTGCAAATTTGAGGTTAATTAGTACAAATATCCTCTGTCTCTTCTTGTGTGTCCCTGTACTTCTGCTTTAGGATTTCATTTGTGTTTCTGCCAGATAAACTTTCTCCTGGTATCTACAGATATGTAAATAGTTCTAATGTCTATTCCCTGTGTCATTTCTCTCTCCCATTTTCATGTTATATTTTATAGGCAGATAGAGAAGAGAAAATCAGGAGTAAAGAGTTTTCTGTTTTCATAATTAAAACTGAGGGTTTAGTTCAGCAATTTGAGGCTCAAATTGGTGAGGGGAGCCAATGTGAAAGGAGAATGAGCTGCATAATTGGGAGACTTCAAATTATACACTTAGGTCTCTGATAAGTTGATAAAGAGGAGAAAGGGAAAAGTTTGAGGACCATCATTAGTACTGTTTAATGGAAAACATATTGTCAATATAATGCTTATTTGCCCAAAATTTATTGTGAAATACCGTAGTCATTTAAAATGTTAAAATGTTTATTACTCACAATGCGTTTTACAGACTCTGACCCTTAGCAGTTAGGATTAGCTATCATTGCTTTTTATTGGTTTTTGTCTTGTGTTGGTACCTACCTGATAGTTAATAAAAGGTAAGAAATAGAATTTCTGGAGGTTTTGAAGACAGAAAGTTGTTTTGACAGAAATGTGAAATTTGAGGAAAAGCAAAAATAGTCCGTATCCCTCTTTAGATATCTAAAATCACTTTGCTAGTTTTGGATTAGAGAGTTTCGTCTTTAATTTAATTTGCAAAATGACCTTGAGGCCAAGTGATTCTCTGGGTCAAATAAGCATTTAGTAAACTAGAAGTTCCTGGATTTTCTACATACAACCAAACTAGCTTGAGATTATATTCAAGCTGAAAATCCACTGTCCTAATTCTATCAGCATATCCCTGCCAGAGTCAGGGTGAGATGGGTCTCCTTGGTAGCTCTAAATCTAATTCTAAATGGAACTCAAAATTAAAACCAACGTAGGGGCGCCTGGGTGGCTTAGTTGGTTAAGCGTCCGACTTTCGCTTAGGTCATGATCTCGCGGTTCGTGGGTTCGGGCCCCGTGTCGGGCTCTGTGCTGACTGCCAGCTCAGAGCCTGTAGCCTGTTTCAGTCTGTGACTCCCTCTCTCTGTGACCCTCCCGTGCTCACGCTGTCTCTCTCTCTCCTAGAAATAAATAAAAAAATTAAAAAAAAATTAAAACCAATGTATAGTAAGAGCTGACAAATGTTTGATAAAATATGAAAATATGCTTAATCCCTCTCATACTAACAGAAATAGAAGTTAAAATGATACCAAGATTTTTTTTTTTTTACTATCAGGCAAAAATTTAAAATATTCCTAATAAACAGTGTTGAAAACCCTATAGAGAAGTAGGCATTGTCTGTATCTATCTGTACTTATACTTTTCCTAAACAGAAATCCTCATTAGGGAGTCATGGAGGGGCACCTGGGTGGCTCAGTCAGCTAAGTGTCTGACTTCAGCTCAGGTAATGATCTTGTGGTCCATGAGTTCAAGCCCTGCATCAGGCTTTGCACTGACAGCTCAAAGCCTGGAGCCTACTTCAGATTCTGTGTCACCGTCTTTCTCTCTGCCATTCCCCCAGTCGTGATCGATCTCTCTCTCTGTCTGTCTTTCAAAAATAAATAAATATTAAAAAAAAAAAAAAGAAAATTATAGTATGTGTCTCAAGTTGGGTAAAATCTAAGTTGCTGTAACAAAGAGGCACCAATATATAGTGGCTCAAAGAACATACAAGCTTACTTCTCTTGCACATAATAGGTGAGTGGATAAGAAGGCCAGGCTGTCCCACTCAGTCATTTAGAGAATGAGAGCAATTCTTTTTGCTCTACTAGATCATATTCAGGCATTTCCATATCCTCCCTGGCATGCAAGTAAGGGAAGAGAGAACAGACTCAATATTTTAAGGTCAAGACTTGCCATTGGAGTCACAGAGGAGGTGAGGAAATATGTAACCTGACTTTACAGCCAGGTGCCCAGCAATAACCCATTCTATTCCTGTTCAAGAAGGGGAGAATGGAATCTGATGGATAGCTAGTGGACTCCACCATTCCATTAGATCTATATTCCAAACAAAGACTAAGTGCAGACGATACTCAGTATTTTTCCAAGATGAACTTCTGACTCTTTAGAGGAAGTTCTTTCAAGACTGAAGACTCGGTGTTTGTGCAAGAGCAGGATGAAGAAAAAGGGTTACCTATGATAAAAACACTCAACCCCTTCAGCCTGAATCCACCCAAAGGGCTTGTTTTTCTTGGTAACTGTCCATTTATGGAGCACTTTCAGATTCCTCTTGTAGTTGATCGAGAATTTCTCAATTTTGGCACTGTTGGCATTTGGGGCTAGATAATTCTTCATTATAGGAGCTGTCCTGTGCATTGCATCCTTAGCCTCTACTTGCTAGATGACAGTAATGCCTTCTGACCCCAGCCTCCACTGTGACAATCCAACATGTCTCCAGACATTGCCAAATTGTTACCAGTTGAGAACCTTGGTTTAACTATAATCAAAACTGGAGGAAATATGGCAGTTTTGATAAAACATATTTTACAATTAGCCCCTTTCTATGGATGCATGATTAATATCTACACATCTATCCAGCTAATATTTGAACAGTGTTGCCACTACAACAATTGTATTTTGAAAGTGATTTCTGTTAGCATCGTAGTTTTTTCCGTATTTATAATAGATCATGATGTTTCAAATGGTTTTAGACGTGGCTTATGAATCATGCTTGATATCAAGGTTTAGATTATTAGGTTAAGCAAAAATAATTTGAAAATGGTTCACTGGTGGCAAAAATAAGATGTTTATGCAGGAATGTAAATTATGTTCATAATCATAGGTTCATAAGGTTGTAAAGAGTTGGCAGCAGCTGTGTAGAGAGAAAGTTTGATTGTATATCAGTTGGGTTCATTGAATGGATTTCTACTTCAAGAATGGAATTTGCCTAATCTCATTCAAATCACTATTCATCTCTGACAAGATAAAACATTTACTAAAGAAAGAAGGTTATTTTTTTTTTCTACTTAATCTTTCTGCCTCTGAATTTAGACAAGTATTTGATTGTCAAAACACTAAGCTTGGTAGAGCTAGGTATTCTGGCCTCAGGGGAGCAGGAAGTTAGTAAGAAGACTTAGTATAGACATTGTGCTCCTCTTCTCCCAATTCTGGAGGAATTTAAGGTAAAAAGAAATCTCTACCTGGTATTGAATAATATTCCTTTGTGGTTTTATCCTTTAAGATTCAGGCTGACTACACTGCCTACTTTATCTAAGGAAATTTTACATACCGATAGCCTTTTATGCCTGGTTAGTCCTGTTTTACATCTCATGAAGAACTTGCACAGCTTATTGGATCAAGGGTGACATGTGACCCCAAAATATCCAATTTCTGACAGTAACTTATGACATTGTCTGATTGTAAAAGGTAAGCTAGACCAAACATATTTCCTTTGGAGGCTTCAATCTAGGAAATCTGCAGTGAAAGTTGAAGTTAATAAACTACATAGAGGAATGGGTTGTGAGACAGAGTCAAGATCTTAAGATAGACCCAGAACTATATGGCATGATGCCAAATTAGCACTATGAATAAGAAAATCATCTATGAGTATACAGAAATTAAAACTTAGAACATATTTATTCAGAATAGAGGAAAATAACTGAATTCTTCTCCTTACACTAGAATTATTGTAAGGACTCCAACAGAAGGTAATATTGTTTAATGGTTAAGCATGTCAGGCTATAGAATCATGCAGCCTGGGTTCAAAGCAGTGTTACTACTCACAAGCTAAGTGTTGATAGTTATGCAAATTACAAAACTCTCTGTATTCTAGCTTGCTTCTGCCTCAGAACCTGGAGAGAATAAAACTGAAAGGAATTCTTTTAAAAATAGTTGTCCTCTACATCCAGATGGCCAACAGACACATGAAACGATGCTCAGCATTGCTCCTCATCAGGGAAATACAAATCAAAACCACACTGAGATACCACCTCACGCCAGTCAGAGTGGCTAAAATGAGCCAATCAGAGAACTCTAGATGCTGGCGAGGATGTGGAGAAACGGGCACCCTCCTACACTGTTGGTGGGAATGTAAACTGGCACAGCCCCTCTGGAAGACAGTGTGGAGGTTCCTAAGGAAACTAACAATAGAACTCCCCTATGACCCAGCAATAGCACTGCTAGGAATTTACCCAAGGGATACAGAAATGCTGATGCATAGGAGCACATGTACCCCAATGTTCATAGCAGCACTCTCCACAATAGCTAAAACCTGGAAAGAGCCTAAGTGTCCATCAACAGATGAATGGATCAAGAAGATGTGGTTTATCTATACCATGGAATACTACATGGCAATGAGAAACAATGAAATCTGGCCATGTGTAGCAACACGGATGGACCTTGAGGGTGTTATGCTGAGCGAAATAAGTCAGGCAGAGAAGGACAAATATCATATGTTTGCACGTATAGGAGGATTAGGAGGAACTTGACGGAGGAACAAGGGGGAGAAGAAGGGGGAAATGGTGGGGGAAAGGGAGAGAGGCAAACCATGAGAGACTCTTGAATGCTGACAAAAACTGAGGACTGGTGGATGTGGGGGGGGAGGGGTGGGCATGGAGGAGGACACTTGTGGGTATGAGCACTGGGTGTTATGTGGAAACTAATTTGACAATAAACTATTTGTGAAAAAAAAAATGTCCTCTTCTGGGGTGGGTCTCTGGATAAGCTCACCTTCTTTTGTTCTAAGCCCTCTACCTTGTCTGCAGGCTGCTGTCTCCCCCTATTACTTTTCCAGTTCTGAGATACGTTAAAAACAAAAACAAAACAAAGGACCCTCACCCCCCAGTATAAGTTAGTTACTAGCTGAGGATATTATATCCTCCTGGGAGGCTGTGGGGCAAGATGTCACTTTTTTGGATACTAACTGCTCAACAATTCCCAGGTTCCTACACGATACAGTTCCACTTTTTCCAGCCTTACCTCTTAATGGTTTTCCTAGAAAATCAGTTCTGAGAGATTTGTTGATTTCAAACATGTCTCTCTCACACAAGTTTCACAGATCTGCTTACTATGTATCCCTTACCAGAATCCCCCATATGTCCTTGCTGTTGGGCCCTCCTCAACCATCTCCTCCCACAAGGTCCTTCATGAACCCCTTCCTGATTACCCTGCCCCTGAAAAAGACTCCTTGTTCATGGGCTTCTGTCTCATCTTTGTACAGTTAACAAGAATCTTGCTAAGTCAGTCTAGCCAAAATCCCTTACCATACTATCTGATCCCCTTCCACATCTGAACAATTTCCTCATACCTCACCATCCCCTATGTATTATCTGATCACCTTGGCCTGCCTGCAGCAAGAATCTTCTTAGGTCAGTTTAGCAACAACAACAACAACAAATCCCACCCTCTTAGTACTTTCCCCTCTATCAAATCCCTCATTCTGCTCCTTGGCTATAAATCCCCACTTATCCTTATTGTAGTAGGAATTAAGCCTGCTCGCTCCCTCGCTCTCTCTCTCTCTCCCCTCCCCCCCCACTGCAAAACCCCATTGCAGTAATCCCTATAGCTATGGCAATAGTCCTGAATAAAGTCTGCCTTATAATTTTAACAGGTGTCATGAATAACATTTTCTTTAACACCCACATTGGCCTTGACTTCCTCTAGTCTCACTGTGTATACACTCATTTTAACCATTATAAGCGATTTGTGGTGTTATTTTTGGGCCTTAGGGTCTGTGAAAAACTGTTCCACGTTGTCCAGTATGGTGCCTCAGAACACTACAAGTGTTTAACAAATACCTGTTAGTTCTTCTTGGCATAAACATAACTGTCACTTGGCCACAAGACTGTGCAGTGTGGTGGCTAAAAACTTCCCCACATTCCCCAGCTTTGTCAGTGACTTGTGGGAGCAAGGGAAGATCACCTCATTGCAGGTTGGGTTTTCTGGAAAGCAGATTATAGGATGGAAATGATTATGCAGAAGGGTTCTCAGGCAGTCCTCTTGGGATCAGTGACTATAGAATGGGAAGGAAGGGAGGAAGACTGAGCAAAGAGAGGAATAGGGCTGGAGAGAAGTTACAAGGCTGGGCAGACCCCACAGGGGACACGGATGGCAGGATAATTCTTGAGAGACTTCCCATGTGGTAGCAAGGGGTTGATCTTTATACTCACTCTCACCTCATTAGATGTGGGCTGCCCTTAGAAGGAGTCAGTCTCCTCAGCTGAAGCAGTCCCCAGAGAGAGATGACAACGGAGCACTAGTTGCTGACAGCATCCCCAACAGTTGAGGAAATATGTCTTTTAGTCCTGGAAGGGGATTTGGGAGGCATAGCATAGGGTCCCAAACAGACCTCTGGAAAGACATGAGGATGTAAAGGCTATGACGATCTAGCCTACACTGGATCAGATAAGGTCCATATCTGTGTCATCTATGTGCTTTGGAACCTTCAGTAGGTTCTCTCTTGCCCATGTAATACAGTACAGACTCTTCTGCCTGGCATCCGAGCCCCACGTGGACCTTTCTTTCATTCCTCACAACCTCCAGTACACCAGAATTACTTGCCCTTGGCGTGTGTTTTTACTTCTGCATTGAATACCGTTTGACAATCCAACCTATATTCATCCTGGAAGTCAGATTTTCTTCTCATCTTGTCCCTCACTGAATCCTCACCCCAGCCTTGTGTACCAGTTCTTCCTGTGGTACACATAGATTGTTCCATCTGCTCCATTCATTTGGGCCCTTGAATATATCCTACTCATTGCATCCATATAGCTAGGACATGTGTGTATCTTGCTCTGCCTGAGAGATGTTAAGCTCCCTGAGGGTGGGAACTGTGCTTATAATACCCAGCATAGGGCCTGGTGCATCATGGTCATCCAAAATATATTGACTTCTCAAACTCTGATACACTCAGGTCAGCTGTGTAGGGGGGAAAAAAACCAAACCTTGGCTTCTTAAAAAATGCTCACAAATGGGTCCCACTTAACTCTCCTTGTTCATGGGTACCCCTTCTTCAATGAGAATTTATAATGCATAGCTCAGTAGACAAAAGAAAAAAGAGAAAAAACAAAACAAAGGATGAGGCCTTTGCTCAGATGTTCTCATTTACAGTATACTTCAGGACAGGAAATATAAACACTTCCTGCCAATTTAAATGACATTATTTTTGTGGAAGCTTATCCACAGGCATGTAAAAAGACATGTGTACAAAATAAGTTAATCATATATAGCATAAATTGGCTAAAATAGAGTTCAAATAAATCAAAAATTTTTGAAGAGTCAACAAAATTTCAAAATTTACAGTCATTTCCTGAAAGTACGGTCTGGCAAAATTGGCTTATCACCTCACTTTTAATGCACATATGCGATTTCCTGCTTTACAGCATTTCCCAAAGGGATGAGAAAAAAAATATTTTACAACTAGGGAAGTTTTATAAGAGGGATTATCTATAGTTCCTGAATAAGAAGCCTTCTCCTTCTCCAGGCACACCTGCAGCTCCTAATAACCGACTTACGCAATTTTCCTCTCTACTTGAATCAAAATTGGCAATAAATGTTGTATATGTCTCACAGAGTGAATGTTTAAACCTTGTATTTACTGGTTCATGAAACTGGTTCCCTCTAGTTTACCAGCATGGAGGGGTGGGTTTTCAGGGAGCAATTAGGGATAAGATAGCCAAAGAAACACAAAGTCAGTTGAAAAAAGAAATCTGTGTGTCTGGCTCTCTCTATGAATTATGACTATTCAAGGGGGAAAAAAATCTGAACCTTTGCCAAAAGACTGGCGTGTAAAGGGACAGCTGGAGTTTTCTGTTAGGGGTTACAATGCATTACTTGTTCCATAAGGGAAAAAGGGGATCACTTACCACAGCAACTCACACATTGCATGAGTAACTGGCACATCTCTACCTCGTGGAGCGTTTTCTTCAAAGGAAAAGAACTAGATATTTCAGGAAGGTCATTGAAGATCTTTGGGTACAGACATGCTGACCTTCCTGGTTGAGATTTGTAGCCTTTGTGGTGTGTGGACTCAATCTCTATAGATGCCTTCATTGTGCTGTAAGTTTTATACAGGATGTATTGTTTAAACTGCCAACCCTAATTCGAATTCCCTTAGAGGCTCAGGAAATTCTAACTAAATAATATAAAACCCCATTGTATTTTTATTTGGTTGAGATGCAAATAACATTTTGAACAAGAACGTCAACAAATGCATAAACGTGGCAAAAGTTGGAACATTCATTGGGACTCTAAAATTTGAATGTTTTAAACATTTAAATACAAATGGAAAATAATGAAAAAAGAATAATAACCACATTTAAAAATCTTAGGAATCAAGAGACTGCCACCATTGTTCTTGAATCTGTGCTCATAGTAGGTCTATTTGTTCGCTTATCAGCATTGAGAACAGTGCTAGCCAGGATGGATTAAATTCAGAACAACCCTCTCCACCAGGGTCACGGCAGATACATCTTTTCCTAATGCCGGATTTATTTATTTGTTTATTTATTATTTTTTTAAAAAAGATATTTGAAATATACCTTTATTCTTATTCTAAATGAAAAGGAATGGGAAGGGCAGTGACCAATGAGGTTTCACCACTGGATATTTGTAATGTGACTGTAACAGTCTTTTATTTGAAACTCAGTAAGGAAACAGCTGTGTACCAAAACAGCGAAATATGCAGGTCCAAAAATGAAAGGTACTTTTGAAACTGTCACATTCACTCTGAAACCCATTCATCTCTTTCACCATCCCAAAGATGAAGCACATGTTCCACTCAGCTGTATGTGCCACTGACATCACAGGACAGTTCCATGCAAAACCAGGCTTCTGACACTGGGCTCCAGCTGCACTTCCTCACAGGTTGTTGTCCTTGCCCAAGAGAGCAATTATTGGAACAACTTCTAGATCCTGCACACACTGTGCTGCCAAGACTGGGTCCATGACGACCTCTAGTTGGGCTAGAGCAGGCATGGTGAACTCCAAGTTAGGGTCTCCAGTTAGTCTTCTAGCAAGCCACAGGATGGACTGTTCAAAGTTGTAGTTACTTTTGGCAGAAATGTCATAGTACTAAAGGTTCTTCTTTCAGTGAAAGACAATACATTTTGCCTTAACTTTCCTGTCCTTCATATCCGCTTCATTGCACATAGCACAATGGGGATGTTTCCACATACTCGTACCAGATCTCTTCGCCAGTTGGGCACATTCTTGCAGGTAACACTTGATGTTATCAAACACTGTAATGGCACACTGGGATTGTATGTAATAGCCACCTCTCAGTCCACCACGTTATTCCTAACCAGTGGTATCCCATACTTTGAATGTAGTAGGTTCTCTGTTGGTAAAGAACAGAAGGGGGTGAAGCTCAACACCTAAGGTGGCTACATGCTTCTCAAATTCACCGTCAGATGATGTTTCATGAATGTAACTTTCCCAGTACCAACATCACCAACTAATACAAGTTTGAAGAGAACTTGGGGTACTCCTTGGTTGCCATGATGCTATTGCTTCTAGAAGTGTGTCTGGCCTGTCTGACTGAGGCTCCTAACCGTAGATTTAAACAAACAAACAAACAAACAAAAAGCTTTTTAAAGGCTGATTGAACTATTCCATTCAGTAATCTGTGATCTGTTTATTGTATGCAATTGGGGTTAATTTCTTAGATTTCTAACATTAGTGGGAAAGTCTGACTCCACCTTGTTGGTTGAGCACATCAAGGCATATTAAATTATCTCATATTTAACTTTTCTTAGCAATTCGTATGTTTAGATGCTTATAATGCCTATGGAGAGGAAAAAATAGGAATTGATGCATTTAAACCAACTTTGAAGTATTTGGGGGTGTCAGAAGCAAAGGGGGTCAGGTTCTAGGATTTATAGTAACAGCTACCAAGAGATCCCACTTGGTTTTCTGAAGGGTGGGGCAGATACCAGTGCTTGAGTCTCCTTGGGCCATGGCCTCAGCAATAAAGCTGTACTAATGGCCCAGGGGTTGTTCAAATTCAAGGACAACTCTGAACCATAGTAGCAGAGAAGAGGCCACTCACTTGCCATTAGAAACTTCCTCACATATATTTTAGTCATCTAGCATTTATGTTAAGATCTCGACAGAAAGAATGTGAATAGTATTTTCCAAAAGAGTTTTAGTTGCCTGAAGGATTTCTTATCATTTAAAATGTCTGTTGGCAGAATTACTGAATCCAAAGAATTTCTTCTCACTGGTATTTTACAAAATTGTTGAACGCTCATATTAATGCTAAAAGACCTGAAGGAAAATAAGAGATGCCCGCATTGTATTTTATGCTCTGTTTGCTCAGATCACCAGAAAGTAACTCATTACCATTTCTACTGAAGAGGTTTCTTTCTGCTTCATTCACTAACTTTGCTTTCTTTATTATCCTACTGACTGCAGGAGTCTCTTTGGCACTTTTGTCATTGACCTTTTATCTTTGTTCATATTTTACTCTATAATATCATATGGGAGGTTACCTATCTTTAGAATGGTTAGTATTTATAATATTTTTACTTAATTGTAATTCACATATGGTATTATATTAATTTCAGGCATCCAACATAAATGATTCAACAATTCTACACGTTACTCAGTGCTCATCACAGTAAGTATACCCTTAATCCCTTTTATTTAGTTTATCCATCTTCCTACCCATCTGGTAGCCACCAGTTTGTTTTCTGTATTTTAAAGCCTGGGTTTTTGTTTGTGTCTTTTTTTCTTTGTTTTTCATTTGTTTCTTAAATTTTGCATATGAATAAAACCATATGGTATTTGTCTTTGTCTGACCTGTTTCACTTAGCATCATACTCTCTAGGTCTATCCATGTTACAAATGGGAAGATCTTATTATCTTTTATGGCTGAATAATATTCAGTTGTATGTATATGCCACTCTTCTTCATTCATTTATGGATAGAGACTTTATACCTTGAGTGTTTTAAATAATGCTGCAGTAAACACAGGGGTGCATATATGTTCTTGAATTCGTGTTTTTGTATTCTTTGGGTAGATACCAGTAGTAAAATTACTGGATGATATGGTATTCTATACCTTCATACTGCTTTCCACAGTGACTGCACCAGTTTGCATTCCCAACAGTGTATGAGGATTCATTTTTCTAAAAATCCTCACTGACACTTGTTATTTCTTATCTTTTTGATTCTAGCCATTCTGACAAGTGTAAGGTGATATCTCATTGTGGTTTTGATTTATATTTCTGTGATGATTAGTGATGTTGAGCATTTTTTCATGTGTCTGTTGGTTATCTGTATGTCTTCTTTGGAAAAATGTCTACTTGGGTCCTCTGCCCATTTTTAATTGTTTGTTTTTGTGTATGTGTATCAAGTTATGTAAGTTCTTTATATATTTTGGGTATTAATACATTATAAGATTTATTAGGTGTAAATATATTTTCCAATTCAGTCGGTTGCCTTATTTTTTCTTGATAGTTTCCTCCACTGTGTAAAAGGTTTTAATATTAATGTAGTCCCAATAGATATTTTTGCTTTTGTCTTCTTTGCCTGAGGAGACATTTCTTAAAAAATGTTTCTATGAGTAATCTATTTAATATCATAGAAAAAGAAAAAAAAAAAAAGAAGGCCTTAGTAGTTGTTTGAAAAATTATAGTTTGTGGTCACAGTTCTTTTTATGATCATCCTAATTTTTTAAAAATTGTGGTAAAATACACATAAAATTTATCATCTTAACTATTTTTCAGTATATATAGTTCAGTAGTGTTAAGTATATTTCATATGGTTCTGCAACCAGTTTCCAGAACTTTTTCGTCTGACAAAACTGAAACTCTGTACTCATTAAATAACTTCCCATTTCCCTATCTCTCTAGTGTCTGACAACCACCATTCTACTCTCTTTTTCTATGAATTTAACTACTTTAGTTACTCTGTGTAAGTGGAATCCTACAATATTTGCCTTTATGTGACTGGATTATTTCACGTAGCATGATGTCATCAAAGTTTATCCATATTGTACACATGTGTCAAAATCTCCTTCTTTTTTAAGGCTAAGTGATATTCCATTGTATGTACATGTCACATTTTGTTTACCCATCTGTCTCTTGATGGTCATTTGATTGCTTCTACTTTTTGTGAATAATGCTTTTATGAACATGAGTGTGCAAATATCTGTTTGAGTCCTTAATTTCAATTCTTTTGGACATTTATCTAGAAGTGAGATTTCTGGATCATCTGGTAACTTTATTTCTACCTTTTTTGAAAAAACGCTATGCTGTTTTTCATAGCAGCTGCACCATTTTACATTCCCACCAACTGTGCACAAAAGTTCCAGTTTTTCATATCCTTACCAATGGAGTTTCTGTTTTGTTTTATTTTCCTAATAGTAGCTATCCTCATGGGATAGAGATGATATTTCATTGTGGTTTTCATTTGCATTTCCCTAATGATTAACGATGTCATGATAAACTTAGTTACCTTCTTGAGAAGAGAATCTAGTTGGATGATGCCTCTATGATTCTTCCTGTGAATATTTTACTATCTGTGGTAAGACAAAAGAATGTATCTTTTTCTCTCTTTTCTGTATTACTTTGATATTAAAAATAGTTTTTCCTTTTTGTATGGAGAGGTGAGGAAATTTAGAAATAAAACAGAAGGAAGAAATAGAAATAAAGAAAATGATGGAGAATAAGGAGAAAGAAGAGAGAATGATTAGAAACGAGAGTAGGGAAGTTAAGAAAAAGTGAAAATAAAGCCAAAGATTTTGTCTGGCTTCTGCTAATTTCTTGCAGCCTTGGGATTTATACCATAATTATTTTTCAGATGACACATCAGGGTGGTCAAATGAGAGGAGTTGATTAGCTGGGAATTCAAGATGAAGAGAGACTTTGAAAGAATTTTATCTAGCTTAGTTCTGCAACTTGCAGGGGAAGAAACCACACTGTGAAATGATTTCCCCAAAGTTCTTCCTGGCGGTTCATAGGAGAACTGGAATTACAACTAATGACTGAGTCAGTATTATTAAGTGACAAATAGAGGGTAATCAAAGTTCTGATATTAAGCCCACTCAAAATTTAATGAAGCTCACTCTCCATACATTATGTATTCTAAATCATGCCTTTGCAATGTATTTGAATCATGCACTTGGTGCTATGAATCACAACAGAATTGGCTCATAAGCCCTGGAAAAGGAGCTGAGAAACCTAGTTTGGCCCTGCTTACTTTTCTGAGCTTAAATTTCCCCATTTATAAAATATAAGTGTTGGGCATATGACTTCAAAGTCTTTTTCAGGTCTGAAAATAAATTTCTAGGAATATATCCTCATTCAACCGCCTCATATATAGCTCCCCTCATGGTTAGCTCTGAAGCAGTTTTCCTGGAGCAATATTTGCCTGGTAGATCTTGTCAGCACACAGCCTTCCATGTCAACAGAGCAAGCTGGTCAGCCAGTCATGTTTGAATAAACTTTGCTGCTTTACTCAGTTTGAAGCGATCATAGCCATACTCTTCTGCATCCACACCACCCAAGTATGCATTCCTAATTGGCCAAAGTTATTAAATGGCTTAGAAGGGGAGAGTTTTTTTGTTTTCTCTTTAAATTCTCAACAGAGAACAAAGCAAAATGTATTAAAAGACCACATATCTTGCAGTTCCTGTGCTGGGCTATACACATCATCCTAGGGAGGATAGGCTTCTTTTCTCCAGTCCTAAAAATCTCAAAAGCAAACCTTAAATGTGTATAGTTTGAAGTTAACCTTATTTCGCTGTAGAAAGAGCCTCAAAAATAGACTCAATTTCTTGAAGAACAAAAGAATGAAAACAGATGTGAGACTTTAGTAAACAATAGAAAATAATCTATGGACGGATAGATGGATTGCTATAAAAACTGATGTACTTGTATCTAAGTAGGATGAGCATACATCCTGTTTTTCCTGGGGGGGGGCGTCCTGATTACTTCTGTTATCTCAGTGTAATTATGAATAGCACATCTTTCACTTCAAAAGCATCCTAGTCAGGAAACTAAATAGCAAAGTTACCCCCAAATAAACAACACTAATGAAAAGAAGTGTTCTCCATGCCAGGACTGGAGGGGACAGTTCTCTTCAAGGCTTCCTTTCAAGATCTTCACCTTGAATTCCAAATTCAAGAATATTGGCCACATATATGTCTATTTTAATGAAGTTTATGGCCCCGCTTCAGTTGCCTATCAGTCTAACTATGAGAAACCTCTCCTCATTTTAAAAATTTTCTGGCTGACCAAGAAAACCTGGGAGTGAGAGAGGACCAGGAGAGAGAAAAACAATTGAATTGAAGTCAGGAGAGAATCTTTGAGGAATACAAGATCATACCCACACCTGGTTTCCCGTCCTCTAGGCTCCCTAGGTCCCAGAAGATTACCAGTGTTGTAACTACTCCTTTACACTACTATTTCCTTCATCTGTTAAGGTTCAGTTGTTGTGCAAAAGATATTCCCTGAGAATATAAATGGAAGTTGGGGCACCTGGGTGGCTTAGTCAGATAAACATCCAACTCTTGATTTCAGCTCAGGTCATGATCTTACGCTTCGTGAGTCGGAGCTCCAAGTTGGGCTCTGTGCTGACAGTGCAGAGCCTGCTTGGGATTCTCTCTCTCTGCCCTTTCCCTGTGCACTCTCTCTCTCTCTCAAAATAAATAAACATTAAAAAAAAAAGTAATGTAAATGGAAGAATCTTGAGGTCCCACTCCTCAAAATGAAATTACTTACTAGACCTTATAACTTATCACTTACTAGAATTTTATTTGATTTTAAAAAATCAAATAAAAATGTGCAGAGTCAGGCTGAAACATTCATTGTTTCTTTTGTTAATAAGTGGTACTAGACAGATTTGATGCTTAATTCCTGTTAATACCTACCATCATACTGTTAATACAAATTCTTTTCAGTTATAACAACTTCCAGTAAAATAGATGCTTTATTTGCCTTTTAGGCCAAAGTAGCCCTCTTTTCACTTCTGTTCTGGGTTTAGTCTTTCTTGAAATGAAATAAAAATCATGTGCAATTTTCTCATACATTAGGTTTTTTAATATGTGAGGGCATTTGCTTCCTTACTTCAGACCAGTGATCCAATTATCGTCCTTTAAGAAATAATGCCTTGGAGAGTAATGGTTCACCAGTATATATATTCTGTTTATTTGGATTCTGTGCCTGTGAGACAATGGCACATCCTTTCAATATGCCAGTAGGAGAAGGGTTATGCTTAAACACAAAAGCAAAACAACTTTTGTTTTTAACAAATAATTTTTTAATCTGGTTCAAACAAAGATTTCTGTGCAATCCATTGGTTGATTTTACCACACAATAAATCTGATCCAGTTGTTTAATTAACAGGAAACTAGTTTGAACGGGTTTAGATTTTATTATTATTATTATTTTAAAGAAAAGAGCTCAGCCTCTAGGAATACCATCTTAAAACTCAGAGCTAAATTTCTTTTCAGAATTACAATTACTCAATTCTCTCTCATGCCTCATCCCTTCTAAAAAAAAGTTTTCTAAGTTGTTTGTTAACCATTTCACAGCTATTACACAGTATCATGAAATGTGTCAATATCAAAATATAACAGTGGAGAGATATTTATAAATATTACTAACAATGAAATAACCTCTGCAGCACCTGGGTGTCTCAGTTGGTTAAGCGTATGACTTTAGGTCAGGTTGCGATCCCATAGTTCATGAGTTCAGGCCTCACATCAGGCTCTGTGCTCCCAGCTCAGAGCCTGGAGCCTGCTTCAGATTCTGTGTCTCCCTCTCTCTGCCCCTTTCCTGTTCACACTCTCTCAAAACAAACAAACAAACAAACAAACAAACACTTATATATATATTTTTAAATGAAATAACCTCTACCTCTGCATTCTCTTTTAGACCTGCCCCCTCTGATTTGCCTTTAGCCAGAGCCAGGCCAAAGCAGTGCCATAAGCCTGAAAGTGTGCCAGCAGCCCCTATAGAGGCCAGACACACGCCAAAGTGACTCCTGCCTTGGGGAGAGGCGAGGGTAGGCACACACACCAGTCCACATGTGACCCCAGCAGTGGGCTGGGGGCAAACATTAAGTCTGCTGCAGGCAGCTTCCACTGATGAAAGCTTCTCAGGGGACAGCAGAGGGAGAGTGCCCTGCAGATCGGTGCTGCTACAGCTCTGGCAAAAGCCTGGAATGACTCAACTCAGTGCCAACATGGCTGCAGACTGGTCCACTAACACCACAGGGTCCAAAACCTGTCCACAACAGGCAAAGAGGGCCATTGCAGATGATGGGGCTGAAGGCAAAGGCAACAGCAAGATGCACACACCATACACAGAAGACAACCCTGATGTGCCAGGTTCTGGTGAACAGAGAACATTGCACTGAAGGGCACTGCAGGACTTCCTCATAAGGCCACTACATAGGAGACACGGATGACTCTCCTAATGCTTAGAGGCAGAAACAGAGAGTTAGACAAAATGAAGAGACAGAAGGAGATGTCCCAAATGAAAGAAAAGGACAAAATCACAACAAGAAAGCGAAATGAAATGGGGATGAGTAATATGCTTGATAGAGAATTTAAAGTAATGGCCATAAAGATACTTAATGGGCTGGATAAAAGAGTGGGGTGCCTCAGTGTGACCCTCAACAAAGAGATAGAAACCGTTAAAAAGAACCAGTTAGGTATTAAGAACTCAAAAACTAAAATCAAAAATACACTCAAGGAAAAGAAAATACAATAGAGGGAGTAAATAGTCTAGAGGAAGTGGAACAACAACAGATCAGTAACCTGGAGGGCAGAGCTCACCAATCAAGCTGAACAGAAAAAAGAAAAAAAATAATAATAAAAGAGAAAAATTGCCTTAGGGAACTTAACAACACCATGAACCATATTAACATTTGCATTATAAGGATACCAGAAGGAGAAGACAGAGAAAAGGGAGCAGGGAATACATTTGAAGATACAGTAGTTGAAAACTTCCTGAATCTGGGGAAGAAAACAGACATCCACAGCCAGGAGTCACAGACAGCCCCCAACAAAATCAGTGCAAAGACGTCCACACCAAGACATAATTAAAATGGCAAACATGTAATGATAAAGAGAAAAATTTTAAAGCAGCAAGAGAAAAGAAAACAGTTACATACAAGGGAAAACCAATAAAGCTATCAGCTGATTGTTCGACAGGAACTTTGTAGGACAGAAGGGAATCACATGATATAGTCAAAGTGCTGGGGGGAGAAAAGCAACTGCAACCAAGAACACTCTGTCCAGAAAAGCTGTCATGCAGAATAGAAGAAAAGATAAAGAGTTCTTTAATAAAGATAAAGAAAGCCATCAAACAATGAGATGATAAGAGAGCAAGAGGAAAAAAAAAAAAACGAAAAACAGAGAAGAACTCAAAACAACCACAAAACAAGTAAGAAATATCAGTAAGTACATATTTATTAATAATTACTTTGAATGTAAATGGACTAAATGCTCTAATCAAAAGCTATAGGGTGACAGAATGGATAAAAGTGTTCTAATCAAAAGCTATAGGATGATAGAATGGATAGAAAAGGAAGACTTTTCTATATGCTGCCTACAAGAGACTCATTTCAAAACCAAACACACATGCAGATTAATAGTAAAGGGATAGAAAAGCATTTATCATGCGAATGGAAGTGAAAAGAAAGCCAAGGAAGCAAAATTAAAAAAAAAAAAAAAGTCTATCTATTTAGAGAGAGAGAAAGACAGAGTCCAAGCAGGAGAGGGGCAGAGATGGAGACACAGATCGAAAACAGGCTCCAGGCTCTGAGCTCTCAGTATCATGCCCAATATGGGGCTCAAAGTCATGAATGGTGAGACCGTGACCTGAGCTTCAGTTGGACGCTTAACTGACTAAGCCACCCAGGTATCCCAGGACAAAATACACTTTAAAACAAATACTGTAACAAGACACAAAGAAGGATACTACATAATTATGAAGGGAACAATCTAACAAGAAAACAGAGTAATTATAAATATTTATGCACCCAACATGAAAGCACCCAGATACTTAGAACAGCTAGTAACAGAAGTAAAGGAAATAATTGATAATAGTACAGTAATAGTAACCTTAACACTCACATCAATAGATAGGTCTCTCAAACAGAAAATGAACAAGGAAACAATGGCTTTCAATGACACATCGGACCAGATGGCTCTAACAGATATATTCAGAACATTCCATCCTAAAACAGCAGAATACACATTCTGCCTAAGTGTACATGGAACATTCTCCAGAATGGATCACATGTTAGGCCACAGAAACAAAAACAAACAAACAAAAAACCATCTCAACAAATTCAGTAAGATCAAAGTCATACCATCCATCTTCTCCAACCATACATTATGAAACTAGAAACCAACCACAAGCAAAAAATCTGGAAGGAACACAAATACATGGAATTTTAATAATATGCTAGTCAGTAATGAATGATCAACCAAGAAATCAAAGAAGAAATTTTAAAAAATGGAGACAAATGAAAATGAAAACACAAGGGTGCGTAATCTATGGGATGTGGCAAAAGTGTTTCTAAGAGGGAAGTTTATGGCAATATAGGTCTACATCGAGAATCAAGAAAAATATCAAATAAACAAGCTAACTATACACCTAACAGAACTAGGAAAGGAACAAATGACATCCAAAAACAGTAGAAGCAAGAAAAATAAAATAAATGTAATGTAATTTAAAAATTTAATTGAACTTAATTTAAAAAAACAAAGCAGAAATAAATGAAATAGAAACTGAAAAAAAGGTAGAACAGATAAGTGAAATGAGGAGTTGATGTTTGGAAAACATCAACAAAATTGATAATCATTTAGCCAGACTCATCAAAAAGAAAAATACAAAGCAAAAAGTTTACTCAAATAAACAAAATAAAAAATTAAAGAGGAACAATGATAAATGACATCACAAAAATACAAAGGATTATAAGAGAATATTATGAAAAGTTATATGCCAACAAATTGGACCACCTAGAAGAGATTGATAAATTCCTAAAACATTACCTCCCAAATGGAATCTGGAAGAAATAGAGAATTTGAACAGACCAGTTTTCAGTAATGAAATTGAATCACTAATCAAAATAGTATCAACAAACAAAAGTGCAGAATGAGATGATTTCACAGATGAATTCTCAAAACCTTTAAAGAAGACTTAAATACCTCTTCTCAAACTATTCCAATAAATAGAAGTGGAAGGAAAAGTTACAAATTGATTCTATAAGACAAGCATTACTCTAATACCAAATATATATAGTCACTACAAAAAAAGAGACCAATATCTCTGATGAACATAAATGCAAAAATCCTCAACAAAAATTTAGCAAACCAGATCTATCAATACATTTAAAAAAATCATTCACCAAGATCAAGTGGGATTTACTCCTGGGATGCAAAGGTGGTTTAATATTCACAAATCAGTCAATATGATACATAACATTGGCGAGAAAAGGTATTATCTCAACATAATGAAGTCTATGTATGAAAACCCCATAGTTATTAGAACTTTTCCCAAAGATCAGCAACAAGACAAGGATGTCCACTCTTGCCATGTTTATTCAATCTTGCACTAGAATTCCTAGCCACAGCAATCAGACAAGAAAAAGAAATGAGGCAACAAAATGGGTAAGGAAGAAGTAAAATTTTCACTATTTATGGATGATATGATACTCTATGAAGAAAGTCCTAAGACTCCTCCAAAAAATTACTGAACTGAAGATTACTAATGTGAACTGAAGTTTACTGAATTCGCTGAAGTGAAGGTTACATTATACAAAATCAATATGCAGAGAACCATTGTATTTCTATAGATTAATAATGAAGAAGAAACAGAAATTGAGGAAACAGTCCCATTTACGGTTGTACCAAAAATGATAAAATGCCTAGGAATCAACGAAGGAGGTGAAAGACCTACAAAATGAAATCTATAAAATATTGATGAAATAAATTGAAAACAATACAAATAATGGAAAGATATTCCATGCTCATGGATCGGAAGAGTAAATATTGTTAAAATGTCAGCACTACCAAAGCAATCTACAGATTCAATGCAACCCTTATCAAATGCTAACAACATTATTTCACAGAAGTGGAACAGATAATCTTAAAATGTTTATGAAATCAAAAATACCCAAATAGACAAAGCAATCTTGAAAAAGAAGAACAAAACTGGAGATATTAAAATCCCAGATTTCAAGATATACTACAAAGCTTTAATAATCAAGTGGTATGGCACTGGCACAAAAATAGACATAGATCAGTGAAACAGAATAGAGACCCAGAAATAAATTCATGATTATGTCAATTAATTTTCAACAAAGGTGGCAAAATTATGCAATAGGAAAAAGACAGTCTCTTCAACAATGGTTGTGGGGAAAACTGCACAGCTACACGCACAAGAGTGAAAGTAAACTACTTTCTAACACCATACACAGATATACACTCAAAGTTGATTAAAGAACTAAATGTGAGACCTGAAACTGTAAAGATCCTAGAAGAGAACACAGGCAGTCATTTCTCTGATATCAGCAGTAGTAACATTTTTAAAAATGTGTCCCTTGAAGTAAGAGAAACAAAAGCTAAAATGAACTGTTGGGACTACATCAAAATAAGCTTCTGCACATCAAAGGACATAAGCAACAAATCTAAAAGACAACCTACAGAATGAGAGAAGATATTCCAAATGACATATCTGATAAAAGATTAGTACCCAAAGTATATAAAGAAATTACACAGTTCAACACCCAGAAAACAATCCAAGTAAATGGGCAAAATACAAGAACATATTTCTCTGAAGAAGATGTACAAATGGCCAAGAGATATATGAAAAGATGCTCAACATCATTGATGATCAAAGAAATGCAAATCAAAATTACGATGAACTATTGCTTCACACCTGTCAGAAAGGCTAAAATTGAAAATACAAGAAACAAAAGTGTGGTAAGGATGTGGAGAAAAAGAGCCCTCTTCACTGTTGATGGGGATGCAAACTGGTGCAGCCCCTGTGGAAAACAGTATGGAGGCTCCTCAAAAAATTAAAAACAGTATTGCCACATGTTCTAGTAATTCCATTACTGGATATTTACCTAAAAAATATAAAAACAGTAATTTTAAAAGATATATGTGCCCCTATATTTATTGTGGCATTATTTTCAGTAGCCAACATATAGAAGCAACCCAAGAGCCCATCAATAGATCAATGGATAAATGGTATATACATACCAGTGGAATATAAATCCAAAAATAGGCTGAAGTATAGAGAACAAACTGGTGGTTGGTGGGTGAAATATGTGAAGGGTATTAAAAGTACACTGATTATGATGAGTACTAAGTACTGTATGTAATTTTTGAGTCACTATACTGAACACCTGAAACAAATATAAATCTGTAGGTTAATTATACTGGAATTAAAATAAATAAACAAGTAAATAAATAATAAAGCTTTACTACATATCTAGAGTTTTATTTACCAAATGAATGATAATCATTTGGTTTGGCTAGTCTACCAAGTTGTGTATTAAATGCAATAATTGATCTTTCTCCTCTTTTTCCAATTTAATTTTGTAAACATTTTTTAATAATTTATTTTTTTTTGAGAGGGAGAGAGAGAGAGAGTGTGAGTGGGGGAGGGGGAGAGAGAGACTGAGACAAAGACAGGGACAGAGAGACAGAGAGACAGAATCTGAAGCATGCTCCAGGCTCCAAACTGTCAACAAAGCCCAACATGAGACTCAAACTCACAAACCCCGAGATCATAACCTGGGCCAAAGCTGGCTTAACTGACTGAGCCACTCAGGTGCCCCTCTCCAAATTAATTTTGTACTCATTTGCTGTGCTTAAAGATATTATTAATTAACAAATAAATCCTAGTAGAAAATGGGAGATACCGAGCATTACTGGAAAGATATTTTTCTAGGAGTTGTAATTTTTATTTTTCATATCTGTATTGGTAGGGAAAAAAAAAGGAAGCTTTGTATCTTCCGGATCTAAAGGAACACTTATTTGTTTTTATTTTTAACAAAAATTTCTAAAACCATAGTTCCTTATAATATCAGAATTACTAACTTTTTAAATCAGATTTACAAAGAGAAGCTTAAAAATGTAGACCATTTTTGCCTTTTTTGGATGTTTATGTTATTCTGTGAGAGAGAGAAAGAGAGAGCATGAGTAGAGGAGGGGCAGAGAGAGAGGGAAACAGAGGATTCCAAGTGGGCTCTGCACTGACAGGAGTGAGCCTGATACAGGGCTTGAACTTGCAAACTATGAGATCATGAGATCATGACCTGAGCGGAAGTCAGATGCTCAGTCGATTTCTTTTATAGAAATTTTTGCAGGACTTTTCTCCTTCTCTGATGATGATAATGCACCTTGGGTTAGTTTTTAGTGTTTACTGTGCTTGAGGTTTATTGAATATCTTGGAAATGTGAGTTTATAGTTTCATCAATTTGAACAATTTACCTCAATTGTTTCTTAAAATATATTTATTCCTGGGGCACCTGGATGGCTCAGTCAGTGGAGTGTGCAATTCTTGATCTTGAGGTCATGAGTTCAAGCCCCATGTTGGGTAGAGAGATTATATATATGGTGATATTGCATCTTATTTTTAAGTTTGACTAGCAGAACCACAGTAGCATTTAGTATAGAGTTAATTTTTCTCCAGGATTCTTGTAAGATTCTTCTTACTACTCTAATCAGTGCCCTCTGAATTACGAGGTTCTTCTCTCTGAATGTTGGGAAAAGGCCCTATTCCTGGCCTTCTGTGAGTTCTGAGTACTGTTTCCTCTCATTCTTTCAGGAGGCTCTTCCCCCCCTCCCCATCCCCCACTTCCCCCCCGCAGCTTCAGGTAATTTCTTCACACACATGCCCTGATCAGTGCTCAAGTGAATGCTCTCCTGAAGATCCCTGGAGTTCTCTGTACAGCTTTCTTCTCTCTTTGTTCTATCATCTTGAACCAACATGACTTCCCCAGACTCACAACTGTCTCCTCAGCTCATGAGATCAGTGGGCCCTACCTGGCTTCCCCTCCTTTGCTGTGGCCTGGAAACTTTCTTTAGGCAGTAAGCCTGGCATTCCTAAGACCCACCTGATTTGTTTTCTATCTCTCAGAGATCCTTCTCTGCATGATGTCCATTGTTTTGAAAGTTGTTGTTTATATATTTTGTCTGGTTTTCTAATTATTTCAGGCAGAGGGTAAATTCAAAACTTATTACTCCATTGGAAGCAGATTTTCCAGAATGGCACTTAAAATATAAATAATCTAATGTCAGTCCTTTGCTCCAAATCTCCAAATAGTTTCCCTTCGAATACTCCTTACCAGGGTCCACATGGCTCTACATGTTTTGGGCCCCACTTACATCTCAGATCTCATCTACCAGTCTCTCACCCCACATTACTCTCAGTGGTTGTCTTACCATTCTTCCAATATGCTGAGATCATTCTTCTCTCGGGGCCTCTGTGCCAGGAGATGTCACCACCTGAAACAACTTTGCCCCAGATTTTCCAATAGCTGACTCATTTTCTTTCACTCAGGACTCTACTTAAATATCCCCTTCTCAGCAGGGCTATCCTATCTAGAATAGCTCTCTGTATTTCCCTTTCACAATATTTCCTTTTACTAATCATTCCTTATCCCTGAAATTATTATATAATTATATATTTATTTATTTATTTATTTGCTTATTGTCTGTTTCCCCTATAAAATAGGGGAAATGGCTTTTTCTTATTCACTACTCTGTCTCCAGAACTTACATTGGTTGGCCCTAAGTAGGCGCTTATTACATTACATATTTATTATATGTGGGGGTGGATAGAGGAATGCATATAAAATCAAAGCTAAAAGGTAACAGAGGACCTACATAGGAAGTTAGGGACTGAGTCACATTTCAAGCAACTCTTGTGTCATCAGCTGACAGGAGGTTGCTAGAGAAAGAAACATGTTTTTGTGGAAAACGGGGGTTAAAAATTGTTATCATATCCTTGCTTCTTCAGAACTTAAAGGAAATCCGCATCCCAGCAGTCACAAGATCCACATGTGAAGATTTGCTCTGATGATCTCCCACCCCTGATTTTTGTTGCTTTTTGTTGTTGTTGCTGCTTCCGCTGTTGTTTCTCTTTCCTTTGTCTGACAAAATCCTCTATGTGGCTTGAAAGGCAAGTTCCCTACCCCATGGATGGATGGCTGCGTTCATGGTTCTTACATCTTTTAGAGCTACTTACTTTTGCTTTGTAGGACCTGTGGTTCCATTCCTTTGTGGAGTCTGATGCAACTTTGCTACTTTATAAGACATAAAGATAAGTCTTTATCTACAGAGAACACATCCTCCCCAAACTCCTATGCCATCTTTCAAAATCATCATTAGGAACACATTTCTCTCCACTTATATATCTACCACATTTCCTACAGCTTGGCTGAAGTCCCTCTGTCACTTGTGTTTGCTACTGAAATGTCAAGCATCCTCAAAGATAGCATTCCTACGGCATGGTGTCAAGATACAAAATTTGGAAATTGATATTTTGTATCATTAGACCCGATGCAGTGGATATTCTTCACTGAATTTTAAATATGAAAATACAATTATGTTTCTAGATGAAAGCACTTCTGCTGGGAAGTAAATATGTAGATATTACCTATGTCCCTCATTTATAAATATATGCATCTGTGGAATATTATAGATTCCTTTTTGGGGGGAAGGTTGTCTCACTTCCCATACCAAGCTTTTCAGAATAAACTTACATTTAGTGACTTATCAAGTTATGCATTGATACAAAAAATATTTACTTTGACATCTTTTCCCTAAAGTGTTATTATAGTAGGCCTAATGGAGAGAGAAGTCATTGGAAGAAAGGACCCCTGATGAATTTTTCAAGCAGTCAGAGAGGGGCTGGATTTACAAGTCAAGATTTCTTGACTTGATAAACTCCTATTTCCATGATGGTTATACGAGATCACATCGCTTCAGCATATTTATGATTGAAATTGTTCATGAATTGATCTGGGAAGCTAATGGCCATATATAACATTGGTTTCTATAAGAAAGTTTGTTCTGAATTATAGATAACCACCTTCCATTTAAGCTTTTAGAACATAATCCCAATATACGTTGGGAGCTCTCTGTATTCAGGGAATAAAAAAAAAAAAAAACCATAATTGACAGTAAGAGCCTCTGGAGAGAAGAGATAAATACATTCCCATAGAATAAATTAAATCCAAGGAAGGGAGAAGTTGGTCTTCTTTTGAAAGAGAACCTTTTGGCAGAATGGAAATTATAAATTAAGTCAGGGAATCTGAGTCATAGTCCTATCTCTGTTACTCTCAACAAGTTTTCGCATCTATAAGTTCATGCCATTGGCCTTAATCTGTTCTCTGTTTCTCAAAGATTGGAGGACCAGAAAAATGGCCAGATGGAGGCTCTCTTGCCATTTCCATGGGATCACTGGATCTTGAGTTTTCCAGTGTCTTTCCCTTCAAGTTCTCAGCCTGCAAGTCTCCCAGCCTGCAAGTTCTCTGAAGCCAACAGTCTACAGAGGTCAACCTCTGGAACCAGTTCTCAGCAAAACTGAAGAGGTGTCTAATTTAGTGTTCAGTCCTCCGTGTGACTTCTGGTCACTCCTTCCTCTTTAAAACACCCATTAGTAATGGTTTAAGTGACTTAAAGACTCCATACACTTGGAGTATATGCTTTATAATATGGGAGAAAATCTCTCACCAAAGCAAAGGAATTAATCTCTAATTTTTGAACCTTAGGCATTAGTGTGCTAGCCAGGTAGGAACTCAAAGAAGGGAAAGAGGGTTCTCTTAGCACCTAAGAAATCATGCTGTATATATAACCAACTTATTTTAGTAGCCTTTTTTTTTTAATGTTTTATTTATTTCTAGGAGAGAGAGAGAGACAGCGTGAGCAGGGGAGGGTCAGAGAGAGAGGGAGTCACAGACTGAAACAGGCTCCAGGCTCTGAGCTGGCAATCAGCACAGAGCCCGACGCGGGGCTCGAACCACGAACCGCGAGATCATGACCTAAGCGAAAGTCAGACGCTTAACCGACAAAGCCACCCAGGTGCCCCTTTAGTAGCCTTTTGAGAGGCAGATAGCACAATAGTGGTTCTCAACTCTGGCTGCACTTTAGAATCTCTGAGTTTTTAATAAATGCCTGATGTCACAAGCCCTTCCCACAGAGATTCTGACTTAATTGTTCCAGCGTGGAACGTGAGCACTAGGATATTTTAAAATCTTTGCATATAATTCTAATGGGAAGTCAAAATTGAAAGACACTCTTTTTTAGGTACAAAGCCCCTGTGCCTTTTCATCCAGAAACCCTTTCTTTCTATCCCCACCCCTGCCTTTAGGCCTCTAGCAGTCCTGACGGTTTACCACTTTTTCACCTCTGCCACCCTTCGCTCCAGGACTATGGGACATTGTGTCTTTATGTACAGCCTCAGGATGGAGGAAGAGTGCTTCTCTGCCTAGAAAGGGAGTTTCTCTGAGAGAGAAGGATGGGCCAGTTGGTAGCTGACTTGTCTCTTGTATGGACCTAACCAGCTGGGCTCAGGTCCATTGGGTAGAATAACATACTCCTCATTCTCTAAGAATATTTTTCTAGTAGATGGACTCATCAGGGGAATTTTCTGAGCAATTTGATTCAAATTACAGTCTATTCTTGCAAGTACTTGTAAATACCACAAATCAATAACACTGGTTTCTGTTGTAAGTCAGTGTTATTGAGCACTTGTATTAATGTTTTATGTGCTTAGAAATCCATACAATTACTCAGAGCCTTCTTCTGAAAACCTTGACTATAGCCTTTTAAAAGCTTCTGAGAAAGTCATGTAGTGTGATGGGTGTTTGAATAAATCAGTTACAATTAAGTCTCCTGATTTCCTAATGCCTGATTAATTAATTGCTCGTCCAGAGACCCGGATGCACTTGGTCTGGTCCCCTAATGGTTCTCAATTCTAACTGCACATGAGTCACCTAGAGGTCTTTTTAGGAAATACTAATATCTGGGCTCTCTAGAGACAAAAAAAAAAAAAAAATCTCAGAATATGAGGCACAGATATTTATTTCACTTCTGCACCTACGCCCTGAACCAGGAGATTTTAATGTGGAGCTAAGGGTAAAAACTGCCACTTGTTCACAAACCTTGACAAGTTGTGTTGGGGGCAAATCTACCAGCCCAACAAATTCACCCAAACCTGTTCCACAAACAGTAGAATTCTTTTCTGAGGTGTTTGGTTTGGTTTAGTTTGATTGGTAAATCCCATAATGCTGAGTTTTGAGCAATGTTCTTGACCAGAAGCAAATGTAAACGACCCTTTGGGATTCATCCATTTTGGGGGAGGGTTATATTTAATGTCATAAAAGTTACCAGCTTTTTTGCTCTTTCATGCCCAACAACTTATTTTGGAACTTGGCAAGAAAGAAGCTGGTCCATTGTGAAGATGGGACATGTTGTTAGTACTTCTGAAATGTATGAATATCAAAGCGACACCATAATCTTCTTTCCTGTGACCGGCAGAAGACAGGAACTTCACCTGTGACTTAAAATGAGACGTGAATATCCAGGGAAACTTTCTGATATGAGAGAATATTTATGGGAGAAGGTTTTGTTTGTTTTGTTTCTGTCAAGACAAACAAGTGTTTTCCTTGCCTCTGGGATTTAGGAGAGCCCTTTCAGTTTCTGTCCTAAAACTTCGAATCGTAGGATCAGAATATTCTCTTCTCCAGCATTGCTGTAAATGTCCTGTACTATCAAATAGGGATTTTTACTAGAGTGAGGTCACATAATCTGATCACTGCTGATTCCAGTGAAGCAGCCAGACAACACGTCAGGTTCATGATAGGCTTCATTGAATTGAATGTGCTATGCAAAGATGCAAGTGAAACTCAGTTTTCTATGTGGACATTAAACAAGGACATTTAGCAATCACTTATAGTTGGAATAAAAAAAACAAACAAAAAAAACAAAACTGCCAACACACATATATGTGAACATGTATATATGCCATTTGTAATAAAGAACATTAAGAATTATGCTTAAAATATGTCAAGATAATATTATTAATTGGAAAATATGGAAGGAAGGAGGAAGGAAAGGAAAGGAAGGAAGGGAGGACAAGGAAGTCTGAGACTTTGAGAAACTGTCTGTCTAGGCTGGCCATTTCCATACAAGCCCTATGAGAACACGGTGAATGCCAGGAGAATGCACCATGATGCAGGAGAACATAAGTGTCTGGGAGATCTCAGTTTTGTCTCTAATCATCCTCATGATCCAGGGCAGATCTTTATTCACTCCTCAGGGTCTCATCTTCTGAAAAAGAACAAAATTTCCCTTGAGTTCTGAGATTACCCAAGAAGAGGAATGAGGAAAGCAGTGTCACCTAAAAGCAGAAGAGGAGACTTGCTGACAAAAAGTTAGAAAAATGCTAGTTGTATTCCAAACAGGTAAGGCAAGAGCATATTCTTATCAAAATGTGTAGTTGAGCTTTCCCCCTCTTCCTGATGTATTAACCTGAGCAATATTGAGGTATCTTAGGTTTATTTAAACAGAAGAGTTCTGCTTTGTGCAACTTCACTGCTAATCAGCAAGCCACAGAACCCCAAGAGAGGAATGTTTTGAATATATGGAAAAGAAATTGCAGGAATATAATCTAGCTTTTTGGCCCTGAAACTGTATTCTCCTATGTTCTCTGGCAGTTTGCAAGAATCTGCTTTAGCAGATGGAGGCCACAGCATTTAATTTTAAGGAAGCTGGGAATGTGTGCATTTCCCATCCCTATCTACACCAGATTTTCTAGATGAGGTTCTAGAATGCTTAGGATTTTGCTCAGTATTAGTATAATAGCTACAAAATCTAATCATTATTTAAAGCCTGCTATACTGATTAGGTCTGTGCTCTGGAGAAACACGTCACATACATAGCTGGACACGTTCTGCCCCACAGAGGAGAAGCCGTGATTGGAGATGAAGTGCTAAGCTTTCAGTCTTTAGCAAGGATAAAAAACTGCATGCAACCCAATCTTTTCATTTGAGATTTAGAAGGCTCTTGCAGTAATTAACAAGAGAGCCACTTGACTTAGTGAGATCTGTCCTCTTGGGAATTTGGGAAGCTGCCCACAAAAAGCTGGAGCTTTCTGCCCAGGGAGGGGATTACATCCTGATCCTTGGGAGAAATCCTGTCATTTGTCCTTTGAAGTGACTGTTTCTCTGCAGGTGTCAAGTACCTCTCTTGGGGCTGGCTTTCAGATTTGGAACTTCTCAGTGACCTTTTCTCCATGGGTCTTTGGGAAGTTTACATGGTAATCCCTTAAAAGCATTACAGAGGTCAGAAACAGTTCTTAAGATAAAATTGAAGACGGCTTCCTAGCACTCTCAGCCCTGGCTTCAGTTTTTCTTCAAGGTAGGGCTAGCCCTGGTAAGGCCTTTTGTGCTTTCTCCTTGCCCTATTCAGACATTTAGTGCCCTGCCTGCCAGTTCCCAGCCAAGCATATGGATCCTGATTGCAGTATTTTCCAGATTTGGTCATTCTTTCTTAAATGTCCTGTATTGGGATCTACTGCACCAAGGAGGAGGCCCTAGGAGGTGAGCCCCATGCCTGTTGCCATCTTGGGTAGCTTCTCTAGCTCAGCCGAAGACTCTAGGGCCAGCTCCTCCTTCAGAACCAGCCCCAAGTGTTCACTTTTTCTGGCCCACCTCTCTCTTCTCAGCAAGCCCCTCTCAGTTAGGAAATGATAGCCATATTTAGGATATTAGTGAGTGTTTTCTCTACTTGCTCATGATGCCCGTCAGTGCTTTGGCAGGTGGCATAAGGCAATGGGACAAAGGAGGACACACTAGGGACAGAATATTTTGCTTTCTATCCCTGGATGTCATACTTTTGAAGTTAATTTTATTGGTTGTGCCTCTTTGATTAGTTGTTTCTTTCAAATTTTTAAAATCTTGGTCTTACCACTTTTTAATTTAAAAAAAAAAAATCTATGTATCACAAATAAATTCACTTTATTTCATTTCATAAAAGGGGAGGTAGATTTTTGATGGTTATTCATGTCACCATTTTTAGAGTAATTGATAAATAGTCTAAAATGTGTTTTGTTGTATATTTTTGTTTTTGCTAATAGACAGTTTTCTTTAAAAGTAAGACTAGTTTGGGCTCAAGTCCTTACTGTGTGACTTTGGCCACACTACTTTACCTCCTGAAGAGTCACTTTCCTCATCTTTAAGAACTGTGGGTAAAACAGTACCCCAAACCCATCAATGTTGTCATGATTACATGAAGCAGTGGTGTCTAGCTTTCAGCAGGATGCCCACATATAGTAAGCAATCCTTAAATAATAGTGACAATGAAGATGACAAGTGAGTGTACTTTGTCTAGAGGAAGGGACAGAGTTGATGACAGAGGAAGAAGTTAGTGTGTTGGGAGTTTGCAAGTTTGGAGCAGACATGGAAGCAACAAAAGGAAACACTTAAAGGTTATATTGATAAACAGCGGAAAAGAGCTCACATAGTACCTACAATGAGTACTGGGATAGACCCTGCTCATACGTTCTACATATCCACACACATATCCATGCTCATTCCCGCTGATCCATACACACTCAACCTGCCTTCGTCTTAGTCTTCAGGAGTGTCCCTGGCTGTTTCTGGCACAGTTAGTTCCATTCCAAATACAGGTCATTCACTTGACTACACTTTGAACTGACCTTGTAAACAAGCTTTTTTTCCCTTCTGTGGTCCATGTGGTTTTTGTGGTCTTCTATTTTTTAATCTGTTAAAACACTTTGAAGTTCAGCTTTGTGGATTTGACATCCAACTCCCACTGGAACCTGATGGTGGTTTCCTATTTCTGGTTTATTGCTAAAGAATGATCAGAAAGAGAAAGCATTAGAGCAAGGTCACTCCAATACATTAAATAAGAAATATATCCATGGTGAAAATTTCCAAGGCAAAGAAAAAAGGCTTCCTCTCAGGGCGATTTTCTGTCTTAGTCCTGTCTTAGAAAATGAGCTATAATTCTTTGAATTATTTGCCACATTACTTACTTTATCAACCATGATATTTCGATCCTCACATCTGCTTGTAATTAAAGAAGAGAGTCTCTGAATGTCACAAGGACACTGTAATATGTGCAGTGGAACTTGTAAACTGCTACAGGAAGATTTTGGTAAAATTTCCCTGCCACTTTAAAATCCTGGTACTCACTCGCAGATATAGGAAACAAACTAATGGTTACCAGAGAGGGAAGAGTAAAGGGGATTAAAAGGTACATACTTAGAGTTATAAAATAAGTAGTAGGGATATAATGTACAGCATGGAGTGGCATACATACATACATATATACATTCATACATACATTAAACCCTGATACTCAGAACACAAGAACCAAAATCAAACATCTACTAACACCTTATCCCCCTGAGTGCTGCTAGATCCACAGGTCTGTTCTGAGCTGCTAACATGAGTAACTGTTTGGCCAGATGGTATTTGTTCAGATTGTTGATAATAAAGCCTACTTCCAGAGATTCCAAGTGCAATATGGGAGAAGATGAGAAGGTAGAATTGATTAATATGCTCAGAACTGCTTAGAAATCTAGGATAAGGATAAGTAAAACATACCCAAATACAAGATTATAGTGTTACCAACAGAAAGGTCATTTGAAAAGTGCTTCTGCTCATGAGTGTCCAACATAAAGTGTAAATGTTCCCCTGACAGATGTTGCTGTGGCACATGGCTGAGGCCTTGTGGGCCTGCTGTGGGTCAGCACAGCATTCTTAACAGAGTTGGTATGGATAAGATCTCTGAAGGTCAAGTGGAAGCAGGCAAAGATGACTATAAGACAATGTAGTGAAAACCAACCCGGTGCCTTAGCAGGTTGTTTGCAGAACTATGCAGTCTTCCCCAAAAGTATCCCTGAAAACAAAATTTCTGGGCTCTGTGGGGCTGTAGATAGATGCATATTCAGCCCTTAAAGTACCAAATCATTCCTGGTTTATGGGTGAGAAAACAAAAACTTCAATGCAGAAGTACTTTGTAAGCACATCAAGGGAAGACGATAAAGGGACTTACAAGAAGCAGTCTTCCCTATACAGTGAGAACAGTGTAACTCCGGACCTGGTAAGAAAGATGTACAGGAAAGTGCATGCTGCCTTATGAGACGCAGTCTAAAAGGAAGAAATATAGGGGAAAAAAAGTTATTTTAAAAAGGTAGAACCACCCTAATAGTCTCTTGTCCAGAAGAAAAATTGGGTAGCTCAAAAGACAAGCATCCTTGGAGTGCAGAAGTATGCTGCAAACAGCTAAGCCAAACCATTGCAATCTGTAATTTTCTAAGAAGATTTTCCAGATCAAGATAATAAACATATCAATCAAGAAACAAAGGTTCCACTAACATGCCAACTACATTCTCCCCCTTAGGACACAATACAACACATGAGGGAATGTCTACTACATGGGATAATAGGAAATATTTTCAAACCCACAGAATAACTAGCTAAAACCTAAAAGCAGAAGGAAATAATATTGGGAATTAGGACTATGGAATCATACTGTTACTCTTCTAATCTAGTCTTCTTCCTCTAAGCAGGCAGGGCTCCTAAACCATGTAATTATGTGGTGAACAGATGGCATAACACCCTTCAATATAGCTTGTTTATATTTGGTATAAAATGCCTGTAAATACATTTAATGCCTCCTCGTCTGTGTTTTGTTGCCTTTAATCCTAGAGCATCACCAGGTTTTATCTTCAAGACCCTGGACTTCATTCTTTTTTCAGATACCACATTCATGCATTGATTCATTCATGCATGCATGCATGCATTCAACAAACATTCAACATTTACTTGTGGCAGACCCTGCTACCCTGCATAACCATGTTGTCTACTGAGTGACCCCATACCCTCTCCTTGACCACAGCTAACTGAACCAGCTGTGACAATTGACCCTAAGGTAGTCAGTTCCTTCATATTCTTCCAGAACTTATGCCTTGTGAGATTTGACTAAAAACCTTAAGTGGGGCCAATCTTGCCTGGAAATTCATATACTTGAAACACTTAGCTGTTTAGCAAATCGGGGTCAGAAATGTAAGTATCAAGAATTCTCATGATATAACAGGAGCTGGATCAGTCTCTCTGAATTACCTACGAGCTGAAGAGACAGGCAGAGTGATGATGGGTCATATACACAGAGTAGCTGAGATCCCATAACCCTGTCCCCCTGTCTCCCCTACCGTGAAAAGATAGCATAGCCTGCATTCCTAACAGCTTTATAATTTTGGGTCCCCAGGCCCAGTTACATACTGGATCCTGTTCTTGCATTTCTGTGAGCTTCACTCTATCTTTTTCATAACCCAAATTCTTAAGCCAGTTTATGAGGGTTCCTACCTCTTTCAACTAAAGACCCCTGACTTGAACACTGCCTGATTACATGATGTTCTGAAAAAAAAAAATGATTGAGTCCATGAATATCCAAAAGAGACACCTTAGTGCAGGTTCACTGAATGACTCTTTATCAGCTAGTCATTGTTATATTAATAAAGATTGCTTATAACAGAAGCACATATAGCTATCAGTTTATATGTAAAAAATGAATGTTAGCCCATCATACTGCAGCAGTTTTGAATACATTGAATATGTAATATATAGCAATTTCTGAATGAAACCTTTCTTACTGGTATCTCTAAAGTATGATGAGTTAGATAAGAAACCAAAATCTCTATGATTGTTTCTATGAATATGGAACTATATGTTTAAAACCTCTTCTACACTATTTCCTTTCCAAAACATAAATTTACAACTTCTACTAGGTATCTGTGAGATTATTGCCTTAAACTTTTGTTTCGCACCTCTATTGAGACATACATTAAATCCTGAAACATAATCTTTCATCTTTTGAAACTGTCATCATTATGTCCATTCTGCAGTAATTTGGCCCCAAAATGTCCAGAATAATATAATGCTATAGTATTCTAGTATCATTTTTCAACTCAAAGGAAGCTATATACAGTCCAGAAATATCTGGAAGATTCTCTTTTAAAGAATTAAGTTGTTTAGTATCCAAAATCTATAAAGAACCTATCAAACTCAACACCCAAAAAACAATCCAGTGAAAAAATGGGTAGAAGACATAAATAGACACTTTTCCAAAGAAGACATCAGATGGCCAACAGACATATGAAAAGATGCTCAACATCACTCATCATAAAGGAAATACAAATCAAAACCACATTGAGATACTTCCTCACACTGGTCAGAGTGGCTAAAATGAATAACACAGGAGACAACCAGTGTGGGCAAGGATGCAGAGAAAAGGGAATCTTCTTGCACTGTTACTGGGAATGCAAACTGGTACAGGTACTCTGAAAAACAGTGTGGAGGTTCCTCAAGAAATTAAAAATAGAATTACCCTATGGCCCAGAAATAGCACTACTAGGAATTTTTCCAAACAATGCAGGAGTGCTGATGCATAGGGTCACATATACCCCACTGTTTATAGCAGTGCTATCAACAATAGCTAAATTATGGAAAGAGCCTAAATGTCCATCAACTGATGGATGGATAAAGAAGACGTGGTTTATTTATACAATGGAATACTACTTGACAGTGAGAAAGAATGAAATCTTTCCATTTGCAGCAACGTGGATGGAACTGGTGGGGATTATGCTAAGTGAAATAAGTCAGACAGAGAAAGACAGCTATCATATGTTTTCACTAATATGTGGAATTTAAGAAATTTAACAGAAGTCCATGGAGGAAGGGAAGGGGAAAAAGTAGTTTCAAACAGAGAGGGAGGCAAACCATAAGAGACTCTTAAAAACAGAGAACAAACTGAGGGTTGATGTAGGGGCGGGGAAGAGGGGAAAATGGATGATGGGCATTGAGGAGGGCTCTTGTTGGGATGAGCATTGGGTATGGTAGGTAAGCAATGAATTGTGGGAATCTACTCCCAAAGCTAAGAGCACACTGTATATCAATCTTACTCTTACGGTGTGTACGTTTTGTTTTCAAAGAAATCTTTGTCCATGCCAGTGTCATGAGTACTTTTTCCTAGGCTTACTTTTAAGTTTTATGGTTTTAATTTTTCATGTTTGGGTGTATTTTCCATTTTAATTTTTATGTATAATGTAAGGTAAGAATTAAGGTTCCTTTTCCCCATATGGATATCCAAATGCTTCAGTAGCATCTCTTGAAAAGACTGTTCTTTTCCTATGTACTTACTTTAGTTCTTCATTTATTAAAAAAATCAATTAATCAAATATTTATGGGCCTATTTCTGAATTCTCCATATTATTCCATTGAGCCTTACACCAGCACTATACTACCTTTATGATGATAGTTCTATAGTAATTCTTGAAAACAAGTATTGTTAAGTCTTCCAACTTTGTTCAGTTTTTCAAGATTTGTTTGGTTATTCTATGTTTTTCATACTTCCATTTATACATCATATTACAGTAATCATTGAGACCATCAATTTATTTGGCTTTCTCTGACTCAGCATCTTATTAACACTTTTCCTTAAGTATGTGGTTTTCTTGACTACAAAAACTTTTTCCTATTTTTCAAATATTTAATTGGTTGCATTTCTCAATTAAATTTTTAAACTGCTTTGTCTCATATTATAGAAGATGCGTCCTTTATAGTTATGTATAGATAAGTATCTTAGGACCTGCAGTTAACTCATAATTTCATATAGATTCCATTTTTACCATGAGAGATCATAGGTAAACATTGGCATAATAAGTAATTTTTTATTCCATTAAAACGCAAACTCTACTGATATGTCCATGTGATTAAAGGACTGTCACTTGTTTTATGTAAAGAGGAACAACACAACTTAATTCTTTTTTTACTTTTTAATTTCTTTTATTTTTAAATATAATTTATTGTCAAGTTGGCTAACATACAGTGTATTCATTTATATACGTTTGCCTGATTTTTTAAATATTTGACTTATAAAAAATAATCAGCAATACCAAAATTCTAGTTGTGTAAGCTGTTCCAGGAAATTTAATTGATCAGATTTTTGATTAATGCCTAAATGCTTGGAAAAAAATAGTTTTTGGAATTTTTTTATTTGATAAAGGAGTTTAATAATTTGTGCACTCAGCAGTGTTAAGTAGTTAAAGATGTCTTTACATGTTTACAAAAGGTAAACACAATTTTAGTATATGTGCTGTTGAAGCAAACACCTATATTGCCATAATTTAAGAACTACTGTACTCATGGCTCCTTGTGAAGCATCTAAGAATCTGAGATTTCCACTGTTTTCCTGGAAAAGGTCTTTTCGTTTGCATTAATTAGGCTCATTCCAATTTCAAGTACAATTTACCTGAACAGAAAAAGTTCAGGTAAACAGAGAAATGAGGAATTCCATGCAGCTTCTTGGCAACTTAGCCCTTCGAGAGCTGAATTATACAGCTATAATCAGACAATGAATGTGGCCAATCTGTTGTCATAGTTAGGGTTTACCCTGAACACAAATCTCAGGTGAAAGTTATTTAGGAAGCGCTCTTAAGGGAGACCAGTAAGGGCGTGAGAAAAGCAGGTTAGGCAAGGCAAAGAAGCTAAGTAGCAGCCTGATTTCAGAGCATCTCTGGAATATAAATCACTCTTCAGAGTTCGAACCTCCTTGAGATAAAGGAACGGAGCTTTTATACCTCACTTCAGACAGCACTGACTAAACGACAAGAACGGGTAAGGAAATTGGGAATGAAAAGGACAGAACATTTCAGGTCCTTCTGTTCAGTTAAGGCAGCTTCTGTGGCTCCCATGTCCACGGGAAGTCATAAGTGCCAGTTGTTAGGAGCAAAGCACAGAAGATGGGGGGTGAGCTCATGGGTTAGTGAAAGGAAACAGAGGAACTGGGTGGGATGCAACAGTGTCCATTATGTTTATGCAGTCTAATAATGTGTCACTCTTTCAATCCAGTATTCTCCAATGTTAGGAGAGTTGCTAAGAATTACTTGGAGGAAAAGTAGAAAGGATGGGCTTCAGTGGCAGGGCTTACCCCATACTGTTTTCCTAAGAAATTCAAATCTGACCCCAAAATGCAAAATTCACTCAGGAAAGAGAAATATCCCTTAAATAAAAGCCTACAACAAATGGAACTTATCCTTTTTAGAAGGCAGTTTAGGAATCATAGATTATGTGTCTCTTGAGGTGGATTTCCACTCTACCTCGAACATCTTTTTCAAGATTTTTTGCAACCACATTATAATACTCTTTCTGAGAGAAGTTCTGGTAAGCACTCCATTACATTTCCAGTGTTGTTTTAGCAGCTCTTGTAGATTGCGACTATTGGTGACTTCTCAGTGGGTCTCCCTTAATCCAACCCATTATAGCAAGCCCTAAAGTGGACTAAAACGATAGGTCCTCATCTACTGGACATTAGCATTTATGCCCCATAGCTAACTCTCTCGTCTCCTTCAAGCGTTTGCTCAAATGTCATCTTTTTTAATTTTTAGTATTTATTTATTACTGAGAGACAGAGCATGAGCATGGGAGGTGCAGAGAGAGGGAGAGACACACAACCCGAAGCAGGCTCCCCAGGCTCTGAACTGTCAGCACAGAGCTTGATGCGGGGCTCGAACTCACAAATCGTGAGTTCATGACCTGAGCAGAAGTTGGATGCTCTCCCGACTAAGGCACCCAGTTGCCACTCAAATATCTTCTTAATTAGGTCTGCTCTAAATAGTTTTAAAATTTGTTATAAGTTTTTTTATCACAATAAAAATAATTTGATAAAGAAAGAAGTCTTATAACAAGCCATCTACCACCACTACAAACTCTCTTGTTCCCCCTCACCAAGCATTACCATTTTTGTTCATAGTGCACTTAATCACCTTCTAACCTACTATTATCTATTGCATCAACATCTCATGGTCTGTTCCCCTTCCCCACTAAAATGACACTACATGAAGTTAAGGCTTTATTTATTTTATACACTACTATGTCCCAAGCACCTAGAATAGTTCCCAACACATAGTAGGTATTCAATAAATCTTTACTGTTTCAGCAATCCTACAGTTTAAGTGATCCAAATAAACTGTTGTTTTCTAAGGATCATGAGCCCTTTCTTTATTCCCTCCCTTGGTATCAGCCATTCTCACAATTTAGCACCAGCTTCTACCCCTGACTCTATTCTCTCTCTCTGTCTTTCTCTGTCTCTCCGTCTCTCTCTCTCTCTCCCTCTCCCTCTCTCTCATTTCTAAAGCAAAAATAATCTGGTAAGTTCTGATGAGTTACCATCTGGTTGGGAACATCTCTTTGGGGCTTCCTAGGCTGTAGATCCATGATCCAATCAACTGTTGCTGCCATAGCAGAATTACAAGACATGAAACATGACAACTTCTAGATTTTAGGAACAATTCATTTTATCCTCATTCTAAATAAGGTCAGTTGGAAAAGCTGATACATGGGCTGTGCCTCAACCACGCATTTCAATAAAAAAGTATATGTAACTATATATGAATATGAGCCGACGACCTCAGGGTCCTGGCCCTCTGTCAGTTGGCTCACAGAATCATCTCTTTTGGGAACCCTGAGAGAAATCCTATCTATGACAGACTTGCTGGCAAGGAAAAAAAAACAGCACAGAAGAGAGACCTGGAGTTTAATGACAAACTATGATCATATTTAACTAAATGTGTTTATAGGTTATAGCCTGGACATGAGAATAAAAGATGTGGATATAGTGATTCCTTTGGCTTCCATAGTCCATAAAATTTATAAAGAACAAATAATTTGATATTGTAAAAAGAACTGGACACTAGCATTCTCATCTAGCTTCTACTTCTAAGAAATTAATTGGCATTGGCTAGGTAAGATAACCTTGCCAGAACCCCATCTTCACACCTATAAAACTGTGGAGTTGGCTGGGAGAGCCAACAGGCTTTGCCAGCTGTCAGAGAAAGGGACAGTTACTTAGAACCCTGCATTCAAAGTGTGTGGATGAATGTTCTACTCTGTACATTTTCCATAGAGAACACTTTGAGATGACTACTGACATTTTAAGGTTACAATTTCCCTATTCAGGTAGAAACTAAATCATAAAGAAATGCTTAAAAAATTCATCTTTTTTGTTCATCATCTGGGATTGTTTTATGCTGTGTGGAAAATTTCAGCTGCTTAAGAATGATGCCTTTTTACTCCATAAGATATTAAATATAGTACTAATCCATTGTAATGCTAAATGCCAAGGGTCACAGATAACCATGCTAATGTAGCTTCCTGCGTTATAGTGAGAGAAATGGACCATAGAGCACAATGCACCAGGGACCGGATATGGACATAGGACTAATATGTTGCTTTATAACACATTATAAAGCTTGTGTTGTTTTATAGCAGCTTCCAAGTCTTTTAACAAGAATCTCGTCACGTGAGCCCTTTCTTGCTAACCGAGTTTGTTCAATGGTTATTATTAAACTGCATTTTGCCAAACATATCAGTAAAATATCCAAATGTATATCTAAATTTTCCCTTGTAAAATTATCCATCCTTTTGGGTTTCTCTCTAGGATTGGACAGAATGTACACTCTGAAAACTCCTAATAACCCTACTGTTCTGAAAATACAATGGTGTGTCACCAGCCCTAAATAAATTGTAGAATGATTGGTGCCTGCTTTGTCTAAATCCATCATTTAGCATGTAGACAACTTTTTTTAGGTGAAGTGACAAGTTATAATGGTATTTTTAAAGCCTACAGCAATTACATTAGTAATAAATACTGATACAGTCTCTATATGTACCTGGTAATGTTTTAAGCATTTTATATGTATTAATACATTTAATACTTCCCACAGTCTGACCTTTGACAATCCTCTGATGTGCCTACTATTCATACACTCATTTTACATATCAGGAAACAGAAGAAAAGGAAGCTAAGTAGCTTTATGAATACAGACAAGTAGTAAATGAGAGGGCCAGTATTTGAACCCAAGCAATCTGGTTCTGTGTGTAAGTATATATGTGTGTATCAAAGGGGAAATAGAATCCCAACAACAAAAAAAGGTTTTTACTAACATTTAAACCCATAAATATATATACGTCAATCATTTTGCACTTCTGTAACAAAAGTAGTGCTCTGTTGTCACTAAGTGGATTTAATATGAGGAATATGTTATTTGGTGCAAAGTGAAAGGATGTAAACTTCCAGAATGTTTCTAAGGAATAAAACAAAAACTCTGAAGCTCCTTATAAGCATTTAAAGAAAGAATAATCAGGAAGCTATAATCAAGCATGTAAAAACCTCTTTGATTCATGCTGACCTGCAGAATAAAGTCAGTTCAAATTCTTTCACCTTCTAACAGGAAAGAGTTTCCCCTCAATTTTTCCACCTTTCAACATCATCACATTGATAGTTGTCATTATTCTTAGAGCTTTTATCAAGTTTCTACTACTTCTGGGTTCCTACCATATACTATATCTAATCCTTAATGCATTCTGGCAAATTAAGTATTGGTATCTTCATTTATAGTTTAGGAAGCTGAAGTTCTGAGACACAAAATAGCTTGCCCAAGGTTATACCATCACTCATTAGGACAGTAGAGATGAGTTTATCCCACTAAGTTTATCATTATTAGTGCTAAAAACTAACTCTGCTCAATGCATGCCTTGTGCTTTCTTATTTATTTCTTACAATAACCCTAAAAGTATACAAAGTATATACACTAGATATAGGTGTTGTTATTTCTACTCTACTGATGAAAGATGGTAGGTTGAATAATTACACCCCTCCCCAAAGATGTTGATGTCTGAATCCCCAGGATCTGTGAATATATTATCTTATACTTTAAAGATGTGATTAATTAAGGATTTTAAGATGGGAAGATTATACTGGATTATCCAGGGAGGCCCAATATAATCAGAAGCATCCTTATAAGAGGGAAGTGTGGAGAGACTTGACAATAGCAGAGGAATGTCTGAGTGATGCAGCACGAGAAACTCTCAATCAGCCTTTGCTGACTTTGAAGCAGGCAGAAGGGACCATTAGCCAAGGAATCCAGGTGGCCCGCAGAAACCAGAAATGGCAAGCAAATGGATTCTCCCCATAGATCCTCCAGAAGGAACATAGCCCTGCTGATGCATTTTTAGGCTTCTGGTCTCCAGAGCTAGAAAATAATAAATTTGTGTTGTTTTAAATTATTGATTTTGTTGCACTTTATTGCATCGGCAATAGGAAATCAATATAAGAGGGGTTATTATTAAGTGGCAGACTTAAAATTCAAATGCAGATCTGTGCAACTACAAAACCTAAGTTGTCAGCCACTGAACCTTCTGCAAGGTCAACCAAATGAATTGCCTGGCTCAACACAACAGCAATGTGTTTATCCCAGTTGTGAGTGTGGCAATATGCTCATGACGATTATTCGTATATGCATTCCTCTTCTTAAGAAATCTCAGAATATTTGATTTCTGATTTTCAATTATTTGAAATTTAATGCTGTTCAGACAGCACCCCTTGGTTTCAAGATGCAAATACAAGAATTGATATTTTTGCCAAATATCATCCATATAAAAACAGAACTGAAAATAGATTACATTCTCCTGGAACTGGTTTTCTGAAAATAACTGCTTGAATTGAAAAGAAAATATGTGTCCAGGAAAAGGTGCAAACATAATGTATTGCACAAATAGATTGTCATCTGACCCTAAGAGAGTTTTATGTGGTTATAGCTTTAATCAAAACATCATGATCATTATCCTGATTTTATAACAAGATTCCTAGTTTTATAATTTTTTTCATTGAGGTATTATACATAGTAACAGATCCTAAATGTACGACCTGATGAATTTTGACTCGTGTCAAAATTCACATAACAAATCACATATCCCATTCAAGATAGAACATTTCTGTCACCCTACAAAGTTTCCTTTTGTGACTTAGAGTTTTCATCTGGAGAATGTCTAAGATTAAATTGTAAGCAATTTATTTCCTACTTCCTAGGAGTAGTTGACAATCTGCAGTGCCCACATTTGATAATACATGTATCTGGAATAGGAATTAGGGTACATCTAAAGAATACTTGTTCACTTTTCATCTCATTTAATTGTCTCCAAAATTTGTCCCCTAGCTGCCTCCAAAAGTCCTTTTGATACTATTCTCCTTTTTTATTTCTCCTCTTTGATTATATGTTCCCTGTTCCAAGCATACCCTTCTTTCTTACCACATACGCCTAGAGAGTCTTTATGTCTTTTAATATCACTTCATGGGCCACCTCTTTATAGAAACCCTTCCTAAAGTCTCCACTAATTTGAAGAATTATCTCTTCCTTTGTGACTACCTAAATCCATTCAGGGTGTTCGAACACCAGAGACTGGTGGCCTATAAGCAACAGAAATTCATTTCTCATAATTCTGAATACTGGAAAGTCCAAGATCAAGACACTGTCAGATTCGGTGGCTGATGGGGGCTTGCTTCCTGGTTCACAGATGGCCATCTTCTAGCTATGCCCTCACATGGTAGAATAGGGCAAAAGAGCTCTCTGGAGTCTCTTATAAGCTACTAATCTCATTCATGAGGGCTCCACCTTCATGGCCTAATCACTTCCTCCAAATTCTACCTTCTAATACCATCACATTAAGAATTAGAATTTAACATGTGAATTTGGGGGGACACAAACATTCATTGCATAACAGTGCCCATTGTGTCCCAATCATGCTGCTCACATAAAACCCATTAGTGTATTTTTAAATATATGAGTCACTCTCCATTAGGTCATAAAATAGAGTTGCAAATGCCTTAAAGTACAGAACAAGAGTGAATGAGTGAAGCAGATAGGATTAATTAATAGGGAATGATGGGGGAGTACAGCAGACTAGAAAATGTATACCACTACCTAGAGAATGCAAATGAACTTTTAAAAATAAAATAAAACAAATCCCCCAAAAAACTATGGGACCAAAACCTTTTGACACTATTCCTTTCATGTATGAGCCACTAGAGTAGACGTGAACTCTTCAAGATGGAGGGGAGCAAATGCTAATGAGTGGCCAAGGTTTAAAAGAGTTTGCTTGTCAGGGAGCTTCCAGGTCAGTCCCTATCTACCAATCTGCTCTGCTGCCTGGGAGAGTAAACCACAACTAATTGCCCATACCTAAATTTCTAAGTATTATTTGAGAAAACAGGAAACAATTTTCATCCCAGTACCTAATTGCTCACAGATTAATTTTACTTCCATAAAGTCACATGAAGATATGATTTCCCATAAATGCTATATTACTCTGGCATCATACAACAGCTCTTTCTCATTAAGCAACATGCTTACACTTGGGATGGTAAAATATATCCAACATGTTTACATTTTATAGACAACTACTGCACATCATATGTTTAAATGAGATCTAAATTTGTGGCACATTGTCAGATAACCTCCTCAGTAATGCCTGTAAGTCTTTTATAAGATTTATTCATTTTGACATTATTTTCTTGGGTGTTTTCACCTTCTTTGTTTAGGAGTCTTGTTTCAAACTACATATGATGGAATATGTGCTAAGAAAGAAACACAAGCCAGAATTTTGAGCAGTGCCACTAGGCAGATGTGGCTTTGAGAAAATCAAGTCTCAGAACATTCACAGGAAATATGGAGTGAAGAAAAAACAATTCTGGCCAACTCTGTAATCCCCTAGAAGTTGATGATGAGTGATCTTTGTTAGAATTTTAGATAATGCTAATGTAATTTGAAGCATCTGCGTAGGTAGGCAGTGGAGTGCAGAGATTAATAGTATAGGCTCTGAAGTCAGAGGTCTTGGGTCAAATCCAAGGTCACTCTTAATCATGTAAGCCTCAGACTCCTGATCTGTAAAACTAGCTGCTTCATGGGCTTGTTAAAAAGATCAAGTGAGAGAATTTGCCAAGTACTTATCCTCAATTCTGATACATAGTAAGACTCAATAACTGATAACATGTATCACTATCAGATGACATTTAATTATTTTTTGGTCATAAAGAAGCATGCTTTCTACTATTCCTTATAGTCATTGTTTAAAAGCTTTAACATCTCTGTTTTATACACATATGCACACACACAGTAGATGCATAAGAGTTTTTATAATAAGACTGTCATTTAAAAAATGATAATTTTACTTAGAGCTACAATGATGAGTGAATTATCCCTATGCAAACCCCATCAGCAATGTTGGAAACTATATCAAGAAACTACGGTGTAATTACTACACATATAAGGCCCTGCATACTTAATTACTGACTTCACTGATCTTTCAAATTCTTATTCAAGTGTGGTGAAGAGAATATGGTATATTCAGTCTCTAGTTGGGTAGTTATAAATAATTAAATTTAATGAAACCCTAATTATGCATACAGAAATGGCTAGCATTTCTGTGGGTCTTGAGTCTCATGATTAGATCGGCTGACTGTACACAGCAATACAAAACTTGAATTGATAAGAAACCTAAAATATCAGCAGATGCCACTAAATCAATATGTGTCCTTGAACAAGTCAGTCAACTTTTCTGAAACGGAACCTCCTCACCTACATAGCCTGAGGTAGGACCTCTACCTTCAAAGCTCTCTTCCAGATTCCAGAGTCTGTGCCTCATCTGCCCATCGCCCCACCTTTTTCCTAACCCAACATAATTTAAGGAAAGCAGCACTTCCCCATCAATAGCTGTGGCAGAAGTCCTCAGTTACAATGGCAAATGCCACCAACTAGAGACCATGAGAATTGCTGGTGGGGTGAGAAGGAAAGTTGTGGATGGAAGAAATCCCTCCATCCCAACGTAGTCTTTTAGTGTCCTGCAGGTGGGGTCTATTTTCCTCTTCTCCACTAACTGAACTACCCCAACCATCCAAATATTAGATTTTAAAACACATATTATTTAGAAAACCTCTAATCCAGGTGTCAAAACGCATGGCTCTCAGACCATCACCAGCCTGTAAATTACTTATTTTATACAGTGTTCTTAACATTTTTGGATTGGTTGCCAAAACTTACACTTCAGGAGAATTTACAAAAATCTAAATTTCTATTCCTCTGACAATTCACATGATCAGGCTATCATAGGCTCACATTCCTATGAGCTAGGAATTTGGACTGTGACTGCATATGTAATGGTATTAAGATATTATTGTTAATCTTTTAGGTATGATAATGGTTTTGTAGTCACTTTTAAAGAATCCTCATATTTTAGAGATACAGATTAAATTAGTTACAGATGCCATAACATGTTGTCAGTGATGTGCTTCAAAATATCCAGTGGTGATAATGGGGTAGGTGTGTAGGGGTGGGTAGGGTGTATGCCTGAAACAAGATTGATTGTAAGTTGGTAATTGTTGAAACCGTAATACAGGAACATCAAGATTTGTTATATTATTTCTACTTTCATATGTTTAAATTTTCACATTATAAAAAGGTTTAAAAAAAGAAAACTTGAGGGACACCTTCATTGCTCAGTTAGTTAAGTGTCTGACTTCAGCTCAGGTCATCATCTCACAATTCACAAGTTTAAGCCCCGCGTCGGGCTCTGTGCTGACAGCTTGGAGCCTGGAGCCTGCTTCAGATTCCTTGTCTCCCTCTCTCTCCATCCCTCCCCTTCCCCTAATAAATAAACATTTAAAAAAATAGAAAACTTGAAAGATTAAAGTTTAACAGTGTCCAGTTTTGTAGGAATATAGTATACTGGGAGCATAATTGGTCCATTTGCTTTAGAGAACAATTTATCAGTATCTTGCAAATCTATAGGTGGGCTACTCCATACACAATTCCACATCCAGTTTTATGTCTCAGAAAAATGTTTTTTTCATATCTACATGAGCACACACCTACAAGATGCTGTTATTCCCTTCCGAAAAAGGGAAATAACCTACATGTTCATTAACAGAAAAGAGGATAAATGAACCCATACAAACATATAAATGTTTGTTTAAATCCATATAAACATCACTAATTTATGTTCGTTTTATTTGTTATCTATTATTTTAATCTATTTTTCATCTATTTTTTACCATAGATGCCAGCATGTTTAAAATAGTTCATTCTAAAATAAAAAATTGTGGCATATTCTGTGTCAGTCATGCACTAATGGGTTATTGCAGCTGTTTCAAAATTGCCTATAGGTAAGTTAATAATTTAAGCTGATATGAAGACAATAATCAGTCAAGGGAATTGAGAGTTTAAATCTCTGTGGTGTTAAATGGGTGTTAGGATACTACACTGGCCTCTTAGCGAAGGCTTAGTTTTAACTGCTGCTGTTAAAGAGGGAAAACATACATCATTATGCTAACTTCTATTTTTAGTGTGCACAGTGAAAATTAGCTGTTTGTTCCTTCCCTTGACTTTTGAAAATCATAGTTTCCACTTGTAATGTAAAACGTTTTTTGTGTGAGTCTGACTTTGTAGGGTTACTACATTATCAGATGCCTCATATATACAAATGCATACTTGTAATACATTTTAAAGAGCCCAAATGAGACATTTGCTTCTTTTTTTTACATTACATTTGAAATTAAACTGTAGAAAACAGACACTTTAGTGATGACTATATCCAAATCTGAAGGCAATAAGGAGCTGCAGAACAATCCACTCTTTGTTAGTTAAATGGTTTCTTTCCAAATGAAAAGGGTATTTTAAATGCTCAGAGGTTGGGTTATTTTTTCTTTTCCTCCCAACCTTATTTTCTGTCTGTTTTTTTTGTCATTAGTATTGTCCTAGAAGGGATGACCCATGACATCTCTCCTATTCTGAGAGAGTGTATTTTTATACTGAAGCCATATTTTAATGTCAGCAGTTGGCACTTGGCGATTTTGTTCTCACAGTGTGTGGAATGTGCTATACAACTGTCCCATATGCATGACTCCACAAAGATGCCTTCTGCTGCATAGCCAAAGCCTGTCAGCAGTATCTTTGGGGTGCGGCAATAACACCCCTCTGAGTACTGCAAATTCTCAGCCTCTGAGCAGGCTATTATTTGCATCTTGTTAAACAAGGAAACAATAGATAGACTCCAAATATGTTTGGTAGAATCTCTGAAAGAAGCTTAGTTGAAAATCTCTAGAATCCCCACCTCCTTCATTTCAGGCTCTTTTTTTAATTTTTAATGTTTATTTATTTTTGAGAGAGAGAGAGAGAGTGCCAGCAGGAGAGAGACAGAGAGACAGAGACAGAGACAGAATCTAAAGCAGCCTCCAGGTTCTGAGCTGTCAGCACAGAGCCCAATGTGTGGCTTGACCTCACAAGCTGTGAGATCATGACCTGATCTGAAGTCAGATGCTTAACTGACTGAGCCACGCAGGCACCCCCATTTCAGGATCTTAAAACAAGAATGACCTAGCTCTCTATTGGTATGAGTGATGAGATGGCATAATCACCCAAGGGTGACAGGCTTGGAGTAGACACCACTTTCATAGTGTTGGAAAATATAGATAGATGGTCTTCAGAAACTGAATCCTATGTAAGGGTGTGTGTGTGTGTGTGTGTGTGTGTGTGTGTGTGTGACATGCTGCAGACATTAGCCTAGTGCTCTCCTTTTCAGACAAATGATGCAAAACAAAAGCAAAACTGAAAATCACTCAGGTATGGAATGAATCATGGGATTTTATCCTTCCTTTTCCTAATCTGGAGCACACCGGGAAAATGGCCTCAATTACATAGGGAGGCAGAGTGTGTAAGACTATTGCTGTGCTTAAGCCAAAGGCAAAGACAATCTTTTCCCACTCTTGTTTGGTGATTTTTCACCAGATTTCCTTTCTGTCAAGGGAGTGGAATGGAATAGATATATGAACTCTTTAATATCTTTCTCTTAACGTATATTGTTGGCGTTTATTTTATCTTTCTTGTTCTGTTCCCATTCCTTTCCTAATTTTCTTTCTCCTGCTTCTAGCTTGACATTCATAATAACCTTTTCATCTGGTTTCTACCCTAAACCACATGTTTGCGTATTTGTTCTTACGACTTCTGGTTATTGCAATTGTCATAGCTCTTTGCTAGCTGTTTTCTCATTTTGTAACAACTTCATCATAACTTGGATGTCTTTAAGAAAATAAAACAACAGAAACCTACTCTCATACTAAAACTATGATTTCTGAAAGTAATCCAAAAACCATAATTTCTTATAAAATCTTGAGAGTTAATGGGTCAGTAAATAATTATAGAGTTTTCTCCAAAAAAAGAACATAACAACCAAAAAGGATTTTTACCAAAGTGAAGAGAAAATGTATTGTTTTTATCTCCTGAGACTCCAAAACTTATGTGGATAATTAATTCCTGCCAACAAAATTCTCATGCCATGCTTGTAATCAGTTTGACCAAGACCTTAGATTTATCCCTGAATTTTTTTTGGGTCTACAGAGTTTACAATCTAGTCTTTGGGGCCACAGTTTATAACAATCCTTGGAATAACAAGAACATCACTGCATATGTCCGCCTCCTCTTTGAAAGTCTATGCACTTTCATAGGACTAATATTTTGTCAACAGTTCATCAGGGTAATTAATAAGCAGCCTGACGGTTTATCTCATGAGGCCACCGTTTCCACCCATGAGGTCTTCCAGTAGTCTCTCCATGGAAGAGTGAATGCATAGGACTGTTTTAAAGGCTGGTGGAAGAACACCATTCTATTGTCTTTAGGAATCTAATCCAGTCCTGAGAACAGACACAAATCATTTATTCTTCCTCAAAATGTATTTTTACAGAAAAGTTTTTGTTTGTTCAAGCTCTGTTATTCATGTGATGTGATGGTGCATTTAGTATTAGTTTCTTGTTTTTGCAGAACTGACCAGGTAAGCTGACCAAGTGTAAAACCACATTGTTTTCATTGTTATACTTCATTTGCCAGCACATGGTTTACCTAGTTTAACAATGCGAGGTAGCAATCTAGAGACATTAACTCATTTAGTCTCCGTAATAGCCCTGTGAAATAAGTTCAACTTATATCCTCATTTTTAGGATGAGGAAACAAAGGCACAGAGATGTGTAGTGACCCTGCTGAAGGTCACCAGACAGCAAGTCATAGAGCCTTGCTCCAAGCCTCCATCCAGTGGTATTATGCTAGCTTATACATCGCTGCTCTAATGCTTCTGGTGCTACCAGGGTATTCAGTGTAAGTCTGCAGATGTCAGAGCAAGTGAAAAAGAGAAATAGAGGAAAAAAGGAAAGAAGAGAAGGAAGAGATTTAAAAAATATATGAACCTAAAAAATGTCGTTGATGATTCAGAGATAAAATGTGGATTTGAATTTTCTTATTATTATGTAGCACCATGTGATATAAACTTTCATTATCTTTTGAACATATGATAACTACAACATACAGATGTTTATCTAAATTTTAGAACAAAATAATATAATGAATGCCCACAAAACTATGACCTCAGAACCAGAATATGAGTCTGCCTGTGTGTTACGAATCTAGGTCACTTTCCTCTTGCCCCCTGGGAAGAAGTAAGAGCTATCCTGAATTTTGGGTTCCTTTCCTTCCTTTCTTTATGTAGTTTTATCACATTTATAGGTAACCTAAATAATAGATTGTTAAGTTTTCCTTGATTTTGAGTTTTATCAAGATGGTATTATACTGTGTAAAGTGCTCTGTCACTTGTGATTTTCACGTCACATCATACTTTAAGATTTATCTATGTTGGGTAAACTCTTTTCTATAAAATGTCTTATAGTTTTCAAATAACTGTTATTTAACTTATCTCATTTGATTCACATAAAAATCTATTGGAAATTAGTACATTCATGTACGGTTTCCTTCTACAACAATGGTATCAAAGGCCATGCTGGCAACCACTAACAAATCCTGACTCTTAGCCAGGTCACCACATGCAACAAGACCCACAGGTCAACATGGACTCTTGAGTCTTAACACAAAGAGTGATACTAGAAACTTTCCATGTCAGGGAATATGTCTGAATGCTTGTAACTGTGATTTTACTTCCCATGTGGTATGGCTGTTACCACATTATATTAAGAGAAATAAAGTAAAAGAAAAATGAGTCAATGGACTTTTCTTAGGACTTCATGGAAATTCATCTTATTTCCATATGTATGGCACATAAATAAAGCTTTGTGCTCATTCCAATATGACTGTCATGTCTATTTCACCATATCCTATAGGATATGGTAAATAATAGCATATGTAAATTCCCCAAGAAATATATCTGAGGAAAGATTCTGTCTTTCATTACCTTCCGGATATCTTTTTCAGACATTCTTTCAGCTGCCTGGCAAGCATGTGAGGCAAGAAGAAACCTGACGTTCCTGTGGTTGTCATGGGTTTTGAGTTATTTATTACTCAGGGATGTGCTAATACCTACTTTACAAAAGAGGACTAGTTAGCAGAGAAATTAGAATTCTGCTTTCCTACGTGAAATGTTCAAAACAAATACACCAGTGACCCATGATACCTGTGAGAAGATTAAAAATGCAGAAAGCTTTCCTTGCCTAAACCAAATGAGTGCTGGTTTTCCTCCATAGCATTGACTTCTTACTGAAGTTATACCCATTTGAATAGGAGGCTTCATTCATGCACAGAAGAAACTAACAGGGCATCAGCATACCCTTCCCTGACTGTTGGGAAAGGGTTGAAAAGTAAATTTTCCACAAAAACTTCTCAAGTTTATTCTTGCTTGTAGATTAACCAATTTAACTTCCTAGCCATGAAAAGATTAACCATTACTGTCCAAGGAGTAACACATATGCATATACCAGCATCAGTACACTCTGTAAGAATAGCGAGAATTGGCTTCTGCTAAGCAGTGAGAATAAAGCATTTACCATTCTGAAGACAAGAACAAGTTATTCTTTAAGTAGCCAAAGGAACTGTTCCCATTTGAGTTTCTATGACATAAGGAAAAAAATGGAGTGCAAATAGTTCATTTTGCCTCATTAGCCTGCTGTACAGGAAAGAGGTTGAGAGCACAGAATTTGGAGTCAACCAGACTTGGGTTCAAATCTCATCTTTGCCACTTGCCAGATCTGGAGCTTAACAAAGTTACAGAACGTCTTTGAACCTCAGTTTCCAACTTCATAAAATAGGGTTTTTTCCTATGGTCTGTATTTCATAGGGCAGTTATGAGTGTAAAATTAGGGAAAGCATGTAGATCACCTGACAGTGTCTGACACATAGCTCTTTCATGTAAGAGCTCCTTACATTAAAGTGTCCCGTTGAGGGATCAGGTCATCCTGCTGATTTAAAGGGCTCTATCATACTTGCCATTCTAGGACCTTATTTTCCTGCAGACAGAGTCAACGGTTTCATTCTTAGACGTCCTTGTGCATTTGGTTTACATGTGGCCCCCAGCTGGAGCAGAGGGATAGAAGTCAGTGCTCTGTAGCACATGGGGAGCAGCCAGTTTGCACTAGGATTGCACTTTCTTTGCTCAGCTATCTCACTGGCGGAAGAGGCCCAGCAGCCTCCTCTCCCCAGTGTAATCCCTGTGGCGAGTCGGTATACACAACCCACTTTCATTTTGCCTCCACATGGTGATTGTTGTTCTTTTCTAGGGCTTCATGTTTTCTTTCTTACCAGATCCTTTTTATGTTAAAATTGGGCAAGATCTACCTGCACAGCAGGCACGCTCTCCCCTCCTGATGAGTATCTTATTTCTTGTTTCCAATCCCACATGGTTAAAGCTGGTTGTTTTGGGAAACAAACAGGCTAGGACAAAGTTAGGGCAAACAGGATGTGTTCCCACTCAGGGGGTGGCATCCATAAAGAAGAGTCCAATGTGAGGTATGTTCTCTTACCCAATTACTCTGAAATGGTCAAGAAGAGAAAAAAAGAAAAAAAAAAAAAAACAAAAGGAATCAAGTTCATACAAGTGAGTGAGATTTGCTGGTTTCAATCAGAGCCCACTTTGTCTCAAACACAAAACTGGACACGATATTTTAAAGATAGAATTCACTTGGAAACTATAATCAAGTAGCATAAATGTACTTATGATATGAAACTGAAATTAGGAGTTCCCTTCTCAAAACTGAATGATTCCAAAGGGCTTCCAGTGACTGGTATTTAACTAAAACATGATGATTTTAGCTCACCACTGAATAATATGTATCTCAGAGAAGTGCAAGAGGGGACCTTCTGGATGGAGAAGTGCAAGAGTGGAGAAAGGAAAAACTAAGGGACAATAGATCAAAAGTACTGTATTTCCAACGAGAAATGGTCATGCCCTGAATGAAAAGTTTGGGGGTGGGGAAGGGTTCTTGGCAAGTATGATAGAGCCCTTTAAATCAGGATTTCTCAGAAATCCTTACAGGAATTGTCAAGATGATTTCTTGCTGCTCCTCTCCTTCCCTTTGGTTGTTTACGCATTGGCAGTCAGTTAGAAGTGAGAGTCCCAGCTGGTAATTTCTTCGGCTACATGCTCCTTTTTTGGTACAGCTTCGTCTTTGACTGGCTCATCGTTTCTTTTTTCCCCACCATAATTCTTGTACCCACTGTCATTCTTGAATCCTGTATACGGTCAGCTGCATTGATCGAGACTAAGATTCTTTTCTTAAGCAGATTTTAAACTCATTTGAACATATTCCCATTGAAATCATTTTAATGCATTCTAGCGTACATTTTTAAAAACGTTTAAATTTAACATTTTAAGAAATAAATGGAACTGCTGATTGTGGTGGTGATTTTTCAGAACTCATAGAGAACTATACACTAAGAGGGTGAAATCTGCTTAATGTCAATTGCATCTCACCTTTTAAAAAGCTTTTTAAAAAGAGAAATAAATGTTGCAAAATTATCTGCTGAATTGAGGAACTATAGATAAGCAGAACAAGATGGGTGTAGTATACTGAAGCTTAGAACATCATGAGCTCTAGATTTTAGGGCCAGGCAAGCCACTGATGAACTGTGGGAACTTGAGCACATCATTCATTTTCCAAGGACTCAGTTCATCATCTTTAAAATGAAGGATTTGTCCAGACTACATTTCACAAAGTTATGTTTACCAAAATTCTGGCTCTTCAAAATAGTTTTAGTTTTTAGGTGAAGAAAAGGGGGAGGGGTTCCTATGTCAAATAAATTTAAGAATGACTGCACCAAGGAAAATCAAATAGGTTTGGTTAGTGCAAGACTTACCATAGCCTTTTTGCCTGTATACAAATGTATCCATTCTACCCCATTCTATGCCAGCCTCCAGAGTCTGTAGGTCTAGTGTATAAACTTTGGGAGATGCTTAGCCAATCTTATTGTCTTCCTGGCAATTGTTCTGATCATTTTCTCAGCCAACAATTTTATTTTGATACTTAAATTTGGACACATAAGCAAAATGAAGTTACTGATCAGTTATCATAACACAGTGATTTGCCACCAGGAGTCTAAATAATTGGAACAATACTTCATACTGCTTGTGCGGACACAGATACGGTCACTGTATTCATTGTACAAATACATTTCAGGTTCACCCCCAGCATCTTTTGAGTGAAGTGTACATAGAAAGTAGGCAGAGGCCAGCAGAAATAAAAGGCAACAGTAGAAGTCAAACCAAATTCTATTGGAAAACAACAATGGTAAGCCTAAAAATGTTTGATACAAACTTGAATCAACTATTTTCTCTTTCCTTCCCAACAACTTTCAGAGCCAACTTATAGGACAAAAAAGGCCTTATGTTTAGCCCCATTCTGGGGGCCCATGTACTTACTGTTGGGGTGCAAAGCTGGGACTGGTGGGATCTTTTTTAACTGCAGGAACTAGAAGAAACAGTAGACTATTTTTCCACACTATAATCAGCAACCCAGCTTCATACAGTCATGTCTCTAAGGAAAATTTTGTCTTAACTTTTCCAAAGTTCTTTTGGTATATTTCAAATTACTTATATGCTGTCAAAAATTGGCTGAAACCCAGTTATCTACAGCTATCCACAATTCCTAGAAAATTTAGCATATAATGTTCCTATGGCCTCCTCTGTCTTTCTACAAGAAACTTATCTCATTATATTAATGGTTATTGGCCTCCTTTACCATTCTTTTGCAACAAAATCCTTCTGGACAACACAAATATAGAAATGTAAATATGTTCACATGTAATAAATGACTGCTTTTACAATAGCTTCACTGTATGCTGTATTTGATGAATCCCAGCATGCTTCTCTCATTCCTAGCTATATTTATTAGCAACAATGGTTGTTTCTCTTATGTTATTAGAGATAATACACTATTAAGCAATTCCCAACATATATATTTTTATAAGTTAAATACAAATAAAAATCTTAGTAAGTAAATTAATGGCATAATTTTCTTAGAAGTCCTAACTGGAGTCCTCAGTCAGAGTTGCAGAAAATAAAGTTATAGAATACACCATTGGAAACAGAAGGAGATTGAAATTTGTGGCCTCTCCAGGGCAGAATTTCAAGAATGGGCTCACTAGCTCTTTATGTGAAAATAAATCCATTTAAGTGTTTTTTCCTTTGCAATATCAGTGATACTTAGGTTTCATTTAAGCCTAAGAAGAAAGGAGGAAAACACAAGCAAGTATTGTCTTTTCTTCTATAGTAGGGCAGTGGTTAGTCATCAGTAAGGTGAATAACAATGGAATGCCTCCTTCTACCATTGCCTCTTCTTACACACCTATACTCCAAGTATCTTGTAAGTGAATAAAACATACCCATTGTGGTCATTATAAACATGTTGAGTTGATTTAACCAGACTTTGAATTTGTGAGTTATAGCCTCATCTTCAACCCTTAAACTATAACCTTTAACCGTCTATATTCTACCTGTTCCCAAATGTTCCTGGGACTGCTTGGGTAAAAAATGCTTTCATAATTGTAATATTTCTCTGTTTGGTCTGATATTACTAACATGGAATCAGATCTAGAGAATTAATTAATTAGCATCTAATATAAAGGCATCAATTCTTGACTTAAAGGTTAATAATAAAAATCTCATGGGGCACCTGGGTGGCTCAGTCAGTTGAGTGTCCAGTTTCAGCTCAGGTCATAGTCTCATAGTTCATGAGTTCCAGCCCCTTTATGAGACTCACTGCTGTCAGCACAGAGCTCATTTCACATCCTTTGTCTCCCTGTCTCTCTCTCTTCCCTTCCCCCGCTCGTGTGCATGCTCTTTCTCGAAAATAAATGAACATTTTAAAATAATCGGGGCAGCACCTGAGTGGCTCAGTCGGCTAAGCATCTGACTCTTGGTTTCGGATCAGGTCATGATCTCATGGTTTTGTGAGTCTGAGCCCCGCTTCAGGCTCTGAGCTGGAAGTGTGGTACCTGCTTGAGATTCTCTCTCCCTCTCTGTCTGCCCCTTCCCTGCTTGTGCTCTGTCTCTCTCTAATAAATAAACTTTAAATAAAATTAATATTATTTGTAAATACTATACTTAATATAAGTTATATTTATATTTATATGTATTGATAGAAATAATAAATTATTCATAAATATTTATTTATAAGTATAAATAATAAATATTATAAATTGTATTTATTATTTATAATTTATTTATATTTATATTATATAACACATTTATAGGATATATATTAATTATTTATAATTTGTTATTTATAAACAATACAAATCTCTTAAAAATTATATTGTCATTAGATTTTTTTGTAATTTCCTTCAGTTCAGATATTACAAAAGAGCTTAAAGATTATGTTTGATTTGGTTGCATGAGATGAATAAGATCCTAGAGATCTACTAAATAACATGGTACCCATAGTTAAACATGCTGTATTTTATATTTAAAAATTGGCAAGGGTAGGTCTTATCACAAATCATAATCATAATAAATAAGAGGACAGGAGGACATTTTTGGAGGTGAAGGATAGGTTTACAGCATAGATTGTGATTATGGTTTCCTGGGTATATAGTTATCTCTAAACTCATCAAATTGCATCCATTGTATAGTTATGCACAACTACACAGTTTATGTATAACTACAGAAGTTACATACAACTTTTTGTGTGTCAATAAATAAAAACTAACAAGTAAAGAAATAGAATAAATTAATTTTTTTAATAATATATTTGACCTTCATGGAGAAAAGAAGTGCCAACTATGTATATTTTGTTTCTACTATACAAAGAAAAAAAAGAGGACACTGGAAATATTATTTCAAAGTTCCCAGCAAAAGGTTCACAGTATATAATAAAGGATTTAAAATGCTTCTTGGATCGAAAGGATGTCAGCTACTAAGTAAGGATTTGATAAATAGTACCTACAAATCCCATCACTCAAAGATTACCAAGACTACACTGTGGTCTGAAGAGGTTCAAAAAGCTCTAGAACAAACTAGGATCCTGGGCCTTGTTTCCTGGTGCAGCAGAATAACAGACTGAACATGCCCCAGAAACAGAAGGGATTTTACTGTCCTGTGACTTTCCTATCTGCTTTTCCTTTTCAATGCCAGCAAACTCTTCCTAGAGGGCACATCACCTGACATTTTATACATTCTTGGGACAAAGCAAGAAGAGTCTATGCTCCTCATGCCTCTGTCTATATGACTCTATCGTGTGCCGAAACAGGGCTGCTGCACTGGGCTTCTGGCATAAGGTGACAACCCAGAGTTGGAGAGAAGGGCTTTCTGCTATTGCACGTTTCTATCCCTGATGTCCATGCTTTCTTCTACAGAAAGATCTCTTACTTGATTTAATGTACACTGAAAATATATTTACTTTCATATTTATTGTTTTTCCCCTAGCCATTTATTTTCCATCAAAGTGTGATCTTGCTATCTATGGCATTTTGGAAGAAGTTAATCCACACTTAGTCCAAGAGGTGTTATATTTTGTTTCATATAAGGCAGTTTTAAAATTTTTTTAAATGTTTTCTTGTTTTTGAGAGAGTCAGAGCATGAGTATGAGCAAAGGTGGGGCAGAGAGGACACACACAGAATTTGAAGCAGGCTCCAGGCTCTGAGCTGTGAGCACAGAACCCTCAGGGCTCGAACTCAAGAAGGGCGAGACCATGACCTAAGCCAAAGTCTGCCACTTAAGCAATTTAGCCACCCAGGTGCCCCTACATGAGACAATTTTTGTGGCTTTCTTTTTTTTTTTTTTTAAATGTTTTTATTTATTTATTTCTGAGAGAGAGAGAGAGAGAGAGAGAGAGAGCACATGAGCAGGGAAGGGACAGAGAGAGGGAGACACAGAATGTGAAGCAATCTCCAGGCTCTGAGCTAGCTGTCAGCACAGAGCCCGATGCGGGCTCGAACCCATGAACCATGAGATCATGATCTGAGCTGAAGTGGGATGCTTAACCGACTGAGCCACCAGGTGCCCCAAAGCTTTCTTAATTGAGCTTGCTCCTGCAATTGATCCATGGTCTCTAAAATAAGTTTAAAAGTTTCTATCTATTGCCCTGTTTGTTTCCTCCGTACCACTTATTTCAGTCTGTTTTCTGCTCCCCTGTTCTTTGTCTCTACCATACAAGCTGCTTGAGGGCAGGGACCTGTGTCTGTCTTGCTCACTGTGTGTTTCCGACACCAAGCAGCATGCCTAGCACAGTAACTATGTGTGAAAAGGATGCTAAGTGAATGAAAGAAGCTGATGGTGATAGAATAGAATGGAGGTGCTCCTACTTTGCAAGCGGCTTTGTTCGTCAATTCATGTGAGTTCGTGTATGGAAAGGTGCTATGTAGAGGAGCTCCTGCAACTTGGTCCTGCTTTTTCTGACCATGGCTCAATACCATCTCATGTAGCTTTTTTTTTTTTTTTTTTTAATATTTTTTATTTTATTTCTAGGAGAGAGAGACACAGCGTGAGCAGGGGAGGGTCAGAGAGAGAGGGAGTCACAGACTGAAACAGGCTCCAGGCTCTGAGCGGGCAGTCAGCACAGAGCCCGACGCGGGGCTCGAACCCACGAACCGCGAGATCATGACCTAAGCGAAAGTCGGACGCTTAACCGGCTAAGCCACCCAGGCGCCCCTCATGTAGCTTTTTAGGCTCCCACTCTAGCGGTTCTCTGCCATTCTTGAGTTGAGGCATTGTGAACTTAAAGCAGGTTTTTATGGCTCTCTTGGCCCTGACCCTCCCTGGTGCCTTTATTCGGCAAAGCAAGCCAAATTTTCATCTCATTATCTTACCATTCAAGTTTACCCCAAAGCTTGGACCTTTCAGTGCTCTGCCAAGAAACACTCTTTACACCATTCAAACATCTGGCCTACAGCTTCTAATAACCCACAGGATGCCTTGACATAAACAACAGCTAATTTTGTATTATGCAAGGTTTTGGTTATATGAAAAATGAGATAATGTACATGAAAGTACTGTATAAACTATAAAATCCTATATAAATGAAATAGATAATGATCATGATTATTACTATCATTGCTGTAGCTTTAACTAAAACAGAAACCTCTTTGAAAAGCCTTTTCACATTCTGTTCCTTTGGTTTTTAAGAAATATTGAGCTACATGCTTCCAGGGAAGAAATTGTTTCCTGGCATTAAAATAGAAATTTTAAGGAAATCACATTAACAATTCCAAACACTATGTTACAGAATAGAATAGAAAACAAACAAACAAACCATGCTCTATCAACCCAGGTCCACCATTTATCCAAAATGTGAGAGACAGGCATTTCTTAGTTTATATTATCAGGTAAGGCATACAGCATAAGCTTTGAGATCTACTTTCATTTCCTACCCTGGAAGGATGGGCCCGATTCCCCCTTTAGACAAACTATCTCCTTATTGCCCTTCCCACAAACTCCTTAGGGAAGAGACCCTTCTATGCCAATCAACCCAGCGATATCTCAGATCACATCAGACTCATCATAAGAGCAGCTGTCCAACTAGTGTAATTTGAAGCAAATCAGAAAGGCCCCTACGTGGCTCTACCTAGAGGTCTAGCCCTAGAGATTGAATAATTGAATAATAATACCAGTCTCCTTGAGTACTTTCAACCAACAAACAAGAGTCATGCTAAATAAATGGGAGTACAAAACTGGATCCATACAAACACGCTTCTTTAACATAGGAGTGTCCCTAGAAGGCATTTAATTGCATGCCAGCAAGACAGGTAACTGAAGAAAAAGAAGTCTCAGAACAGTCCTAAAAGCAAATACCTGTTTCATAATTTTGACCTTTGCTTTTGGAGAACAGTCTGCTCTCCTCCACTTCCTTGAGCAATATTACCATTTACTATTAATCCAGATAAAAGAAAAATGAATACCAAGAATCCCTGAAAGCCCATAACTTACTAAATGATACCACAGGATTTTAAGTTAATATACAGTTCAAATGTATAATATATTCCCATGAGGGACTGTACTCCCTGCAAGAATCAAGCTCATTAATTTTCAGAAGAGTCAAAGCACTTTTCAAGTTTTCTTTTTGCAACATCACTCTCCTTTAGCTTGCCTCTGGTTATGAGGAATCAGAGGGGGACATGATGAAACTTTCCCAGGTAAAAGACATCTTACTAAAGAATCTCAATATTATTTACACACATTTGACACTGACTTGAGGTTTCATTGATGATTGGACTGGAAATTGGCATTTGTAAAGACGACTTTGCATAGCATTCAGCAGACTCTTAGAAAGTGTATAATTTAGCTTCGGTAGTTTGCATAAAGTAGAGGTTAGAGTCTGCCAGTGACCTTTCATGAACTTTTAGGAGTGGATAGTCTCTTGCTGAAAAGGTAAAAAATAAAGACTCTATTTTCCTACCAAGGTGGTAATTACATTTAAGTTTATGTGGCTCTGATGTTCGTGGGAGAGCTTTATAATTTACTCCTGGGTAGGCTCTCTCTGTGAAGCCCTTTTTTCCCCCCTTGAGAGAAAAAAAAAAATTTTAACTAACATCCTTGCAAATTGGATAAGTGTTGCATTACGGTGGTTTGCAACCCATTGATAGAAACTTACATGCTTTGAACTTTAGTAACAGCATTTGAAAGAGAGATTAAAATCCTTTTAACTGGCAAGCATTTACTTTCTAAAAATTCCTATTTCTAAGGCATGAAAGCATTGCATTTTGAAAGCCATGTAAGCCCAAGCCAAGCAAAATGTACCTCTACTCAGATGTGTTCATTGGTGGTCGGACCTTTCAGAAATTGACTTTTTCTGAGGCTGTCTGCAAATAGCCAAAGAAGCTTGTCCTTCATTCAGCATCACGGGGCTCCTCTGCCATCATGGTAATTATACATGATGCCAACCCAATTAAGATTGCATGGGGAAGGATGAGCATTCATTGTAGCCATTTCACTTTATAGTCAGCGGTAAATTCTGTGAGAAAACCTTATCCCGCAGCTTTCCCATTCTCCTGGAAGGGGGGCCCTTGGTGGTCAGCCAGAAACATGCAAACCTATCAATATAATTCATGCTGCTTAGGGTTCAAAACCAGATATTTCCCAAGCCAGGGCAAATTAGCCTCTGGCATTGAAACTCTACATTATGTATCCACTCAGGCACATCTATACAATGAGAAACAACTGCCTTGAAAGGCAATAAAATGTTGCGTACGGTTCCCAGGAGCCAGTTTGCCTGATGAAGCATTTAATCAAGTAGGCCACAGAGCCATTTGCCTTCTATGAATGTAGGAGAGGCAGTCAGTGAAACTGGGTGAAGAGAAGCCATCTCCCCCAGACTTGGATTTTCTCTCCACAGGCTCTTCAGGCAGAGTCCCAAAAGTTCATCCTTAGGCTGCTGATGGGTATTTCTAAGCTCAAGAAGTCAGCTCTGCTCTCTCAAAAAACTCAGGCCAGTCGGGGCGCCTGGGTGGCTTAGTCGGTTTAGAGTCCGACTTTCGCTTGGGTCATGATCTTGCAGTTCGTGGGTTCGAGCCCTGCGTCGGGCTCTGTGCTGACTGCCATCTCAGAGCCTGGAGCCTGTTTCAGTCTGTGACTCCCTCTCTCTCTGACCCTCCCCTGCTCACGCTGTCTCTCTCTCTCTCTCTCTCCTAGAAATAAATAAAAAAATATTATAAAAAAATATTAAAAAAAAAACAAAAAACTCAGCCCAGTAAATTGTTCTCTCATATTCTTCCTGGGCTTTTAGACTCATGGTTAGTGCTTGTTGCCAATTATTTGAAGTGCTTTAGTTTTCCTTCCCCGATGATAATGTAGATTACATGGAGGCAGGAGGATGGCATTTTTCCTTACTTTCCACTTAACTCAGTAAAATCTGCCTTCCCTGTCTTTTGATCTAGGCCTTTTCCTCAGCCCTTTCCATCTAATGCTCCCTGACTCTGAAGTCTACTAGGTCAATATGTTGCTACTTAACATTTTTTCAATATATAAGCTTTTGTTTTCTTTTTCTTTTTAATGTTGTTAATGTTTTTATTTATTTCTGAGAGAGAGAGACACAGCGTGAGCAGGGGAGGGTCAGAGAGAGAGGGAGACACAGAATCTGAAGCAGGCTCCAGGCTCTGAGCTAGCTGTCAGTACAGAGCCTGACACGGGGCTCGAACCCACAAACTGTGAGATCATGACCTGAGCGGAAGTCGGACGCTTAACCAACTGAGCCACCCAAGGGCTCTATATAAGCTTTTAAAGATGCAAAGTAACTGCATCAGAGCAACTCATTTATCTAACGATAATTTGCACATAAGAATAAAAGGGAAGAGATTTTTTGGAACCCTCACTGTTTATCTCTAGAGATGTATCTGTACAAATTATCTGGCCGCCATATTCAGGAAGCACAAAAACCTTCCTTTATGTATGTGAGTATTATAGATGCGTTTATTTGAATAATATTGGCAGGATCTACAATGAGTTCTAATACCAATCCTTGGTCCCACTTCACTGCTGAACTGTTTATAACTCATTTAGGGCCTGGGTATGCTCAGATATACTGTAGGATAATCCCAACTCTGCTCCATATTAGTTGTAGGATTTTGGTCACATTATTTAACCTTTGTGTCTCAACTTACCAGTCTATAAATGGAAACAGCAATAGTAGTAGTTTATAAGGCTGTTGTGAAAATTAAATGGGCTCATACAGGCAAAGCATCTATTTTTTTTCTGTCAGATTTAGGAATGGTTTCATATGTTCTTGTAAATTTTGTCCCATACAGGCTGAATCTAGCCAGGAGATGATACTCCTTAATTTAGGATTCTTAGTACTGAGTCCTTGGCTTTTTATTACATACTTGTTCAGAATACAAGCTTCAAGTAATGACTCTACATTTCTATTATCTCCAGATAATATCTTAGATTGAGAGATTCCCAAGGACAGGAACTTTATCCTAAGCTATATTGTATTACCCACCATGTCTAACATAGTGTGTCACTCAGAGTAAGAGCCCCATATTTATTTATTTATTTATTTATTTATTTATTGAGCCCCTTATTTATTTGTTTATTTGTTTGTTTGTTTATTTATTATCATTTGCTCTGTCCCTTCCTGTCCAGTTGATCAAGGCTTATTATGGCAACATTGTACTCTTCCTCCTCTTCCATTCCATGTAGGTTTTCCTATGCTAGAGGTTACAGAGCCTATGAACCATAAAGCAATGGGGGACTTAGCACATCAATATGTATTCCTACCCAAGTATGCGACCTTTGCCAGAACTCTTGATTTTTAGATGGAAGAAAGGACAGAGATACTTTTGGACAGATTTCTGTTCTGGCTCATTTGTGGGCTATTGGTGGATTAGTTACAGGTTGGCATGCTGATAAAATTGAAAGGCAGTAAAAAATTCTAACAAACCTTTCAGTTGAAGCCAATATAAGAATCACAGATTTTGAGCAACTTAGGCTGCATCACAGGGAGAAATGGTCCATAAAGGTGTGCTTAATGGTAAGTGCTCAATGTACAAATGAAAATATGGATGAAAAACTCGGATTCACTGGGCCAGACTCCTTCCCACGGGTTCTTATGTGGCCTTACTATAAATATTCATATTACTGTTACTTAACTGTTCACCTCACCTTTGAATGTAAATTCAATAGTGAATTAGCTGCATTCTCTCCAGAAGGAACTATTTTTAATGCTAGAAAATACAGTAATAAAAGAAAACCCTTACAGAGGAATTTCCCTCCAGTGGGAAGAATTAACCCCTACTCTACTAGGTAGTTTTTTTTACTAACTCTGGAAAGTCCCTTCTCTTACTTAGTTCCTTTGACGTGGTCCTCCCATAATTGTTTTTAGAGTTATCTTGTGATTTATTATTAACATTATTAACTTGTTATTTCAGCCAGCCGAGGCTGTGAAGGAGGGAAACTTACCCTTTCTTAGCCATATACCTGTAAAAAATCTCTCCTGGATTTTTTCCCCCATAAGCTGTGACTTTCATTGGCACTTTTGTTTAGTTTGAGGTGTTCTGTGACCTGTATACAAAGCATGTCTTTTTAGTTGGAAATGAGCTGGTGTTTTGGTGATCACTTAATCATGTTCCTGCTTTCCCATTGTTTCTCTGCCTACTCCATTCTAAAAACCCACAAAGGATAAGACCAAGTCTTTTTGAACCAGGTGAGAATTGAACTTTGGACTAATTTTTTAAGAAATAGACAGGTTTTTCTAGTGAAGGGCTTTGATGTTGTTACCTTTTGAATTTTGCTCTTTTGAATGTTTTTCTAAAACCCAGATGTTGTTTAAAACTGGTAGAGGGCAGTTGAACTGTATGACAATAAAAAACAAACTATTATCATCCAGTGAGTTCTATGTATTTTTAAACACATAACATAAAATCATAACTACTTGCAATTAGTTGGTGACTTTTAAATTTGCACTATAATGAGAAGAATTTCATGCTACTGCCCAGCATGAATTACTGAGGAAATCTCAAATAAGGAAATCTTCCATTTAAATTGGTCTGGGGGTACCTGGGTGGCTGAGTCGGTTACGCGACTAACTGGCTCAGACCATGATCTCACACTTGTGGGTTCCAGCTGTGCTGACAGCTCAGCGCCTGGAGCCTGCTCAGATTCTGTGTCTCCCTTGATCTCTGCTCCTGCCCCACGCTCTCTCCCCTACCCCTGAAAAATAAATAAACATTAAAAAAAATTAAATTGGTCTGAACACCAGAGAAGGACAGTCACGTTTCAGGTCAGCCTTTGTGGTAGCTGCTGAATAGGGCAGGAGGCTCCTTGATGATTTGGGACTGGAACACAGATGATTGAAGACAGCATAGGCTCTTTAATTCCCTGAGCCTAAGAGAGCACAGGAGAGGAGGTTCCTGAAGATCTTTCATACTCATCCTAGAAGCCCTTTCTTTCCCACGAGAATTGACAAGAGGGAAATGGAATTTAGTTAGCATTAAATAGCAAATTGAATTTTTAGTTTCGATAAGGCAGAAAGCCTTTCAGGTCTCCTGGAGGTAATCACTAGGCAATTGCTCCCTCCTCCCCATAGCAAGTTACTTCCTCTCTCCATGCCTTAGTTTCTTCATCTTTAAAACCTGTAGAACTTGCCTCCTACTGTCACCCACATACAGAATCCAAAACTGTACCAGTCCGCTTGTTACTCAGGATACACAGCTTTGTATCTTCATCGTAGGCTGTTTCTATACAACTACAGTGAAATAGAGAATTGACAGTAATGTGGAGAATTGAAGTTAGGCTCAAGCTTACCTTTGACAACATTCACAGAGTGACTGTCTTTTGAATACCTACTTAAGTGCCCTGGAACTAGTCCTTGTAGTAAATAAAGAAATAGATGAAATAGAGGTGATACCTGGAGCTCATTTGCTTCAAACTTCAACTGCCTCAAGTCCACTAGAATGACTTGTGCTAAAACATCATGTCAAATCCAATGGAAAGTCACACTGTTCCCATTCATGATCTTAAGTGACCTCTTTAGAGCACGTGGCATTTTGAACATGTGAGCCACTCTCTCCATCCTGATTGTCCTATTTTTTTTTTTTCTTTTTACTTTGGAGAGATATTGTAGAAGAGACAAGGGCACCAAGTTTGGAATCAGATGAGTCTAATCTCAAGCCTCACTACCTACTAGCTGGTACTCTTAGACAAACTCTTGGGCCTCTGGGCCTCAGTGTCCCCATATCAAAAATGGAGATAATAAAACTAATTTTATATGGTTGTTGTATTAGTTGAATTAACTGACACAGGTTTGAAAAAAGTTGTCTCACATAGGTGGCATTCAGTAAATGTTAGCTTGATTATTCATAATACCATTTTCCTAAGTTTTCTACTTACTCTGATCATTGACTCATAACTTTTCCATGGGTACCACTGTCTTCACTTTTCCCATAACACCTGCGTCCTCCTCCCTTCTTGCTCTACATGCTCCCCTTATATAATCTCATTCACCCTATACTTTCACATACAATCAAGAGTTGAAAGCCTCCCCAAGCTGAGTCTCTAGCCAAACCTCTCTCTGGAGCTCCAAGCTCTCTCTCCAACTCCTTACCATACAGTCCCCCTTAGTTGTACCATGAGTACTTGAAATTTAGTAAGTTTACAGAGGAAGTCATCAGCCCCTTTACTAGAACTTCAGCCACCAGAGGTGAGGGCAGTCCATTCAAGGCACCATGGAATGAATGGCTACCACGGTAGGGGTACCTAGTGGATGGTGACTGTCCTCCAGCTCACTTCCAGCATAGGCTGGCTACAGGTGGGCAATGAGACTTGACCTAAGACGGTAAGTTTAGCTAAAATTTTTATAAACCTTGCTTGTAATTCTGGCTTCCATTCTATAGGGAATGGAAAATCACTGAAAATTTCTCATTAGAGGAGCTCCTAAAAAACAGTATCACATGCTTCTGCTCTCACTTCAGTTAGCTATCAGGCGTTAAGGATATCATGGATGATGTCAGTCTCTTCCTTTTTATTCTATACGTGTCTGTCAAGACCAGTGAGAAAGAGCTGGATGCTGTCAGATTTTCTATAAGTGGGCTGTAAAGGTCCAAGATGTGAACATGAATCCTTTCCACCACAGAAACCTGAAGGCCAGCTGATCTGGCTCCCTGCCTCTTTCTGAAATCTCTGCTGAAATGAGATATTCCAGTTCCATTTGCAGGACATCGGGCTAGTCCAACAGCTGCTGTTTGAGGGCCAGTGATGCTGCACTATTCAAAGCTGTGCCTAGGAAGGTATTTTTCATAGACTTCCTGAGTTACAGTAGCGGTTTAATATAAGTCACCTCAGAAAAGATCTGATTTCTTCTATAATCGGTATATTAATGAAGCAAAAGTCTTAAGGCTAGGGCCCAGGCTGGACACTCCCTTGTGAAAATGTTGGTGATTCTAGAGAGTTGTCAGCACAGACAGACACAGGTCAGAGAAAGCCTCCCCATCCAAGGCCATCATCTATCCCAGTGTATGTTGATGCAGGGCAAAAGAGGATCACGACCACTATGGGTCTGGGTGGCATGGACATCCACAGCCAGCAGGGGTAATTTCTGACTGGTAGATGCTGAGCATACCAAAGTACCCAGGAAAGACCTTGCTCTTCACACTGCTTCATTCAACAACTATTAATTTATCACCTACTATATACCAAACACTCTTCTGGATTTCAGCATACACCAGTTAACACACACAAAAGTCCCACACTCATGGAATGCATATCCCGTTGCACTAAGAGATTCAAGACCTGAGGGAAAGTTAGGTCGGACATTTTTACTTCATTGTCTTACATCAAATTTCATAATTACGCATCTATGCTCTAGTATTTAACAAAAAAGTACACACACACACACACACACACATACACACCTATATATGTATATATAATTAACAACACCATTCCCCTCATCCCACATGTATTTCTATGAGTGAGAAGGTATTCTCTCAGATGGTGTCACAGTTGAAAAGAAAAGCAGATGGTGCTTGTAGAGGAGGCAGCTTGCTTGCTGAAATGTCATGGATATACAGAAATAAAACCGAAAATGAAAGGCAAAAAAAATATATTCTCATTTGAATAATGAACTGTCTCATGTTTCCTCAGAGCCACACAGCTCAGATAATGAAAAGAAACACTCTCAGACCCTTTGTTCTGTGTTTATAACAAAATTCAAACCACATGTCTGTCATGTAACAAGCCACTCTGGATAATTTCTTGAAGAATAATAATCATTGTGTGATGGAACCACTTGTAAAATCCAGAAGGTACCCCAGAGAAGCTGGCACTCATTGTGAACAATCCAAGGGGTGATTTGTGGCAGCAATGATCACACTGAGCATTGCATTGAACTTTATTTAAAACAATTGCTCACATACAAAAGGAAATTAATGGCTGAGTCCGCTCTCCACCCCAGCTTCCAGTCACTGTTCATTTTTCAGTGTTCCCCATAGTGGAAGGAAGCCCTCAAGACTCATGGCAGCAGATTGTTCAAAATGGTGCCTATGAAGCTTTTATAATTATTATTATGTTAAATACATAATTTGGTTACTTTGTTCTGTGACTATATGTGCTTATTTCAGCCTCATAATAGTCGCCAGATTCTGCTGCATGATTTGTATCCCTCAGTGAAACGCACAGACCACAAGTTTACTTTTCTTTGTTGGCTGTTACACTGGCACTGTGCACACCAACAACGCCTGCCATTATCTCTTGGGAGCTTTGTGCAGCCCTAAAGTGACAAAAGGAAATCACTTTATTTGTTTTATATCATTTTTAAAAGGGAATCACTTTAGACTAATCAGCAGAATGTAATTATAGGTAGGGAGTTTGGTTCCACATTCTCTCAAAGTCTTTGAGCTCTGGGATGCATTTTGACTCAACAACCAATTGTACTGGTTTTAGGATTGATTGTTTACTTAAAGCTATTGCATCCAGATTTCACATGAGCCCAGAGACCCACCTGCATAGCCTGCCCAAAGTTTAGTGTCCTCCCAACTACCTTCTGGGACAGGGAAAAAAACCTTCAAGAATGATAAGGTGAGGGGTGCCTGGGTGGCTCAGTCAGTTAAGCGTCCAGCTTCGGCTCAGGTCATGATCTCACAGTCTGTGAGTTTGAGCCCGCGTCGGGCTCTGTGCTGACAGCTCGGAGCCTGGAGCCTGCTTCGGATTTGGTGTCTGCCTCTCTCTTTGACTCTCCCCTACTTATGTTGTGTGTCTCTCTCTCAAAATAATAAATAAATATTAAAAAAAAAAGATTAGGTGAAAAATAGTGGAGATGTGACCTTCAGCACTGTCGGGGTTGACTAGAACCAAGTTGTCAAGGCTCCTGGGACCCCGGCAATGTGGAAGAGGACCGACCACTGCATAAACGCCTCTGAGGGCCTTCCCACCCTGTGTTCCCTCCTCCCAAAACTGCTTCTGGAAACAAAGTAATTAACTGCTGCTCGGAAACATATCACCTTAGGTCTGAACAGACAGAGCAGACACTTCTTTTACAGGGAAGGTAAGGTACCCTAAAAGCAGTGTGGGCCTGTGAGAAAAGAGGTTTGGAAAATCAGTTGTTTTCCCTTAATAGTTATTTACTTGAATAGCGAGAGGCCAGTTGTTAGGATTTGAAAACAATTCAGAAGATGTAGAAATTCTTTGATTGTAACCTCCCCTGCCCAGACTTTGGTCATAAGAGAAAGAAAAGTCGTTTCAATTAGAGTCAGCAAATAATGGTTCTGTTAAGGTTCTCAACCAGGGCAGATGAATCAAAGTCATCAGGAAGCAGCCAGCAGCAGGGCACTGCAGTCTGACAAATCCTGATTTTTAAAAATCAGGCCTCTGTCCTAGACAGTGGAGAAATCAGAAAACACACTGACCAGGTGGTCACAATTACAGTGATCAAGGAAAGGCAGATGGTCTGTGGGTGCCTCTGGGTGCAATATCCTGAGGAGGACACAACCTCAGCCAGGTAGTCCTCTCACAGGATATGCATAGACTGAATCTGATCATGGGGAAAAAAATTAGGAGCAGGAAAAAAATTAGGAGCATTTTATTTAAAAGGGAGGAAGGAGGCTGGAAGCTTCAAAATGGAATTGTGGTTAATGTCAGTGAAAGGCTGAGGCACTTTTCCAAACTCAAATAAATTAAAGAGACATGAAGAGGCGCCTGGGTGGCTCGGTGGGTTAAGTGTCCAACTTCGGTTCAGGTCATGATCTCGAGGTTCGTGGGTTTGAGACCTGTGTCGGCTCTGTGCTGACAGCTCAGAGCCTGGGGCCTCTTTCCTATTGTGTGTCTCCCTCTTTTTTTGCCCCTCCCCCAATTGCTCGCTCACTCCCGCTCTCTCTCGCTCTCTCAAAAATAAAGAAACATAAAACAAATTTAAAGAGACATGAAAGTCAAATACAACATATGATCTTAGACTGGATCCTCTATGGAGGGGGAAATGCTATAAAGACCATTAATGGGTTAATTGGAAAAATCTAAGTATTAGTGAGAGACTAAAGTACTCTTTGTTAAATACCTTGAAGTTGATCACTGCACTGTGGTGACACAAAAGAATGTCCTTGTTCTCGGCAGATAAGCACCAAAGTATTTAGAAGTAAAAAGACATATATACAGATATGGGGCATGCATACATATATGCAGAGGGGGTTTAGGGGGAAGGGAGGGAGAGAGAAAGGAAAAGTATCTGGGGCAAATATGACCCATAGGGGCATCTTCGTAAAATATATAGGGATGTGCTTTGTATATCATCATGAAGCTTCATTGTAAGTTTCAAATTATTTCTAATAAATAGCTATTTTTTAAAAAAAGTTTTTAGGAGGTATCCCAAGGTGTTTTCAATAGAATACAAATTATAGTTTCTCTCTATATATATTCTATTTCAGAATCTTCACAGATTAGGGGTGATTAAATGAGAATATATTTGGCATCCAGCACCACCTGAAACCTATATAAAAGGTTAAATGAGCCTATTTTCTGATTATGACCTTTGGTTAAGAAAGTATTTGAAAGACATTTACTAAATTTTAAAAAGTGAAATCAATAATTGTAAAATGGAGCATTTAGTAAACATAAATCAGTTTCTAAACTTAGAGAAAAAAATCAGGCTTCCTTCAATTCCTTGTCGAACAAAGGGAATCTCTCTGGGCCCTGGTTCCATTGAAGTAAAATGGAAATGATACAACATGAACTTTTCTAAGGCTACCTAAATGAGATACTATATATATATATATGATATATACTATATATATATGATATATATATATATATATCAGCCGGACACTTTTCACTGGAACTGAAAAACGAAATTCAAACTGGTTTAAACAGTAAAGAGATATACTATCTCAGAAAAGAAAATATTCCAGTATAGGACATTGTCTCAGAATAAATATGCTGACCTTACTCTTCTCCTTCCTTTCCATGTCCTGCTGATGTTCCCCATTGGTTAGAGCCAACTGGAATCCAGAGAAAATCGAGGCCATTTATACACATTCATACAAGTCAACCTTTCAGAGCAGAGATCTGGGCAAGAAAGGGCGATCAAAGAGGAAACAGGTGGAAAGTATCTGCCACAGAGTAGTTGATCGATTGATTTAATGGCTCACTGACTTCAAGGCTCTAGATCATTACATTAATTTGCTGTCCACAGCTTTGCTTCCTTCCCCCAAAATGGGAAAAACAAAAAACAAAAACACTTTCCTTTCAGTCTGATGCTCCGCTTTATGTCTTATGCCTAGCCTTAATCTAGTAACTCATTAGGAGCTATGCTCTGATTAGCTTAAACCTGTGCTCCAGAATCCTTCACAGACAAGGGAATGGGATTAGATGATGGCATTATACTGTTTTAAAACCATTCCTTTGTTGCTTCACAAAGGAAGGGTTTGGAATGGAAGCTGCAGAGTTAACTTCACTCTTTTCTGTAAATGTGAAGTGTTTGCCACAATTCCTGGCACTGAGCGGGTGCTTAATAATTTTTTTTAAATGTTTTATTTATTTCTAGGAGACATAGAGAGACAGCGTGAGCAGGGGAGGGTCAGAGAGAGAGGGAGTCACAGACTGAAACAGGATCCAGGCTATGAGCTGGCAGTCATCACAGAGCCCGACGCGGGGCCCGAACCCACGAACCGCGAGATCATGACCTCAGCGAAAGTCAGACGCTTAACCAGTTAAGCCACCCAGGCGCCCCGGGTGCTTAATAATTTTTACCCCTCCTTTTAGCAGGGCTCTCAGCGAAGCACTGTTCTCGCCACTAAACAGCCTGCGTCTGAAAACATAATATATGATTTCTCTTTTCAGAGAGTTTATAATCCACATGAAGGAGATGAGGGATGCAAACGTAATATATATATAATGACCTAAGAATACCAGTACAAGGTGGTATGTTAAGTACCCAACTAGGGACACTGATTTGGGGCATTTAGAATAGTAGTTTCCAGGACATGGTCTCTTGGAGATGGGTGGAGAGAGTAAATAATTATAAGGGTTTGGGAATCTAAATGCCCATCAAGCATTAACCTTAGACTTTAGTCTGTAAAGGCAATGAATAACACATAGTATAATAAATATACACCCTGAGCACATGCACATTTGTTGGTGGTAAAAGAACCTCCAGCAAAGAGACTTCCTATGCAGATGGGCTGGGTGGTCCAGCACCCTTTAGTCCCTGCCATGCACAATCGTATGCCAGAGTTTCCATCAATCAGCCCAGAGCAAGAGCATGGCAGCTATCCCCTCCAGCTGTTTGCTCCTGGCCACCCATGAGTAGTGCTGTTGCAGCCTGGGCTCCACTTGCAGGGACGGCTCCTACAGAAGTGCTGAGTACTCTTGGGAAGCCATATCCACTACCTCCGTCTTCCCAATGCAGGCTGGGATCACTGGTGAGAGTCTGTCTTGGGAAGTCCACTGTCCAACTCACTGCCACACTGTTGGAGTTCCCAGATAACTCGGGATCTCCCCGAGCCTCTAGCAGCATGATCACCTGTGTGACCTGGCTGGGGAAGTCACAGGGAAGCAGCCTGGCAGTCAGTGGGGCGAAGAAAACAGCTGGGGGTCTGCTCCTGAGCCACAGTCACCAGCCACCAGTCACCATTTTGATGAGGCATTAGACACATCACAGTCCTTGACTAAACAGGCTGCAGTGAACAGAACAAAAGTCGGGTTCTTTTATATTAAAACACCAAAGAGGAAGGCAAGGGTATCCCACTGTTACTATTCAAGACACCCCTGAGCTTTTCTGATACAACCACCAAGAGTAAAATAATAAAATTAAAAATAATACATTAAAAATATATCACTGGTATTTGTAAAATGTTCGATACAAATTAAGGTAGTAACAAATTCATTGTAGTTTTTGCTCTTATGTATTTCACTCAAAACTAATATTAAGTGAACAGCCATTGTTACAATATATCACTGAAATGCTTTTTATGTTTATAAGATAGCAAACTGGGAAAAGTTAACTTCTCTGATTTTGGAGTTTTTATTTTTATTTTTTATTTTTTTTAATTTTTTTAAATTTTTTTTATTTTGGAGTTTTTAAACTGGAAATAAGTTGTAACTCCTTTAACACTCCCCAGCCAGCAGGTGTTCCTTATGTGTTTATGAGATTCATTCAGGCAACAATAGTCCCCACTTACCCTGGGGGGATTTGTTCTAAGGCCCCCAATGGATGGCTGCAACCACAGATAGTAGTGAAGCTTACATACACTCTGTTTTTTTTCCTATACATACATGATAAAGATTAATTTATAAATTAGGCACAATAAGAGATGAACAACAATAACTAATAATAAAACAGAACAATTATAATGATATACTGTAACAAAAGTGATGTGAATGTGGTCTCTCTGTCTCAAAACAAGTTATTGACTGGCGACACCTTTGTGGCTTAGTCAGTTAAGCATCTGACTCTTCGATTTCGGCTCAGGTCATGATTTCACATTTTGTGAGATCGAGCCCTGTTTCAGGCTCTGCACTAACAGTATGAAGCCTGCTTGGAATTCTCTCTCTCCCACTCTCTCTGCCTCTCCCCTGCCTGTTCTCTCTCTTTCAAAATAAATAAACTTAAAAAATAATTTATTGTACTGTACTCTCCCTTCTTGTGATGATGGGAGACAATAAAATGCCTGAGTGATGAGATGAAGTAAGGTTAATGGCGTAGGCATCATGATGTAGCATTAGGCTATTACTGACCGCCTGAGAACACATTAGGAGGAGGATCATGTGTTTCAGAATCACAGTTGGGCATGGATAATTTAAACGGTGGCTAAGGGAAGACTACACGGTGGCTAAGGGCAGACTACGACACTTCATTCTCTGCTGCTGCTCTGTGCACTGTGCACCTTCTACTGGAACTTATATTTTTAAAAGTGCTCAGGAAAGGAAGAGATGACACCTAGAACAGAGTCTTTTCTCTCATAAGCTTGTGCTGCCAGATCCTCCCTGCTCAGCTTCCCCTGTGAATACTGGCCTGAGCCTCAGAGCGTCTCCTCTTCTCTCTGGAACATAAAGGCACTGCATCCGAACTCTTGGCTTAAAGACTCCTCTTGCCAAGGTACAAGTTTCCACTGACAAATCAGGAACTGTACGTGTGAATTTTCTGAAGAAGAACATCTATTTTCCCTCAGTTCCCACTCTCAAGAGAGCAAAGTAGTGTTTTTCCTATAAAGACAATATTCTCTCTCTTTTATAATTCTCTTGAAGGGATTTGGAATTGGATATTTTTCCAAATTCTAACTTTGTCACTTACTGATTACATGACCTCAACCCATGTTTTACCCATCTGTAAGAATTACATATATATATATATATATATATATATATATATATATATACATATATATATACATATATATGTATGTATATATGAATATATACATACATATATATACATATATATATTCGTATAGTGAAGGATAGGTATCTTTATACCATTAAATACACATATTAGGTATTTAGTAATCTGAATAAGTGAAAGAAAAATAAGTAAATAAATAAATTCATAAACATCCATGTTCCAGTCAAGCTAGACCATTATCTTCATTAAAGCTGTAGAAATAAAACCTTGAGTTACAAATACAGTTGGAGTGATCTTGGATGATCTGGAGAAGACACTCTCTTAGACTGGAAACCTCCTGCTATTCCATTGTTGATACATGTTTCAAAGAATTTCCCACACAGACCCAAGAGGACATGTACATGGATGTCCATTGCAGCATTATATGTGGTGGCAGAGAGACAGAGTAGCCTGTAACAATGTGGTGTATACATATCAGGGGTGTAACTGTTAGGAGCAGTAGATTCAATATATGCATAGCAATATTAATATATCTTAAGGCTATGGTGCTTAAGGGCAAAAGGTAAAACATAAAAAAATTTACATGTAGGCACACAAAACAGCAATATTCATTTTGCAAAAAAACTGCAAACAAAAGAGTCACAAAAGTATTAGAGAGATTGACTATGGGATGGAAAGAAATGACTGATGGGAAAGACGATAAAGAGAAATGGAGAAAGAAGAAAGAGAAGAAAGAGGAAGGGAGAAAGGAAGAGAGGAAGATACATTGCTTGCAACAATGATTATTATGTTTCATGATGAACTTAAAGGTATAAGTAATTGTCCCTTCTGCAATGAGGTCAGAAAAGAAGAAATAACGAAATAGAAAATAAGTCTGTATGAATTAGTTCTCAAACATTTTTCTACCCCCACAGAGTTCCAGTATACTTCTGTCAGAACACTGATTCTCCAGAGTCTACAGAGGAGGAGTGGATGAAGATGAAGGTCGCCCATGTCTGAAGGTACATTTTTTTAAAAATGTTTATTTATTTATTTTGAGAGACAGACAGAGCATGAGTAAGAGCAGGTCAGAGAGAGAGACACAGAATCTGAAGCAGGCTCCAGACTTGGAGCTGTCAGCACAGAGCTCGACATGGGCCTCAAACTCACAAACTGCAAGATCATGATCTAGGCTGAAGTCAGATGCTCAATTGACTGAGCCACCCAGGTGCCCCTGAAGGTACATTTTTAATCTATTTAAACAGAGCCAAGCCTTTCCTTGTGCTGAGTTCAGATGTTTTTTTTTAAAATAAGTTGATTGTTGTTGCCTAAGTTTAAGGCTGTGAAGCATCCAAGTAAGTAGTCATGGAAGCCATTGCCTTTCACTTTTTTACTTCTTTTTATAGTAGGCAAAGTGAAAAGGAGTGACAATAAGGTTTATTATGCAAATTTATAAAAACTATTTACTGTTCCTTTTCACACAAAAGTGCAAAGTGAATGTAAGACATTAGTTTGTATTGATACTTCTTGGGCACTTCAAAGCACCTGACATTGGCAATAAACATTAGTTAAACTGGTAGCTGTTATAATTACACATATTGCTGTATATCATTTCTTCTCCCATGGAACAGATGGCAAGTCTCCAGAAACTTTTGGTCTGTTAATATACTGTAATATTCTTCAGTACAGAGGATGGATTGTTGAGGGTTTATCCCCCTCCCTTTCCTTTGAAATTATTTCCCATGTTTTTCATGGAACTTGGTGATATTCCAAAGTTTTTCTCATCTAACATTGCAAGTTGTCAGAACAGATCTTCTCCCCTAGAATTTTTTTGACACTATACACTTAATATCTGTTCTACATAAATCATTTTCTCTTTGCATTATTTCCTTTGTTTCTTGGGAGTCTTTCTGTTGTTGTTGTTCTTTTCAGATCTATTGAGGTATCTCCAGTTTTATAGGCTTTCTTAAAATAGCCTCGAAATACCATTTCCAGAAAAAGTGAATCAGGGAAATCTTTTTGATAATTTCTATCAAGTTAGTTGCTTGGGGTTTGTGACTCCCTGATTTGAAAAACTCCTAAAAGGAGGGGTGTTAGGACTTTGAGATGGATTCACTTTTTTGACCGAACTGGTTAGTAAATTCAAGTCAACACAACCACTGAATTCTGATAGCAAGTTTGATGATTATGGGATTGTTTTGTTCGTTTTATATATTGAGTAGTGGTCTTAACAAATTTACCAAAATACGAGGGTTTTATTTGTTTTGTTATGATTTCATTTCACTCTTGTCCATAATCGTATAACAACCATATGAAACATGAAAGGAAAACTTAAAATGAAACAATAATAGGAATTCAATAGGTGAAGGAGTTGCTTCTTCATGTAAACAGCTTATAAACTTTCCGTGCTCACAAGATGGTCTCATTGTCTTCTTTGTCTGTTAGCATCACTGACTCAAAAATACCACCCTGCACATGCTCTGAAATCTGTCTATGTATAATGGCCTCCATTTCTGAAGATCACCCCCCATATGGTTTCTGTGGAGTATCAGGTTTACAAATAGTTTATTGTCAAATTAGTTTCCACATAACATCCAGTGCTCATCCCCACAAGTGTCCTCCTCCATGCCCACCCCTCCTCCCTTCCACATCCACCAGTCCTCAGTTTTTGTCAGCATTCAAGAGTCTCTCATGGTTTGCCTCTCTCCCTTTCTCCCACCATTTCTGCCCTTCTTCTCCCCCTTGGTCCTCTGTTAAGTTCCTCATAATCCTCCTATATGTGCACACATATGATATTTGTCTTTCTCTGCCTGACTTATTTCGCTCAGCATAACACCCTCAAGGTCCATCCATGTTGCTACACATGGCCAGATTTCATTGTTTCTCATTGCCATGTAGTATTCCATGGTATAGATAAACCACATCTTCTTGATCCATTCATCTGTTGATGGACACTTAGGCTCTTTCCATGTTTTAGCTATTGTGGAGAGTGCTGCTATGAACATTGGGGTCCATGTGCTCCTATGCCTCAGCATTTCTGTATCCCTTGGGTAAATTCCTAGCAGTGCTATTGCTGGGTCCTAGGGGAGTTCTGTTGTTAGTTTCCTTAGGAACCTCCACACCGTTTTCCAGAGGGGCTGTGCCAGTTTACATTCCCACTAACAGTGTAGGAGGGTGCCCGTTTTGTGGAGTATCAGGTTTGATAATGTGAATGGAAGCATACTTGTCTGAAAATATGGAGAGTAAGGGCTGCTTATGGCATATTACAATACTTGGTCAATTTATTATTATTTTATTCTGTGGGTTTTTTGGTTGGTAGTTAATCTTCACCTGCAGTGCAGGATGCTCTGAGAATCTCTGGTTGTTGGCTTTGGGAGAGTGATTGACAGCCCACTATCCAGTGTGGTGTGGGGACCAGCAAAACTGGCATCTGTGGTCTTGTCCTGCATGCGGAATCTCAGGCCCTAGTCGCCTTGTGCATAGGATCTCCCGGTACTTCGTGCCTGCAGGAGAGCAGTCTCCGTGGCGATCTTCTCACTGGCTTCTTCTTGTGCTCCTGTTTCTAACATGACTTTAGTTTCCGGGATGAATTTTCTTTGCTTATTTGTTTAAAATGATTACAATACCACCAGCAATATTTCTTTATTTCTGTAGGCTTTTTCACTGTAAGTGGTAACATAAAACCAAAACTATTTACAATCCTTGAATCGACTTTCTTCATCACGTTAATTAGATCAGTGTGGTCCCATATAAATGCACTGTACCCAAAGATCTGTCTTTAGAAACTGACCGTCTCTAGGATGAAACCTCAGTATTGCCTCAGAGCTCATCCCAGACGTGTCTGTTAATAGATGTTAAGGTTATAAAAGCCAAAGAGTCAAGGAAAGAATGTCTTCAGGAAAGAGGAGCACTTAAGAATATTTTATCAATTCCCCTTTTGGTCCATGGAAACTTGGTAGATATTTTAAAGGCAGACAGATCTGTCTCTTGGAATCTTTGCACAATAACTCTCTTTTGTTCCTTCCTAGAGTCTAGTTCATTAGTTCACAAACAAATGTGCTGCAGAATTGCTGTATAGCAATAGTATGCAACAAAATGCACCCTGCCCTTGATGGCCTAATGAGGGGATTTAAGGGTAGTTTTGGCTGCTTGAAATTTTTATCTTATATGGTCATTTAAAACTTAATCTCTCTATATAATTGGGCTTTTTTTTTTCTAACATAAATAACTGAAGTTCCTGAGTGTTTGTATCATGTAATTAAATAAATTTGGATTACGAGGTTATTTTGACATCAGTTTTGCCAATTTTTAAAACTGCATGTGTTACATATGTAACATAACTGATAATTCAGGAAAAATACTCCAATATTAATACTTGATTATTTGGGTGGGATATAAAAAGAACATAATATAACAAATTAAAAATGGAACAACTGAGTCTGATATTCACCAGATAAAGTGCTATTCTTTATATAATGTTGCTGTCACTATAGAATGACAATTATGATTTAATTGCTGCCTATTCTATTTTAGCATTATATTAACTTTGTGTGTGCCTGATTATTCTTTCAAGAATATGCATTGAAGAATATATGCAGAATGCCACGTATATTATTTGCATTTATTAAAGACCCACTGCCTCGTGGGGGAGATATGGGAATGAATATGAGTTTAGCTTTGTGCTATCCCTGGACTATACTATGTGAGGAGTAGAGAGCTGAACATCAAAGAGTGTGTGATTGACTCAGAATAGTAGAGACCTGCCAAGTCGATGCTCATGAGTTTGTAGAAATGCTAGCTATTTTGCAATATGAACCTTTCTGTTAATTTCGGTTTAAGCATTGTATAAATACATTGATGTGAGATTGCTGACAGAGTGGAAATGTTTTGTTTTCTGAAAATACCACAGACTGTTTCTGAAACATTCAGACCTTGGCATCTACCAAGTGTATTTTCCAAGCACCTTTCCCCTATTTAAATATGAATACGTATAGTCCACATGTTTCTGATTCATTTGCAACTAATTTATCAAAATTGGCAAAATCTATTTGCTAACCACAAGATCTAAGGAGCCAGTTTTTGTTTTTTTTTTTTTTAAGAAAGAAAGAAAGAAAGCCTTTTTTAAGTCTTCCTTTTGGATCACTCAATTAATCCAAAGGGGATTCAGACTGTTATTATGAGACTTTATTAAAAACTGACAAGGCATTCAGATTTCCTTTCATTTGAATTTTTCTCTTGATCTCCTTTGCCATTCTGAGAGGCTCCCTCTCCTTTGCTTGCTTTGCTCCCAAGAGAGGTGGGACACGTTCCTCAATAATATTAGAAATGAGAAATTCCAAAAATATGTATTATGAATATTAATGGTTCCATTCCCATGGTTCTTATTTTCAAAAAGAAAAATAGTTATTAGAAGTCAATGATATAATAAATTTAAATTCACATTTACTTTGAGTTTCTTTCATATTTAACTGATGGTGTGTTTCAGTGCAGATGTTCTCTGCTTAAACTTTCCCTAAAACCCCAAACAGAGGTTGAGTGTGCATATTAGCAATTAATTAAGTAGTTGAATTTTTCCACATCAATATATTAATTAGTCACTTAACAAATATTTCTCATATTATTCGGTCTCTCAAATGTGCTAAGTCGTAGGATTTGCCTGGGCACTTACTTCACTTACAGAATCCCAGGTCCCAGCTCTGGAAGCACAGGAATTGTATGTTTAACCAGTGCCTCACATGAGGGTCAGAAACCATGGAGACACCAAGGGGCACATAATGGAAGAAGAATACGCATAGGAAATTACAACTCATAGTCAGTCAGCAAGGGGAAGAGGAAGAAGTGGAGTCACAGAAACAAAAGAGAATTCCTAGGATGAGGGAAAGGCTATTAAGGAAGTGCTGAATGAATAATGTGCCCCTACTCCCTCCTAAGGCTGGCCACTTTGGCTAAATTTTATCATCTGATCATGTCAAATGCTGGCAGCCTGGTGGTGGAAAGATGTAGGGGCATGTTGACTCAGCCTGCTTTCAGACCAGGCTTCTACTTATTGTGAAATGATCAGCAAACCATTTACCCTCTCAGAACCATCGTGTCGTCATCTACAAAAGCAGGATACTTTTTCTAGCCACGTCTCCTTCGTAGGGCTGTTGTGAGTTTTGGGTGAAACCATGTGTGATTATTAAAATGCTGTATCTGCAAAGTAGAAATTTTTTAAACTATCCCGCTAAGCTGTGAACCTTAACTGAGAAGAGTTTATTATCACCATAATCACACTTATGAATGATTAATTCTCATCAGCCTCCTTCTGAAGGGGAGACATATGCTTGAGTTATCACAGGAAGTGTCCATGACAGGAAATACAAAGGTGGGCATCAGAAGGACACCAAGAAGAAGATGACAGCAAAGGACAAGACATGTGGAGGAGGACACTTGTGCTGGGCCAGATTTACTGGTAATAGAACGAGCCATGAATTCACAACATCCCAAAGTGCCTGCAATTTGGTGAAAGAAGATGTGGTCCTTTGAACTAAATTAAAGAAATTACATTTAAAAGACATACAATAGAATAGGCCCTTTAAAAAAGAAATAATAGCTTAATGGTTGGCACAATTACAAGCAGGTTTTCTAGTATTAAATATACATTCTGGAAATAGGACGTTTCTTAAAAAAAAAAAAAAATTCCTCTCTAGCCAAATAATGAAGAAGCAAGTGACACAGCTTTCAGCCCTTTGGATGACAAAATTCCTGAACCCAGGGAGGAAAAATATTTCTTACTGTGGGACCTCTAAAATTACTGGTAACATGACTATGAAAAATGTGTCAAATAAACAAAAGCACCAACATCAGAGACCCCAAGTCGCCAATTTCCCTATGAAAATATCAAATGTTTTATACTTAGTTGGCCAAATGTATGCTCAAATTATGTAAAAAGAGCATGTTTTAATATTTTTCATTTCTCTTGTCCTGCATTTATTATTAATAGATTAGAAAGAAAATGAAGGGGATAGGTAGGACAAAATACAAACAAGATATCTTGGTGGTCAAACCGGTTCTAATTAAGGCAGCTGCTACTAGGGAATTTCCCAGAAAGGGATTTAGGTCTTCCAGCCCTGGCTCTGAGGAACAGAAGGAATTACTGATGTAGAAATAAGGGAAATACAGAAAAGAAGAATAGGGAGATACTTTGCCAAGTGAAGGATTCTAAAGAGAGCCAAGCTTTCTTCAATTAATTTATTCATTCATAAAACAAATCCACACAATTATTAATTGTTCCAGTGCTAAGGAAAACGCAGGAAGGCATTGGAAGGGGCCCTTGCTCTTAAGAAGTTCACAGTCTAGTTGGGAAGACTTGCATCAAACAAGTAATTAAACAAAGTACCACATGGCTATTTGGATAGACAGTGGGGTGTTGGAAAGAGATAAAGGGAAACTCAGTTGACTACTGAGTCATGCTACATTAGTGTGATGCTACATTGGTATCTTCAGGCTCTCCTTTCCCTCAGATTGCTCTTTGCCTCAAACAGTGTGATTCCGTTCCAGCCTTCTTTTGATTTTAACAAAAAATTGGAAGGTTTGGGTTGCATGCCAGAAGCTGAAGAAAGTCCTTGTCACAGCATAGAATCAAGGGCTAATTTTGGTGACAGTTAATCTGTTAAGGTAATGACACCCATAAACTATATTGTGCTTCATTGTAATTAACCTTAAATGGTGCAGGCAAGACATTTTAATTTCTATTATGTCCACAGAACTGAACTACCTTATTTGCTGTTGGATTTTTTTTTTTTTTTTTTTTTGCTTTTGCTTTACCTTTTAGTTTAATCTGGTCTATTACTGGCATCATAGTTTATCCTAGGAAGCCATCAGTGTTTCTCTTATTTGCTACTGTCTGAAATTCCTTCAGCAATGGTAAGAAAAAGGAGTGGTGTCTTGTATCCCTCCATGGGAGCTGGAACAATGTAGCTAAAGAATAAGATCTCTGTTTGCATGGACCCTTTCCAAGCACCATTTTGTATTTCTAATTTTGTGCTCTTTTTTCTTAAAGAGGGCCCCCAAATTCTGGATGTACCTTCAAATAAGCTTCAAGCTAAAAAAATGCATACCCTGGAGAATAAAAAAAAAAAAATGTTAACTAAAATATATTCTTATTATACCAGTGGTACCTCACAGTGAAAGACATATTTGCAGGATTGTCCAGGGAGGGAGGAAAAAGTACAAAAACAAATATAACTGGCTTTTTCTAGGCTTATTTGGGGTGGATACTGTTCAAACATTCAATCATAGTTCAACAAAAATTAGGGTGCCTGGGTGGCTCAGTTGGTTGAGCATCCAGCTCTTGATTTCACCTCAGGTCAAGATCCCAGGGTTTTGGGATCAAGCCCTATGAGGAGCTCTGTGCTAAGTGTGGGGCCTACTTAAGGTTCTCTCTCTCTCCTTCTACTCCTCTTCCCTCTCATGTGTGCTTTCTCTCTCTCTTCCTCACATTTTTTAAAAATGTAATAATAACAATTCAATAAATGTTTATTGTGTGCTTCCTCTGTGCCAGACAGGATTCTAAAAAAAAAGTAGGATTTATCTGGAAACAAACAACCAATAATGCCCAACTTGTGGATCTTCCATTCTAATGAAGAAAGATGGACAAAAGCATCATAAGTAAATATCTGTTACATTAGAAAGTGATAAATATAATAGGGAGGAAAGGTAGAGCAGGATACGGATAATTGAGTGTAGGGTGAGAATAAAAGGTACACACTGCTAGAAAGACTGGTTTTTCTATAGCTCTGGTAAAAAGACAATTTTCCTTTTTTAATTTTTTTAAATGTTTGTCTTAGAGAGAGAGAGAGCGCCTAGGAGGGGCAGAGAGAGAGGCAGACACAGGATCCAAAGCAAGCTCCAGGCTCCAAGCTGTCAGCACAGAGCCCAATCCAGGGCTTGAACCCATAGAACTGTGAGATCGTGACCTGAGCTGAAGTCAACGCTTAACAACTGAGCCACCCAGGCGCCCCCTAAAAAGACAATTTTCAATGAATCAAACAACTCACCTCATGTGAATACATTGTTATAATACAAGCCAACCGTAGTGTCAATCCCTTGCTTTTTAAAAGGCAGCCAATCAGGAAGGAATGTGTTTAAAAATAAAAACAAACTTACCTCTGAGTGCCCCCCCCCACCAATCATCACCAGTCTCGTGGAGCAACTTACTTTTCCTGATGAAATCTGTGCCTCTGAAATCCTGCCAATCCCTGAACTTCGTGCTCCTCAAAACTTTGTACAAGATTAATGTGACAGTCAGCTCTCTGCTCTGTTTGGAAAGAGTATGTGAATTGCACAGCCCTCTCTTACCACAATAAGCAAAACCACTGAGCTTTGTCTTTTTATTTCTCAGATGCTAAAGAATTGAGTGGTAGACAATTGGATAAAGTAGATTCCTTTGAGAAGATGACGTTTGAGCAAAGAAATGAGGAAAACTGGAGACAGTTAGCCAGGCAAATATCTGGAGAGAGAAAGTCCTAAGAAGAGAGAACAGTTAATGAGAAGGCCCTTATGTGGGAACATGTCCGACATGCTCAGGAACAATAGACTGTGGAGTTGGACAAGAGTGAGCAAGAGGCAGAGTAGAGGAATGAGAGGAGGGAAGCCAAGGAGAACACAGCACACAAGGCCCAGAGGCCACCGAAAAGACTGGATTTCTAGTTCAGACAAGATGCCATATACTGGCCTCTCCCTGCCCCTTGTCACTAGGTACAACTATGAACCTCAGAAGTGATGCAAAAGACAAAATCAGAGAAGGCCGAAGGGTCAGAAGAGGAAGGCAAACTGGGGTTGGGATCTCGGGACTGGAGGAGCAACAGAACAGCGTCTTACAACTCTCCCCGCAAAAGCAGAAAGTGGCCCAGGTCTTGTATTTTCTGACTCCTAATCTAGCATCCAGATGGACTCTTCTCTCCTCTGGATCGGTCAGAGGCCTCTCCAGCAAAGTCAGATGGTGTGATCTAAACAACAAGAGGGATGTGTCAGAAGTCTCGCAGAGTTTAAGTGGCCAAGGCAGGCATTCTCCTTCCTCTCCAGACCGGAGACTCTTCATCCTCACCCACAGAAACCTGGTAGGAGGTAGTCCCCACTTTGGAAGTTTCTTTGCCTCTAAAGTTCCCTTCACCTTCCTGGAGATACCACTTGCCTGGGAGTGTCATCCAGGAGGGATCATGCCACAAAAAGTGCCTCTGGCCAAAGGCTTTCTGTTCTTCCTGGTAGGACTTGAGACACCAGCAGGAGAGACCCCACCACAACAAGCACCTGTCCCAGGAAGTTCTCTTTCTCCCTACCTGCCAGAGTTTTCTTCCTTACCTAGAAGCCCCAGGCAGACCAGCCAAGGTAGTAGCTCTCTTGGCCTCTCAAGCAGCATTGGCAGGGGCCAGTAGGAGTGCAGGTGTCACAAGATAAACAAAGCAGACCAAAATAGCGCTGTAATTGCCACTAAAACCATAGCCCATGAAAGTAGATGGGGACCTGGATACTAAACCAAAACAGGGTGACTGCCTGCAAAAATAAAAACATGTAAATAGAACCTGGAGTCTCCAGCGTAAGAGCCAAAATGTTGAGGACGTGGTCAAAAATTACCAAGAACCATGAAAATCACAACTTGAATGTAAAAGGACAGTTAACTGACACCAATACCAAGATGAATCAGATGTCATAATTATCGGACAATGTGTTTTAAAAGCAACTGACATCAAAATGATTCGACAATTACAAATTATCTTAAAACAAATGAAAAAATAGAAAATTTCAGCAAAGAAAAGTCATAAAACAAGCAAAATGGAAATAACTGAAAAATACCACAGCAAACGGGGAGCAAATGTTACAATAATAGAAACAAAATAACAGTTATCTGAATAATTGATCTGAACGTATCTGAAATATAAGTGTTCTAAATTAAAAAAGAATCTAGCAGGAAGACATAACCATCGTAAATGTGTATGGACCAAACATGAAGCAAAAGCTGGCCAAATCCATGACTGTAGCTGGAATGGCAACAGCGCTTCTCAGCAAATGATCAACTAGACAGAAACTCAGCAAGAAGACGGAGAATTTGAACAACACAACCAGCCAACAGGATTTACACGGTGCTCTGTATATGATTACTCCACCCAGTAATAGCAATGCAAACGATTTTTTCACATACCTATGGATATTTACCAAGGTGAACCATATCCTATGACATAACATAAAGCTCAACAAATCTTAAAAAAAAAATGATTTTTAGCCTTTTCTATGAATGAAATGGGTCTCCTTACAGGTTGTTAAACTAGAGGGACGTGTAAGACAGTGCTGGCTACTATTTCCTCTTGAGATCAAGGGCAAAGGCTGTGAGACCAGTTGGGAGACTGTTGCAAGAGATGCTGGTGGGTTTGGATCAGGGTGTTGTTAGCTTTGGATCCGGCAGTAAGTGTAATCCAATTCTGGGCACACTCAGGAAAGTACAAAAATGTTTTAATAGTGCTATTGTTTAAACTAATATGCATGGCAAATAATACCAGAATGCTTATCTCAGAAGAGCAGCATTATTATGTCTTATGTGATACAACTTGCCTTACGTTTCCTAAATAATAATTAACAAACTTTGCACCTCGAGATGTTTGTAAGGAGAAATTGCTTCACATTTAATTTCTGTGATTTAAATTATTTTGTCTTGGCGAAAAGAGACAAGGAGAATTTGGGGAAAGAAGAGGAAACAAATAAATTAAATTGGGTAACAATTCTTGCCTGCCTTTTCACTAAACACTCCTGGGATGAGGAAGGAATCTGTTTTGCCCTAGATCAGTTCCTGAGTGCCTCTCAGCATCAGGCTAATGTTTAACAATATGGACTTTTGATGTGACACAATCCCTATATGCAAACCTGCTACACTACTCGATGTTCAGTCTGAGAAACAGCAATCTGTTCCAATACTGGAAGAAAAATTGACCCTGCTAGACATATTGAGAGGTGGGCATGGATCTCCGAGAAGGTATCTTTCTAAAGATTTGCAAGAAAAATTTTATTATATTTAAATGTAACTTTGCTTACTGATTTTCACACCTAATCACCAAGTAATATACAATTTCATTTATATTGAGACATAGTACTAATACTATATTCCAGGCAGTATTAAGTAAATTAGTTTAGTTAATCCCCATAATAACTTTATAAACATATATATACATATACATATATATATATATATATACACACGCATACACATTTATACATGCATACATATATATCCTATGTAGTTTTCATTTTACTCATAAGGAACTGAGGAACAGAGAGGTTAGGAACTTGCCAGCATTACACATTTGTTACTCAGCAGAACTTGAGTTTCAAACCCAGGTGATCCGGCCCTGAAGTTTGAACTTCCTCATGACTAGGATATGCTACTACACTCTGCATACTTTTATGACTAAGTATCAGCTTTTGCAAACCCAAAAATGCACGCTTTCTTCCAAGCAAAGGAAAGTTGTCATAATCTTCTATAAGTCAATACGAACTCAGTGAATTCACCATATTGCTGGAAAATTGAGAGTCAAAACAAATGTTAAATGTACAGACCTCTGATGCTGAAAAAAATATATAGCAGTCTTGAGGACCATAGACACACTTTCTGTGGCCTCCACAGGTATACAAAGGTAGCACTTCCTGAGAATTAATGATCTGCTGAGTCACCATCCTCCATGGGCCTCCCCCACCTACCCCATCCATCTTGCACCTCCAGAATGTGAGCATCTGAATGGGTACAGTTCTTCTTTCTTACTCAGGATAAGATCCTAGGTGCCAGGTACAGCGCTTGGCACATAAGAGATTCTAAAAAAAATTGTTGAATAAAGTTAACTAAATAAATGAAAAAAAAAACCCAATAAAGTTGTGATTTAGATGGCAATTGACTTTTTGTTCTTTATATATGAGTCAGATATGTGACAACATATTATTTAGTAACCTTGAAGCTGCAGAGCCCCAGGTAATTTTGCTCTCCTGAAAACACCCATTGTGGGCCTTATGTAAAATCTAGTCAAAGTTAGGTGACCTATGGCAATTTGGGGAAGCAGTAGAAGTGCTATTAAAACTAGTAGAAAGTGGTCACTCGCTTTTATATATATGGTAAATTTGCTATCTTTATTGTCGCCTTCATACCAAGAGAAAGTCTGCATTTTTAAACTGAAGATTGGAGGTAATGATATGGTAACAGAGAGGCCTAATATTTTGCGGACTTCTAATGATTAGCAATAAAGACAGTTAAAGTTCAAGGGTGTTCCCTCTGAGGCAGAGTGTTCCCCTCAGGGCAATCTTTGCTTTTTTGTGAAACCAAACTAGCTAATTGGTATCCTCCTCTGAAAATGCCCACACTAGGTCCCTGGAGCCCAATAAGTATCTAGGGCCCCAAGCCATCTAGCAATAATGGGGACAAGAAAAGAATAAATTATCATTAAAGAATCATTGTCCTCCAAAGCCAGCAGTTTTGGCAATTGAAAACATCAAAATGTGCTAGGTCATTTAATAATTCACTTCCTGAAGTGCAATCAAATTCTAATTGAAATGTATGTTCTAATTAGCCCTATGCGGGAAACTTAAAATAGAACCACACTTCTAAAGGTATCTCTTTGAGAACTGATAGCTTTAGTTTTATTGAACAGCTTTTCCTTCATCTTCATAACTTTGTAGTTCATATAGATTTTATAAAGATAACTATCCTTGTAAATTTGGTATAGGTTTTTTTTTTTTTTTTTTCCTCCCCTTAGGCTTTGTTCACTCTTAGAATTCAGACGCCTGACTCTGGAACAGAAAGTGAACATGCGTGCTTTGCAGATGATTTTTACTTATACATATGGCTGTTACGTTGTACATTTTAAATATTATATTTAATGCAATGAATTCAAGTGCTTTCCATATGGGATTTTTTTGTCTTCAACTTCTTGTGGGTTAGTTCCTCCTCTAGTATTCTATAACCTTGAGAGGTATACTAATGGGCCAAAGAATGATCACCTATCTGTTTCAAGTTGAACATAGGACTCTTGGCTCTAAGTAACACAAGCCAGCTTAAACTATTAGGGCAAATATTGGCTCATTATATGGAAAGTCCAGAGTCAGAGCTCCAAGTTTGATCAACACCCCAATAATGTCACCAAAGCCCTAGGTTTTTTCCTTCTCTTCTCTCTGCGGAATTCAATGTCAGCCTCATCCAAAGCTGGTTCCTCGTGTAGTACCAAGCAGGTTGGCAATGTTAAGCAGACTTTATTCTCCCTCCTCTCGTCCAGGAGAGGAAAAGAGAGAAAGCTTGCCTATAGGCAGAGTCTTTGCTGTCAGCTTGGATGGGCCATCTTCGGCCCCAGACCATTTATAGTTGTCAAGTGCATGTGGTGGCCACTAACCACATATGGCTACTAAACCCTTGAAATGTGGCTGGTCCTAGATGATATGTGCTTTAAGTCAAAAAGATATACTGGATTTTAAAAACTTAATGTGAAAGAACATATGTATATAATTAATAATTTCCATATCCATTATAAATTGACAATATAACATTTTAGATATGTTGGATAAATATAATATATAATTAAATATATATTTAATTTTACCTGTTTCTTTTTTACTTTCTTAAAAAATATGACTGCCAAAAATTAAAAATTACATGTATGGCTCTTTGTATTTCTGTTGAACAGTGCTAGCTAACTAAATAGGATTTCCTCTGGAGTGGGGAGTCAGGTACATACTTCAACAAAATTCAAGGTTTTCTTAGAAAGTGGGAGAATTGGTGTTGGGTAGACAACAATATCTAGAGAACTGTTTCTTTCATTACTCTCTTGTTATTTTTATTCTAATTTCTAATGGCCAGCTAGAGGATGTAGAAGAGTCAGTATCTACACATGGGTTTCATTTAGGACAGGACAGTTTTCTCTAAACATTCCAAACCTATAGCCATGTGTTGTCCAGGAACTTTGAGATAGCAGAGATTTTAACTTTTTTTCTAATGTTTATTTTATTTTTGAGAGAGAGAGGTGTGGGGAGGGATAGAGAGAGAGGGAGACACAGAATCTGAAGCAGGTCCCAGGCTCCGAGCTGTCAGCACAGAGCAAGACACAGGGCTTGAATCCATGAACGGCGAGATCATGACCTGAGCTGAAGTTGGACGCTTAACTGGCTGAGCCATCCAGGCGTGCCAATATAGCAGATATTGTAAATGCTGTTCCTGATTTCCCTGCCAATGCACTTACAGCTGGGGGGAAAGCTGGATTGATCTCCCAGGCCTTAGTTCTTTCTCTTCCATTACTTAGTCTCACACAATTTTGTTTCACATCCAATACTTTAGTCTATTAGTAAAGCTTTATCTATCTAAAAGCAGCACCAGATGCCTAAGGTCAGTTAATATGCTATGGGAGACAGGAGAATCTTCAGGGGATGTTGCTTATAGCTTCTCTACTCATTACTGCTTCTCTTTTTTCCCCTTTTGTTTTCTGTCTTAAACACATAAGCATAAGGGTTCTTTTTTATGCCTACCATATTGTGAGGTTATCCTTGTCTCTCTGACAGCTAATCTTGCAACTGTTCTAAGAAAAAAGATTCAAAAGGATTTGTAGAGTGATGAGGAGGACTGTGGAAATCGGTAAAGGAAAATTAGTGTGAACCGTCAACAAATTATATGTTATGGTCAAGATGCCCACTTGTAAACTGAAGGGTCTTCCTGTAAGACAAGTTTTCCTCTCTCTTTTTGTTCACGGTGTGTATGCAGGGCAACACTGCGTTCTGTTTTAGAATTAGTTATACCCAGAGCTGGTATGCTGCTGGGGCCGAACAGCACAGGCTGGACCAGGAGTTAACAGTGCTGCTGTTCTTCTGTAGTAATCACTATGGAGCCACTGCCTCAAGCTCCCAAATGTCCTTCCATCCTCTGCTACACTTTCAAACAACCCCATCTGGTGTGTTTTGAACCTGCCTTACACAACTGATAAGTTTTCCTCAAAGAGACAAAGAGACAGTAGAAAGCAAAATGTTTGGTATGAAAACAAAGAAGGCCACTAACTCAATACTTTCTTTCTAATGGTGAATAATGAAAACCAAAACTATTACTATGTTTTTATTCGTATGTGTCATTTAAAGACCTCAAGGGTGAAAATCTACTAAAAAGTCACAAGAAAGCTTTGTGTGACAGTCAAGGTGTTGCCATGGATAACTGCTGGTGACACATAGAGCTATAATATGAGTGAATTATTTTCTTGCTGCCAATCTGCCATAGGCAGACACCCCATCTTGTCAGACCCTGACAATCAGTGGGGACTAATTCATGCAGATGAAATCCCAGGAGTCTCTAACACAAGATAGCAATTGTTAATTTTCAATAAGAAGGAATAGAGACGAGGGCAGACAAGCACTTGTATCTCCCTCCTGGGCAAATTACATGAACATGGGAAGTCAAATATTAATCAGAAAGTTGCTCGGTAGTCATAGAATCAAGAGCAAAGGGGTTAATTGTATGATTTAGCATACATATGTTAAATACGTACTTTCCAAAATACCATTTGAATGTATGATTCCAATGTTTAGAGACATCAGGTTGTGATAAGTAGGCAGTTCCTTCTCTAGAAGTAAATAGTGCCTGAGACTGAAAAGCCACACTTCCTGACAGACAGTTCTAAATGGGCATGGCCAGTATTGGCCCTGGTGACTGCCATGTTTATGTTCCATTATCAACAGGCTAATAAACCCATTGTTTCTTTAGATACGTGAATACCCTCAATCAGATGAGTCTCGTCTTGCTTACCCATGGAATACTATGTTTCTTGAGGTGATTTTATACATCTCTTGACTGAGCAACTATGTATTTAATAGTTTAGCTCTCAGAGGACAATTCTGTTTTCCTTAATTCTTCATTTCTGGGGAGTTTCCTCAATTTTACTATTGCCACATACAGTTCACTTTTATTCTTTTGACAATGGTTGGGCTCTTTTTATATATTAGAATTAGAGGCTAACATTTTAGTTAAGAATTCTATTATGTTTTTCAAAAAACGTAATTTACTTCCAGGATTAAAAGAGACCTCATTAATGAAGAGCCTATGAGGCCTTTATACTCAAATCATGACATCACAATGGTTGGGTCACTTTTCACCTACTAAAAACTCCCTCAAAGAGCAGGCAGGCAATGGAATCAGAAGGAAAAGAATCAAGATCTCCAAGTGTGAATGCCAATCTAAACCTGCAAAAGGATGGCAAGTGCCCTGATGGTATTTTTGGTTCACAGTTACTTTGAAATGAAGCAGCTCTTTGTGAGAGCCCAACATAGAACCAGGCATTTTTTTTTTTTTGTTATGCTTGATATAGATATCAAAAGAAATAAATCCAAATTACAGCATTTGGTTGACCTTTACTGGGATGGGGGTAGAGGTAAGGGTGATTGAATGGAGATTATCCAAGTGAGTGTCACACAGTAACAGAAGGAGCAAATTTTTACTGGAGAGGCGAGAAGCTGCAGGTGGGAAAGGTCTGAATCTGCTTCCAATAGGAACAGACAGGATGTGTCTTCTCTGATCTCTTGCTACCCTCCTCTTTATGTTGGGCCTTCTGGGTGAGTGTGCTCAGAATCTGATTTAAATCCAATTAAATCTGAGACTAGAGTAAACACACATGTATATCATCTAGAAGACAGTACTAAAGGATTCTGCATTTAGGCCAGAGCAGCTGTATCTTTTCTATTTAGGACTTGTTCTTCTTCTTAGTATCTTTGGGGGGAAATTTTGGCCGTAAATATTGGAGGTTTTAATTTCATATGAAAGCTGAGTGTCCCTCTTTTCAGTCCTTCACTCTTTTTTGGTCTAGGCCAGACTTACTGTCTTAAAATACAATCTGATCAGGTCTGTCTCCTTCCAGGGAGTCCCTATCACCCCCAGAAGGTCCAAGGGGACCTCCGATTTCCTGTATGATCTGGTCCCTCCTGGCCTGCCTAGCTTTATACCCTTCAACTTCTCTTCTCACATTGAATATTCTCTCAAATCCTTACTCTTGCAGTTTCCCTACCTCAGAGCCGTTGCCCCTGCATGCTTTTGGGCCTTGTTTATTTTGCCAAGGATTGGAAATTACACAGATTCTGGAGGAAAACTGCCCAACCCACATTTTGCCTCTTGCAACTCTGTTAGTGATATGACCTTAGGCAAGTTACTCCACCTTTTGGCGCCCAGTCTTCTGTGCTCTAGAGCAGATTGATAATATCTATCTCACATGATTATTGTACAGATTAAATAAATTATCATGTATAAAATACCGAGTACAGTGACTGGCACATGGGAAAGTGCTCGATGCAGACATCTACTTACCCTACACAACGAAGCCTAAACATCATTTCCTGTGTAAAGTCTTGTCTGAAAAGCCTCCCCTCCCCTGTGCAGGAGAGTTGGTTTATTTAATTTCCACATTGGGCTTTATATATTTCCTGCCATTGCATTTATCCCCACCTCAACCCTCATTCCACACTGTCCCACACCACAGTGTGCATTCTCATTATGTGTGTTTGTGTGTGACTCATCCTCAACTAGCCTGTAAATGTAAGCTCCTCATTGTCTTCTACTCCCCAGTGGGTAGCACAATAACCAGTATGTGGTAGATGTTTTGTGAATGTTCACTGAAATCATAAAGAACCATATTTCTGAGATACAGCAACCTATAAACATTCTTTCATTATCATTGAGCACTTTCTAGGAAGGAGATGATTAAGGGCTACTCTGTTAAGAGCACGACTTTACAGTACTTGCATATCCCTTGTCAAAGTAAATTATAAAAGGTCATTGGGTATTACAAGACTTTAGTTAGAATACTGCAACATTTTCATATTATGGAGATAGATGAAGTGAATTGATCAATCGAGGACTCAACTTGGAGTATTACCATCCTGAGAACTAGCTAGGTGATCTTGGGCAAGCCACTTAGCCTCAATATCATCTAATTAGTACACTGGAGCAATGATGAACTATCCCTACTGCCTACCTCAGGGGAGTGTTAGAAAATGAGGGAGTATAATATTTGTGGACACTGTAAATTGATGAATATAGGGAAATTCTCAACAAGCTGTAATTTTGCTCCATTTTCCCTCCCATCCCACCCCAGGGGATGTTTGGCAGTATGTGGAGACATTTCTGGCTGTTACAGCTGAGGGGATATTACTGGTAGAGGCCATGGATGCTGGTAAAAAATCTAAAGTGCACAGGACAGTCCCCCAACAAAGAATTATCAGGCCCAAAATGTCACTTGAGCCAAAGTTGAGAAATCCCAATAAGATGTACCATGACATTTCTTAACATTCAGTTCTGTTAATATTTATTCATGCAGTCTTATTGAACAAAACAAGGAATGGCAATAACACTAAACACTTATATTTTACAAAATATAACTTGGAAACTCGTGGATTTATTGAATTGTAGCTTTTCCACCTGCCATTCTCTGTCACCTTAGTAAACTAGCTGCTATTATTGAACCAGGTGCTTTACCTGTATTAATCCATTTAATCCTGACAACAACTCCATGGGTTAAGTACTTTATTAACCCTACTTTACAGATGAGGAACCCAGCAAAGTAATAAAGCTGGGTTTGAACTCCGTCTTACTCAAGACATTGTGCAAAGAGCTGGGTAAGACTAAATCTCTTCATGCTTAGTCCTCCCCTAGGAGTCAGCTGACTTCCGGCTTTAAATATTGTTTTTAAGCTTGTTTGATTTTCCTTTCGTTGCCACCTTTGGCAGAGAAATGACTGGTTCATTGGTTCTTCTTAACAGAGGACCTACTGAGTCTGAGGTATTGGACTGATTGGAGAGGAAAACAGCAACAGCTCAGAGAAGGGCATAAGAAAATAAACCTCTAAAGAATTTGGGATCTGAGCCTGGTAATCTATGTAAAAGAACTTTGCAAATTGCAAGGCAGTGGCTTTAAAACTATAATATATTCAAAATTACCAGGGGAGCTTGTTAAAAATGCTGATTTCCCAGCATTACCCTAGGAGCTTCTGATTCAGCAAGTCTGGGAAGATCCCAGGGAGCTGCCTTTATAACAAGCTCCCAGGTGAGCCTAATGCAGGTGGTCCAAGCATACACCTTGAGAAACACTCTTGTACACCAGGGGTGCGGGGACAAGAGCTATATAATCCCAGAAGAAGATTTGGGTTTGCCTGCACATTAATTCAAACCACCTGGGCAGGCGCTTAGTTGTGCTATTCTTGTTCCGTTTACTTGCTAGTCTTAGGTCCAGGAGCTTGAGTGAGAGGGCACGGATGGGGAGGATGGAAAGGAGCAGGGCAATTATGTGCATTTCCAGGGAAGTGACGGTTTCTCTGTGCATGGTGAAGGAGCTGTCACCAGAGTCCCTTCTTCCTGCAATGTCCCTCTAATTGGCTGTTGTAGCTATCAGTCTGCCCCAAGGGAGTTTAGTAAAAACAAGGAGAATGAAGAAAAGGCGGAACTTGGAGCATGAACAAAAGGGGAGAGAGTGGGACTCATTTCCACCCTCAAGGAGAGAAGCCCTGATTGGCCCCATTCCCCAGGGTGGGACCTCACACCATCTCTACAACCTTTCCCCTCCTTTATCTTCTCTTTGACAGGGTCCAATAAACACAGGTTGTTGGGACAAACAGAGCTTTATCATTGCGGGAAATTCTGATGGCCCAGAATTCTGCCATAAAGTGATGTGCTATTGCAGAAAGCTGATGCCCTTAACCTTCTTGCCGAAATTTATTGCCTTGGTGGTGAACACCAGGCAGGGGCTCTTTTACTCGGAGCATCTTTCCAAGAGATCAATTGAATTATTTTGATTTTAATATTTGAGCATTATATGACATGCATTCACAGTATAGGCAACTTACCTTTCACTGAACTAAGTAATTTAAAGTCATTTGAGCAATATAGTGTAGTGGTGATTAAGACTGTCTGGCTTCAGTCCTAGCCCTGCAAATCACTAGCTCTGTGACCTTGATGGTTATTTTACATCTGTAAGCCACAGGTACTAATCTATTAAATTGAGATAATGATAGGACCTTGCTCCCAACACACAGACGCACAGACACATATACACAACTCTTCAATGTATTGTTGTGACCACTAGATAAGGCAATTTATGTAAAATATTTTGCCTCATTTACAACAAACCAGCAATCATGTTTGATTCTATTGTTTTCAACGTTTTATTTTTCTTCTGGTCTTAATGTTTGATTTTTTGTTAAGCTTACTTACTTATTTTGAGAGAGAGAGAGAGAGAGAGAGAGAGCATGAGTGCGTGGGAAGGGCAGAGAAAGGGAAGGAGAGAACACCAATCAGTCTCTGCACTGTCAGTGTGCAGCCAGCCCATCATGGGACTCAAACCCATAAACTGTGAAATTATGACCTCAACTGAAATCAAGAGTTTCAAACTTAACAGACTGAGCCACCCAGGTGCTCCAATGTTTGATATTTTAAACTTAATATCTGGATAAAAATTATCAGAAAAATACAAGGAAAAGAGGAACAATGAAAAAAAGCATTTCCACTCTCTTTGCATTGAATTTCAAATGCTCATAACACACTGGGAGCAGAACAACAGATGAATTCCATCCAGAGGGAAGTACACATAACTTATGAAGCAGACATAGGAGAACAAGATTAATCACTCAGTTGCTTACCACACACATTGTGAGATATTGAATGTGGGTTCGGACTTTCTTACCAATAGTTTGTCATCCATTTCTTGAGTGGTTTTATATTTCCAGACTGCAAAAAAAAAAAAAAAAAAAAAAAAGATTATATATGTGAAAAAAATGTAATAGGCTAGAGCACAATTTTAAGTGAGCCAGAATACCAGGCTCCGGAGTTCTGGTCTGTTCGCTTAGAGCCCTCCGCACAGGGAAATCTTCTGAGTGTAGTGTTGCTGACAGCCATCTCATTCACATGCAGCTTCCTCCTGGGTATAGCTCGGAGAGCAACAGCCCCCAGTCAGGGCAGGTTACTAAGCAACTCATCTCCCACTGAGGTATGTGAGGAAAGAAAGTCTTGATTTTAAAAACAAAAGAAAACCAAAAAGCCCTGCAGAGCAGAGCTAATAATACAATCTGCTCTTCTTAAGTAAATTAACCCTCAAGCTAGTTTACCTTTACCAGATGCACAGCCTCCTGGAAATTGAGTTAGAAAGCATGCTACAATTTTATAAATTAACTTCAAGAAATATTTTTAATTGATGCTAATAAATTTTATGTTACACTGGAACCTCATATAGTGAATCTTATTGTGTATATGTGTCGTCTTATTTGGGTGCCTGAAGGGAAGCTATTTGTCATTTGAGTAATAGTTTTAGCAACTAAGCCATTTTTTAGCTTTAGATTTATGATTACTTTATTATTTTTCTTTTTTTTTTTAGTATTCTTCTTTTTCAGTTTTTATTTTTATTTTTATTTTTTTTACAAATAGTTTATTGTCAAATTAGTTTCCACCCAGTGCTCTTCCCCACAAATGCCCTCCTCCATGCCTATCCCCCGTCCTCCCCACATCCATCAGTCCTCAGTTTTTGTCAGCATTCAAGAGTCTCTCATGGTTTGCCTCTCTCTATTATTTTTCATATTATCTAAGTCATACATACTTATAACAAAATTAATTTTGAAGTAGTTAATGCAAAAATGATAACAAAGTGTAGTTAACACGATCATTAGACCTTATTTTAAGAATTCCAATAGAGGAGCACCTGGGTGGCTCAGTTGGTTAAGCGTAGGACTTCAGCTAAAGTCGTGATCTCAGGGGTCATGGGTTTGAGCCCCACATCGGGCTCTGGGCTGACAGTTTAGAGTCTGGAGACTGCTTTGCATTTTGTGTTTCCTTCCCCCACTCATGCTGTCTCTTTCTTTCTCTCTCAAAAATAGGTAAACATTTTTTTTTTAATTTTAAAAAAGAATTACAAATAGAATTGTATGTGTTTGGGTGTTCCCTATATACCCCCTTGGGATGACACAATGAAACATTTTCTTGTTCTAATTCTTATTTTGATCAGCATTTGTGAAGTCTTGATTTATTCAGAGCAATGCACTAGACACCAGAGGGAGGGAGGTGAGAGGGGAAAATGAAGAAGATGCACCAAGAAATGACACAGGTCCAATCACTCAAGAAGTATCCTTTTTTATGGAAGAGAAGCTTGCACATAGTGCAAGAGGTGATGGAAAGAGGAACAAAGAAGTTTTCCATTATGTCATAGTTAGGAAAATCACAAACTCCAAATGGCCAAATCAGAGCATTACCCTTCTAACCTTTCCTGGGATAGGACAAGAGAGCAGTTTAGAAGCAGTGTTAGAGAATTAGAACTCCCAAATAGAAAAGGGCATCAGTCTGACAGCACACCGTTATCTTTTAACCTTCTTCACATCACAGCATACATATAAAGAAAACCATTTCATTTTTATGATGCATTGAAATAAAAACACTTGTGTCAGAGAGGAGTGAAGCTCCAGTGACCCAGCTTTTGTCTGACTTTCAAGGCACACCTGTAGCCCAGCATACTTACTTGGAGGCCCTGCTGCTTACATGGTTTAGTCCCCTGGAGAGCTAGAATCTTCAGTTTAATAGGAAAGAATGTTGTCCCTACACCACTAACTATGGTATATGTGACGTGGCATGCTTAGCTAGGCAGACTAACACTCACCAGTGTATATGACCTTGAGCAAGTTAGCTTTCTTTGCTAAATGTAGGAAAATAACAGGCAGTACCCTCACAAGTCCTGCTCGGGCTTGAAACAAAAGGAAGGATGCAGAGTGGTAAATACAGTCCTCAAAATACTCTCTCCAATTTTGAATCAAGTGGGGAAAATGAATGGAAGCTCTCCAGTGGGAGGAGGGGGGGGAGGGGAATGGCCATATGTAAAGCTCTGTAATACTCAATCTGTTCACACACCATTATCAATCTTAATAATCTGGCTGCTGGAGGATGTGCTGATTGGAAATGACTGTTTCTGTTACACAATAATACAGGGTTGTAAAACACACAGCCCATTTTTTTTTTTAATTTAAAATTATGTTTTATTCTTCTGGTATTTTTCCGTTAATTTTGATTTTTTAAAATATTGTGTTAAAATTTTGCTTTGGTTGAGTACTGACTTTTTTGATGCCCCTTTCAGTTTGCCGACACCACCCTAGTGTTGATCCTGAAAACAGGGATTCTGAAGGACCGTTATAATTAAAAATACAGTTTGTAAACTGCCTTCATAAAATCAGTACTTAAAGATAGTAGCCATTACCATCTCACCGTATGTACAGAGATGCTGTGTAGCTTTTACAGATCAGGAATCCATGCTGTGAGAACAGCATGCAGTTTAGCAAACATGTTCGAAAGGATAGGCAGTGAGTGAATAGTAAGCCTCCAGTCCTGCTCAGCAAGGAAATGTTGATGATTCTTAACCAGAATGTGCAAGGGAAGGGTGCTACCCTTCTTCAGTTCTGGGTCCCCTCTCATGTATCCCAAGCTGTACACCCAGTTGGCACTTCAGATCCTAATGATTGTTCTCAGGGTGCTTTCAGTCTTTGCCTGCAACCCAAACAGTCTGTAAGTACTGAAGTTACCAGTAGACCTTCACAAAAAAGCTCTGATTCAGTCCGTTGTGTTCAGCAAAATGCTGACTGCCTGCTCAACTGCGCTGTTAATCTTCTGTCTCTCCAGCTAGGTAACTCTTCTCTCTGGCTCAAAATTGATGCTCAGGGGACAGACCTGGGGATTTTGAATGCCCTTTCAGTGGGAAGAACAACTTCCTCATAGGAGCCTGACCAAATGTGTTCCCTGTGAGCAGTGCTCTGGGGAGGGTAGGTGAGCCTCTCAAGCAACAACAGTAATTCAATAGCTTTCCTGTTTAAACACTTCATATGCAATACTGTGAGGGCTAAGGAAAATAACCCAGTGTGACACATCACCTGTCTCTGTCTCTGAGAATGATGTTCTGGGGTAATTTAATGGCAAACACAATAAAAGCACCAGTATATAGTTAAATTTAAACACTGAAAAATTAGCACATTGACTGCTTCTAACTGCCTCCGTTTATTCTGAACATCGGTGTCTAGCAGAACAATTCCATGGTAATTTTGCTGTAAGTTGCTTTCAGCATGGGAAGGCAAATTAAAAGGTGCTTTCTCTTTCCATTCCCTGACTGCAGAGAAGGGGGGGTGGGGGGACACAACAACCTGTTAAATATTAAAAAAAAAATTAGTCATCAAGAGAGAAAGTGCTTACAAAAGGAAAGTCCTGACAGAAAGTAATATCTAGACACGGCACAGGGCTTCTCATTTGTGATGAGTTTGCAGCCTAAATAGTAAAATGTGCTCTTTCCTGGTCCACCTTGTTTCCACAGAGACCATGGCTGACAAACAGCCTGTCATCAACAGTTAGCACCCTTTGTCTGCCCTGGATGCTGAAGGCTCTGTGAGCAAAGAATGAGCAAATGTGGAATAAATGTTAGCTGCTGATTTCATTCGCACTTGGAACCTTATCTCTCTCACCTCTGAGTCACTAAGGAGCTCTCAGATTTGCCTCAATCTGACTTACTTTATACTTGGACTTTCCTTCTGTCTACTTTTTCCTCTTGTGCACCAGAAAGAATGCACTACAGGATGCTGCTGTGTTCTTCATTTGCTTGTTTAGAGCCTAGTTCAAACTTCTCTTTTATTTATTCTCTTTACAAAAGCCACATATGTGCCGTAAGCTACTCCAACAATATAGAAAAATAGAAGGGAAAACATGATAAGTCACTGAACATCTCATCATTAAAAAATGACCACAAGTCACATCTTGATGTAACTTTGTCCAGATTTTCCCCTGCTTCCCTCTCCTAATGAATTTATTCTCTATCCCTTTCTTTCACCCATTTATTTGAAATGCTACTTACACAGCAAATTCCCAAATATTCATAGACATTTTCTAGACTCATTTCCAGTGAGTCATACTGACTCCGAGTTCAGAGGGCTCTTCAGATCCTTTGCAATGTGATTTAAGATGAAGAGTGTGCAGGGAGCCTGGGTGGCTCAGTCAGTTGAATGACTGACTTCAGCTCAGGTCATGATCTCATGGTCTATGAGTTTGGGCCCTGTGTTGGGCTGTATGCTGACAGCTTAGATCCTGCTTCAGATTCTGTGTGTGTGTCTCTCTGCCCCTCCCCTGCTCTCACTCTGTCTCTCTGTCTCTCTCTCTCTCAAAAATAATCATTAAAAAATAATTTTAAAGATGGAGGGTGTGCAGTGGAGAAGAGGACCTATCTGTCTTTTATGAGAGTTCTCAGTCCTCCTTTTATTAGACCAGCTTTTGTCTTTGCTGAGGAATTTGGCTTATGTGCAAGATTTGGTTTGAATAAAGAATTTTGTGGCAAAAACAAATTAAAAGACAACTCCACATCTTCTGTTTCATTTTTCTGTCAAGATAGGAGATGTTACTGTTGTGCTTTTGTAGCAGCCATTTTGATGTGACTGCACTGATACTATTGTTGTGAAGTGAGGATGCTTTTATACGGTCTCAAAAGCAATCACTGCATGTATGACTCATATGTGAGTACAGGATGAAACAGATGTCCTCGCCTAATTCTTGAGCTGTCCTGGGACACACCTGGCCTTGTTCTGATGTCACCTGTTGATGTGTGACTCCATCCCAGGAAGAGAACAGGGTTCCCTCAAGGTCTGTGTTCATTCCTTGCTGGTGCTGGTTCTCACCATCCACTGGTGCTGTAAAATTGAGACCTAGCCCCTAAGACCAGAGGATTTCACACTTGCTGACCCTGACTTGCTACCCAGAGTGTGCTCACCTAATACATCATCTTCCTTTCTATAGCAACTGTTGCCATGTAAAATATGGAACTGAGGTGCCCCAGTTGCTCTTTGTCTGTTTTTATGGGCCAGAGATAGATGACCACCCTCATCGTTATATCCTCCTCCTTCACATTCCTGCATTCATTAATGAAACCCATTAGGCTCCATGACTCATTTCTGCTCCAAGAATAGTCATTTCCCAGGATTGCTGAGAGTAGGACTATTTTATTTAGGTAGGGGGAAAAACACTCCTCTTGTTACCCACTGCGTGGCCTTGCCTCATGATCCAAGAAGGAAAATAACAAAAAAGTTTTACTCTGGTACATCTTATCTGTTTTGAAGTAGATTCTGTCCTACCCTTGTCACATAGCAAAGTAAGCAAAAGGTCTGTGCATTTTCCGAGAATTCATTTGTATAGTAAATAGTCTGCTTTTCAATATTTTGATTTGTCTCCTGACTTTACTAAGGTCTTATTCATTTACATTCAATTAATAGCTATTTGACTTACTAATGACACATATTTGAAGATCTAAAATACATACACCTCTGTCTTTGTAGACTTCCTCATAATTCTAAATGCCTTTGAATGGATGTAAAGTAGACGCTACGGGACAGTAGATGTGGGAAAAGGGAATATTCAGACCTCACACAAATCGCTGTTATTTACTCAATACTTTCAATTATATATGTGGATTACATGACATTTATAATCATGGTTAGAAAGGATAATCATGGTTAGAAAGGATAGGAGAAATATATTCTTGGAGACTAACTCTCAATAGGCTTTTGAAATATTTTATTGAATTGATATGACTGTAAAATGAATATATATATATATATATATATATATATATATATATATATATATGTCATTCCTAAACTCCTAACAGTATAGTATGAAAAAGTAAAAGTTTTTCATCATTGGTGTAAAGATAGAGATAGAAGAAGGGTCAAGAATACCTTTGGTACGCATTCCTGGGTAACTAAGATGTATTTTATACTTTTGTAGGATGATTTCAGTGTAATTATACAAAAATATCTCTGATGGGAGGTCTACATCAAAACCACACAGTTTTCATTTCTGTAGCTTTATCATACAATTGTGTATCTACCAAGCCAAAGGCCCACTAACTATTCTTTTATTCCCCCCTCAGGGTTTTACTGCTGAATCTTACTTGCTTATTCTTCACAATGGAATCATTCAGTCAAGAACTGACTTAAACTTTACAGAAACAGTATGTTTGGCTGCAAAGCAAAATGACACTGTCGAAAGGCATGATCTATAAATGCAACTCTATTAAGTGCTACAGGCATTTCGCTTCAGCAAAAATCACCTGAAAGTATTTTGACCTTTAGTGTCTAACATTTGTCCTCATTGTAAATTAGAATTTGCCAACACAGTTGGTGGTTCATTCTATTTTTATGCTTTGTTTTCCCCAGGGGAATATCTGAAAGGTGTGAGCATGCTGTCTTGATCCATCAGCACCTCATGAAGGTGAAGTGTTATTGGATCATAAGCTGACTGCCACTCTCCTAATAGGAATCGTATGGTATAAACTGTCATGGGGGAAAAGAGTAGCCGAGTCGATGTGAGAAAGAGGAAGAAACTTTAAATTACAAATGGGGAAGTAGACTATTAAAGACTAATTTTGTTTTTCCTGTAGATTACTCTTCATTATTTCAGAAAATTTATTCAAATATATCTATACACACAGTTTCTAGGTCACAATCCAAACTTACCACCCATTCCCCTTCCTTTTCTCCTTTACTTTTATGTTCTTTCAGGTTGCGATGAACACAGCCACATTCAAATTACTCTGGCTTGGGGTTTGATTTTAAAGGGTACCTGGTGAAATAAGGAATCTTTCAGCTCATTTGGGTTACAAGGAACAGAGAAACTTATGATAAAATATAAGGATGCCCAGTGAAATAAGAATGACAGTAAAAATAACAAAAGAGCTTTATGCTGGTATATGTGACACATTTTGAATGTGGATTATCTGTCCCACCTATGAATATTTGCTGCATAAGCAAAGCTAGGAAGCAAACAAAAGTGTGCCTTTTCTGAGAATTCATTTGCACATTAAATAATCTACCTTTCAAATGCTTTGATTTCTCTCTTGACTTGACCATTGGTGTACTCATTTGCATTCAACTAATAAATTATTTCATTGTTTACAAATAACAGGTGCCCATTCAGGCCTCAAGGGACTAGAAGAGGATCTAAAATGGCATTCAGAATACAATGCTTTTGACTCTCCTATGTCATCCTGGTAGAACTCAAGTTAGCTTTGCTTTCACTTTTTCTGAGCCTAGTTAACTACTTCTGACTAGCCCTCTCTGCTACTCCTCTCCCTGCTTCTGGGTATCTTCTTTCTTTTGGTACATGGCATCTCTCCATTGCCTTCTTTCTCTGTCTCCCTCATCTCATGCCACTTTCCTCTGCCAAAGCTCTCTGGATATCTGGCATTCAAACTCCCCAAGAAAATCTGATTAGTTCAGCCTGTCAGTATCCTTCCTGAAAAGCTTTTGTAGTATTCTTTGTATCAGGCATCAGGCCCTGGCCCAGTTAACTGTGACCAGGGCAGGGTCACCTGGCAGAAAGCATGTGTCTCTATGCCCAGGGAATCCCCTTGCAGCTGCTTTTCTCAGAAGGGCGTCACGCATATGGCAGGCCTTCAGAGTGGAATGGCTTTAGTATGGGAAAGTTTTAGATTTTTATTCATGCTCACTAAAGAGGTCAACCCTTGTGCTGTCACAAATACTGGGCTTGATATGGGTCATTGAAATATCAGAGTGTCACATAATGGAGCTCAAAGTAGCACACGTTGGCAGCTAAGATTTCTTGGCCTTTACCACTCACACACGTGAGTGACTGACTCTAGCCAAGAAGGTGTTAGGTGCTGATGAGTATGGTATGCACATGGCCTTTGCTTCCCAAGTCCTTCTAACCAGGGGAGAGGATATCAACATCAGTAGTTGAATACAATTTTAAAGGCTCATCCTTTTGTGCTTAGAAGGAATTGCTTCCTTCCTCAAATTTGTCACCAGTAGAGTTTGGAGTTCCCAGAGGGATTCTCCCATGTGCTCTGAGAACTAAGCTTCTTGACTGCCATGGCATTCCTGAATTCCATCCCTCTTTTGTCTTGAATGCTGTGATGAAGACCCTGGCTGAAGCCGATGCCAAGAGTAGCAGCTGTGCCTCCCGCCAGAAACACCACTGTAGCTGCTTCTGCTGCTGACACTGCCTACTGCACTGAAAGTTCCCCTGCCTGCAGAGAAAGACATCACTAGATCTACATCAAGTGTAACTGATGAATATCCAGGGCAAGGCATCCAGCTACAGCTGCAGCAAACTCTGCTTTTCCTAGTGTTGCTACTTTCATCACCAATTATGCTGTCCCTGCCATCAGATTTACCATGTCCGGTGCCCATGAGCCTAATTCTTTGCACTCTTCACGCCCCAGAGAGACCTAAGGGAAAACAGCTTGTTTTACTTTTAGTCATTCTTTCATTAAAATTTTATCCTCCCCAAACTCAATCATGAGTCCTTAGGAAATAGGCCAGGGCATAACCTAGGTGACAAATTGTGTTCAGATTCTTCTCTCCCTTCCAATATTAGTTCATTTGTTTCTCTACATTATTTTCATTTTCTTGGTGATGCATTCTTTCCCAGAAACTTCTTGGTCCCTGTATATAGGAATAAGTTAGGCCTCATAATCTCTTTTATCTGTTTCCAAATTTGGGATTTTTTTTTCTTAAAGTGATCATCTAATAGGACAATTCAAAGCATTCATTGCATGTAGCAATATGGAGGTTGCTGGTGACCTTAGCAGGAATAGCTGTGATTGAATGGGTGTGGGTGTGGAAGACAAACTGGATTCGTTGAAGAATAAATGAAAAGTAGGATAATAGACAGATGAGTGCAGGTGATTCTTACAAGGCTGTGGAAAGGAAATAGGGCAGTAGTTGGAAGGCATGGAAGATGGGGAATCAGGAATTCTTTTTTTAAGGCTGGAATGACTAAACCTATAAGTGTTGCCCTTCCCTAGATATTTTAACTTTTTACACTTTCTTCTTATACTTCCTTTCGGAGACTTCAGATGCTCTGAAATTTCTGTGTGTGTGTGTGTGTGTGTGTGTGTGTGTGTGTGTGTGTGTTTAATATATAATTCGCATAGTAGTTGTGGTGGAGGGATTGACAATGCAGTATGAGTTTATATGGCTCTAAGTGAACTGTATGCTACAGATCCCTTAAGAAAATTGGCCACATTGGGGCTCATAGAGGGCTCAGTTGGTTGAGTATCCCGTTCTTGGTTTCAGCTCAGGTCATGATCCTAATGTCATGCGATCGAGCCCTCTGTCGGGCTCCACGCTGAGTATGGAGCCTACTTAAAATTTTTGTTCTCTCCCTTTGCCCCTCTCCCTCACTCATGTGTACTTTCTCTTTCTCAAATTCAAAAAGGAAAGGAAAGGAAAAAAAGAGGAAGGAAGGAAGGAAGGAAGGAAGGAAGGAAGGAAGGAAGGAAAGAAAGAAAGAGGAAGAAAGAAAATTAATAACATGACCCTGCCACCCAAGGCACCACTAATTAGACCAAGAGTGTTTCTGAATCAGGAAGAAATGATCTGTACTTGGTGGATAACCCATGAGGTGGGCTAGTGTAAAAGCCCTTGTCACTAAGGTTCATACGAATTAGAAGAAACAAAAGATCTCTCTTAAAAAAAAAAAAAAAAAAAAACTGAAAAAATGAGATACATTTACAGAGGGAATGAGCAGTTGGAAATGGGAAAAGACACTAAAAAACACAAAGAAGGGAGAAAAGCAACCATACAAGACATGGAAGACTAAAGGTAGAAAGAAGAACTTGAGGGTAGGGGAAAGAGTGGCAGACAGCAGGGGCAAAGAAAGAGCTAAAGCATATTACAAATACAATGAAGTTGCTAGGGTGGGTAATGCCAGCCAGAAGCCATGAATTTATGAAGGGCACACTGCCAGAATTTCCCTCCTCTGAGTCTCCAGAGCTGATGTTGCAAGTACCGCTGTTAGAAATGCCAGCGAATACTAGTCTTTCACAGGAAAGTAACTACTTTTGACTGACCATCTTTCTTAACCGAGAATTGTCACCGTACTGTCTGATGAATGAAAATATGCGTTGTGGGCTTGAATAAATGAAAAGAGAACTCTGCAGGGAAACCTACCTGCCCAATTAGTTGTTGGGACACCGCTTTCTGTATGATACTAAGTACACACTGTAGATAATGATTACTTTCTACCTTAAAGCTTTAGAAAGTTACGCAAACTAAGCTCTTTACTGGGAATTATGGATGAACTCTTGATTCATAAACATCTTTATCTCTCTAAATTCATGTTCTTGTTTATGATACTTACTTTAAATGGGAAATAAGGGAAACATCACTTAGTTTCTTTAAAAATAATAATTTTTCTGAAACTATAGAGAATGTGTCTTTTGTGAAAAAAAAACAAAACAAAACATATTTATGCTGTCTTTTATTTCCCTGTAGGGCTATTAAACACTGTGTGGTAGTCCTTTATCAACAGTGTTTATACTGCATGATTTCGTTTGTTTAGATGCTTGTAGAGTGTAAAATTATGGGTTTAGTGGTTTGTAGCCAGAATTTGCTTCCCATTTCATCCTTGCTTTTACTTGAATTTTGAAGGGTTTGGAGAGTATGTTTTTGTTTTCCTCTGTAAAGCAGATAAAGAGTATGTAAACTCCCCCAAGGAACTCTCCTCAGATGATAATTGGAGAAAATTTCTTTCCATTTTGGAGCTGCACAATTTTCAAGTCAAGTCATATAAAAAGAGCATAGCTTGGGTCAGGCAGAGGGTTGGGCTCATAATGTCTGTGGCTTTTCCACAGTGGACTAGTTCATCTGCTTGCCCTTCACCTCTTCCAGAAAATAATTTTATTCTCTTCCTAATTCAAGGAGCAACCTAGAAGGCTGATTGGTTCAAGCTGTAGAGAATATCAATTTTAGTTCATTTATTCTCTTTATAACTCAAATATATACTTACTTTGAAAGAAGAATCTAGAGCTGAGTTGCTCACCTCTGTGCCTCTAAATGGGTGTGTTACTGTGCACCCTTGAGCGTGAGAAGACCAGCTTTTGTCAACGATTTAGATTTGTCTTAGCTCCTCCTGATTTTGTGACTTCTAGACTTAAATCTCAGGGACTCCTGGGAGCTGAAGTCAATTTGTCTTTCAGAAGTCTTGCATGGAGTTACAATCACTGAATCTAAATTATGCACAGTTATACATCAATTATGGTAGTTTTAACTGTTATTTTTAACTTATTTGTTTATCTATTTATTTTTGGAGGGTTGGGAAGGTCTGATGGGGATTTTTGTTTGTTTTTGTTGTTGTTGGGTTTTGTTTTGTTTTTGTTTGTTTTTGTTTTTTGGGTTTTTTTTCTGGTGGCAACTAACAGAAAATCCACTTCAACTAATCCACTTAAAATAGGGATGTCAGGGTCTATGTTGACAGCTAGCCCAGAGCCTGGAGCCTGCCTCGGATTCTGTAGCTCTCTCTCTCTCTCTCTTTCGTGCTCTTTCCCTCTCTCTCTCTCTCTCTCTCGGATCCTCTGCTGCTCATGCTGTTTCTCTCTTTCTCTCTCAGAAATTAAAAAAAATATATATAGGGAAGGCAGTTTATTGCTTCATGAAAACTAAGGATTGATAAAAACAAAAGTTATGAATGCATCTGGGCCTTAAGTCAACAGGAAACCTTGACCTGTTGCAAGGTCTCTGTCATTCTCTTTATCTTTCTCTCTCTGTCTCTCTCTGTCTCTGTCTTTCTCCCCCTCTCTCCCTCCCTCCTTTCCTCCCTGTCTTTCCCTCTTCTCCTACCCATGATTCATCTTTGCTCTTTTCAGGTAGTTGGCTTCATTCTGTTCATTGCAGACTTCCTACTGATACCTTTTCCCATTTTTTGGTTTCTATGTGCCAGAGAGATACTGAATCTCTTCTTTACATAGTGGTTAAAACTGCTTATAGAAAAGCTTTGATGGCTCAGCTAGGGGAGGTGCCCACCTCTGAACTAATCTATAGTGATGGCTTGTAAGAACTTGATGGTTTCCATGGGAACCACGGGTAGGACTGGGGAGAAAAAGGGGAGAGGAGGAAGAAGTCCCAAAGGAAGAGAGGAGCAAGTACTCTTGGCATCCACAGAAAGGAACCAATACATGCCCATTAAAGAAAGGTGGTGTAGCTGTGTGGGAACAAGGATATTCCTTATCTGTATTTGAGCAAGTGAGCCAACATTCATTTATTTGTCACTGCCCCATATCTATTCCCAAGATTGGATTTTTCCCCTTTCAAGCATGTGGAAAAAATAGGCTTACTTGTATGTACTTAATGATAATTTTTTTTAAATAATGTTTTTTATTTCTAAGAGAGAGAGACAGTGAGCAGGGGGCAGTCAGAGAGAGAGGGAGACACAGAATCTGAAGCAGGCTCCAGGCTCTGAGCTAGCTGTCAGCACAGAGCCTGATGCGGGGCTCAAACCCACAAACTGTGAGATCATGACCTGAGCTGAAGTCTGACACTTAACCGACTGAGCCACCTAGGCACCCCTGTACTTAATGGTAATTAATTTTTTTTTTTTGGTATTATGTGATAAGTTATACTGTAAAATTCAGTATTTTCCTTCATGTACTTGACTGTTGATTGGCTGATCCTGGATCCACAAAGAAGTTTGAAGTGGTTTAAAAAGGAACAGATTCAAACTCCTTTCCTTATATGTGATGTGCGAAAAGTAAAACAAATCTTCCACAGTGTCAGTGCCGAAAATAAACTGTAATTTCAGTCACAGAATCAAAGCATCATCCTGAAAGCCACATTGCAGGTCTCATAAAACTGCCATTTGACTTCATTTTTATTTTTATTTTTTTGACTTTAAGGTTATGTAAGCATTGTGTAGCCCATGGCTCATTCCATTATTGGATCAAGGAAAACTTTAAAAATCTCCCAGAAATTTCCTCTGATTATAAATTAATAGAAAGAGTGGAATTTTTGACAGTCAATGGATACATTTAACAAGTGATTACTCATTAAAAACATAAATAAAAAGAAGCCAAAGTCACCTTGGCCTTGACCTCATAAGTAAGACTATTCTTTTCTTCCCTTTTTGACCTTATTTGGATGGATTTAAAGAAAAATGCACTACTAAAAATTGAACAAACCACTTATCTCTGCACGCTGTTCTTATTTTCCTTTTTCCAGCATCCGTTTTCTAATGCATACTAGCATAGAGAGTCTGTCTTGATAGACAGAGGAACGTTTCCCACCGGAGGGCAATTTGGCAATACTTCATCTATGTAGCCTCCACAATGGATTTGCCTTAGATTAGAGAGATAATTAATAAGGACAACTCTTTATCACATAAACTGGCTATAAAAATTTCAGTAAAGGGATAAACGAATAAATTAAATTGTCTTTAATTTACTTATTATTACTATTTTTTTGGTACATTCAACTTGTACAGACAAAGGGCAGCTAAAATCTGGATATTTCCCAAGGATTTATTGTTTGTGCTTGTCAGCACACCTGAGCAAAATCAAACTCTTAAGAATTATCTAGCTTTACAAGTGGCTTCATGGAGAAATAAATATCTATATGCTCAGGGGCAAGTCAAGTGTAAAATATGCTTTGTGAAAATGCCTGCTAAATTTGACATGACATGCTTTATTATAACAATGGATGATCTGATAGTAAGGGCCCTCTGGCTTTTGAGGCTCATTGGTGTCAATTTGGGGACCAAGGGTAAAAGATTTTTATCTTCAAATTTCTCTGTTATGCTTTCTTTGGGAGATCTTTTAGGAATGTTCTTAATTGTTATTCAATAAAAATAACACACAAAATAGAATATCTGCCATAGCATTTTTATATGAAAGATCCAAGATTATCATGAGGCTATCTTGGGATACTTAGTTTGTATGAACTCACTCATTGGCATAAATTTTTAAAACTTAGAAGTGTATTTCTTGACTACTATCAATTTTCCATTTGTATTTGTAACAGATTTCTCAAATTTGATATTTGATGCCCTGAACACTTGATCTCCCTCCACTAATTTGATCTACCTAAAGACATATCTATCTCAGACCAGTCTGCTCTATCAAAAGATATATCCATCTCAGTAAATGGCAACTCCATCTATTCAGTTGCTCAAGGCACGATCTTAGAGTCACCCATGACTTCTATCTTTCTCTTATTTCCTAACATTCAAATGATCAGCATATTTTACTGGTTTCATCTTGAAAATATATTTACAATCCAATAAATTCTCACTTCTTTCATTGCCACCTTTCTGATCCAGGCAACCATCATCCCTGGCCTGGTTTATTGAAGTTGCCTTACTTTGGCCTTCCCATTTCACTCTTTCTCCAAATCGTCTATCCTCAAAAGAGCAGCCAGAGTGATACTTTAAAAACCTGATATTTTTTCTGCTTAAACTTTCCAATATCCTTCCATTGTTTCCAAAGTAAAGGCTCCTCAAATTCTTCTAGGCCCTACAAAATCCACCCTTTACCTCACCATCTCATTCACGTCTCTGATCTCACTTCCTGGGATTCTGTACCCTGCTGAATTTCAGCCACATTGCCTTCCTTGCTCTTCTTCCATTCTCAGGGGCTAGTGGCAGCCCCTGTGACTGTTTCCTCCATCGTGAGTTTTCAGCTCCTGACCCCATAGGAGCTCCATTCTCAGCATAAGAACTACCAGCCTTGATTCTGGTAGCAGACAGTCATCAGGAGAAAATGGTTGCTACTATACTCCTTTAAAGTCTTCTATTGACATCATGTGTATCCTGTAAGCATGAAGATCAGCCAAATCCCATATGATAGAAGGAAAAGAAAGGGAAGATGGAGGAGAGCTAATATAACTGTAAAGTTATGAAGTTGGAGCCAAAAGCCACTGATGAGATTACTTATAAAAATACCTATTGTTTTATATTCTTACCTTTCATTAAATCTAGAGATTTCTTAAGAAACTGCCTGTACCATTTTGAAGAGGGGGTTTTCACAGGCAGCACTTTAACCAACCTCTTGAAATATGTGTATATGTGCATATATGAAGAAAAGATTCCTAGGCATCCAACTAAGTCCACCAAGATAGAGTTTTCTTCCAGTTTCTGAGAAACTCTGGTCAGCTTTGGCAGGTAGAAGTGTTTTCATCATTGACACCTCTAGTCTAGACAAACAACTGAATAATATGATGACTATTAAGGTCCTAGATCCTGACCAAAGAACAAAAGAAATCAAACAGAAGAAAAAAAAATGCATGCTCTGTGAGGTTCAGATTAAGAAGCATTGATGAAATTCACCAAAGCAAGCATTGCTATTTTATGTGTTACAGTTCCCCTAATAAAAGAAAGTATCAACATAATCCTCTCTAGAGGTTTCTGAGGGGAGATGCAGGACAAAGATCAGGTTCCCAGGACTGACTGCAAATGTGCTTATCCTTTGGGAACACAGGAAAAGAAATCTAATAGTGTAGAAATCTTCACAGGGCAGCCTGGAAAAAAAGACCACCAGAAAGCGGAAGAGCAGATTGGACAGCCAACTGCCCCCAAGAGCTTGAAGTCAATAGTTGAACACCTCCCCAATCTATGCTTGATGCTTTCAAAGGGTGGAGAAGTAAATGAATGATTGATATTAAGCCTCACTTGTTCAGACATCCTGTGATTTTTGTTTGACTTTATTAATGAAAGTAAACATTATTCTTATCTCTTATGGCCAATTACTAGATTATATTTTAATGATCGAACTTTGTCTAGAAATTGTCATTCTTTTCCTATGATGTTCATATTTTCCAAATTCTTGGAGCTTCCTGAAATTCCTAGCAAGAATTCTGGATATCATAGCACTAATTTTATTTCTATTTTTTTCAATCTTCAGTTCCCACCATCAACTCTGAATCCCTCTTTACCACCCTTTTTAAAAAAAAGTTTATTGAGGTGAAACTGATAAATAAAATTAAAAGAAAATTAAAGGTAAAGCTATTCAACTTCCTTGATTCTTAAATAAAACACTTTTATTTCTTTTGATTCTTGTTTCTTCCTCTCTGTTATAAGCTTACATACTAGCTTTATAATTAGTTGATTATAATCATAATCTAATATTTGTTTCTTGTTATGATGGATTATGGCTTAACCCACTTATACAATTATCTTGCTAAGGTTTGTTTTTTGCCTTAATTGTCTTTATTTATTTATTTAAAAAATTAATGTTTTTTATTTGTTTCTGAGAGAGAGAGAGAGACAGAGTGAACAGGGGAGGGTCAGAGAGAGAGGGAGATACAGAATCTGAAACAGGCTCCAGGCTCTGAGCTGGCTGTCAGCACAGAGCCTGATGCAGGGCTCAAACCCATGAACCGTGAGATCATGACCTGAGCTGAAGTCGGTGCTTAACCAACTGAGCCACCCAGGCGCCCCATCTTTGTTATTTATTTTTGTTTCTGTCAACTATAAACAGCATCTCTTGATTCCACTTCACTTTTCTTCCTCGTGTTCAACTGTCTGTACTTATACATTTATATTATCAAATTTCATAGCATTTCATTTTTTTTCTGTGTCAGTAAATACTTCCAATTTTTATATGTTGTTTGTTGTTTTAACTAACTCCTTTTGTGGACTTGCTATGTGTCAAAAGCACTAAGCACTAAGTTACTTTGTGTAAAGTAACTTAAGCATTGCAACAAGACTATAAAATTGATAACTATTATTTCTGTCTTATTTAATTTAATGTTTACTTATTTTTGACAGAGAGAGTGTTTACTTATTTTTGAGAGAGAGAAAGAGAGAGCGAGAGAGCGAGGGAAGGGCAGAGTAAGAAGGGGACAGAGAGTTCATAGCAGACTCCTCGCTATCAGCTCAAAGCTCAACGTGGGACTCAAACCCACAAACTCTGAACTCATGACCTGAGTCGAAGTCAAACACTCAATCAACTGAGTCACTCAGGTTCCCCAACTATGATTTCTATCTTACAGAAAGGAAATTGAGTAGCATAGAAATTAAGTAAATTTCTGAATTTATATAGCCAGTAAGAATTTTAGATTCTGTTTTCTAAAATATTGGATGATGCTGTCTCTTGAGGTTGTCTCTTAAAGTTGAAAGTCATTAACCATTATTGTATATTCCATATACATATACACACACACATATATATAACCATTATTTATATCCTGTTGACAATATAAATAGTATCCATTGCAGTGTCAAGTAGTGAATATTAAAATTAATTGCACTTAGTTTTTTCTCTTGTTTATTTGTTTTCTAATTGCTTTTCTCTTTTTCTTACATTCCCTGCCTTTTCTGTCTCCTAAAATCTTTTAATATCTCAAGTGTAATATTAAATCTCCTTTTTTCTTTGACACCTTTTCCCAACCTTTTGTTTTCCTCCCCGGGTGGATCACTGCACAATCAATCCTCTCTTTGACTGAATCATCTGTTTGCAGATTTCACATTTTCCTCCTTCATTTACTGTCTTACTGTGATATAATATATCCTCAATTAATATCCTAAAAAATGAGGGCAGAAAATAACAAACAAATGGATTTGTTATTTTCATATATTTGTTATTTACACATTTTTGGTCATCCTAAAAGTGCATTCTTCTTTGGATAGTCGGCTTAACTGATTTTAGAAGTCTAAGTTATAAATAATTTCCACTCAAAGCCTTGAAGATGTTGATCTGTTACCTCCTAGCATTCAAAACTGTTCACTGGATGGCCAATGCCAAACTACACTTGTCATTTTGTTGATGTCCTATTTCTTTTCCTTGGAACCTCCTAGGATAATCTTTATCCATGGTATTCTGAAATGGTATGAAAGGATGACAATTAAGAGTGGGCTCTAGTATTTTAGGAACCGGTCTTTTTTAGTCTGGGGACTTTTGTCTTCCATTCTAGGAATGAACTCACTCTCTCTCTTTTTCATTTCCTCTTCTCTATCTTCTCTGGTCTGTTTCTAAAATTCCTATGAATAGGATGTGAACTTCTGAATTATTATATATGTCAATATATGTCTTATGTCTTTTCTCTCATTTTTAAAATATTTTTAACTTTTGATTTTTATTCTAGATTTATTCAACAGTTTCAACTCTTGGAATTTTTTCCTTTTTTTTTAATTTCAGAAAACATTTTTCCAAGTATTTAGAGCTCTTTTGGTTCTCTTAATTTTTCTTTTCTTATTCCGTCTTTTTGTTTGTTTGTTTTATGGATGTAGGACCTTCTCTGGTATTTCTGACATTAAATAGAAAGGTTTGTTTTTTCCTAGGGGCACCTGGGTGGCTCATTCATTTCAATGTCCAATTCTTGAACCTGGCTCAGGTCATGATCCCAGGATTATAGGATTGAGCCCCAAGTTGGGCTTTGCATTGGACATGGAGCCTGCTTGAGATTCTCATTCTCTCTCTCTTTCTCTCAAATAAAAAAAAATATAAAAATTTTAAGAAAGATTTTTTTTTTTCTGAATTAGCTCTCTTTCCTTTGGGATTCCTTTTTTTTTTTTTTTCTGGTGTTAATTTTCATTTTGATTTGCATGCTGTTGTTGCAGTATTTTCTCATGTTTGATGTCCCTTGTTTGTGTTTTTAATTTTTTTTCATGTATATTTAAGCACAAGCCTCTGACAAGTCAGTCTGTAAGTCTTCTGAGGGTGGACAGGGCTTGTCAATCAGCCAGCTGCACTGTAGGGTGAGTGGTCAGGGAGCCAGCTCTCACACCGGGGGACTCTTACCTAACAGAACAGAGGCATTTTCTCCAGTGCCCTTTAGGCTGTTCGGGTTTTTCTTAGATAGTTCATTCAATACCATGAGAAAAGATCCTCTTCCTTTTTCTATTTGTTAGTTTGTTCAAAGAGTATATAGCCAGGAGTACTGTCTTTAGGGGAAGGGAAGGCAATGCCCAGGCAGTCTGTAGTTTGTACTTCAATTATTCCTTCATTCTGTGCCCCCTGTTTCACTCATACTCTCCAATGTCCCTGTGATTCTAAGAGCCACACCTCTCCAGGGGTGTGCAGAGCTAATGGGTTTCATACCCTATGACTTTCCCCTCACATTTCAGGCTTTAGCTCCCCCTCTTGCACATCAACAAACAGCAGACATTCTTGTACTTTCAGGAAAATGTTAAAAGTCTCTATTCTGATGATGGCTCCCTTCTCATTCTCTTTAGCCTTCCAGGGCTGAAGATACTCCTTTCTGGTTCTCATTGTTCTTCTACTACAGCTTAATTAAATCAGAAGTTTCTGAGTGAGGCTTAGTTATCGATGCGAGTTGTGATAGTTTATAAAAAAAGATCTATGAGTGATTATAACATGGAACTGGGGAAGGAATGATAGCTCTTGCTGTGAGCATAGAGCAGCAGGTTGTAATCTCTCTGTGTGCTGATATTTGTCTCTTTGTACCATCCATTTTGCATTTCCTGCCTTGGTAAACATTTTTGAAAGACACACGATTACATATTGAGTCATTAACTGAAGATTAGAGAGTGTCATATCAAGCTACTGAAGTGTTATCATCAAGTTCTGTTAGTTGTCACATATGAGTAACTGTGTGTTTAACAGTTGTACGGCTGGGACATTGCTGTCCTGTGTTTCTGTGGCACGGCAGCACAGAAAAGTCTCCTGTGATGCCCATTGACAGGAATGCAGGTCTTTGTGGCCACTCATGCAATAATGTAATATTATGTAACTCTTAAACCTCCCATAAGGAAAAGTATGTATTTCTATATTAAGCACATATCTGAATGTATGTATATGTATCCCAGTTCAAAGTATCCTGCTGATAATTCCTAGTATGATCATTTCCCTTGAAATACTCTTGGAAATATGCATTTTTAGTATGTAAGTTTGCAAAACTTTTACCTGAAGCATGACTGTATTCATTTGGCTAGAAAGCTCTGAGTTCTCTTCCCATGTCCCACTTCCAAGTTAAAGCTGCCAATCCCTAGAAGGTAGGATTTCCACACTATAAAAAAGTTTGGAAATTCTAACGTGTATCTGGTGAGTTTATTAAAATTACAAAATACTGGAGCACCTGGGTGGCTCAGTCGGTTAAGTATCCGACTTTGGCTCAGGTCATGATCTCACAGTTCATGGGTTCGAGCCCTTCGTCGGGTTCTGTGCTGACAGCTAGCTCGGAGCCTGGAGCCTGTCTTCATATCTGCATCTCCCTCTCTCTCTGACCCTCCCCTGATCACACTGTCTCTATCTCTCTCTCAAAAATAAAAAAAAATAAAATACTGGGCCTTGAACCCAGAAAATCTGATTCAGGACATCTGGACTAAGCTCCAGGAATCTGCTTCATAATAAATTGTGCACACTATTCAAATGCAGATAGTACGTGCCTTTGAGAATCTCACTCTAAGGCATAGGGGAAAAAGGGGAGATTAATTAACAAGCCATCGTATCCTGATAAATACATCAAGAGGAAATAGAACAGAGTAAATCGGCAGGTAAAGATCTCTAATGTACCTGGGTCCCACTAGAGTTAAACAGATGGTAATTCTTCACATTATACATGTAAATGAAACAAACAGATATGGATATCATTATTAGGTTTCTTTCTTTCTTTCTTCCCTCCCTCCCTCCCTCCTTCCTTCCTTCCTTCCTTCCTTCCTTCCTTCCTTCCTTCCTTCCTTCCTTCTTTCCTTCCTTCCTCTCCCTCTTTCTTTTTTTCTTTATGTCTTTCCTTCTTAAGGAAACTCATTTACTTAACTTTTAATTACCAAAATGCTAAACTTTCAAATGATGGTATTTTCATTTGCCTTGTGAATAATGATCCTGAAGAATAATGTTTCTTCTGCCTATTTGATTGATGTGCCTCTCCCAAACACAAAAGATACATAACCTCCACCTGCCCTTTTAAAATAAATAGCAGTTTTCATACTTGTCTTTTCCTAAGAATACCTCTTATTCTCTGAACCCCTTTGTTTGTTCATTGCATCAGGGCAAGCCACAGGCTCTAACACAAAAGTGATAGATACACAACAGATAAACGTGTTGGAACTGGAAGATTTTCTTTGCTGTCAAGTATTTTACTTGGAAGAAAGATCACCAAAGGGAGCTATTTAGTTGAGAATAAATATTCAAATAAAGTTAGCATTGCATTCAAGCTATCTCATTCACTTTTAAAGAACTTGAGCTATTTTCCTCTGCATTATTACATGTAGACAGGTAGAAACCTGCAAACTCAAACTGTGAAGGAAGAAAGGTGACAGACGTCTTTGTTAGATTCTTAAAGTAGATTGGCCTGTCTTCCTCTAGTTTATATCTACCAGACAAGTAGTTGTGATTGTTTTACAGATATTCAACTCTACAGGGAAGTTACTCACTCTGATTGAAAAGTCTAGCATGATTGGGCCCAAAATAACAATGGCCAGATGCCAAGTGAAAATTCCCCCTGAGCATGAATACCTTCCCCATTTCCACAATCCCAGACAAAGGTTGCTTCAGATCTGTTCACCCCCCACCCCCCACCCACACACACTCTGTCTACGAGAGCAAAAGCCCTTGACTTACCTTCACTTAAACTGTTTCTACCAGCCTTCATTTCTCACTTGGCTGTAAGTTTGTAGCCAACATTTAATGGCTGACGTATGGCCTGATTTAGCAAAACATAGATCTGCTAAACCCACAGTTTTACAGATAGGTTAATCCATAAATGATTAGCTTTTTTCACACATAGAAATTTCTTCAATTTGAGAACTAGTCACACAGGAGAGAAGAAGAAAGTGTAAAGGGAAAAAGAAGGAAGATGTTTGTCTTTGAACCCATCACCCTCCTTTAACCTAACAGCTCCTTCCTTCGGAGCTTGGAAATGGACTCAAATCTCTTTCTATTATTTTTCTTGTGACAGATTTTATTTTCTTTTAAGGATCAGTTTACCTATAAAATCTTGTAACCAAAAATAAAAATAAAATCAACCGAAAGGAAAATTTGCTAATTCACATATTAGAAGGTTGATGAGGATATACTTCAGAAAAGTAAGTATATCAACCATTTTTATCCATTAAAAGTATATTTTACTGATAGCTCATTCTGTGCCAGGCACTGTGTTGAAATGGACCTACCATGTCCACTTTGGCAACAAATGTGCTAAAATTAGAATAATACAAAGATTAGCATGGCTCCTGGGCAAGGATGAAATGTAAATTCATAAAGTATTCTGTACTTTTTTAAAAGGAAGAGATAGGAGTCTCACTGATTGTTACATTCATATCACCCAAACTTAGAAAAAATGTAGTCTTAATTTCTACCTGCCACTTGTCTTTATTGATTTTTATTTTAGGAAAACATTTTTTTTTTAAATTTCTTGCCCTTTTCTATCACAGGAGAATATTTTCTGGTGTTTTTGAAATCTTCTATGATGGTTCATTATCATCAATCCTCAGATTGTGGTTGCTGTATGCTGGGATGGGACTGCCATCTGAGGACTTAATGGGGAGATAGATGAGTCAAAATTCAGTGATCTAATATGGCATTATGTTTGTGATCTCAAGTTGAGTTCTTTACCTAGTAAGTAACACCAAACTATTTCCTAATTTTTTTTTTTCCCCTGGGTACTACCAGCCAAGATTAAAGAGATGTGATATTAACGTAGTAACATCAAACACTAATTGTCAAAATATTTCCATTAGATTTTTCTTCTTAATTACAACAGAATATGAGTGTAGCTTTCTTCATTTTGTAGTACTTTAAATTGTAATACAAGACACAAATGAAAAAAAGAAAAAGGAAAAAAAAGGGGACATCTGGGTGGCTCAGTCAGTTGAGCGTCCAACTTCGGCTCAGGTCATAATCCCACAGTTCATGGGTTCAAGCCCCACATTGGGCTCTATGCTGACAGCTAGCTCAGAGCCTGGAGCCTACTTCTGATTCTGTGTCTCCCTCTCTCTCTCTCTCTAACCCTCCCCTGCTCATGCTGTCTCTCTCTCTTACTCAGAAATAAATAAAACATAAAAAAAAAAAATGAAAATGGGTGGTTCTGCCTGGCCCTATGGTTGACTTTTCTGGGCCCAGGAGTAGGACCAGCCTGCCCTGTCATAGATGACTAAAAGCACCATGGCAATTCGAGCTGAGGAGAGGAATTGATGAGGTAATTAGACCCACATGAGCAGACAAATTCATGTCAAAAAAATAATTTAATTCTAGCCCTTTTCATTAATATTTTAAAAACAAGAAAATGGGAAATTTTTGGCTGTCTTATTCTAGTACCCATAAATGACATGCCCAGCACTCAAAATGTCTATTGCTAGTCTAAGCTTAAAAAGTAGCTCAAGGATTGGATTATCAATAACAAGTTTGAGACTAATACCTAGATTTTGACTCCTAATCCAGTGGAGCTTTTCCCAGTATAATACAATATCTTGGTCGTCAGTAGGAGATATTTTTGCTGAAATGGAATTTCATATAGGACATAAAGGTTAATAGGATCTATCTGGAATGCCCAATAGAATCCTTAAGCCTTAGTCTTCAAGGTCCAAGTGTGAGCAACTGTCACAAGCAGCAAGTTCTCAGCAGAAACAAGTATGTGGACACAGGGATGAGACAGAGATGGGAGTAAGAAGGATTGTTTCTCTCCTGTCTCCTATCCTGCCCCCAACCAAAATGTACCCATGACTCTCGCTCTTGAGTCAGTTTTAAAGGCAGAGAGAGCACTATAGCTGGATATTCATAGAAGTACTATTCTTCCTTTCAGTGCCCATTATATCTGAAATCCAGAACAATTATAATCCTTGATCCCTGGGTTAAATCACAAGGTTGAGAAACTGTTGTATGTGAAAAGAGAGGGGGAAGTCCCTGGTGGCTGAGTTGGTTGAGCATCCAACTGTAGATTTTGACTCAGGTCATGATCCCAGGGTCATGGGTCAGGCTCCATACTGAGTGTGTAGCTTGCTTAACATTCTCTCTCTGTCTCTCTCTCTCTTTCTCTCTCTCTCTTTCTCTCCTCTCCTCTCCTCTCCTCTCCTCCCCTCCCCTCCCCTCTCCTCTCCTCTCCTCTCTCTGCTCTCCCTCCTCCCTCTCCTCTCCCTCTCCTCCCCTCCTCCCTGTCCTCCCTGTCCTCTCCTCCCTCCTCTCCCTCCCTCCTCTCCTCTCCTCTCCTCTCCTCTCTCCTCCCCTCTCCTCCTCCCTCTCCTCCCCTCCCCTCCCCCTCCACCCCCTCCTCCCTCCCCCTCCCTCCTCCCTCCTCTCCCCTCCCTCCCCCTCCCCTCCTCTCCTCTCCTCCCTCCTCTCCTCTCCTCTCTCCTCTCTCCTCTTCTCCTCTCCTCTTGTCTTCTCCTCTCCTCTCCTCTCCTCTCCTCTCTCCTCCCTCTCCTCCTCCCCTCCTCTCCCTGTCCTCTCCTCTCCTCTCCTCTCTCCCTCTCCTCTCTCCCTCTCCTCTTCTCCTGTCCTCTCTCTCCTCTCTCTCTCCCTTCTCTCCTCTCTCTTTTCTCCTCCCTCTCCTCTCCTCTCCTCCTCTCCTCTCGTCTTTTCTCCTCTCCTCTCCTCTCCTCCTCCCTCTCCCCTCTCCTTTCCTCCCCTCTCCTCTCCCTCTCCCCTCCCCTCCCCCTCCTCCCTCCTCTCGTCTCATTTTCTCCTCTCCTCTCCTCCTCCTCCTCCTCCCCCTCTCCTCCTCCTCCTCCTCTCGTCTTTCTCTCCCTCTCTCTCCTCCCTCCCCTCCCTCTCCTCTCCCCCTCCTCCTCTCCCTCCTCTCCTCTCCCTCCCTGCTCCCTCTCCTCTCCTCTGCTCTCCTCCCTCTCCCTCCCCCCTCCTCTCCTCTCCTTTCCTCCTCCCTCTCCTCTCCTCTTTCCTCCCTCTTTTCTCCTCCTCTCTCCTCTTCTCTTCTCTTCTCTTCTCTTCTCTTCTCTTCTCTTCTCTTCTCTTCTCTCTCTCTCTCCTCTCTCCTCCCCCCCTCTCCCCCCTCTCCTCTCCTCTCCTCCTCCTCTCCTCTCCTCTCCTCTCCTCTCCTCCTCCTCCCTCTCCTCCCTCTCCTCCCTCTCCCTCCTCCTCTCCTCTCCTCTCTCTCTCGTCTTTTCTCCTCCTCTCCTCTCCTCTTCTCCTCTCCTCCCCTCTCCTCTCCTCCTTCTCTGTCTTTCTCCTCTCTCTCTCTCTCCTCTTCTCCTCTCCTCTTGTCTTCTCCTCTCCTCTCCTCCCCTCCCTCCCCTCCTCTCTCCCTCCCCTCTCCTCCCCTCTCCCTCTCCTCTCCTCTCGTCTTTCCTCCTCTCCTCTCCTCTTCTCCTCTCCTCTTGTCTTCTCCTCTCCTCTTCTCCTCCTCCCTCCCTCTCCTCTCCTCCCTCTCCTCTCCTCTCCTCTCCTCTTTTCTCCTCCTCTCCTCTCCTCTTCTCTCCTCTCCTCTCCCTCTCCTCTCCCTCTCCTCTCCTCTTTTCCTCTCCTCTTTTCTCCCTCCCCTCCCTCCCCTCCTCCCTCTCCTCCCTCCCCTCCTCTCCTCCCTCTCCTCCCCTCCCTCCTCTCCTCTCCCTCTCCTCTCGTCTTTTCTCCTCTCCTCTCTCCCCTCCTCCCCCTCCTCCCTCTCCTCCCCTCCCCCTCCTCTCCTCCTCTCCTCTCCTCCTCTCCTCCTCCCCTCCCTCTCTCTTCTCTCCTCTCCCTCTCCTCTTTCCTCCTCCCTCCCCTCCCCTCCTCCCTCTCCTCCCTCCCCTCCCCTCCTCTCCTCTCCCTCTCTCTCTCTCCTTTCCTCTCCTCTCCTCTTCTCTCCTCTCTTTCCTCCTCTCTCTTTCCTCTCCTCTCCTCCCTTTTCTCTCCCCCACCACCTGTTCTCTCTCTCTTTCAAATAAAAATTAAATATAATAAAATAATTTAAAAGTAAAAAATAATTTATAAAAAGAGAGGATAAGTGGATCAATAACCTTTCAAAGTCATTTCCTAACAGTCATATGACAAAACCTGACACAATATATTATTTCTTTCATTTTTTTATCCAATTAAATTTTAATGTAGTAGTAGCAAATTAGAATGTAGTAACATTAAAATATTTGGTTACATAGGACAGATTTCTAAAACTTTGAACATCATAATTCCAATAGAATTTCCCAAATTGTTACCATGGTACAGTACAGACAAAGGCACATTTACAGAATAGTAGCCTATTGCAAAGGAAACATAAAATATCCAGGCATAAAGCAAAATAACAGTTAAATAACACAAAAATCATTTAAGAATGAGGGGAACCTGGGTAGCTCAGTTTAAGTGTTTGACTCTTGATTTTGAGATCCATCCCCAAGTAGGGCTCCTTGCTGGTCATGGGGCCTCCATAAGGTTCTCTGTCTCCCTCTCTAAACCTCTCCCCCTCTGCTTATGCTTTAGGTCTCTCTGTCTCAAAAACAGAAACAAAAACAAAATCAAAAACAAAAACAAAAAACACCTATTGTGATCAGTTAAGTTGATATCTCCAGAATTAAAAAAGCTAATTATTACTAGAGTCATTATGGCCATCACTTGCTACAGGAGATTAGAAAACATTCAAATCAAAGAGAATTGCTTGTTTCCACTCCCTCCATGTATACTTATCCCTCTCCTTCCTCACCAATTTTGATTTTCTGGTAACAAATGGTCTTTCACTCTATATGAGAGAAGTATCCAGTGGAAAAATGGCATTTCCATATCTTTTATGATTTTTTTTGTACTTTTGAAAACAAATTGCTTGATTTCTCATTACATTTCTGACAACTTCATTATAATCCTTAGCTGTTCAATGATTTTACCAAAAGAAAATTCTCAGAGGAGTTATTCCATTTTGTGTCTTCTAGCATGGAAAAGGAAGAGACATGACAGAAATTACTAGAAAAAAGGTGTTTCTAGAAGTCTGGAGCTATTGCCTGAAATATAGACGCCTATTCTCTGTCTGGAGAATAGAGAATAGAGAACAGAATAACACTTTGTCTTGAACGAGTGCTATTCCTGTCAAATCTAGGAGAAAAGTTAAATATATGAGATCAGAATAGATAGCCAGTTCTAGTAAACTTTAGTTCAAACCTGAAACAATTTAAACACAGCTTTAACTTGTTTTCAGATATTATTTTAAAAATATATCAATAATTAGTTGATGAAACTAATAACATAATAGGGGCATCAGAAATTCTGTTTCGATAATGAATAATAGGAATCACAGAAGATATCCCATTCAGTGAAAGTAAATGCTATTTAACACATTTTTCTTCTTTTCTGAAAATGATGGATGACAGCATCAGAACTTCAAGAAGTAGAGGTAATTCTGTGAAAATCAGTAAAAAAAGAGTCAAATTTTGCTATCAATCATGTATATGTTCTAAGTATTCCCATTAACATACACAATCTGACCAAAGTTTTGGCTTTCCAGCAGGTCCCCTTAAATTATATTCACAACACCTCAAATTTTTGTAGTGTTTAGTTTCAATTTAAAATAATTTGAAATTAAACTGGTGGGTGGGTAAAGATTGAAATGCAAAGCAATGCAGGCCATAAGGTAAAGTTAAGTTTGAACTTTTTGCTTTTGCTATAGCATCTTATTATAAATATGCTTAAAATGAAGTCTTTGTCTTTGTTGAATGATATGGGAAACTGTGGAAGTTCTATGGGGGCAATTAAAGAGAAATCCAAAAATACCATTGGATTTGAGGTATCCAGAAAATGTATGGAAAAGTTTTTGGTTTTGCTTTGGTTTGTTGGTGTCATCATTGCTATAAATTTACCACTTATTGCATTTCCATGGAGTTTTTTAGAACAAGAGATAAAAGGATACTTTCCAGAAGCATGTTTGTTGGACAAGAGGTAGAGTGAATTATAACTATAGTCTATACAAACATACAAAAATCCACTACACTTCCTTCTTCTCACTCCTTTCTTGGGAATATCTAAACTTTTTTAAAGTTTATTTATTTTTGAGAGAGAGTGAGCACAAGCTGGAGAGGGGCAGAGGGAAAGGGAGAGAGAGAGGGAAAGAGGATGAAAGAGAGAGAGATAGAGACAGAGAGAGACCCAAATAGGCTCCGTGCTGTGAGCATGTTGTCATTTATTTTTAGACTTAACTATAAGTTTTATAGTTTTTCTTACTCAACTATTACTTTTGAAATTCACAGTTTTTTCATATACTCATTTTTTAAAATTTTGCTGGAACTTATACATTAGTAAGTCTTTGTGAGGAATTCTGTGGATGGTAAACTTAGTGAAACTTTACAGGTCTTAGTATTAGTTTGCATGTCTGGTTCAAAATTATTTTCTTGTAGAAATTTTGAAGAAGTTGTTCCCTATTTTCTTGCATTCACTGTTACTGATGGAAGGTCAATAGACTGAATTGATGAAGAACAAAGTTCTTCTCTCTCCCTCTCTCTCTGCCCCTTCCCCACTCATGCTGTCTCTCTCTCAAAACAAAACAAAACAAAACTTTTGAACTAGGAGAGAAGAGTGAGCCAAAAGGATATGTTAAGATTTTGAAAGCAGTAAGGTCAATGGACTGGACATTCCAACAAGGTCAAAACATAGTAGGAATAGGCATATAGAGTAGGTGTGATGACTAATTTTATGTGCAATTTAATTGGCTCATGGTGCCCAGATATTTGGTCAAACATTATTCTGGTTGTTTCTGTGAGGGTGTTTTGAGATGAGGTAGCATTTAGGTCAGTACACTTTGAGTAAAGCATATTGTGCTCCATAATGTAGGTGGGCCTTATCCAATATCTATATATGTACTATATGTAATTTCTGGTAGATTGAAAACATTATTGATCATTTTTTAAGTGCTTCACCCATTCACAGGGTGTAATAAAGCATAGAGAGAATATACCTATGCATAGTTTCTCAGTTCACTAAGGATATACTTAAGGTTAAGCTGTGTTCTTAAGGTTATACTTCATATGATAAAAATAAATAATAGCTATGATAACCAATGATAACAAGTGACATTAGTATCGATAGTGATATTAAAAGCTAATAACAATACCTTTGTGCAGTGCTCTGTTACACACTTCATGTGTGTTACTTCATTTAAACCTCACAATAACTATGGACTATGTATAGTAGTTAGCTTTATTTTAGAGATGTGGAAACTGAAACTTCTAAAGATTAAACAAATTGCCCAAGTCCGTACAGTGACTAAGTAGCAACACAGTGCTGGAAAACAGATCTGCTTGCTTCCTTGCTTTATTATTTTTAACATTTTAGTATTTATTTTTGAAACAGACAGAGACAGAGCACGAGCTGGGGAGGGGCAAAGAGAGAGGGAGACACAGAATCTGAAACAGACTCCAGGCTCTGAGGTAGCCGTCACCACAGAGCCCGACACGGGGCTCGAACCGACGGACCGCGAGATCATGACCTGAGCGAAGTTGGACGCTTAACCGACTGAGCCACCCAGGCGCCCTCAGATCTGCTTTATTACTTCACTTACTTTTTTGTATTTTTAGCTTAGACACAAATATATAATAATCCAGAATCACTACCTTATTCTTCCGTTCTTCCTTCTGACTTTTTCTTTTTATGTGTTATTATGCTCCTCAGACTTGTCTCTAGTGACCTTGTGACCCTAACTAGAACGTTCGTCCCTGGGCAATTCATATCAGCCCCGTAGAGCTTTCCATCTTCTACAGTGTGAGGGAGTTGACCAAGATGCCCTCGCTTCCCCTCATTTTGTGAGAGTGTGCATTTGCCTAACATATACTTTGGTAGTTGTGTTTGTTTTCTTCTGCTGTGTAAAAAAATCAGGGTGTTAATGCAACACAGAGTTATGATCTCAATACAGAATTCCTGTATTCCTCAGGTATTAGGCCACAGTGTGTTTGAATTCTCTAATACTTGGGTCTGTGAGCTGATCTGAGGCTCAAGGTCCTCTTCCAAGCTCAGCAGTTGTTGGTAGAATTCAGTTCTTTGTGGCTGTAGGCTCAGGTCCCTTTTTTCTTGCTGGCTTTTGGTAGGGAATCACTCTTAACTTTTAGAAGTCACCTCGCGTGCCTGACACATGCACTGTCCACACAGCCCTTTCTGTTTCCGTGGCCCCCAGAAGAAGATCTGACTTTGCTGTCTTTTAGAACCCATATTAATAGTATTTATTTCATTAGATCAGATCTATTCATATTTAAGGAAAGGAGATTTTTGTCCAAGCAATATGTTTTAGAAGGCCATCCTTTCTGATACATGTTGCTCTTACTCATTCACTTTTTTTCAAAGTTTATTTGTTTATTTTGAGAGAGAGAGAGAATCAGAACAGAGCCAGATGTGGGGGTTGATCCCATGAGCCATCATATCAACACATGAGCAAAAATCAAGAATTGGATGCTTAACTGAGCCAACCGGGCATCCCTGCTCATTCACTTTTAATTGCTATATTAATTCCTATTGTATGGACATACCAGTTTTCCTTCAGATCTTAGTTCAGACATTTCTTCAGAAAGAACTTTTCTAATTTGGCAAACTCCTCCCAACACCTAATGGGGCACTGTCACAGCACTCAAAAATTTTCTTTGTAATGGTTCTTTACTATTTGTAATTATTTTAATTATTTAGTTAATTTCTCTCTCCCCCACCAGACTATAAACCCCCAGGTTTATTATGCTCACTATTGTGTCATCAGATCCTAATACAGAGGAGCTCAAAACATATTTGTTGAATGAAAAGTATTCCTAAGCAAGCATTTCTAACAGCATAATTTTAAGTGAACTACCTGGCTGTATGCGTTGATGAAATGCAGATGGCAGAATTTCAGTCAAAACCCCTGTCAATAAAAGCAGGAAACAGGAGGTTGGTACACACAGGGCACCTGACTTTGGAGCTGCATTACTGTGGGAGTCCCTGAAGTGAAGAGCAACCATTGCTTCTTGTTTCTCTGTTAATAGAGAATAAAATGTGTCTGTTGTCAGAGCTCAAGGTCATTTTCCTTTGAGACCTTTAATTGAAGGAAGGTTAAGTAAAGTTACACGTTTTTACTTAAAGGAAACAATGAAAATGAAGAATTACTTTATAAGCAATGTGTCAAAAGAAATGTTTCCCAAATTAATCGTTTCTGGAAGTGAAACAAATTTTCCTATAATTCATTTTAACTCTTCTTTTGAAAAGGAGGAGGGTAGATTCTGTTACACATACACACACACACACACAGATAATAGTCAGCTTTCGCTTAGATTACAATAAACAACATGAATTAATTGTAACCATTAAAATTTTTCTTCTCAAGGTGTTTGCTTTTCAATGATTTGTTTCCTTATGTCAGCTCTGAGAGAAGTACCCCTTTCTGGTTAAAGAGGCTCATTCTGGAAAGTGACTGCAAAAGCCTTAGTATTCCCCACCAAAATGTCTCATATCCCAGGGATCAGGGGTCAGAAATGTTACAAATCCAGTTGTGTATTTTAAAGGCAGCTTAATTTAAAATAACTCATGGAGAAAGAAAGCAGAACATTGTTGGAATGGCTTGACTGTTAACATTTGTTCTTAATCTATCAGAATTCTTCTACTCATGTTCACTGAGTTACTGAGTAGTCTCTGAAGCCTTTGAAGAGTTGGAAGTCAGTTGAATCCCAGTAGTAGGGTAGAATTTAAAAAGGTAGAGGAGATATCCTATTGTTTATTCTTTCCTTCAATATCAACAAGTCAGAAATCTCTAAGACCTTCTCTCATAGACATCAGTGTTTGGGGTTCTTTTTCCTTTTGGTGTCCCTAAGGGGAATATGTTGGGCATTAGGGTGTAGAAAATTACTAAGGGAAGTGTGGGAAGAGGAGGTATGGATCTTAAGACTGAGGATGGTAAATAGATGGTGAAATTCTCATGATTTAAGTAGCCTCCTCTAACTAACCTGTTGTAAGCTCTGTATAGTGACATAATGGTCCTGTGAAGTGAAATTTTCCAGTGGGGAAAATTGAGGTTTTCTATACACTAAATTCTGGCTAAAAGCTGGAATCTTTCAGGGTTTCTAGTCATGTTCAAACTGGCCATGTTTTTGCTTTGTTGTTTTGTTTTAACTTTCTGTACTCATGCAGATTTTCTGGAAGAAGAGAGCTCACAATGTCTGGTACAGTTTAGAAACAACAGTAATCCCTGCAGTGTTTAACAACAATTGGACAAAATACACTCATAAGAATACAGGATAACTTCATATAGTACTAAGGAGAAATCAGCATAAAAGTCCAAGAAATGTTAGATCTGTGAGCAATGCTAGAGCAGAGTAGCAGAGAAACAAGTCACTGAAGCTAAGGGGCTAAGCCTGAAGCTGTGTATATGGCAGGTAGCAGGGAGTAACATGTCAAAAGGAGCAGGTCATCTACCTCTATTCCTTTCTAAGCTGAGAAGGTCAAGGTCAACCAGATATTTAAAAAAAAAAATGACTAAGAATCTGGAAAGAGAATATTGGGTCGTCTTCTCCCCACATGCAACAGCAAGGGCCATAGTCTTTAGAATAAGTGAGAAATAGAGATTCTCAGCTCACCACACAGCACCCCATAGTATAGAAACTGATGATTCTCTCAGGGTCAGATAAATATCTTTAGAGGCCTGTGGTATTGAAAATATTAGGTGGTCCTGCCCAGTGGTAATTCAGAATAATACCTAAAGAGTGAAACACAACTTGCAGGAGTGCCAAAATTATTATTTTTTTAATGTTTATTCATTTTTGAGAGGGTGGGAGGGGCAGAGAGAGAGAGGGAGACACAGAACCCAAAACAGGCTCCAGGCTCTGAGCTGGCAGCACAGAGCTCAACACAGGGCTCAAACTCATGAACCACGAGATCGTGACTTGAGCCAAAGCTAGATGCTTAACCAACTGAGCCACCCAGGCACCCCTGGAATGCCAGAATTAAAACAGCTACTTTCTAGATATTTTGATTGCAGAATTCTGGATGAGTTCATTTGAGCTTGGCTTCTATCGATTGCATTTGGTGGCTCAGCTTTACTGGTATCTTGTACCCATACTGAGTCTGCCTGTTTATTTGCCCAACAGTGAACTCTTTCCAGATCCAAACAGGGCCTTCAGAAAACAGAGGGTGAGGGGCCAGGGCTTACACTGAATCACTGTGGAAAGCCTTTCAGAACCATCTTCCACCCAGGTGGCCACCTGTAAAGGTCTTAGCGCTCCTGGGTGTTGAGGAGGGCATGGAGCAGCTCTCTCCCTTACCATAGGATGCCACCTGCATTTGCGGTCAGGTGGGTGAAAGTTGGGCCCTGACGGTGCCATGGTGGTCACGTTGCAGTTTAATTCCCAGGCTGTACAGTAACGGCACTGAAGGGAAAATGTCTGCCCTTAAAGTAATCATAGGCTTTCTCCCCTAATACCAGCTTGCCCTACCAAAGTGTCAGCAGCACAAAGGGCCCCAGTCTTCTTCCTCCATCACAGAGTAAGCAGCGCATCCCCCTGCCGCTTGGCTCCCAGCTCCCTGTCTGGACAGGAACACAGCTGGGCTTTCATCTAACGAGGGGTGGATTCAAGCTGATTACTTTTGTTTGGTCTTCAATGAAGAGAGCAGAGCAGGAGGTATTTTACATTTTCCTTGTGTTCAAAGCCCCAATGTGGGATGACTCAAGAACATTTTCTTCTCAGAGCAAAGGCTATGAATGAAAAAAATCACATTTTTTTTTCTTGAAAAAGGAACCTTAGGAAAATACTCAGAATTCTATGTAGAAAGCATGTACTGCTGGCATTATCAGAAAAACAAAACAGGATTAATTTACTAGAGGGAAAAAGAGGAGATTATCTGAACATTTTAAATATTATCTTAAGGATAAATTGCTTTCTTTGCCTACTTCCTCTTTGATCTCCTTAATCTCCCCTGTCCCTGTGCCCCCCACTTTCACTTATAGGCTGAGGGTTCCCAAAATCTATATCCTCAGCCTTGTCTTGCGTATGAGCTCCAAATGCATGTATATCCAAACGACTACTTGCCACCTCAGTTTGTATATATCACAGCTTCCTCAAACTTACACCTAAGACACCAATTTTTTTTCTTTTTCATGACCTTTCCTCAATCTTTACCCCCATCTATATTCTTTCTTCATTCATTACACAATCACTCATTTTTCTCACTTTTGTTCAAGTTATCCTTATATCTCCCCTCTTATTCATTTCCCTTTATCCTATCATTTGCCATATCTTGTCAATTTCCTCTTTCCAGGATCATCATACGCCCCAGTATAATAACACTGACATGTGTTGAGCACTTATGTCATGCCAGATACTACTCCGATTGCCTTATATGTATTATCTTATTTAATCCTCACAACAACTCTAAGAAGCAAGTACTATTAAAATCCTCATTTTATGGTTGAGGAAGCTGAGGTACAAAGATGTTATTTAACTTGCCATGTAACATCATACAACAGGTAGGCATAGGTTTAAGATTTCAGACCCAAGCTGATTAATACCAAAGCCTAAGCTTTCAATCCCAGTGCTATATACTGCCTTCTAAAATTATGTAAAATTACATACTTATACATGTATTTATGTATTCACATTGTCCTCCATCCTTATTACTTAGTAGATAAAGCTCTAACCAATTGTATCAAGTTGATGCCTCCTCCAGAACTGAGTTAAGTACAAATGTGTTCTCATCACCCTCCTGCTTAAATTCAGTGGATCTCTAGGAGTGGTTCTCACTTGACTATTTTCTTAACTGGTCCTTTTCTCAGATGTGTTGCCAAAAGTAGAGTCCTTACTCTAGTCATTATTATACATCATTTCTGAATATAGTGAATAACACATCATAGGTGCTGTATAAATATTGGAATGAAAGAAAAAGTACTATTTCTAAACTATTCTGTTGATCAGGTCATAAATGTGATATTGTTGTGGATGAATTACCTAGATAGCATATTCTCTCTTTTTTTGTTGTTGTTTTTATCATTTCTGTGCTACAAAGGAGAAGATACCAGAAAGCTTTGTTTCAGGTAGTCGGCCCTTTTCCTCAAATAACACAGAAATACCTATTGTAAAAACTTCCAGTAAAGGACCACAGATCCTCTAATGGAATCTCAGGGTAAAGGAAAGGAGTTTCTGTATGCCAGCAACTTAGTATTTTCCTGAAGCTGTCCTGCCAGGGATTGTAATTCAGGAACCAATCTCAAACTAAGCAGAGGAAAAAATGAGATGCTTACTGAAAATGGCCAAATGTCATCATCAGATATTTGAGAGTAGCTGTGTCAGGAGCCATCCACAAGTGAAATGGACTTTCACAAAATTCTGGCCATCTTCAGGGTCATGAAGACTCAGAACACTTATGTCTCCTAAGGGAGCCTTTTCAGTTTTGTGCTTTTTTTCTGATGCAAGAAATATAGACACGTGTGATTTACTACTGGGCACTCATAAGTGTGGAGTGAGTTATTTCCTAATGAACTCAAAGACCAAAATGAGACATTCAGAAAATAAAAATTTGTTCTATAGTATAAAACATATATGTCTGAAAGCTTGAGGAGTAAGGTAGAAATAAAAAATTCTGGTTAATAAATTTGCTGTATATTAATGAGAGCCTGAAAATCCTTTTGTTTCCAGTATATTTTTGAACTTTCTAAACTACATTAGTTTCCCTTTTTTTGCCTTAGGAATCACAGTATAGTGTGCGAGAGGGCATGATTATAAACAAACATTAATTTCACTGAACAGACCTTTGAAGTTAGAGCATTTTGATGTTTGAGGTCACAGTAGCGTATTACAGAGAAGGAATGTAACACAGAAGGAGTAGTGGGCTCCAAGTTAGAAATGCTAGAGTCTAGCTTTATAATTAATAAATTAGGTAATGAGGAGCAGTTCATTTATCCCCACAAAATTTCAGGTACTTCATCTCTAAGATAATTAGAAAAGGCTATCTCTATCCTTCCGCTTGCTGTGTTCATACCTCAACTCATAAAATGGGAACTTGCTAATACTTCTTACTCATAGGTAATTCTTTGATGCCAAGCACAGCTATTTTTGCTGCATTTTACTTCTCTTTCCCCCAGAAAGGAGTGAATTAATTGATGCAATTAGAGTCTAACATCTATTAGTCTTGGTTCCTTTTCTGCAAGGGGTGATGCATTAATTTTCCTGATTCTGTGTGACCATTGTGTTTTTGAGGTGGAAGACTATTATCTTTGTTTTCAACTATTTTGGAATAGAAAAGAGGGGATGAATGATTAACTTGTAATCTCACTGATTCCAACAATAAAACTTACAATGTTCATTCCAGATCAAGAAGGCAGAATGTGCAACAAATTTCCTATTGACCCAGACCCTGGAAATCCCAGTGAGTTTAAGACGTATAGCAGTACTGGGGTGCCTGGGTGGCTCAGCTGGTTAAGTGCCCAACTTCAGTTCAGGTCATGATCTCACGGTTTGTGGGTTCGAGGCCCGCGTCGGGCTGTGTGCTGACAGCTAGCTCAGAGCCTGGAGCCTGTCTTTGTATTCTGTGTCTCCCTCTCTCTCTCACCCTCCCCTGCTTATGCTGTCTCTATCTTTCTCTCAAAAAGAAATAAAAACATTAAAAAAAAAGATGTATAGCAGTTCTAAAAAGCAAATTCATTAACAAAGAAAATAATAATGGAAGATGCAACAGGGATTATAACAAAATTTTGAAGGACAGAAAAGGGGTAAAATGCTACTGCCGTATGAAATAGGACAGAGGAAAATACAGGCCCAAATATACTAATTGCAGACTGTAGTAGAGATGGAGGTGGGAGTCGCTCTTTCCGTTGGAGGCACCAATTTTAATTTGCAAATAAGTGCAAGTGTGGAAATGAGAAATAAAGTAAACAGGAAGATTATATGGAGGCTTGTAAACCAAAGACCCATCCAGTGTACTTCTCATTTCTCCTACTTACACCAGAAAGTAGAGAGCCAAGCAGCCTGAAGTCTCTTTGATCAATAAATTGATTCCATTGCTAAAACTTCTGTTGGGGTATAGAAGTTTAAAATTTGTTCTGTCATTTAAAGAAACTGCACCTGTCAGCTGATGTCTGTATCACTCACCATGAAGCAAATCAGGTTATATGACCCGCCCTTGCTCATATACATAAAACTGTAAGAAGTCATTTTTTAATGCACTGGAATGGCTTTTGGGAAAAGGCCTATTCATACAACAGCAGGGGAAACTTACACCAATCACGCAGGATAAAGAGCTTCATTATTCTTAAAAGTGGTTGGATAACAAAAAATATATATATAGGAAAACTAGAATCACAAAAGAAAAAGACTCAGATAATATATCAGAGAAACTAATTCTTCAGAAAACAAAAGAACTTAATGACAGCACTTATATAGCCCTCGGTTGGTATAAGACATTATTGTTACAATTTATGTATTCCTCAAAACCGCCTTACCAAGTATGTATCACCACTATCCTCATTTTACAGAAAAAGAAACTAAGGCACAGAGAGGTGCAGTGATTTACCCAGTAGCATACAGCTGTTAACAGGTGGAGCTATGATTCCAACAGAGTCAGCCTGGCCCCAGAGTCGGCTCCATTAATCAGTCTACCAATTCTAATTGATACGCTGGGCATGATGTGGACACATTACATTATATCACATTCATGTAATAAGAACACAACAGAAATAAAAAGGAACAATGCAGCTGTGTGGGGAAATAGGTTCTACTTACATAAATTGGTTAGAAAAAAGCTTAGGGTAGAAAGCCGCCACCACAGGGTGAAACCACCCGAGGTTAGCTAGTGAGATAGCGTCATGGGATCACGAGAAACTTGTTACATCACCTGCAGGGAATTACTTTCCATTTGGTGCCAATGTTCCTTGATCACATACACCACTTGCCCCCCCCAGACCCTTTTGCTCACACACACAAGTTAATGATTACTGTCTGATTGTTTTTTTTTTCCATGTTTAAGTGTGTAAGATCTTGTTTTCTTCACATTTACCACATGGGTAGCATCTTGTGAGCTCAATAAATATGGAGACGAAACGCCCACTCAGGGCTCTTGTCTCCTCCTGGATATTAGCTTTGCTCATATCTTGATTCTATATCTGCTCTTGTTGCACAATAGAAAACTCCAGACTCAGTCTGTGAAATAGCTGCAAGGAAGAGATTTTAGAGATTAAAATTCTGACAGCTAAAATAGAATAAACATAGCGACTTGCTATGGAGTGGCCAACAGGAATAGTTGAGCACCAGCCCCCCTTACATAAAGTTAATGATCCCTCAGGAGCGTGGAGGAGAGAACCTCCTCCTTTCCACCATTGCAAACCATACTCTTTATCACTCAACACAGGCTCAGCCTTCTGGGCTTAGGGGAAGGGGGAGTTGCTTCTCAGATGAGGGTAAGCGTTCAAGGTCTCAAATGAGGAGATCTGCTTTGTGCATGTAGATGTGCTACAACACAGATTCTCTGAGGCATAGCAACCCAGAAAGTCCCTGTGAGGAAGGGGGGAATTTCCTTATGCCATCTCTGTTTTGCCCATTTCATGGTATCATAGAGAGCCTACAGGAAAAAGTCACCCTTGCCGTATCTACTCCCTGGCCCTCTCTGATCTTCCTCACTTCCTTCCCTGATCTATGGGAAGGGGGAAAAAAAAATTACCTATGGAAGAAATAGAGAGGGAAATTTTCCTCTGCATTGGTCAAGGTTCTTAAAAGCAGACATCAGAATCCATTCTGCTAGCTAGGAAGAGATTTACTAAAGCAGGTTGAAAGAATCACAGGAAGACCACAGACACAGTCTGAAAAGAGTTTCTGGGAATAATTCCCAGCTCCTTGCCATACCAGAGGACCAGCCTGGAAGAGGACATGCTTCACCCCAATGAACAATCTCCACAGTGAGGAAGTCGCCCCTCCCCACCAACCAGAGATCCGCGCTTCACCAAACCAAGCTGGAAAGCTTGAGGTATCATCACATACCCATCCTACCCTGCCCCAGCCAAATGGATGCCACATCTGCTAGCTTCTCACATTGCTTATTTATAGAACCAGGACTCTCGTGGGCATGGCTAAGGCAGAATAGTGGTCCCGCATCTTCTGACTGGCGAAGGGGCTGGGACAGGCAGGACTTTAAGTTCTATGCTGGGAAAATAAAGTTCACTCTGTAGAGCAGTCATCAAAGTGTGGGAAAAGCTCGAATCCATAGAGACAGAAAGCAGACTAGTGGTTAGCAGGGGCTGGGAAAAGAGAGCAATGCAGAATTAGTGTTTAATGTGTATGGAGTTTCAGTTTAGGATGAAGACAAAGTTTTGGAAATGGATAGAGGTGCTGCTTGCACAACAGTGTGAATGTGGTTAGTGTCACTGAATTGATCACTTAACAGTAGTAAAAATGTTAAATTTTTTGGTATGTATATTTTACCACAATTAAAAAAGAATTTCCCCAATAGTTATTTAACAATATTGATGCAATCATGAGCGAAAGATAGTCACTGCAGCTCTACTCCATTTGCCTAATTGCCAAAGTGAGTGTAGAGACATTTGAGAAAAATTGTGAAGTAGTACTTTATTGAAAGCATAAATTACACAAGTGGTATTTATTCTAATATGGAAAGATTGACACGAAAGGAAAGTCCACAAATTTCCTCCCCTTGCAATATTTAACAGCCTACATTATTAAGAAATTCTTCTTTATATCTAACTTAAATCCCTCTTGCTACCTTTTAAAACATTCCCTTGTTTCCTTCTTTGGTAAAGATGGAGAACAGCTGGCCTGCATTTTGTGTGCTTCGCTTTAGGCCAAAGTAATTCCGGTTGTTTTAACCCTTCCTGGAAGACTATGTGCTCTATCCCCTGACTTCATTTTCTTTTATCTCTTCTGAATCCTCTTTCTATTTCTCTGCCACTCCATTTCACCATTAGGGCCTGTCTGGGGACTGACCCATGTGAAAAAATGGATTTGATCCTTTTCAGCATTGTCAGCCACCAATTTCTAGCTTGTAAACAACATTATTAGAAGTACTTGAATTCACACTGAGTCATAGTGAGTAAATTACATCCTGAGAATACTGATAATAGAAGGGAAATTACACTACCATCTCCAGGACATGGGAACATTACAAAGGGATAGCTTGGAAAAGGGGGCAACAGGAAAGAGCAAACTGGGTGTGGTGGAAAGACAGTGAGGGGCTAGTGTGCTCTGTGGAAGGGCGAGCACAGCTACTCCTGTGTCCTGGGCGTGTGTGCTCTGGGAGGAAGTCTGTGTGTGGTGAGGCAGCTGGGTCACATCCCTAGGGTGCTGGCAATTGAACACAGCTTGTGGGAGATGGAGAGGTCGGGTGAATGAACCATTTGAATGGAAAACCCTAGTTCTGAGGATGACTCTTCCTTCTGGCTGCCAAGGAGGGGACTCTGCTGCCCTGTGGGGGAAGGAGAGGTGGTGAGATACCAGGTGCTGACACTGGCAGTGTGGAGAGACTTGGGTCAGTTAGAGCAGAGCCTCCATGCAATCAAATACCAATAACACTTCCTATTTATCTAGCACACTATGGCCTACAAAGCACTCCTACATCCTTGATCTAATTTATATCACACATCACCCTGTGCTGGTATCAGGCCACTTCTGTTATCACCACAGTAGTGGAAGAGATGCACAGAGGATCACATGACCAGGAGAGAGACAAGCACCTCACCCTTTGACTGGTGCTCTTGGTTCTAGACCACACTGCTTTTCTTATGAAAGTTGTCAGCACAGGGTTCAGCGAACACTTCATTGAGATTCGTCTTTAAGGAACAGCATACTACTTAGGTAGCTAAGGATTTCCATCACCTGAACCCAAGCCATGCACAAAGCATACTCCCTAAACACTAAAAGGAGGTGGTAGTTAATAAGATGAAATGGTGTGGAGGAAGAACTTGTTTTCACTGGCACATTGAAAGGCAGCCTGTCGACTTCCCAAATAGTTGATCATCCTCAGAAAACATTGTTTACAACATGGTTTAGGATTGAATGAGTTTCCCTTTAAACACTGTTGTAGTCTTTGGTAAATAAACACTGAACAGTAAGAAGACAATTTTTAAAAATATATGTCTTCTTTAATAATATAAAAGAATATATTCAATGAATTATTAATGCTATTTCTTATTCATAATACCCTAAAACCAAACAGTATTTCAAACTGAATAAACTGTGTACATTGAATTGTTCATGAGTCAAATAAGAAATGAATACTGTATTGAAACCAAAGCAAAATTAGTTATTTTTTCCCTAGCAAGAAATGACTCCTTCCCACCCCCAGAATTTCCACACAGATTAGAGAATGGTCTATTTTGTTTTAACAAAGCTTTTGGCAAAATGTTAACCAGTCACAAATGTGGCCTCTAAGCACAGGCACCAAAGGAACTAATACTGTTCCTTTGAGAAATACAGTTTGTCCAGCAGATGAGAGAAATAGAAAACTGGAGTTGTGTTGAACCGGGTAAGTTAGTACATTCAACTATCCCCATTATAGTGTGAAATTTCTCATAAATTACTGGCCATCAAGTTACATTGTACAGTATTGATTTTTCTCCTATTTTGTGGTGGTCCCCAAGATAAATTAATGGTTAGCTTGGTGTGTTCAGTTGTTTATTCATTTAGTACTCTTATGGGAACATGGAAACATTCAGTCTGTACAATGAAGTTAGACCACATGAGACTGCCTGTAGAGAACAAGACAGATATATCTGGTGCCTGCTCCATAGGGCAGTCAGATAGGTACCTAGAGCCAAATCAAAGAACAGCAGTTAGATGTCTTGGATTCAACCATGGATGGAGAACTATGTGCAATAGAGTAGGAAGGGCATTCTGAATCCTATAAGGTTTTCAGTGGAAAAGTATAGAAAACGTATGTTGTATTTGACTTCATAGGTTGATCATTTTAACTAAAAGGTTATTCTTGGTCCTTAGAAGATAACTTTTCCTAATGATATTCTTCATTCAATATGGATTTTCTTTATGTATCCTGATTACTACAAACTTACAAATTTAGTCAAGGGATCACAGTATTTGCGGCACTTTGTGGGCTTACATCCCGCATCTCACATGTGTCTGAGGTGTATTCAGTCTTATTTGTTCAATACCTCAGCAGTTACAATCTGTCTAAATAGTGTATCCAGTCATTTATCTTAGCTATTGGTGCAAATAAGGCCAGGTAGTATCTTCAGTCCCTCTAAAAGACATGCATTTTATACGATGACAAACTTCTGCCTGGCCACCCTGCGGCAGACCACAAAGGAGATCAGGCATCTATGGATGATCATTGCGTACCTAATGCCTACCAATGAAAAGGAAGCTATTGGGGTCTACTAAATGTGGACTCTGTACCATTATCTCCATCTGCAACCTCCTAATCTGATTATATAGCCTCTGAAATAATAGTCCATTTGACACAGCCAGTGAACCCACAATGAAAGCCCTTGAAGCACCAGGAAATCAGTGTGTGTCCAGAGCTTTCACCAAGAGTCATCTTCATGATCCCACCACTTCTTTGTCCGCGCCTAGACTGGATATCGTCATTTGGATTTAGGCTGGGATGGCAGAGTCCTTCATCCCCTGTGACCATGATTCTACACGGCTTTTATTAACTGAGCAGAGAATGCAGCTTACTTTAGAGCCAAACTATCATGTGGTAGAAATTCCCTGAGGGTATAAAAGTGAAGGTCATATCCCCTCCCTAGGGGAGATAATGTCAGGAGGGTGACAAATATAAATTCCACTTCATTAGATAAAATATACAATCCCAAAGGCTTTTATCTGAAAGGAGTCTAAGGACTAATAAAATACCATAGAAGTTCCACCCTATAAATGGAGAAACTGATAAACCAAAAATTTACTGAAGTTATTAATGCAAATCAGTAAGAGAATGATATATTGTTTCTTAGAGCTGCATTAAGAAATTGTTGAAAGCCTAAAATAGCACAAATTCATTATCTTAGAGTTCTGGAGGTCAGAGGTCTAAATGGCTAGCAGGGTTGTGTTTCTTCTGGAGGCTCTACAGAAAATCTGTGTCCTAACCTTTTCTAGCTTCCAAAGGCCCCTGACATCCTTGGCTCATGGCTCCATTGTCTATCCTCAAAGCAGCAGAATAGCATTATCAAATATTTCTTTTCTCTGTTCTCTGCATTTGTGGTCACATTTCCTTTTCTTTCTTTTTTTTTTTATTATGTTTTTTTTTAATTTTTTTTATTTTTGAGAGAGAGACAGAGTGTGAGCTGGGGAAGGGGGAGAGAGAGAGGGAGACACAGAATCCAAAGCCGGCTCCAGGCTCTGAGCTGTCAGCATGGAGCCCGACGTGGGGCCCCAAACCACAGACTGTGAGATCATGACCTGAGCTGAAGTCAACATTTAACCCACTGAGCCACCCAGGTGCCCCACATCACTTTTTCTGAGCCTGACCCTTTTGCCTTCCTCTTACAAAGACCCTATGATTACATTGTGCTCACCTGGATATTACAGGATAATCTCCCCACTCAAGATCCTTAACCACAAATGCAGACTTTCTTTAGATAATAGAGTCACAAATTTGTGGTGTATAATGGGGAGAGGAAGGGGGGACATTTGCCTACCACAAATAACCAAAAGGCTAAACATTACCATCGATTAAGGATCTAGTGAATGTATGTGTTAATTTCATTCAAAACATATTTAAGAATTGGGGTGCCTGGCTGGCTCATTCAGAAGAGCATGCGACTCTTGATCTCAGGGTGTTGAGTTTGAGCCCCACGTTGGGTGTAAAGATGATATTTAATAAATAAATAAACTTAAAAAAATTAAGAATTACTTACTAGATTCCAGATAATGTGATTACAAACATGGCAAAGCAAATAGTAAGCTGGAAATGCTCTTTAATCTGCAAAGATATATTTCAAATGGAATTCATAACTAGAGAAGACTTCTTAAAGATCATTTAGAAAGAAAAACAGTTAAGAATGAAACAGTGCTCATACTCAACAATGAGACAAAGAGCTCATACTCCCAATATTAAAAAAAAAAATCGTAGAAATAAAAATGGGATGAAAAACCCCATAGAAAGCATGGGCAAAATGGACAGTTCACATAATAAAACATATAAATGGATAATGCATACATAATAAGAAATTCTGTTTTACTGCTCAGATCAAGAAGAGTAGAAAGATTAAAAATATTGGTGATTAAAGTCTTTATAATGGCCTGCATGGTCTAGCTCTTCTGTTCCTCTCTGATCCTCTTCTGTTCTTCCCTGATCTAATCTCCTTCTTACCTACACCTCATTTGTTTGTTCCAGCCAAACAAAAAATGCCGTTCACACACTGTGATAGAATGTACAATATTGATTAAAATTCAAATATATACATACACCATTTGCTTTAGCAATACATTTACAGGAATTTAACATTCATTTATATTTACTCAAATGAGAAAGGTTATATTAAAAATATGTAATTTGAAAGCTTGGTAATAACCTAGATGTTCCTAAATAGAGATTTGGTTAGGTACATCAGGGTACCAGCATAGTAGGGTAAGGCCCCCCTTCTGAGTGGCTGCCTTCTTCATTGTATTCTTACATGACTGAAGGGGCTAGAGATTTTCTGAAGCCTTTTATAAGAGTACTAATCCCATTCATGAGAATTCCAATCTGATGATTTAAGCACTTCCCAAATGCTCCATCTACTAATACTATCACACTATTTGGGGGAGTTAGGATTTGAACATATGAATTTAAGACAGACACAAACATTCACATCATAGCATACACGCAGAGGAAACATTTCTTCAAATCATCTTTTTATTTTTCCTTCAGATCAGAAAGAAAATATTTTTTTTCTCTAGATTCTCTTCATCCTCCATCTCCTTAGGACCATCCTAGCAAAAAGGAAAAAAAAATTGCTTTTTTAAGACATTGGAAAATCACAATTCTCATAGACCATGTTTTACTATTCAAAGTCAACACTTTCTGTTATATACATTATACTCAAAACCCTCTGGATATTTTCATAACATTGTATATTACACAGAGAAGACTTGGGCATCCTTCAAACTTTTATAAGCATATGTTCTTATGAGAAAATATAGAGTCACTAAAGTAAAATTTTCTAAAATAAGATATTTTAATGTATAGGCTTGGTGAGATGGAATCTGAAAGCCACAAACTTTTGCTACAGTCTTCAATGGGGCCAAAGTAATCCATAGCAAATTTTATTAAAAAAGCAGTAATAACAACCTTGTCTTATCCTTTCAGAAAACTCAAAATGATCTTATAGGCATATAGTGTTTTTTTTTTTTTCTGGTTTCTACATGTAAATTACATTATTCACCTTACTAAAATGGTTTCTAATCATATAGTGTCATTAGATAAAATTATTTTGGATAACCAAATTGTCTATTTTCATGTTTAATGTAATCATTTCCAAACAATAATTTCCAAGATTGTTTTTAATGTGACAGTTTTTTCTCTACATATCCATACATGCTATGCTATAAACAATTTCCCTCTGGACAACATCGTCTCTAGTAAAAACTTTATTTGGTTTTAATTAAAAACAAATCACTGTATATGGTAAAGTTAAATTAAATTTGAAATAGAGGCACTTTTTGTATTATCAAGGATGTATTCTTATTTTTCCTCTTCTATTCTTGGAAATCAAACAAAAAAAGGCAATAAATACAAAAAGAACCCACAAACTCTATTTTTGGCACAACTAGATAGCAGAATCAAACTACAGTTTCCAAAATAAGCAGAAGGGCTACCCAAAAGCAGCCAAGGCCAGGCAGAAACCACACATAAAACATGAGGAAAGAAGCAAAGACAATTACAAGATGGTTAGCAAATTTCAGAAAAATATACTTCCTACAAGTGAGAGGTTCACTGAGAAGTGGAGAAGCTGTGTCCACGCTAATGACAATAGATGTTGGCTCTGTGTGTGAGTGAGGCTGACAGCAGAAGTCTTCGTGGACCCAGTTAATTTGAAAGAAGCAGAGATGGCAGGGCTGCATGTGAAATATCCAGCTAAGCCATATTGGAAGAAAGAAGTCTGTCTCTGAGGAAGTGGAATAGGAGAGAGCTCTACGTTAGAAAGCCTCAAGGACTTCCATTGTACTTTTTCTTTTGCAGAAACTTTCTGCAAAAAGTTGCTTGGGAAAACCACACTGTGAATTAATAAAAGGATTTGGCACATTATTGATACAAAGATTATGTAACAGAACATATGGGAAATAGCAGTAAAACCTCCAAGTATGAGGAACTCTGGCCGGAAGAATGTTGCGACAAAGCAAATGAAAATCATAGCCGCCTGTTTCATTGTGAATTTAAAAATTTAACAAGTGACTATTCTCTATGAAGGAAAACTACACAGCAGAAAAATGGAAGAAGCATGGGGGAAAGGGAGAACAGATGAGTCAAAAAGTAAGTACGGAAGTTAGTCGATAGCCATGAGGAAAGTGGGGGCAAAGATACAGCTTTATAAAATGGAAATGAAATTCAGCAGAGTCCTGGAAGCTGTGAAGGGGAAACAATCTGATGGAATAGAAAGCTAACAATATTCAGGAAAATCTTCGTAACATGAAAGATGACTGAAAATCTTATACTGAAAGAGTACATGTGTGCTACGGAATATTAACACAAAATGGTCAATACCCTCACATATTCAGTACACATATTAGATTTTAAAGATCCAGAAAGAATAGTAAACATAACAATCAGTTAATTTGTAAGGGGAAAGACTGTTAGATGATCCTCAGATGTCTCTACACCTTCATGCAATGTCAGAGGTTGTAAATCAGCACCTGTAAGATTCTCAGGGAAAGAAAATGTGAACAAATGATTTTATAGACAGCCAAGCTATCCTTCTGTATAAAGGGTACAAATAGTTTTGGGGTGCCTGGATGGCTCAGTAGGTTAAGCGTCCAACTTTGGCTCAGATCATGATTTCACGGTTCATGGTTTCGAGCCCCATGTCAGGGTCTGTGCTGATGGCTGGCTCCGAGCCTGGAGCCTGCTTCGGATTCTGTGTCTCCCTCTCTCTCTGACCCTCCCCTGTTCATGCTGTCTCTCTCTCTCTCTCTCTCTCTCTCTCTCTTTCTCTCTCTCTCAGAAATAAATAAATAAATAAAAACATTAAAAAATAACAAAAGGATACAAATAGTTTAGCATTAATGAATCCAGGATTTACTGCTTCCCAAAGTCCTTCTTGATAAAACTGCTGCAGAACAAACTTCAGCTAATGAGAATTCAGAAATTAATGCCAAGGATTGGTGGCAGTGATCATAGAGTTTGTTTACTTTTATTTATTTGAATAATAATTTTCTAATTTAAAGTTTAGTTAATATACAGTGCAGTATTGGTTTCAGAAGTAAAGTTTAGTGATTCATCACTTACATGCAACACTTAGTGCTTATCATAGCAAGAACCCTCCTTAGTATTTATCACCCATCTAACACATTCCCCACCAACCTCCCTTTATCAAACCTCAGTTTTTTCCTCTATCATTAAATGTCTCTTGTGATTTGTTTCCCAGCTTCTCTCCCCCACAGATATTTTCATCTGTTTTGTTTCTTAAAGTCTACATATGAGTGAAATAATATACTTGTCTTTTTTTCTGATTGACTTATTTCACTTAGCATAATACATTCTAGCTCCCTCCATATTGTGGCAATGGCAAGATTTCATTCTTTTTTATGGCTGAACAATATTTCATTGTATCTATATATCACATCTTTATCCATTCATCAGTCGATGGGCATTTGGGCTTTATGGCTTGGCTGTTGTTGATAATGCTGATATAAACACTGGGGTGCAGGTATCCCTTTGAATCTGTATTTTTGTATCCTTTGGTTAAATACCTAATAGTGCAATTGTTGGGTAATAGGGTGGTTCTATTTTTAGTTACTTGAGGATCCTCCATACTGTTCTTGAGAGTGGCCGCATCAGGTTGTGTTCCCACCTGCAGTGCAGGAGGGTTCCCCTTTCTCTGCATCCTTACCAACACCTTTTGTTTTTTCTGTTGTTAATTTTAGCCATTTTGACAAGTGTGAGGCAGTTATCTTATCTTGGTTTTGATTTGTATTTCCCTAACAATGAGTGATGTTGAGTATCTTTTCATGTGTCTATTAGCCATCTGGATATCTTCTTTGGAAAAGTGTTCCTTCATCTCATATGCCCATTTCTTCACTGGGTTTTTGTTTTGGGTGTTGAGTTTGATAAGTTCTTTATAGATTTTGGATACTAACCCTTTACTGGATATGCCATTTACAGATATCTTCTTCCATTCTTTAAGCTGCCTTTTAGTTTTGTTGATTGTTTCCTTTTCTGTGCAGAAGCTTTTTAGCTTGATGAAGTCCCAGTAGTTTGTGTTTGCTTTTGTTTTCCTTGCCTTCGGTGATGTGTAAGAAGTTGCTGCTGCTGAGGTCAAAGAGGTTACTGCCAATGTTCTCCTATATGGTTTTGATGGCTTCCTGTCTCACATTTAGTCTTTCATCCATTTTGAATTTATTTTTGTGTAAGGTGTAATAAAGTGGTCCAGTTTCATTCTTCTGCATATTGCTGTCAAGTTTCCCCAACACCATTTGTTGAAGGGACTGTTTTTCATTGGATATTCTTTCCTGCTTTGTCAAAAATGAGTTGACCATATAATTGTGGGCCCATTTCTGTGTTTTTTATTCTGCTCCCTGATCAGTGTACCTGTTTTTGTGCCAGTACCATACTGTCTTGATACTACAGCTCTGTAATACAGCTTAAAATCTGAAATCATGATGCCTCCAGTTTTGTTTTTCTTTTTCAGAATTGCTTTGGCTATTTGGAGTCTTTTGTGGTTCCATACAAATTTTTGGATTGTTTGATCTAGCTCTGTGAGGAATGCTTATTTTGGTAAGGATTGTATTAAGTATGTAGATTGCTTTGGGTAGTATAGACACTTTAACAATGTTTGTTCTTTCAGTCTATGAGGATGGAATGCTTTTCTATTTCTTTGCATCCTATTCAGTTTCTTTCATAAGTCTCCTATAGTTTTCAGAGTACAGATCTTTTACTTCTTCAGTTAGGTTTATTCCTAGGTATCTGATTATTTTTGATGCAATTGTAGATATGATTGATTCTTTGATTTCTTTTTCTCCTGCTTCATTATTGGTGTATAGAAATGCAACAGGTTACTGCATGTTGACTTTATATCCTGTGACTTTGCTAAATTTATGTATTAGTTCTAGCAATTTTTTGGTGGAGTCTTTAGATTTTCTACATAGAGCATCATGTTTTCTGCAGACAGTGAAAGTTTGACTTCTTTGTCAGTTTGTAGGCCCTTTATTTCTTTTTGTTGTCTGATTGCTGAAGCTAAGTCTTCCAGGACTATATTAAATAGTAATGGTGAAACTGGGCATCCTTGTCTTGTTTCTGACTGTAGAGGAAAGTTTCTCAGTTTTTCCCATTGAGGATAATATTAGTAGTGGGTCTTTTGTACATGCCCTTTATGATGCCAAAGTATGTTCTATCTATCCCTACTTTCTTGAGGGTTTTATTCAAGAATGAATGCTGTTTTTTATCAAATGCTTTTTCTCTACCTATTGACATGATGGTATGGTTCTTATCCTTTCTTTTATTAATGTGATGTATCATGTTGATTAATTTGTGAATACTGAACTAGCCCTGCAGGCCACGAATAAATTCCACTTGATCATGGTGAATAAGTTTTTTAATGTACTGCTAAATTCAATTTGCTTGTATCTTGTTGAGGATTTTTGTATCCAGGTTTATCAGGGATATTGGCCTGTAATTCTCCATTTTTGTGCAGTCTTTGTCTGGTTTGGGAATCAAGGTAATTCTGGCTTCATAGAATGAGTTTGGAAGGTTTCCTGCCATTTCTATTGTTTTGGAACAATTTGAGGAAAATAGGTGTTAACTCTTCTTTAAATATCTGGTAGAATTGTCCTGGGAAATCATCTAGCCTTCGACCCTTCTTTGTTGGGAGATTTTTGATAACCACTTCAGTTTCTTTGCTGGTTGGGAGTCTATTCAAATTTACTATTTCTTTCTGTTTCAGTTTTGGTAGTTTGTGCATGTCTAAAAATGTGTCCATTTCTCCCAGATTGCTCAGTTTGTTGGCATATAATTTTTCATAGTATTCTCTTATAATACTTTGTATTTTTGTGGTGTTGGTTGTAATGTCTATGTGACTTTATACATTTGGGTCCTTTCTCTTTTCTTTTTGATAAGTCTAGCTAGGAGTTTACCAATTCTGTTTATTCTTTCCAAGAACCAACTCTTGGTTTTGTTAATCTGTTCTACTTTTTTTTTTTAATTTCTGTATCATTCTTTCTGCTCTAATATTTATGATTTCCCTTATCCTACTGACTTTAGACTTTATTTGCTGTTCCTTTAGGTGTAAAGTTAGGTTGTGTATTTGGGACCTTTCTTGCTTCTTGAGATAGGCCTAAGTTCCCATGTATTTTCCTCTGAGGACTATCTTTGCTGCATCTCAAAGGGTTTTCATTGTCATGTTCTCATTTTCATTTGGTTTATATGTTTTTTTAATTTCTTCTGTAATTTCCTGGTTAGCCCATTCATTCTTTAGGAGGATATTCTTTAACCTCCATGGATTTGAGGGCTTTCCAAATATTTTCTTGTGGCTCACTTCAAGTTTCATAGTGTTGTGAATGACAGGAAGTGTGAGATTCCCCCTTTGGGGACAAGAGATTGGAGTGATGCCATTTCCCCCTCAATATCAACATGGTTAGACTTCAGAGAGCAACATAGTGGCCCCGAGTCAGGGTGTGACCGGCTTAGATCACTGACCCCCTCCCCTGGCAACTGCTTATTTACTGGGGCAGGACTGACTCTAAGCCAGAGCTCTAGACCTCTCCTCCCAAAGACCAGCACACGCAGCACCTCACATGCACCAAGAACACTGAAAATTGAACACTTGAAAACAACACCTGCAGTTCTGGTGGAAATAACACCATGCTTACTTTTTTTTTTTTTTAATTTCAATTTTCTTCTTTCTTTTTTTTTTTTAATGTTTATTTTCAGAACGAGACAGAGCCTGAGTTGGAGAGGGATAGAGAGAGAGGGAGACACAGAATCAGAAGCAGGCTCCAGGCTCCAAGCTGTCAGTCAGCACAGAGCCTGATATAGGCTTGAACTCATTAACCATGAGATGATGACCTGAGCCAAAGTGGGACACTTAACTGGCAGAGTCACCCAGGCACCCCTCTTCTTTTATTAATTTGGAATCAGACTTACTCATAGTTTTTTGTTTGCTTGTTAGTTTTTTTTTTTTTTCATTTCTTTCACTCCTTTTCTCTCTCTCTCTCTCTCTCTCGGGTTAGGCTGCTTTTTCTTTTCTTTCTTTCTTTCTTTCTTTCTTTCTTTCTTTCTTTCTTTCTTTTTCTTTTTCTTTTTTTTTTTTTTTGGTCCATTCTTTTTATTTGGAATCAGACTTATGGTTCTTTGATTATCTGTTTGTTTTTCATTCCTTTTCATTTTCCCTTTTTTCTAGGAACAGACTCCCCCCCCCCTTTATTCCAGGCTTATATTAGCAAACAAATCAAAGCACACCTAGTTAAAGGTCCAAACACTCCCCACTGCAAGCAAGGAGGAGCTCTGCAGAGGACTGATCACAGGGAAAGAGCAGCCAAAATGCAACAGCAGAGTGCACAAAGCATACCACCAGAAACACTTCCTGAAGTGCCAGGTACTAGACAGCATATGACCTCTTTTTGACCTCTTTTTAATACAGTATTATTCTCAGGTGCAAGAAACATAAAAAGCTTTCAGAATACACAAAAGACAAAAACTTAGCCATAATGACAAGACAGAGGAATTCTCCCCAAAAGAAAGTTCAGGAAGAAATCACAGCCAGAGACTCGCTCAAAACAGATATAAGCAATATACCTGAACAAGAATTTAGAACAACGGTCATAAGACTACTAGCTGTGCTTGAAAAAAAGGCATAAAAGACACCAGCAAAACCCTTGCTGCAGTGATCAAAGACCTAAAAATTAGTCAGGCTGAAATTAAAAAAAAAAAAAAAAAAAAAAAAAAAACATCTGAGATGCAAAACCAACTGCATACAGTCACAATGAGGGTTGAAGAAGCAGAGGAGAAAATAGGTGATATAGAATATAATATTATGGAAAAGCACTTAAGGACTAGCAGCAGACCTGTCCCAAATACCTCTACGAGTAGGGAAACAAAATAACCAAATGCTCAACAAGAGAAAGCAAGAGACACCGTCCAAAGAACACTTCTGAACAGGCAGGCCCTGAACAGTCAAAAGAGCCCTCTCTAATACAACAGAACTCGCAGGGGCAGAGTATACAACAAGCTTTTAAAATTAACTAGAGATATGAAGCTAACCAAAATGACAAAACAGAAGAACTCTCCTCCAAAGAAATTCCAGGAAGAAATGACAGCTAAAAAACTGCTCAAAACAGATATAAGCAACATAACTGAACAAGAATTTAGAACAATGATCATAAAATTAATTGCTGGGCTTGAAAAAAGCATGGATGACATCAGAAAAACTATGGCTACAAAGACTATGGAGCTTAAAAAATAGTTATGATGAATTAAAAAATCCTATAAATGAGATACATAATAAAATGGAGGTGTCCAGTTCACGGACTGAAGAAGCAGAAAGGAGAATAAGTGATTTAGAAGACACAATTATAGAAAAAGAAGAAACTGAGAAAAAGATCAACTGATCCAGGAACATGAAAGAAGAGGTCAAGAGCTCAGCAGTACAATCAAATGGAACCATATCCGTGTCATAGGAATTCCAGAAGAGGAAGAAAGAGGGAAAGGTGCTGAAGGAGTCCTGGAACAAATTATAGCAGAAAACTTCCCCAACCGGGTGAGGGAAGTAGATGTTGAAATTCAAGAGACACAGAGAACACCCCTCAGATGTAACTTGAATCAATCTTCTGCATGACATATCATAGTGAAACTGGCAAAATATGAGGACAAAGAGAGAATTTTGAAAGCAGGTAGGGAGAAAAGGGCACTAACATACAAAGGGAAATATATCAGAGTGGTTATAGATCTATCTACTGAAACTTGGCAGGCCAGAAAGCAATGGCATGAAATCTTCAATGTGATGAACAGAAAAAATATGCAGTCAAGAATCCTCTATCCAGCAAGCCTGTCATTCAGAATAGAAGGAGAGATAAAAGTCTTTCCAAATAAACAAAAATTGAAAGAATTTGTCAACACTAAACCAGCCCTACAAAAAATCCTGAGAGGGACTCTCTGAAGGAAATGTTGCAAAGAACACAAGATACTAGACACACCACCACAAGCATGAATCCCACAAAGGACACAATGATTCTAAAGCCATATATTTCAATAATAGCACTGAATGTAAATGGGCTGAATGCTCCAATCAAAGACATAGGGTAACAGAATGGATAAGAAAACAAACTCCATCTATTTGCTGTCTACAAGAAACTCATTTTGGACTGGAGGACATCTTCAGATTAAAAGTAAGGGGATGGAAAAATATCTATCATGCTACTGGAAGTCAAAAGAAAGCTGGAGTAGCTATACTTATATCAGGCAAACTGGAGTTTAAATTAAAGACAGTAACAAGGGATGAAGAAGGGCATTATATAATAATTATAGTGTCTATCCATCAGGAAGGACTAACAATTATAAATGTTTACACATCGAATATGGGAGCACCTAAATATATAAAACAATCACAAACAGAAATAATCTTATGGATAAGAATATGTTAATAGCATGGGGACTTTAATACTCCACTTACAGCAATGGATAGATATACTAGACAGAAAATTAGTAAAGAAACGATGGACTTGAATGACACATTGGACTAGAAAGATCTGACAGATATATTTAGAACTCTGCATCCTGAAGCCATGGAATTCACTTTCTTCTCAAGTGCACATGGCACATTCTCCAAGATAGATCACATACTGGGACATAAAGCAGCCCTCAATAAATATAAAAGAATTGAGATCATACCATTCACACTTTCAGATCATAATGCTTTGAAACTTGAAATCAACCAGAGGAAGAAGTCTGGAAAACCTCCAAAAACATGGAGGTGAAAGAACACCCTACTAAAGAACGAATGGAGCAATCAGGCAATTAGAGAAGAAATTTTAAAAAAATATATGGAAACAAATGAAAAGAAAAATACAACAATACACACTCCATGGATGTGGCAAAGGCAGTCCTAAGAGGAAAGTACTTTGCACTCTAGGCCTATTTCAAGAAATTAGAAAAAGCACAAGTGCAAAATCTGACAGTGCACCTAAAAGAACTAGAGGTAGAGCGAAAAGAGCACCCCAAACCCAGTAGGAGAAGAGAAATAGTAAAAATCAGAGCAGAAATAAACAATATAGAAACCAAAGAAACAGTTGAACAGATTAATGAACCCAAGAGTTGTTTTTTAAAAAAAGTAAACAAAATTAACAAACCTCTAGCCAGGCGTCTCAAAAATAAAATAATTTTCTATTTTTTTGTCTATTTATTTCTATTTAATTTGTCTATTTGAGAGAGCACTCAAATATACAAAATCATGAATGGAAATGGACTTATTACAACCAACCCCTCAGAAATACAAGCAATTATCAGGGAATACTATGAAAAATTATATTCCAGCAAATTGGACAAATTAGAAGAAATGGACAAATTCCTAAACACACACTCACTACTAAAATTCACATAGGAAGAGATAGAAAATCTGAACAGACCAATAACTCGTGAAGAAATCAAATCAGTTATCAAAAATCTCCCACCAAATAAGAGCCCTGAACCAGATGGCTTCCCTGGGGAATTCTACCAGACATTTAAAACGGAATTAATACCCAAAAAATAGAAATTGAAGGAAAATTCTGGTCTCATTTTTTGAAGCCAACATCACTCTGATTCCAAGGCCAGACAGAGATCCAGCAAAAACAGAGAACTACAGGCCAATATCCTTGATGAATACAAATGCAAAAATCCTCAACAAGATACTTGCAAATTGAATCCAACAGCACATAAAAATAATTATCCACCAAAATCAAGTGGGATTCATTCCTGGGTTACAGGGCTGGTTCAGTATTCTGAAAGCAATGTGATACATCACATCAACAAAAGAAGAGATAAAAACCATATGATCCTGTCAATAGATGCAGAAGAAAACATTTGACAAAATACAGCATCCCTTTTTAATAAAGACTCTCGGGAAAGTCGGGATAGAAGGAACTTACTTAAACATCATAAAACCCATCTATGAGAAGTCCTCAGCTAACATCATCCTCAACGGGGAAAAACTGAGAGCTTTCCCTTGAGATCAGGAACATGACAGGGATGTACACTCCCACCACTGTTGTTTATCGTAGTGCTAGAAGTCCTTGCATCAGCCATCAGACAACAAAAGGAAATAAAAGACATCAGAATTGGCAAAGAAGAAGTCAAACTCTCATTTTTCGCAGATGACATGATACTCTACGTAGATAACCCGACAACTCCACCAGAAGCCTACTAGAGCTGATCCATGAATTCAGCAAAGATGCAGGATACAAAATCAATGTACAGAAGTCAGCTGCATTTTTATACACCAACAATGAAGCAACAGAAAGAGAAATCAAGAAACTGATCCCATTCACAATTGCACAAAAAAACATAAAATACCTAGGAATAAACCTAACCAAAGATATAAGAGATCTGTGTGATGAAAACAATAGAAAACTTAAGAAGGAAATAGAAGAAGACACAAAGAAATGGAAAAACATCCCATGCTCATGGATTAGAAGAATAAATATAGTTAAAATGACATTACTACCCAAAGCAATCTACACATTCAATGCAATTCCAATAAAAATTGCACCAGCATTCTTCTCAAAACTAGAACTATCCTAAAATTTGTATGGAACCACAAAAGACCTTGAATAGCCAAAGTAATAGTGAAGAATAAAACCAAAATGGGAAGCATCACCATCCCAGACTTTAGCCTCTACTACAAAGTTGTCATCATTAAGAAAGTATGGTATTGGCACAAAAACAAACACATAGACCAGTGGAATAGAATAGAGAACTCCGATTTGGACCCAAAAGTGTACAGCCAACTAATCTTTGACAAAGCAGGAGAGAGTGTACAATGAAAAAAACACAGCCTCTTTAACAGATGGTGCTGGGAGAACTGGACAGCAACATGCAGAAGAATGAAACTAGATCATTTTCTCACACCATGCACAAAAATAAACTCAAAATGGATAAAGGACCTGAATGTGAGACAGGAAACCATCAAACCCTAGAGGAGAAAGCAGGATAAAAACCTCCTTGACCTCAACCACAGCAATTTCTTACTTGACACATCCCAAAGGCAAAGAAATCAAGAGGAAAAATGAACTGTTCGTACCTCATCAAGATTAAAATCTTCTGCATGGCAATGGAAACAGTCCATAAAACTAATAGGCAACTGACAGAATGGGAAAATATAGTTGCAAATGACATAATAGATAAAGGTCTAGTATCAGAAATCTGTAAGGAACTCATCAAACTCCACACCTGAAAAACAAACCATCCTATGAAGAAATGGGCAGAAGATATGAACAGACATTTCTCCAGAGAGGACATCCAGATGGCCAACAGACACATGAAATGATGCTCAGCGTTCCTCCTCATCAGGGAAGTACAAATCAAAACCACACTGAGATACCACCTCATGCCGGTCAGAGTGGCTAAAATGAGGAAATCAGAGGACTCTAGATGCTGGCGAGGATGTGGAGAAACAGGCACCCTCCTACACTGTTAGTGGGAATGTAAACTGGTACAGCCCCTCTGGAAAACAGTGTGGAGGTTCCTCAAAAAATTAACCATAGAACTCCCCTATGACCCAGCAATAGCACTGCTAGGAATTTACCCAAAGGATACAGGAGTGCTGATGCATAGGAGCACATGTACCCCAATGTTCATAGCAGCACTCTCCACAATAGCCAAAACATGGAAAGAGCTTAAGTGTCCATCCACGGACAAATGGATCAAGAAGATGTGGTTTATCTATTCAATGGAATACTACATGGCAATGAGAAAGAATGAAATCTGGCCATGTGTAGCAGCATGGATGGACCTTGAGGGTGTTATGCTGAGCGAAATAAGTCAGACAGAGAAGGACAGAAACCATATGTTTGCACGTATAGGAGGAACTTAATGGAGGACTGTGGGGGAGAAGGATGGGGGAAATAGTGGGGGAGAGGGAGGAAGGCAAACCATGAGAGACTCTTGAATGCCGAAAACAAACTGAGGGCAGATGTGATGTGGGGGAGGGGAGGGGGGTGATGAGCATGGAGGAGGGCACTTGTGGGGATGAGCACTGGGTGTTATACGGAAACCAACTTGACAATAAACGATAAAAAATAATTAAAAAACAAAATTAAAAAACAAGAAAAAAGAAAATAAAGCTGGAGTAGCCACGCTTATGCTAGACAAACTAGATTTTAAAACAAAAACTATAACAAGAGATGAAGGGCATTGTATCATATTTAAGGTGTCTATCCATCAGGAAGAGCTAACAATTCTAAATATTTATGCCCCCAACTTGAAGGAATCCTAATATATAAACCAATTATAACAAGCATAAAGAAACTCATTGATAATAATATAAGAATAGTAGGGGACATTAATACCCCATCTACAGCAATGGACAGATCATCTAAGCAAAAAATCAATAGGGAGACAATGGCTTTGAATGACACACCAGACCAAATGGACTTAACAGATATATTCAGAATATTTTATCCTAAAGCAGCAGAATACACGTTCTCAAGTATACATGGAACATTCGCTAGAATAGATCATATTCTGGGTCACAAGTAATCCCTTAACAAGCTCAAAGTGTATTAAAATGCAATAAAACATCTAAAACAAATGTGGAGCTGAATGTGACCAAATAAATTAGAAATTTTATAAATGCTGGCAATGTGGAGATGTTACAGCTAAGAAAAATTATGAGAGAAAAAGAAAAGGAAATAGAAACTAGAGTAAATTTTATCTTTGACCCTTGAAAAAAGATGAAAGCTAAGTCCATTTAAGAGTAACAATGAACATTTAGGAAAGATAATATTATTAAATTGGGTGGTAGAAGTCAGGAACAGGAAAGAAAGAGAAAAGAAAACATTTATTCTTCCTTATATAGACTAACATATACATTCTAAATAAATCAAGAACTAAGAGTATTTTATGTAGTAATAACTATAAAATTAAGTCTTTGAAAATACAAAACTTTCTAAATAATGAAAGGGAACAAAGACCAAGCCAATCTCTTATGTCAGTGAAAATAAACAGACTTAACTTACATATGTTAAAAAAAAAACAAAAAAAAACAAAAACTGTTTTAAAGATTAAATCAATCACATAGCAAAACCCAACCCCATACTATTGAAAGAAATAGAGTTAAAAAGAAACAAAGATTCACAAAGGTTGAAAATAAAAGGTTTGGCAATAATATACGAGGCACCTGGAAACAAGCTAAAGCACTTCTCATGATTTGGAACTTAGATTAGAAAGCATTAAATGAACAAATCATGAACCAAGGAAGGGCATAGAAAAGTAAGTGAAAATGTAATGAGAATAAAATTGATAATAGCTATACCACAATAACCTAGCAGTGACATTTAAAAAAGCATAAATTAAAGAAATTTCTGAAGAAGTAAATAGGAGCACACTAATAATTCAACTTATTTCCTTTTTTGTAAAGTCTATGACCTCTGAAGCACACACATAATAAAGATATGAAAGACTGTGGTAACATGATAAATAAGACACCTCTGATTTATATATATCAAGTTTTGTGCACTATAAAGGGAGAATGCATCTTCTTGCTTTGAACATTCATGAATGTTGCCTTCATTACACTGCAATGAATGTATAATAAATTCTAAAAGAGGTAAATAGTACATAAAGCATTCTTTTGTTACAATGCAATTAGATTAGAAATGAATAATAAAACTTGAGTTCATGCCTCACACAGACTCCAGGATAAATATAAAAAAAATCAAATTTAAAAGTATTAGAAACTCTGAGAGATCCATTTAAATCTTATAATTTTTCAATTATGACTGGAAACATAGATGTCATCAAACATAGGTAATATATTCAGATATGTAAAATAGAATAATATTTTGCATGTAAAATGAAGAAATATAAGCAAAGTCTAATAATGATAATCTTGGAGAATGCTACATGTCATATTATAAAAGTTAATTACTCTCATACATAAGAAGCTCTTATAAGTTGATGTTAAGAAGAGCATTGACTTAGTGGAAAAAAATGGGGAAAATATACCAGTGTACCTTTCACTGAAGAGTAAATAAAAATAGGTCTTAAACATATAAAATTCCCTGATAAGTTCTTAACAATTGGATTGAACAGTTTACTCCTAACGTACTTTAAATTATGCTAGATTGTTTCCTAACTTAGTACCTGATGAATAATAGATGTTAAATATACACTTGATAAAAATGAATTGCAGACTTCTTTTTATCCTGTTTGTTACACAGTCTGTAAAAACTTGTACCTTTCTGTATCAGTTAGCTCTTGCTATGTAACAAACCAAGCCAAAATTTAGTGACTTAAGCACTAATGATGTATTATTGCTCACAAGTCTGTGGGTTTCATAGGCAGTTTTGTTATCTGGGCCATGCTAGCTGATCTTGGTTTAGCTCACTTATGCATCTGCAGTCAGTGGAAGTTGGTTGTTCATTGGGACAATAGAGATTACTGGGCATAGGTCTTTAACCATCTAACAGGCAAGCTCAGATTTATTCTTGTTTACATAGTCATGAGAGAATTTCAAGAGTGTATGGAAGCACATGAGGCCTCTTGAGGTCTAGGTTCAGAACTGGCACCATCACTTCTGTGCATTTTATAAGCCAAAGCAAGTCTTCGGACCAGCTTACATTCTACTGGGGAGGAAAAAGACTCCCATCTTTATGGGGAAAGTATCAAATATATATTCCTAAGGGCATGGAATATAGGAGGGGTTAGGAATTTAGAATATTTTTGGAGTCATTCTGCCGCACTTCTAACTGTGACCTACAGCAAAGTGAGAAACATGAATATGTAGCAAGAAAGGAGTATAAGAAATAGCCGGAGCACTGGACAGATGCTAAAACAACACACAGTCCCTTTATCTTTTTTTTTCTTTTTTTAATCCTCTCTCTCACACTAAAGTTCTTTTACTCCTTGTGACTAGTCTTGCACACTCTCTCCATTTGATTTTGCTTTTTCACATTATCATGTTTATATATTCCTATCCCAATCCCTATATTTCCTTACTTTTTCTTGGTTTCTACTTTTCAGCTTCTTTAGAAATATATTATTCTCCTCACTCACAGTCTGCATTTGGAGCATTTACCTCAAAATAACTAATTTCATGGGATTGCTTTCATAATTCATGGTTTCATAATTCATAGTAATGTTTTTTCTGATATCAGATCAGAAGACTGACCTTTCTTTTATATCATTTAAATGTTTTTTAAATATCTTTCTTATTCATTAGATTATTTCATTTTTCCAAAAGAGGAATTATAAAATATTTAACCATTTCTGTTTGGTTTACCATCACATTGAGGAATTCATTTAGTGCATCCAGGTCAGTATTTGCTTGAATTTTAGCAACACAGCATTTTAAAAGAAAAAAAAAGTCATGAGTCATTAATGTTAACTATAATTTTTCACTATAATATTAATTGTGCACATACCAAAAAATTAATTGCAAGCTATTTTCTCACAGTAGTGATACAACTATAAAATCAAAGCAGATTTACAAATCAGTGTGCACAGAATTATAGAAACAATAAAATAAAGTTGAAATTAACAGATTATGTGGCAAACGATATTTTACAGAAGTGAAGTCACCGTCCATGAGACAAGTAGAGATGTCACATGCCAACACCTCTGTAGGTCTTTTGAAGATTCAATTTTCCTTCCAAGTTTGTTTTTTTTTTTTTCAGTTTGAAATTCTGCCTAATGATGTAATTTGTTCTTTACTTGGTGGGAAGCCATCATTTCTAAATTAAGTTATCTTTTGTTCTTTTTCTAACTAGCACATAACAAGAACACGGTACTTTTGGCATCATTAAGAAAGTTGACAAAAATACAAATGCAGCACTAAAATGAGACAGTGTTGTTCAACTATAATCATTCTGGGTAGCACAATAGGCTTCTATGAATTTTATTTTAGCTCATTGTTGAATGTAAAACACAGACTTTAAAAAATTATTTTTAGTGTTCTCTCAGACTCCCTTTGAGAAACACTATTCTAGACTTTCAGAACCCTAAAAATCCTATAACCATCCTCAGATAACCAGACTTCATGTGTTCTTTGTAGGCCATGTCTAATTTTATGGTATCCTGTGATTCTTGTTGTCTGAGTCTCATACTGTACATGAATGTCATTCTGTGATTGGTTCTAAGGCTTACTTCAGGGTGGGAACCTCAGGAATTTAATGTTTCACCTTCTCTGAGAGTAATAAAGAATCTGAAGAGTAAAGTTCAGAGTAGGGTTCCACAGATTTAAAGAGTCAGCTAGAAGACTTAGCAAGACTAGGATATGTAATTAGGGATCAAAATCATCCCCAGTAGACAAATGGGAGGACCTTGGAGGTAGAAAAGAATAAAAACACTAAGGAATATAAAAATATAAAGTGTTGTTGCCAGTACACATTGCATATATGTGTTGAAGGAGGATTTGCAGACATCTGTGGAAGGACCTAGAGTCACCCCCCACCCCCCGCAAAAAAAAAAAAAAAAATACCAGGAGATTCCACTAATCTCATTCTGAACATTGAAGTTGTAGAGGCTTGGACTTTTATCAGATGCCTTACACTTGCTGGTCAGCTCCTTTTATGATAATTGTCATGCCCTCTTCCATATGTGTCTCTTTACCCACTTGTTCTAGAAAGAAATGCTGTGGAAGTCCCTTCAAGGCATTGTCTTTTCTACAGGAAAATAGATAACAGCAGGTGCTTGAGAGGTGTTTCCTCCACAGAAATAAAGATAGAAAATATTTTTGGTCTCTCTTAAAAGATAGAATTAAGTTAACATTTAAGCCATGACTAAAATCTGTAAATAGAATTAGCCAGTTCTTGACTACATTCTACATGTGCTTGTAATTGATTCGTTAATATATATGTATATGTATATACATATATATTAAATGTATATGTATATTATATTAAATATATATTTAATATATATATTCAGATTAAAAGCTTCAGGAATTAGATTAATAGTTGCTTTCAATGTTTTGTCATGGAGAGCACTTTTAAGAAATGAGAACTAATAAAAATACTGGCCCAAACCATACTAATTTTATCATAAAAATATGATTTAAAAAAACAGAGCCAGTACAGTGTGGTAACTACACAGTTGTTACCACACAGGCCTGGTTTAGCAAAGGGAAACTGCAACAGAATTCTCATGTCTAGACCCAGAATTTAGGTTCTCTAAGAAAAATGCACTATAACTAACAGAACTGAGGGTCTACCCCTGTATTTGCTTAAATTTGCTATACTAACTCAGTTTTTTTAAAGATGTGTCAAAGATGGTTTTCTCTCCTTGGGCTTTCTTTCTTTCTTTTTTTTAATTTTAATGTTTTATTTATTTCTGAGAGAGAGAGAGAGAGTGTGTGAACAGAGGAAGGTTAGAGAAAGAGAGGGAGACACAGAATCTGAAACAGGCTCCAGGCTCTGAGCTAGCTGTCAGCACAGAACCTGACGTGGGGCTCGAACCCACGAACCATGAGATCGTGACCTGAGTTGAAGTCGGACGCTTAACCGACTGAGCCACCCAGGCGTCCTTGGGCTTTATTCTAAATTATGGTATCTAGTTCAGTGCAATCCCAGACTATAATATGCTAGCAGTAACTAGTGATATGCTGCTAATACTCTGCAAAGTTTTATTAACTGTGTCCTTGAAGGAATCTGACAACTTAGCACCATGCATCTTGAATAGTTATGGATCACACATAAGAACAAATATTGTCCTTTTATGTTTTCTCTACTTTAATCTTTTTCAACATGATAACCCAAGAAATCTTGTGTTGAACTGCAAGTTTTCTTTTTTTCTCATTTTAGATAAAAAGATACTGCATGATTTAAGACCTCCCTGTTTTCAGATGCCTGACTACACACATACCTTCTGTTATAACGACTAACATTTAAAATGTCTGGGTGGCATACTTCCCCTGCACGTTACTCTTAGAAGTGGTCCTTGCTAACTGAGGAAATAGCTTTGATTCATGTACTAGACTTTTAGGGTCGCCATAACAAAATACCACACACTGAGTGTCTTAAACAACAGAAATTTATTTTTTCACAGTTCAGGAGACTAGAAGTCCAAGATCAAAGTGTCTGAAGGACTGGTTTCTCCCAAGTCCTTTTCCCTTAGCTTGCAGATGGCCGTCTTGCTGTGTCCTCACATAGTCTTTTCTCTGTGTGTGAGCACCGCTGGTATCTCCTACTCTTTTTATAAAGACACAAATCTATTGGCCAGGGGTGCTCCTTGTGACCTCATGTAACTTTAACCATCTCTTTGAAGGTCTTATCTCCAAACATATGAGTTTTGGAGGAGCACACTTAGTCTATTACAACTTACGGCCTTAATGAGAAATATCCCAGCAACAGATAAAAACAGCATCACATTTTTTTTCTCTAGACTCTACAGATCTTCTGATGATTTATAATGTTTATTTATTTTTGAGAGAGAGACATAGTGCAAGTGGGGGAGGTGCAGAGAGAGAGGGAGACACAGAATAAGAAGCAGGTTCCAGGCTCTGAGCTGTCTGCACAGAGCCTAACACGGGGCTTGAACTCACAAGCCATGAGATCATAACCTGAGCCAAAGTCGATGCTTAACTGACTGAGCCACACAGGTGTCCCTATGATTTGTATCATCTTAACTCCAGGGTACCATGTCATGCCATGTATCTTTGCAACTAATATTATAATAGACACAAATACCCCCATATGTTCTTTGTGGTCTGTATTAGCCTAGATAGAACAGGCTTCATCATCTTTTTTCATGCCAGAGATTGGAGAGATAATTCTATCATGTTCTAACTGGTCAATGTATATATGGCTGGAATTAATTCAAGTGGTATTTTTTTATCTGACCAAATTAAAATATGGCCTCCTAAAGCAAACAAAGGTTGAAATTATGTGGGTTAGAGAATACAGATCACTTTGACAGTCTAGTCTGTGATGGAAGGAATGCTCAAGTAAGATCCTGATGGTGCATCAAGCCAACAAAGTGTCTCTAATGTTAAGGACATTGTAGTATCACTGTCCTAACAAGTGTCCTTTAAGTTAGACCTAGAACATCTCCTCTTCTTTAAGTGAAGGTTTACAGGGATTTTTTTTTTTAAATAAAATTCATAATCAGTCCATTTGTTCTAGAGGGAGGGACTGAGTAAAACACAAACACAGAACGTGACCACTTGTTGCCCAGATAGAAGTTAGGAGAAGTGACCTGTGCTCTAAGAAAAAGAATCTTCTGTCATTACCAAAAACTGGAAACTCCACAGACTCTCCCCTTTCCTTAGGAGAGTACACGGGAAGATACACAGTGGACAGGCCAGGTTAGGAAAACAGAAAAGAACAAATGCAAGATTGCATTTCCTTCTCGTTAACCACTGGAGCTTAATCTTAAAGTAAATGAGAAAAGGAGTCTCCCCAAAACAAGTTGGTCATTGTTGATTACTGTCCGGATCTCAGCTTGATTCTCTCCTTAGAGCTCTGAATGAGTAAAGAGCCACACAAGACTGTTAATGCAAATAAAATCATATACACTAATGGGCTAAACGTTGATTTGTGTAATTAGCCAACCCTGAGAGCTTTCAGTAGAAACTGCTTTGATTTTTGACTTTTAGAAAGTTGTTCTACCAGAGGATTATTATGGTAATCGAAATTAGGAATGGAATTATGGTTGAACCCTAAATAGCATGATATAGATGCTAAAACTGTTATTTAGCTGTTACACTGAACAATTAGGAACAATGGAAGGGACAGGTGTACTCCTGAGAGCTCTAATTTTAATTTTGAGATTGCCAATTTGTTAGCCTTTCACTCCTTCCTTAAAGGAAATGTAGGGTCTTAAAGAACTTGTCCCAGGCCCATATTCAAGTAGAAAATTATGAGCTTCACTTCTAAGGAGAAGATATTTATCTTCTTCCTCCTTTGAGGGTGGTGCGGACTTCACATTCACAGGTCTCAAAATCTCTGCTACAAAATGAGAGGTTCTCTGGATGAATCAGTTGTAAGAGCTAATTACTTTGGTAACAAGCTCTTTCTTTACAAGTGTTTGCATAGCTCATTATGTTTCTGGGGGAAAAAAGATACATGAGAGGCTACTGCAAAGGTGTGATTTATAGGCAGCATAATGTATGATAGAAGATCAGGGCCAGAGTTCAGTTGTCATAAAACATAATTCTGACAGGTAATTTGCTCATATTTTATCTGCTAAGACATTAGCAGACATTTGAATGTATGGGTATCAAGAGCAAAGAGTTGTTATATATCTTCATTAGATGATGAAGAGGATTATTATGGTAATAGAAATCGGGAGTCACAAGGAATCAAATTAGAGATTTGAGAATCACAAGAAGCAAGTCAGTGAAAAGTAGGAAACATTCATGTTTTGTAAAAAACAATAGTCATGTCTTATGCTTTCCCTCAATTGATAGTGTGTTTTGTTTTCTGTCCTTACCTTTAAAAATGTATTTTAGGAAAATACATGCATGCAGTGGTATCTGTACACAACAGAACTAGTTAGAGTCCTTGGTATCATCAGTTTGCAAGAGATATGCACTATTAAGAGTTTGGTATAGGGGATACCCGGATGGCTCAGTTGGTTAAGTGTTTGACTTTGGCTCAAATTTCAGCCCTGCATCAGGGTCTGCACTCACAATGTAACCTGCTTGGCATGCTCGCTCTCTCCTCTCTCTCTGCCCTCCCCTGCTCATGCTCGCTCGCTCTCTCTCTCTCTCTCTCTCTCTGTCTCAAAATAAATATATAAAAGCTTAAAAAATAGTGTGGTATGTTAGTTTTTAAAATTTATATATTATATATATTCTGTCATGTAACTATTGCTGTAAGGACGGGTATATATAATGTTGTTACACAATATTAAACATATTATGGGTAACTTTCTATATTGTATGAGGGAGAACTGTCTTAATCACACAGCACCAATCAATGCATTACTTTTTTTGGAAGAAACATAACAAACTATAGACTGCTTTGCTCTACCGAGTGGAAATAGAACTGAGGACAGTGGTTGGAGGACTTTTAATTCTCAAATTTGTCCCAAATGATTTAAAGTGTATCCATTATGTCTCATTTTTATCATAGATAGCTACAAAAAGCAAGTGATCAAGAGAGAGAAAAAGAGAGAAGCTAAATTTGAAAAGATAACTTTGAAAGAATAAAGTAGAAAATAACCTAGTTTGCTTGTTTATAATTTTTATACACAACAAAAACATAATGAAAGATTGAATATATTTAATCTCTTAACTTTTTGGCCATTCGTAGAAAAATCCAGAAACAGAAGGAGTTTTTATACAGATTTCCAAGACTATTCATTAGCTCTGGTACAACCAAATCAACTGTCCTAAGTCTCCTTGGACAAGCTCCATTCTGAGCAGCCCAATTCTGTTTGATTCATGTGCATTCTGTTAGTTCTAATCCAAGATTTTTTGTGGCCAACCTGACTAATGACTCTAATGAACAGAGGGTCCAGTAAATTCCCTGAGAAGTTTCATTTCTACAGACCACTTTTTAGTTATTTTTTAGTCTGAGGTAATACTCAGACCCAGTGGAGGGTACTCTTTATTTACTTTGATCTCACTAAGAGCTCATTTAAAACAAAGGTCCCAGCTGGGTACCTCTATGTGAGAACAAATATACTAAAAAGTATGATTGCTTGGCATTGTGTTTCTTTCCAGTACACGGCACAGAGTCTCCTCTATGAGGACTCCAGGGAAAATTTTCTTTCTGATCTCAGAAATAGTTGAAAGCAGTTGAGCAATTAATTTGTTTTTACATTATGAACAATGTAGATTTTGCAATAAAGCCTGTTTCTGGTTTTTATATTATTTTAAATGTGTAACCTAGATGTCCCTAGACCCCATCAGCTTAGAAGCACAAATGAGTCACATTAAAATTAATTCCCAAATACTCTAGGCTTATGGGCCTCAACCCCCTACAGAGAAGACCCTTGCTCCAAACATTTCAGCATATCCCCTGGGGTATATCATATGTGCTTATATTTGTTGGTTTTAAGTAGAAGAAAAAAAACTGTATTAGCTTATGCAAAGAAAAAGAAATTTATTGTAAGGAGTAGACGATTTATAGAACCTAAGGGCAAGGATGCACCGTTGTATCAGAAAAGACTGGAACCAGATTCAGGAAGCTCTCTCTGTCATCTCTGCTCCTTCTTGTGTAATTTCTCTCTGTCTCTGTCTCCGCCTCTGCCTCTCCCTCTTTTGCTTGCTCTCTCTTAATCAGCTTCTTCTGCTGAGCCAACTCCCAACTCAGTAACAGAAAATGAAGACAACTAGGAACTTCCATGTTTACGTGACATAAGTCCAGCTGCTTGGAGAGGAACTGAAAGCATTTCTTGGTCTCAATTCTGAATTTCTGAAGAAGGGACTCATAATCATATCTAGAGCAGAGTGCCCACTTATGGGCCACCTCACGGTGGCAAAGGTGGCAAGAAGCATGTGGCCCCAGCATGGCCTGGTGACGCTGGGCAGGAGAGTGCAGTCCCAGGGAAGGAAATGAGCAGAGCTAAGCCGACAGTTGAGAACAGCTTCAGGTAGAAGTGAATATCCGTTGGGAATGGCTGCACTTTTCCCAAGGCCCCACCATGAGCTGCCAGGCTCCTGTGAGACTGTTCTGCATTGCTCACCTCATGGGATGGTCTTTCTTCCATGTTTCCCAAGCCGTCTCTCCACCTGAACAACACACCCCTGCACTGCCTGTAGTGACCCCCTTACAACAAATCTCAAAGATGAAAGTACTAAAAATGCTGAAACATTATTAGGGCTATCTGTACACCCTCGCAAAGGTGAGAAGAGTGTCTCCCCGTAGAAGGCAAATAGCATCCCTAAGTTCAGGCGACGTTCACTTTGCCCAGTTTTACACACCACAGAGTACAAGTGATATTTGAGCCCACAAAATATTTGAGTGGGCCTCTCATTTTTTCACAACCTAAAAAAAAAAAAAAAAGTTGAAAAACTATACAGAGGGTGTATCTTGCTTTAGTCAAATCCTCCAAGTCCCAGCATTAGAGGAAATAAAAGCTTTGGAAGAACTGGAATACAGACAAGGCAAGAAGATGCCCATCCCTTGTGCTGCCTGCTTCCTGAGGTCAATGCCAGAGGATTCCTTGTAAATTTTTGGCTCCACTGCCTCTTAGACTAGGTTGGTAGAAAAATCATGCTAAGTTTTTAAAATTTTAAACAAAAATTTAAAGTTTATTTATTTTTGAGATAGAGGGTGTGGGGCGGGGCACAGAATCTGAAACAGGCTCCAGGCTCCTAGCTGTCAGCACAGAGCCCCACGCGGGGCTCAAACCCACAGATCAGCTCATGACCTAAAGCTGATGTCAGACGCTTAACTGACTGAGCCTTCCAGGTTCCTCGGTTTTTAAAATGTTTTAAATGTTTAACTGTTGGCTACCTAATTTTACTGCTGGCATAAAATTGAGAGTGCATTAATGTTATGTGTGTGTCTCTGGAAGAATATTAAAAAGTGAACCCAATTTGGACCAATGTTAGCAAGAAGGACCACAAAAACATCCAGTTCTACATGTTAATTTGAGTTTGCTTTCCCTCAAAGTCCTATTGAAATATTTTTATACTAAAATTAAGAAGACAAAAAACAGTGTATGTCTTACTGATAGGAAGGAGAAAAGGGAACCATCAATAAACCAAACACTTATGAGGACTTTCTAAAAGATAAGTGCACATGGGACCTCATTACAAATGTAGTAAACTGCCTATGATTCAACAAATACAAAGAAGAATTTTTTGATTATTATTTTATTTTTTTCTATAGTTTATTGTCAAGTTGGCTTCCATATAACACCCAGTGCTCATCCCAACAAGTGCCCTCCTCAATGCCCAGCAGCCACCTTCCCCTCTCCCCCAACCCTCAGCCCTCAGTTTGTTCTCAGCATTCAATAGTCTCTCATGGTTTGCCTTCCTCCGTCTCCCCACCTATTTTTCCCTTTCTCCTCCCACATGGTCCTCTGTTAAGTTTCTCCTGATCCACTTGTAACTGAAAACATATGGTATCTGTCTTTCTCCGCCTGACTTATTTTATTTTTCTCAGCATAACACGTCAAGTTCATACACATTGCTACAAATGGCCAGATTTCATTCTTTCTCGTTGCCATGGAGTATTCCGTTGTATAGATAAACCACATCTTCTTGATCCATTTATCTGTTGATGGACATTTAGGCTCTTTCCATTATTTGGCTACTGTTGAAAGCGATGCTGGAACATTAGGGTACATGTACCCCTATGCATCAGCACTACTGTATCCCTTGGGTAAATTCCTAGCAGTGCTATTGCTGGGTCATAGGGGAGTTGTATTGTTAATTTTTAGAGGAACCTCCATACTGTTTTCCAGAGGGGCTGCACCCATTTACATTCCCACCAACAATGTAGGAGGGTGAGTTTCTTCACATCCTCGCCAGCATCTAGAGTCTCCTGACTTGTTCATTTTAGCCACTCTAACCAGCGTGAGGTGGTGTCTCAGTGTGGTTTTGATTTTTATTCCCCTGATGAGGAGGGATGCTGAGTATCATTTCATGTGTCTGCTGGCCATCTAGATGTCCTCTTTTGAGAAGCATCTGTTCATGTCTTCTGCCCATTTCCAAAGAAGAATTTTTTATGGCCCAACTAGCTTTGGAGGTAAATTGCATTCCTCTCTTCCTGGAATGACATTCACATGACAAAAAGACTGTTTCAACAACTTGAAAGGATGGACTTCTAAATCAAGAATCAAAAATTCAAGAATATAAAATTGTTCAGCCTGTTTAAGGTTTTTGTTGTAGTTATTTAATCAAATATTATTGTTTATTCCCCTTGAAAATAAGAAGAAAAGGTCATATTGGCATGTCTAGGTTTTTGTTTAATATACCATGATTGGAAGATTGCTTTATGTATTTCTTTTTTTTTTAATGTTGATTTATTTTTGACAGAGAAGGAGAGACAGTGTGAGCAGGGGAGGGTCAGAGAGAGAGGGAGACACAAAATCTGAAGCAGATTCAAGGCTCTGAGCTATCAGCGCAGAGCCCCGTGTGGGGCTCAAACTCGCAAACCATGAGATCATGAATTGAGCTGAAGCCAGACACTTAACCGACTGAGCCATCTGGGAGCCCCCATATATTTCAAGTCACGGGCCCTAAGAAGTCATTAATATTAAATCTATTACAAGATTCCTCTATTCAGGGGAAAATTGTGATTCTCCTATCTCCAGAGCACAAATGAGAGAATAGGTAAATATGTTATTTGGTTCCACTTCTTCATTTTCCTTTTAGTCAAAAAGAAACAAGTTAGCTTCTTTCGTCTTTTAAGGGTCTGGTTGTAAACATACTGAATTTAAGTAAGATATACAAGAGGGTTAGGCATTTGAAAAAGCTATTTATAATTACCTAAGGTAACCTAAGAGTTATTCTATAACTCCAAGCTAGGAATACCTAATGCAACAAATAAGACACACACAAATCTAGTTTTAGCTCATTTATTTATAGATATAAAAATCTTAAATAAAAGTAAATCAGAAGCCCTAATGTATACACTATGTCTAAAATAGCAGTTGGTTTAGGAAAACATTATAAAGATGGTTCATTTTATTTTTAAAATTATTTTAAAATTTTAATTCCAGTGTAATTAACATGCCGTGTTATATTAGTTTCAGGTGTACACTCAACACTTCCATACATGAACTAGTGCTAATCACAACAAGTGCACAAATTAATCTCTATTACCTCTTTCACCCATCGCACCACCCAGCTTCCCTTTGGTAGCCATCAGTTTGTTCTCTATAATTAAGAGTCTGTTTTTTAAGGTGGCTGCCTGGGTGGCTCAGTTGGTTAAGTGTCTGATTTGGCTCAGGTCGTGATCTCACAGTTCATGGGTTTGAGCCCCTCCTCTGGCTCGGGCTGACAGCTCAGAGCCTAGAGCCTGCTTCAGATTCTGTCTTCCTCTCTTGCTCCCCCTTCCCTGCTTACACTCTGTCTCTTTCTGTCTCTCAAAAATAATAAATAAATATTTAAAAGAGAGTGTTTCTTTTTTCTTTGTATGTTTTCTTTTTTAAATTTGACTTATGACTGAAATCATATGGCATTTATCTTTTTCTAACTGAATTATTTCACTTAGCATCATACCCTTTAGATCCATCCATATTGTTGCAAGATTCCATTCTTTTTCACAACTGAATAATATTCCATTGCATGTGTATTATCTATATCTTTATTTATCTATCTGTATCTCACATCTTCTTTATCCTTTATCTATTGATGGACACTTGGGCTTCTTTCATAATTTGGCTTTTGTAAATAATGATGCAATAAACATAAGGGTGTATATATCTTTTCAAATTAGTGTTTTCATATTCTGTGGGTAAATGCCCAGTAGTGGAATTACTGAATCTTATGGTAATTCTATTTTTAAATTTTTGAGGAAACTTTGTACTGTTTTCTACAGTGGCTGCACCAGTTTGCATCCCTATCAAGAATATATGAAAGCTCCTTTTTCACCACAATCTCACCAACATTAACTGTTTCTTGTGTTTTTTTATTTTAGCCATTCTGACAGATGTTATGTGATATCTCATTGTGGTTTTGATTTGTGTTTATCTAATGATTAGTGATGTTGAACATCTTTTCACATTCTAATTGGAGGTCTTCTTTGGAGAAATGTCTATTCAAGTCTTCTACCCATTTTTAATTGGATTACTTTGTTTTGTGGTATTAGGTTGTATAAGTTCTTTATATATTTGGATGCTAACCCTTTATTGGATATGCCATTTGAAAATATCTTCTCCTATTGAGTAGGTCGTGTTTTAGTTTTGCTGATTGTTTCCTTTGCTGTACAGAAACTTTTTATTGTGGTATAATCTCAAGAGTTTATTTTTGTTTTTGTTTCTCTTGCCTGAAGAGACATATCTAGAAAAATGTTCTTAGGGCCAATGTCAGAGAAATTACTCCCTATGTTCTCTTCGGAGTTTTATAGTTTCAGGTCTCACATTTAAGGGTTTGATCCATTTTGAGTTTATTTTTTTGTGTATTGTAAGAAAATGGTCCAATTTCATTCTTTCACATGAAGCTGTCTGGTTTTCCCAACACCATTTGTTCGAGAGACTAGCTTTTTCCAATTACATATCTTTGCCTCTTTTGTCAAAGATTAATTAACTGCATAATTACGGTTTATTTATGGGCTTTCTATTCTTTTCTTTTGATCTATGTATCTCCTTTTGTGTCAATACCATATTGTTTTGATTACTACAGCTTTGTAGTATACCTTCAAATCTAGGATCGTGATACCTCCAGTTTTGTTTTTCTTTTTCAAGATTCCTTTGGTTATTTGGGGGTATTTTTGGTTCCACACAAATTTTAGGATTATTTGTTCTAATTCTGTGGAAAATGCTATTGATATTTTGATAGGGATTGTATTGAAGCTGTATATTGCTTTGGGTAGTATAGACATTTTAACAGTGAGATAAAAGATTTGTACTCTAAAACTATAAAATACTGATGAACGACATTGAAGATGACATTAACAGAAAGATATTCTTTCATCAGTATTTTATAGTTTTTAGAGTACAAATCTTTTATCTCACTGGTTAAGTTCCTAGGCATTTTATTGATTTTGGTTCAATTGGAAATGAAACTGTTTTCTTAATTTCTCTTTTTGCTACCTCAAGATCAGTGTATAGAAATACAACAAATTTATGTATATTGATTTTTGTATCCTGCAACCTTATATAATTCATTAATCAGTTCTAGGAGTGTTTTGGTGAGGTCTTTAGGGTTTTCTTTATAGAGTATCATATCATTTGTAAATAGTGGAAGTTTTACTTCTTCCTTACCCACTTGGATGCATTTTATTTATTTTTCTTATATGATTGCTGTGGCTAGGATTTCCAGTACCATGTTGAATAAAAGTGGTGAGAGTGGTCATCATTGCCCTTTTCCTAATCTTAGGGAAGGTTCTCAGCTTTTCACTATTTAGTATGTTGTCAATTGTGGGTTTTTTACATATGGACTGTATTCATTGAGGTATGTTCCCTCTAAGCCTACTTTGTTGAGGGTTTTTATCATGAATGAGTATTGTACTTTCTGAAATGCTTTTTCTGCATCTTTGGAAATAATCATATGATTTTTATCCTTTCTCTTGTTGATGTGATGTATCACATTGATTCATTTCTGAACATTGAACCACCACCCTTGCATTCCAAGAATAAATTTCATTTGGTCATGGTGAATGATTTTTTTACTGTACTGTTGGATTCAGTTTGTTAATATTTTGTTGAGAATTTTTTCATCTACGTTTCTCAGAAATATTGACCTGTAGTTGTTTTTCTGTTTGTTTGTTTGTTTGTTTGGGTTTTTTGTTTGTTTGATTTGTTTTGTTTTAAGAGCGTCTTTGTCTGGAGTTTGGTATCAGAATAATGCTGGCCTTCTAGAGTGAATTTGGAAGCTTTCCTTCCTCTTCTATTTTTTTGGAATAGTTTGATAATGATAGGTATTAACCCTCTTATAAATATTTGGTAGAATATACCTGTGGAGTCATCTAGTCCTGGACTTTTGTTTGTTGCGGGTATTTTGATTACTGCTTTCAGTCTCAGTGATGGTAATAGGTCTGTTCAAATTTCTTACTTCTTCTTGATTCAGTTTTGAGAGGTTATAGGTTTCTAGGAATTTATAAATTCCTACCTCCAGTTTGCCCAATTTGTTGGCATATAATTTTTCATAAGATTCTCTTATAATCCTTTGTATTTTGGTGGTATAGGTTGTTATTTATCTTCTTTCATTTATAATTTTGTTTATTTGGGTCCTCTCTCCTTTTTTTTTTTTTTTATGAATCCATCTAAAGTTTATCAATTTTGTTGATCTTTTCAAAGTGATTCACCATTTTAAAATCTTATGTATAGTTCTTATTAAATCTTATCTTCACAGAAACTACAAAATCATTTGGTGAAGTATTGCTGATAACAGGAAAATTTTTGGTAAAAATTAGAAAAAAATAGTTCTTTTACATATTAAATAACTGTCTAAAAAATAGTCACCATTACTTACAGAGAGAGTTACCATTAAAATTTATAACAAGGTAAGATTATAATCATTACTATTTAATGTTGTGTTAGATGTCCTAACCACTTCAGTTGAGCAAAAAGAAAAAAAAAATGTATAGAAAATAAGCAGAAGGTAGCAAAATTCTACATAATGATATCCTTTATCTGAAAATTCCAAGGGAATCAATTTTAGAACTTAAAAAATATGATAGAAGACCTAATAAACTAGCCAGCTATAAAACAAACATATACAACACTTTCTTATATATCAAATTCATAAGTTAAAAATTAAATTTTAAAAAACTGGCCACATAAAATATCCCAAAACAGATTCAATAATTTATACAGAAATTTAATATATGGCTAAGGTAGTGTTTGAAATTACTAAGAAAAAATAAATATTCAATAATTGATAGTAGGACAAATGGGCAACAGTCTGAAAATGTACAAAGTTAGAGGCAGACTCCTAATTTAGATCAAAATAAATCCCATATTGGTTAAAAGTTGAAATGTAAAACATGAAGCCATAAGTTACTAGAACAAATTTGAATAAATATTTAGATAATTTTTCAGTAAACATGCACTTTCTAAAGGAAAACAAAAGAAAAATGGAAAGATGTTCATTGTCTATCAAAGTCTCTAGAATGTTTAAACAAGCACCATAAACAATATTGAAAGACAAAGCACAATGTTGGCATATAGCAAAGACTGAGTAGTTATTCCATCTAAAGGAAAAGATGAAAAATGTCTAAAATAATTCTGAGAAGTGGAAATAAATGATTAATAAATGTATGAAACAGGAAAAATCCAACTGCACAAATAGTCAAATAAATGCACATAATAATGCTATTTGAGTGTCTGGTTAGTTTTTTTCCTTATTCAATTTCTAAGTAGTTTAAAAAAAAATTAAGGAACACAATATTTTCCAAGGATATGAACAAACTGGCACATTTAGATGTTGGTAAAAAACCTTTCTGGAAGAAAATTTGGAAGTATTTTAAAGCCTGATAATGTGAAGACTTTTTGTCCCATTTCTGGGAATTCATCTAAGAAAACAATCACAGATGTACACATAGCTTTATCACATAACAAAATTGTTTATAGTAGAAAATTGGTATAATGTTAAAATGTTATGGTGGTTGAATAAATTATAGCACATTCATATCATGGAATATTATGATCATTTAAATATACAATGTTATTATTTATTGACCCAGAAAGATGGTTACATATAATAATTGGTTTGAAGCAGAAAAAATACACAGCATCTGTTAACTGGTCATTCCTGGTTGAATAAATTTGGTTGATTTCTATTTTTTCCATATTGGTTTATTTTTGTTTTCTAATTTGCTCTCAGTGATCATGTGTCACTTGTATAATACTTTTTTTTTTAAGTTTTTGAAAAATCAGTGATACAAATTCTTTCTGTACATAAATGTTACCCCATCATTAGAAAGAAATAAGTTTGTCCATCATCCTTTAAAAAATAGAACAGCTCCTGTAGTTATTTAGATTATTCTCTGTAAGTCTCCATATATTAAGTTCACAATCAGTATTCAAAAATTAGAGGAGGAGGATGGTAGTAAAGAAAACATGAACAGGGGATGTAATTATAAAACCACTCTGTTTCACACCTTTGCCAGTTCTCCATCTTTCAGTGGTTCTCAAACAGGAATGGTACCACTCCTATGGACATTTTGGATGAAGGGCCTTTATTGACTGGAGAAACTAGTGAGTACCACTGTCATTAGTGGCTGTAGTGAAGAGAAGCTAAACTATTCTGCAATGCTTGGAAAGTCCAGAACAATAAAGACTTGGCCTGTCCAAAATGTCAATAGCACTCTTCACTGAGACACTCTGTTAAACTAAACCATAAAAATGTATACTGTAAACCCAAAGCAACCAATAAAATAACAAAGGGATATAGCTAATGGTCCAATAAAGGATATAAAATAAAAACATAGAAAATATCTTAAAACAATAAAAAAAGCAGAATACTCTGCTTATCTCTCTGGCCTAATTCTGTACTTCCTTCCTCCTTTAGGCCTGCATTCACATCCCAAAAGTTCCAAGCTTCAAATGAAGCAGATTTCAGAATAAAAAAAAGTATTACATGGGGGTAAAGAAGGCCGTTGAACAATGATAAATGAATTAATCCATCAAATGTATATAATGATCCTGAATGTTCACACACCTAATAACAGAGCTTCAAAATACATGAAGCAGAACTAATAGAATGTTAAGAAGAAATAGAAAATACTTCAATTAAAGAAAAAAATTCCAATACCAAAGATATATGTAAAATCTCCAAATTTTTGGAAACTAAATTAGACATTTAAGGTCTGTGGGTTAAAGAAAAATTCAAAATGGAGATAAAAAAATAATTTTGAACTGAATGAAAATGAACACATAAAGTATCAATATATATGAAATAGTGATAAGGGGAAATATCTCTAATTGCCTATATTAGAAAAGAAAAAAAGCCCATCTTAAGAAAAAGGAAAAAGCCAATGAAACTGAAATTAGGCAAAAGGAAGAAAATGACAAAAATCACAAAGGAAGTCAATGAAAACCAAAAGTTAAGTGTTTTTTTTTAAGATCAATAAAATGGGCAAATCTCTGCCTATACTTATTAGAATTGAGAGAGACACAGGGAGAGAGAGAAATATAGATATTACTAAGTCCTGACAAGATTTGCTCATTTGTTTTCAGTGAAACCATAACTTCTTCATAGGTAAATGATCTTTGAACAAATGTATTTTCTTCCTTGTCTTGCATCTTACTGAAAACAGAAATGTCTCAGGTTTGTATGTATGGGGGAAGAAAAAAGTCTAAAATGCATTACAGATTGTTTTACCAAAGAAGCCAGAATATCCCAGCACCAGGAGATTACGTCTGAAAATGAAACTGCTTATGACCCCCATCGTTTCTAAAAATAATTGATCTTTGTCAAGTGGAAGCAGTTGAAACCCCATTTTTCTTTGAATGTGTATACATTTTACCTCAAAATTCTATGACATTTCAGGGCGAACTGAATAAAGTCTTTCAGTGCCCAGACCTCAAATGTACAAACATGCCTGTATTTTCCTCCTGTCTTGAAGACTGACCTGTGTGTCTTCTAACCATGCTCTAAACATCTCTATCTTTATTTTTGCTTAAAAAAAAAAAAAAAGGAAATCCTCTGAGATTAGTCAAATAACATTGTATTTAGTGCTTATTTGCATCTTTTGGGTTTCATGAGGACAGAAGAAACTTGTTATATATATTTCTCGATACTTTCTGATTTCTAAAACTGGAGTTCTCACCAACATTTTACATTTAGCATCAGAAAGAAAGATGAAGGGAAGAAAGGCAGTGTTTATATAGGGAAGCTGGGCAGTTGTTCAAGAATGAGTTCCAGATGCTGTGACCTTGAAGACCTTGGCTTCCATGGCAGGCCTTGTGTCTTTCATGGGATAAGATGCTCAGGAGGATAAATTTCCCTTCGAAACCAGATGAGTCAATCTGGTCAGTAGTTGCAGCTTGAAAGAAGAAGATTTACTTAGCCTGTCAGGTTATGTCAGTCTGCTTAACAGGACCTTGGTGTGGACAGGTTTGTCACAGCAATCAGAACATCTCAGAGGAATCTGGGTCTATGTAATACAAATTTATTGGAGAACCTGCTATTTTAATTCTGCTGATCATTTGTCACAGTTCAAAAGAATGAGAAGTTTTTGATAATGTCATGTATGGGAAATGGCAAAAATCAGAATTTGTTGGAAGACTTGTTGTCTGAGGGATTTTCTTAAAGAAGAGTTTAATGTCTTTATAGTTGCTTGTTGGATAAAAGATTATAGTACATATGAATGCCTGATGAAATGTAAAAGACAGTTCTACCTGAGGTTTTCTGTGAATTATACCTTTCCTACCATGAATTTTGTGCATGTTATTATGTATAAATGAAACATTTTTTGTGTCACTCTCTGATTAAAGGGAAGGCTTTCTGTTACCAGTTTTACAGACCTATTGAGCGATGACAAATGTACTGAGCAGCAACTACGTACGGCACTGATGCTCACTTATAGCTCATCCCTCAACTCTCAGTTCTGCCAGTGCTTTCTTACAATCTATTCTCCAAACAAAAGTCATGATTTTTTTTTTCAGAATATAAACAAGTCATCTTTCTTTTGCTCAAGACCCTCCAGTAAGTTTCCATCAAATTTAGAATAAATTCCAAACTCCTTAGAGTTTCTCCCTATTCACTCACTCTGCTCCAGCCACCTTTACCCGGTCAGCTGAGATTTATAGATTCCATTTATTAAAGAGGGTTTTAACCTATCAATTGCCACTTCCCCCTATTAGGTCCCCTTCAACACTGAAACAATCTGTAATTCATCTCCCTAACTCTGCACACCGTAGGCAGAGTGATGTCTTGAAAACACTACTCAGATTTTATCACTTGCATGCTTAAAATATTTAAAGGGCACCTCATTGCCATCACGATTGCATAAAAACTCCCTAACCTGGTTTATGAGGCATGTCGTAATATGGTTGCTGTTTAGTTCTCAGGTCAAATTCCACACTCCATCCTCTCAAACTATCCTGTACTCCCCCACCCCACAACTGCCACCCTCCTGCCATAGTTTGCCAAGTTTAATCATGGTGTCAAATCACATTTAAAGTGTTCTTTTCTTCTACTGTAATGTCCTTTCCATCTTTCTTTGCCTTAAAAATGTCTTACCCGAGTGGCTCAGTCAGTTAATCACCTACCTTCGGCTCAGGTCATGATCTCACAGCTCGTGAGTTTGAGCCCCACATCAGCTCTGTATGGACAGCTCAGAGCCTTGAGCCTGCTTCAAATTCTGTCTCTCTCTCTTACTCTCTCTGTCTCTCTCTCTCTCTCTCTGCCTCTCTTCTACTGACACTCTGTCTCCCAAAAATAAATAAACAGTATTTTTTTTTAATATCTTACCCATGACCAAAAAGCAGGTGGGCCCCAAATGTTACAACTTTTTTAATAATGTAGGTCTTTCAAAGGACAAACATGCAATATTTCTCCATGGCATGTTCACAACATCAAAGTATGACATGGTTAGAATAGATTCCAGCATCTATTCTGGAATAGGCTGGAATAGTGCCAGTAGTAGGCTGGCACTTCCTCTCTGCCAGCTAATTTCTCTTACCACTTCTCACCCCCAACTTGGCAGCACCAGACCAGACCCCCTTCCTCTTAGGTGAGCTTAACATCATGGCCCTCTTTGCTTTTTGCCCTTCCTGCAAAGCCAGCCCCAAACGGAAGAGCCTAACCGTCAGACATAGCTTCTGTCTTTTGGCCTCCAAGTACAGGAAAGTAGATTCCCTTTCCTTTTTCATTCATTAGGTTTCTATAGCAATTTCCAGAAGCCAAATGCAAATGAATATGTTGTGGGAAGAGCCTCTCTCCCCCAGGGCCTTGACCAGCCAAAAATATCTGGTTAAATACAATTCAACAATGTTATACGTAACTACAGCATTATGTTTTCCTTTAAATTAAATGATGTAGATGATTTTATCATAGCATGCTGAGTTTAAGAAATTATTTCTTAATAATTCTCAAGGCACTCAAGAAGTTTTTGATTACTCTGGTTACTTAGGACACAATTTCTCACCTTGTCACCTCCATGTGTTATTTCCCCCAGAAATGTGAACATCGTGCTTTCCCTTAGTTACTGAAAGGCCTTGACCTAAATGAAGAGCGCAGAAACTTTGAACACATTTGCTTCCTAGGACATACAGAGGTGTAAAAGAGAGCATCTTACTTCTAATTGTAAGTAGACTTGTTTGATAGTAGTTGCTGCCCAGTAAAAATAACAAAAACAAACCAACAAACAAAAAACCAGAAGGATGAAAAAGTCTCTTATCTATAGTTTCTATCAGCAGTGTAAGCAGAACCATCCTTTTTTTTTTTTCTACAAATGTGGGAGGATGGTGCTTATTGTATGTTAACAAATAACGCATGTTCAAAGGAATTATTCTGCAGTTAGAGACTCAATATGCATAGAGAGGATTCCACCCAGCTTTTCCTTCCTTGTGTGTACCAGCTATACTCTTCCATCAATATCCTCTTTGTACATCCCAGTTATGATGGATATTCTGATGTAGGAGATTGAGAAAAGAAGAAGATAACTAAGAAGTCCTCCTCAAATTAAAGCAGGTTTGAAAATTAGTTTATTTCTTATTTAATGTTACTCAGACTCCTTTTCATTAGCTTATATCTCCATTCACAGTTTCAGAATCATTCATACTTGAGAAATCCCATAGGTAAATGGAAATAATGATTTGGGGAATTCTGCGTACATTATTCTAATTTTATTTGCATCCTGACTGCTTTGCATTTGTTACTTATGAGACAAAGACATGAAGGGCAGCATCAAGTTGTCCTTAGGTTTATGCCCTACAATTGCAAACAAGGGATACCTCTATCTGCATTTGTATTTTAATATGATCTGTGTTGTTGTTGTTGTTTTTAATTGAAGTATAATTGACACCACAAAGTTATATTGGTTTCAGGTGTACAACATAGTGATTCCACAAGTCTATACATTATACTGTTGTCACCACAAGTAGCTGCCATCTGTCACCATACAACACTATTACAGTATCATTGACTATTGTCTCTATGCTTACATTTCATCCCTGTGACTTGCTTATTCCAAAACTGGAACCCTATCCTTTTTCCTTCCCTTCACCCATTTTGCCCATCCCCATACCCCTCTGTCAATCATAATTTCTGCTTTTCTTTTATGTTTTTAGAATCCAGATATAAGTGAGATCATATGGTATTTGGCTTTCTCCAACTGATGTGTGTCACTTAGCCTAATACCTTCTAGGTCTATCCATGTTGTCACACCTGGCACAATCTCACCCTTTTGTATGGCTACATAATATTCTACTGTATACATATACCACTTCTTTTTATCCATTCGTTTGTTGATGGACACTTGAGTTACTGTCATATCTTGGCTATTGTAAATAATGCTGCCGTAAACAAAGAAGTGTGTAAAAGGTTTCGAATTCATGTTTTCATTTTCTTTGGTTAAAACAAATTACCAGTATTATTGGACCATGTGGTAATTCTATTATTAATTTTTTGAGCAACCTTCATACTTGTTTGCACAGGAGTTCTGTTTTCTTTACCTCCTCTCAACACTTGTTACTTCCTGTCTTTCTGATTTTAGCCATTCTGACAGGTGTAAAATGATATCTCATTGTGGTTTTGATTTACATTTCTTTGATGATGAGTGATGTTGAACATCTTTTCGTGTGTCTGTTGGCCATCTGTATGTTCTCTTTGAAAAAAAAAATTTAATCAGGTCATGTGGCCATTTTAAAATCAGATTATTAGGGGAATTTTTTTTGGTGTAGAGTGATGTAAGTTATTTATATATTTTGAAGAGTAGCCCTTTCCTGGATATGTCATTTGCAAATATCTTCTCCCGTTCAGTATGTTGTTTTTACTTTTGTTGATAGTTTCCTTCACTGTGCAAAAGCTTTTTATTTTTGTGTAACTCTAATAGTTTATTTTTGCTTTTGGTTCTTTTGCCTGAGGAGACATATCTAGGAAAATGTTGCTAAAACCAATGTCAAAGAAATTGCTACCTGTATTTTGAATACAATCCTTATCAAAATACCAACAGCATTTTGCACAGAACCGGAACAAATAATACTAAAATTCGTATGGAACTACAAAAGACCCTACTTGGCCAAAGCAATCTTGAGAAAGAAGAATAAAACTTTAAGTATCACAATCCCATATTTCAAGGTATACTTCAAAGCTGTAGTAACCAAAACAGTATGGTACTGGCCCAAAAACAGGCACATAAATCAGTAGAACAGAATAGAGAGACCAGATATAAATCTATGCTTATATGATCCATTAATTTATGACAAAGAATATGTAATAGGGAAAAGACAGTTTCTTCAATAAATCATGCTATGAAAACTGGACAGCTACATGTAAAAGAATGAAACTGGATCACTTTCTCAAAGCATACTCAAAAATTAAGTTCAAAATGGATTAAAGACCCACATGTGATGTCTGAAATGATAAAATTCCCAGATCCATATTGTTATTGTTATTTATCCATATTGCTATCCATTACGTAGCAATCTCCACTTTTCAGTTCAATCTCTATCATTTTAACTGCCAATTATTGAGCAATTGCTAAGGACCATGATCTAGTTTGTGTAGTTTAAATGTAGCAACCCATAGGTACCTTGCAAGGTAGAATCATGGGGCCATCTTATGCTTGTGGAAACAGTGTTTAAGTGGTTTATCTAAATTCATGCATCTGATAATAGCAACTGGCCTGCACAATGAAAGAACTTTGTTTTATCCTAGCCTGGTAAAATATTTGTGGCTGGTTAGCTCAGCTGGGTAGAGGTTAAAGGTCAGTGCTAATGAGGTCAAAGTCATAAATGTGAAATTTAAGCAAGGGCTTTTCTCTGATTCATAACTGAAAGTTCAGCATTTAACCCTAGTCAGTCAATGTGTGCTGCTGTTCACAAAAATAGAGTGAAAGAGTGGGTGGCTCAATATAAATCCATCACTAATACTAGAAGCAGTGCTCAGAAAATGCAATTCCTGATAAATTGTCATAATCATTTTTTTCCCAACAACAGTAGTTATATTTAAACTAGGAAGTCATCTATCATTTTCACTCTAATAGGCAGGCAGTGGTAAAATCAGAGAATGGTTGAGCTGGATGCTACCATCTGATGTCTCTGTTACAATCCCTTCATTTGACAAATAAGAGAACAAATTCAAATCCATGAGTAAGATGAGTAAGAGAAGAGGCAGAGGTTATTCGATTGTTTCCCTAATGTCTCTAAGTCAGAGGTAGAGAGTAGGGAATGGAACTTGATTTTTCTCACTCCTAGTTTATGACTCTTTACCAAACTAGGGAGAGGATGCACTGTGGTCCCGGGCCAGATAGAAGTGATTTTCTGGTCACCTGAATGTGAGGAGCACATAACTAACCTGCCTCCAGATGTAACGGAGAGAATGGAGTTTATTGTTTCCCTTAGGAAATGGCTTGTTCTGAAGGACACCTTTCCTGATTCTCATTGAAATTCTCTACTTTTCCTTTAAGCTTGTTGAAATTAACATTTTTTGTCTTTCTTCGCCTTATTGATTCCCATTGTTTCTTCTCAGAATTCTAAACCATACCATTCTCTGTGAACAATAACCCCAAGGTTGGCTTTCATCAATAAAACACCAGCCAGCCTCTCCCAACTTGTGAGAATTACTTCAAGAAATGTGCCTGTCTTTGTGGATTCCTTTGCTTTCTTCACATAGAAAATTCTAGGCATTTTTTAGATTGACTTTTATGGAAATACTGATTTCTAGGATACATCTTGCTGTGTAGGTGAGGTCTCCTTTCATCTTTAAGTTGTGTGATTTGTCAGGCTGTTGGTAATGACAGGCAACAAACATAAACTAATCAGTTGTATAGAAAGGAAAATAAAGTAAAACAGGAATCTAAACATTTAGTATCCACATGACTTAACATTGTTTTCAGCCAGTTAGAGTCACCTTTTTCATTGAATGAATTGAAAACCAGTGGAAAGAAAGGGATGTGATGGTGTGGTAACACCCTTGTCTTTTGTCTAAATCAATATCAGACTTTTAAATTTTACTTTCTATATTTGACTTCTTTTCTCCATGATGTCCAGTGAAGACTGTAAAGAAGGTAATTGTGTGAGTTTTGTTCAAACTTAAGGCATTGTAGCTTAAGAGTATTCATAAGCTTGAAACCACAGTGTTGGAATTCTTTTTGATTTATTTTTATTAGTGAGCAAGCTTAGCCAAGCATTGGGATCACTGAGAGGACTTGTCAAACACATAGTACTGGACCCCCATTCCCAGGGTTTCTGATTTGGTAGGTCTGGGTAAGGCCTGAGAATTTGGTTTTCTAACAGGTTTTCAGGTTGTGCGGGTCCTGAGACCACATCTTCAAAGCACTGATGTATACCAATAGAAAAAAAGAAGTCTAAATTCTTTCTTTCTGTTGGTATAAATAGATACCCTAACACAAAAGCAACCTCAGACACTAACCATTTGACAAGAATCAGATTGGGATTTTATAAAAGTGTGGAGAAAATTATTGTGGCAATTTTCTGTCTTCTTTGCCTGTCTTCTACAAAGTTGCTTGGTCCAGGTGAGTCTCAAGTTACTCACTCCCAGCCAGTGTGTCAAATCTAATTCCAAATACTAGGATATTTGAAAAGACAATAAAATGTTTATAAATGCAATTGATCTTGTGAATATCTAACAACTTCATAGCTCATAGTTCATATTATGTAAATGCTGCATAATGTTCATAATGTGCAAGCGGGAAATCCCCCAAAAAAGAATAAACAAACACTCAACAGTTTTGTTATTAGGAACTAGCTGGGTGGCACCATTCGTTCAGCCTTGTTAGCATCCTGAATGAAATCAGTCACTTCGCTGAGTAGTCAAAATAAATATGAGCAAGATAAGAAAGAGGGAAACAAGGAGGAAAGACTTGTATAAATAATTGCCTTGTAGCTCCTTGTAACATTACTGCAGTTTTTATGCACTGTAGAAATAGTTTCAGCTTTTCTCCCTTAAAAAAAAAAAAGGTCTGAATTGTAATGTATCATTCTCATTTACTTTCACCATGACAGCGTCTGCTTAAACAACGAGCTTGTGGAGATTTATTGTGCTAGACAACTGTTTTAGATCCACAGAAGCTGTTTGGAGAGTAGATAAGCACAGCCTAACTTGAGAAATGCTAACTTTACTTCAGTGTGGTCTTTATGGATACGTGTTTTTTCCCAGAACTGTTTCCTGAATGGAAATCATCTCTTTTGCAGTACATTTTGGTACCTTTTGTTAGAGACACTTTATTCTCCTGGCCGCAACCAAGAACCTCAGACTTTGTGGCATCAGGCTTCCCTGAAAGACCAGTATCAGCTCTGAAAGGACTTTATAATTTAAGGTGAAAAGGCATGATTATGAGTCTCAAAACCCTAAGTGCCAAAATGCATTTTAAACAGAAGAAGACTGGCAGGCCTGTCAAGCAGTAATGCATCTGTATTTGCATCTGTCCTGAAAGCACTTTCAACATCTGCAAGCCTAGGGAAAAAAAAAAAAAAAATCAGGCGAAGAAAAGTTGTCTTGGAATGAAAGGTTAACAACACAGCAAACTGCCTAGTTCTGGCAGAAGAGCCTGTCACCCTAGCTCTTCAGCTGTCACCCAGGATCGGACATTCTTTGGAATGAGTTCTGTCTTTAGGGTTATATATTTGTTTTCTTGCAGGCTAAAGTAAGGGTAAGAGGGACAAAAAGAATGCATTTCATGTCTTTTTAACTGCATTGAAATTGCAGGCTCTGGTTCAAAGATGAAGGCTGAGCTGTCTGTCAAATTGCATACATATCTCCTTTGTAAACACTTTTGTGATCAGCTTCCTTCTGGTGTGCTCATGGTGTTTATAATTACTTCTTAGAACAAGGGTAAAAGGAAAAAGGTATCCATTTCATTAGGTTGACAATAGGCCATAGTCACTGTTGATGAAGTTTAGACAGTGATGCCAAAAATATTTTAACCTTGGACTTTTTATTTTGTTCCAGCATAACAGACCTATACATGAAATTAATGAATGGATCTTGCAAAGGCATATAAAACTTAGGGGAAAAATACTTAGGATTTCTCTTAGAGTTATCTGGCCATTACCCTCACTTGGAATTGTGTCTGTAACATGATATGGATTCCTGGGTTTGAATGGGAATTTGAAAATAATCTTAGTACACTGTATATTGTAAGTGTTGTATATTTTAAATTAATCAAATCTATATACTTTTCTAAGAAAGAAAGTTTTATAGTAATTCTGCACTATTTTCCAGATATGCTTAAGTCCAGTTTCAGTTGTGATTAACATAAGGAGAGTTCTCTTAAAGCTCTTTACAGCATGCAGTGTCTCTAGGGGTTAGTAAATTGCATGCTTTTGAGGTAATTTCCTAAGGAAGAAGCTTTTATACCTTACTATGAAATCTCTTGGACACCTCCTATGTAGCTGCAGTAGACTTTTATAAACAGCATAATAACTACATGTCACAGAAAGAGTGATAAACTGTGGGTCTTCAAAGAAATAAAAGGAGCCTACCAGCTTTCTTTCTTTCTGTTGACATGTATAACATAAAATTAGCCCACAAAGACGTTTGAAAATATACTTTCTTTTGCAAAGGCGAGTACTTATTTTTAACATTATAAAGCAATTGTAGCTTCCTTGTTTAAAATATTGTTTATTGTTTTTTTTTTTTTTAGGGAGGAAGACAATTCATCAATAATGTAAAGATTTTAAAATAAAATTCCTATTACATGCTATGGCAGAAACAAGTAAAAAAATCTCTTATGCCAGTTTCAAGGGAGTGCTCAGCCTTCAGGTTAAGAGTGAGGAAATAAACATTAAGTGAGGCAATCCACAAACAACGGGTAGAGGCAGACAAAGGATAAAGCTTCTTCCTTTCATTCCCTGTGTAGACAATTCTGAAAAACCTTTTAGAAGGAGCTTTTTTAGGAGCCTTTGGGAAGGCTCTTGAGAAGACCAGCACAATAACATGCACTTAAAACAGATTATCTTCTTCCACTTTTCACTCTTTCTGGTCCCCAATTCCTGTTCCGTGGATCATAGCCCAAAATAAACTGTCTTGTCTTTCACTTTAACAAAAAGAATCTTACTTGTCTCCGGGGGAAAAAAAAGAAAGAGAAAGAATAGTCAGAGAAGTAAGAAAATCAGAAGGTAGTCATGGAGGTCAAGAGAGGAGTTTCTAAGAGGAGTCATTTTCCACCTCTGTCACTGCTGTGTTCTTAGAGGCCAATATGAAAGACCAAAGAAAAGTAGACAAAATACAGAAAGGGGAAACAGTGTACTGTGCTGAACACATATTTGCTTTTCCTTGTGCTACAAAGTATCCATACACATACAGAGAACATGCACAATCCTGGTTCTTCCTAGCAGCTGATGGATGTGGTTTGTACCAGTTTCTGATTGTGATTTTCTACAGTCTGAAGCTGAGAGACATTTCACAGTGATTATCTCTATGTATTTTCCCAAGCATAGTTTATGAAATAAAAGGCTTTATGTCTAAGGAGTTAATCATCTTCTCTGGATAACAATGAAATTAACTATAATGTCATACCACAAATATTTTTTAAGATTATTCATTTTCTTCTTAAAAGTACTTGTTGCAATCTTTTATTTATAAGTAAATGTGTGTGGAGGTGTGTGTGTGTGCGCGTGTGTGCGTGGACATTTAGGAAGTTTAGAAGGACATATGCTACCGAAACAGTTGCTGTAATTGAGTATTGGGATAACTGGAATTTTTTGGTTTTAAAAATACCTTGGTGTATTTTTTGAGATTTTTGCAAAGGGCACGCTTTTCTCATAATCAATACAGAAACTATAGAAAACTTTTAAAGATAAAAGTTAAAGTTCAATTATGTAAAAATGTTTCCTCCATAAATTGCTCCTTAAAACATCTTACCTTCAACATATTGTCACAGTTTTACCTACTTTCTTTTTTTAACAGCCCTGAAGGTGGAAGTTAAGTGGTACAGAAATGTCTCCCTGTGGGCTTGGTGTGAACAGATCAAGACAGGAAAACTACATACTAAGCGGCTTTTATTGTTCATGGATTAAAATGTATTAGTTCTCATTGTAAATATGTGGGACATCAGCTGTGAATTAATTTCCCCTTAGAGGCGAGATGTGGAGGGAACCTGACAAAACTTAATTCTAAAATCACCTAATTCTGAATCATAGGTATTCTCCTCAGAAGGAGATGGTTGGATTGGTTTCTGTTTTTCTAAAAATATATGTTTTTGATGTTTATTTTTTTGAGGGGGGAGGGGCAAAGAGAGGAGACACAGAATCTGAAGCAGGCTCCAGGCTCTGAGCTGTCAGCACAGAGCCGAGCATGGGGCTCGAAGCCACGAACCACATGATCATTTGTGCTGTCTTTTGAAGTGTTCAACCTTGAATGGATTCAGGAAAAGTTTGTTGGTTTTCTCTGATAGGAGCCTGAAATATTTTCTCTTCTGAGGGTTTGAAGTGTATATAGAAAGTTTAGTATAGGGAAGGGAAATTCCTCACTATAAGTCTTTAATTTGCCAGTTGTGTCTCCAAAGGCATGGCTTTTGAACCTGCTAAAGATTTGGTGGTGGGTGAGCCCTGCAGGCAAGGGGAGTCTCTCTGGTTTACTGTACAAGGCATCAAATCCCTTCCATCAGTGGTTTGCAACTTCCCAAGACTTAGAACTCACTCTGCCAAAAATTTTAAGATATCAGAAGTCTGTGTAATGGTTGTTGATTAAAGTATTAGATAATGTCAAAGAGCTATTATAAATTCATTATGTCTTTGAATTATGTCATGTTTTATTAAATCAGCACTTAGATGAAAAATGGAACATTCCGGGGCACTTGGTGTCTCAGTTGGTTAAGTGTCCAACTCTTGATCTCGACTCAGGTCATAATCTCACAGTTTGTTGAGTTCAAGCCCCACATTGGGCTGTGTGCTGACTGTGTGGATCCTGCTTGGGATTCTGTCTCCTCTCTCTGTCCCTCCCCAACTTGTGTGCTCTGTCTCTCTGTCTCTCTGTCTCTTTGTCTCTCTCTCTGTCGGTCTCTCTCTTGGTCTCTCTCAAATGTAAATAAACATGTTAAAAAAATGGTCTCACTACAAAAATGTATCCTGACATCCTGTACTTTTTAAAAAAATATTTTGGCAATTAAGAAATATTTTAAAGATTCAAACTGCAATGTTTAACATATCTTTGTATTCATCTCCTTTATTACTTTATATAACAGAAAGAAAATATAAAAGAATGCATCCAGAAATTTGGGGGAATGAATATTATTATATTATTATTATTATTATTATTATTATTATTATTATAAATTATCCTTTTCTTGAATTGACCTAACTAAATTTTGGAAATGCCATTAATTTGGAACATATTATATCCATGCTGTCTGAATAAATACCCTTCCATGTAAGAAGTATTCAGAAGAGTAAGTTTTGAGCTTTTCACATATTTTTTTTTCTTTTTAATTTCCCTCTTTCGCACTATGAGCCTGGAACACAGTACATCAGTGAAGGCTCTATGATTGAGGACTCTCAACCATACTGCAAAATGAAGTCACCACAAAAGCTTGATTGGTGTTTCTGGAAAGTCCAAGACTGACTAGGATCAAAGCTCCAATGATGATATCTGTCTCTGTCCAGCTAGGCTCTACTTTCTTTGGGCTGGTTCCATTCTCATGCAGGTCTCTTTCCAGCTCCCAGTAGGTCCAGGCCTATCAACTCTATCAGAGGGAGAGCCCACCTTTTATGTACTGGGTGGGCCTTACTGTCCTGGCCCTGCTCTTCTACCCATCTCTTGGCCAATCACTGTGGTCTAAGAAATGAAATGCTTTTATTGGCAAGAATTAGGTCTTGTGTTTGTGATGGCAAAGATTCCTCTCATATAAGCAAACTAGTAGTGGGGAAGAAGGGTATTCCCTAAGAAAGCCAAGATGCTGTAACCAAAATAAGGAATAGTTACTGGGAGAGAAAAGCAAAATAGTCAAATCACCCTGTCTCAGCAATTTTAACAGAGATGGAGGCAGAAGTTGCTTAAAGACAACATTCTGTCAGATCCTGAGCCTGTAGGGATCTAGGCAGCCCTGGAGCCACAGAACAGTGGCCCTTAAAGAGTGACCAATGGGAAACATAGAGGCCTTTTCGTCCTTTGATGCTATACAAAGCCTAGCTAACTGTAGAGAAGGAAACTTTGTGATGCCTGTGATGGAATGTCCACTCAGCCTAGTATGTCGGGTACTTGATATTTGATGACTAAGATTTATATGATCACTCACATTATTCATTCAGAAATCAGAAAGTATTTAGAGAACATATGGACTCAAACTATCTTTGAAAAAATTATGATACTCTAGGAGCCTCTGAGCTCTGCCTTGGAAACCGCATTCCAGATCCAGTTCAGTAGTGTTAAGTATATACATATTTTCACGAAACTGATCTCCAGAAATTTTTCATTATAATTTGAAACTCTATATCCGCTAAATAACAACTCCCCTTTTCCTCCTCCTGGACCCTGGTAGCCACTATTCTACTTTCCAGTTTCTTACCATTGTGATCAGAAAAGACATTTTTCATGATTTCAGCCTTCTTGAATTTGTTAAGACCGGTTTTGTGGCCTAACATGTGTTCTGTCCTGGAGAATGTTTCATTTGCACTTGAGAAGAATATATATTCTGTTTGGGTAGAGTGCTCAGTATATTTCTGTTAGTTCTAATTGGTCTATATTGTTATTCAGGTTCTCTGTTTCCTTATTAATCTGTCTGGTTATTTTTAATTAACGTTTATATGTCTCATTTCCTCATCTGTAAATTGGCAGTATAAGCAGTACCTACCTCATAGGTTGATGTACAGATTAAAAAATCTACTCCTTATAAAATTTTGGAGTTCCTGGGTGGCTCATTCAATTAAGCATCCAACTCTTGATTTCAGTTCAGGTCATGATCCCACAGTTTGTGAGTTTGAGCCCTGCACTGGGCTCTCTACTGACAGTGTGGAGCCTGCCTGGGATTCTTGTTCCCTCCCTCTCTCTGTGCCCCTTCGGTGCACGCTCTCTCTCTCTCTCTCACACACACACACACACACAAGCACAAAATAATAAATAAATAAATAAATAAATAAATAGTTAACACACTTGATATATAGAAACTGCTCAATAAATGTCAGCTGCGAGTATTAATCTCCAAGGAAGTATGAAAGGGTCAGAGTATATCCACCACCATAATTCAAACATAAATGCAAAATGATTAGCCTAAGTCTCTAAAGGTACAGTTGGCTGAATAATTAAAGAACAGTTTTGCCAACCAGTAGAAAACAGAGATATTACTAGTTTTTTGTTGTTGTTGTTTTTACTGTAACCTAGTTGTTAGCTGAATGCCTTCCTACCTCCATCTGCAGTTATCAATCAAACAAAAAGTCTCTCTACCCTCACTGAGTTGCTCCCATCAAAAGATTTAGGCTTCCTGGGGCACCTGGGTGGCTTAGTCGGTTAAGCGTCCGACTTTCGCTTAGGTCATGATCTCGTGGTTGGTGGGTTCGAGCCCCGCGTCGGGCTCTGTGCTGACTGCCAGCTCAGAGCCTGGAGCCTGTTTTGGAGTCTGTGACTCCCACTCTCTCTGACCCTCCCCTGCTCACGCTGTCTCTCTCTCTCTGTCTCCTAGAAATAAATAAGACATTAAAAAAAAAAAAGATTTAGGCATCCTTAGTATGAACATCCAGAGTCCTCCCCAGGTTTTCCACTGATTCTTAACAACTTGTTCTCTGATATTTTCCCTCAATCTATGATGCCTTGTCTCAGCCTCTGGTGACCTAGATCCAAAATTCAGTTTCTGTGATGATTTCCACAAAAGATCAATTTCAACCAACAATTTCATGCATTCTAAAACTTTCCTAAAGTTTCACAAGGTCATGGGAAGAGGTCACATCCCACTCTACCATTTTGCTAGAACTGTTCCATTCACTCTCTTCTGCCTTTGCTCCAGTCTCTCCAGAGTAATAAGCATTCCTTACTCATATCCCCTAGCATGAGCTTTTTATTTCCAAGTGAAATCATTGAAATGTATTTTCCAAACAAATACAGTTTTCTTATTGAGGGATTCTGTTACAAATATTAGATAAATAATTCTTCTAACCTTGTGACATTTTGTTAGGCTTCATTATGCAGTCTCCATTCAGGAGTTATGGGATATACACCTACTTTGTAAAAGGTAACATATGGGGGAAGAGATCTTGAGTAAAGAAGCTTCTCAATCTACCACAAATGAAATAACATTATATCTCAGTGTACCAATAATGAATGCCAAGAATATAATCAATCTGCAAGAATTTTGAAATGAAATGTTATTATGTCTAAAAACTACAAATTATTGTGAAAACTTAAGTGTTGACAATTGACAGACTTTTACTTTTGTCTCTTTTTTCAATGATGATATGTCATATGATTTATATTTATTGCATTAAGTGCTGGGGATTACCATTAAGACAAAGAACTTGATATCCTGGGCTGGAGGAAATGAAGATTTTCTTTTTTTTTTTTTTTTTCTTTCATAGTTTATTGTCAAGTTGGTTTCCATATAACACCCAGTGCTCCTCCAACAAGTGTCCTCCTCCACGCCCATCACCCCCCTTCCCCTACCCCTACCCCCATCAGCCTTCAGTACAAATTAAGATTTTCTTAAATCATCTGTATTCCCGAGAGAAGAGAATCCTGAGATGAAATCATTTATTTAGAAAGTTAATAATGAATAAAAACTTCAAGAATGCAAGAAATTTTATCTCTTTTGTTTATGAAAGTAATCCAAGCTCCTAGAGCAGCTTCTGGCAGATACTCAATCTACACTTGGTAAATTAATTAGCAAATAATAACTTATAAAACCTCATTTATCTGACATAGATTCATTATGTAGCTATTTTATGCTGTTTGGTTCTAGGTGAGTTAGATATTCAACTTACACAATTTATTTTTAAAATCCCCAAATATCGAAACTTCTACCACTTTCTTGGAGAGATTAATTGCCCTTACGGTTAGGAAACTTTCTTTGAGAATTAAATGTTTCATTTTTCTTTCTGTATTTTCTCACAACTCAGTTCTTCAATTTCCTTTTCAGGTGAACTTTGCTGACTTATGTACAATTAACCAGTACCTTTTCTGAATTGTGTGACATGACCTAAACAAAACATCATGTTCTAGCTGTGAACTCTTGAGTCATTTTGCAAAGAACTATCAGTTCTCTGGATTGAGGCACAATAATTGTGTAAGTGTAGCTTTTAGTGGCATTGAATTTTTATATTTTCACTGACATAATTGCTACTGAGAATTATCTTTCCTTTTTTTTACCCTTATTTGGAGATTTTTCAGAATGACTGATTTTTGTCTTTTCCTCAGTATACAGATAACTCTGAGGACCATTTTATATACCTTATCTCATGCAATCTAACAAAATAAAATCTTTATGACAAATAGTTTTATCATGGCCATAATATCGATGGGGTCACATGACCACAATGAACTGAATCTTTTTGTTGTGACTCAAAGTCTTAACCACTCTGCTATTGTCAAGTTTATTTTCACTGTCTTTCTTTTACTTCTTTTGACAATATTAAATTTTTTTTTGTAATATTTCTTTATTTCTGAGACAGAGAGAGAGACAGCGTGAGTAGGTGAGGGTCAGAGAGAGAGAGGGAGATACAGAATTTGAAGCAGGCTCCAGGCTCTGAGCTGTCAGCACAGAGCCCCACATGGAGCTCAAACCCACGAACCTTGAGATCATGACCTGAGCCGAAGTCAGATACTCAAACGACTGAGCCACCCAGGCACCCCGGCAGTATTTTTAACTTCTGTGATTTATATCTCGGGGCAAAATCTTGAGATAAGAAGGCTCTTAGGCTTCTCCATGTTTGGTGCAGAAATAGATGCTCAACTTGCAAGTAAATGTTTCTTGGTGCCCTACATCGTATCCATTCCTGTCTTTTCCTTTGCTATGAGCAACCACATTTTCCTTTGGAGATCCAATCTTCTCCCATTATGAGTCAGGCATGTGATTTGAATGGAATTGACACCACTTCCTGCTCTAGGTGTGGAATCTTAACAGGTGTCAATCTATGTGTTAATCTAATCACTGGTGGTTGAGGAAGGAACAGTCAGTTAGGACACATTGTTCATCTGACTTCAGTGATTGGTTTGGGTTGGTCCAAAATGACTTTAAGGTGTGTATTCAAGGGTGGAGGGAAGAAAAGGTCTCTCTCTGTCTCTGGATAGTATGATGTATACATCTGAGACGTGGAATTGCTGTAGCTATTTTAACATGATAGAAGCCAGTATAAGACAAGCCAGTATGTAGAGCAAGACACAGACAAGTAAACTGCCAAGAAATGGAGCCAGATTCCTAGTCAAACCATGGCTGAAGCCTACTCAGTACAGCTGGACTAATAATTGTTAGTAGGGAGAAATGGGTGAGGTGTTTTGGTTTTGCTTTGTTTTAATTTAAATAAAGTCTGTTTCTCTTTGTAATTAAAAAATTACTTTATACGCCAATAAATTTCTTTCACTGTTTGATTAGGCTTTTGTTACTTGGAACAGATATCATCTAAACCGACAAAACCACTCTCACTTTTATTTCTAAATTTAACTTTTATTTTCTTTTACTTAACTAAGAAATTTTTTTTCTTTTTTTTTTTTTTGAAAGATATCTTATGTGTTTAATTTTGTCCTTGGAATAACATGAGTTTAAAAAATTCATTTAAATTTGTTTCTAAATTTCTCTAGTTTCCTAATCTTTTCTCTCTCGAAATATTTTTCCTGAAGTCCATTTATTAATGTAATGAATTATCAAAGTTCAAGGTCACAGTTACAAACTCATCTCGTAGCCTTACACTGCAAACGATTAGTTCCTGTCAATAAATTGTAAATATAATATAAATATTCCTTCCAATAAGCTGTAAGTATAATATGGCTTTGCCTTCAGTCAGACCACAAAAACCATATAATGTTATGGTCAAAGGAACCTTAGGGGTCATCTAATTCTACAGATGAGAAAATAGTAGAAAAAAGAAATTAAGTGATCTGTCTAAGGTCACATAGTTAATGGTAGGTCTCCTGTTATTCCTGACTCTTTCCATTAAATCATGCCTCCTGATGTGCATTGAAGTGTACAAAAATTAAGTAAATAAAACACAGTATTTTAGGAAAGTAGTATGATTCCGCAAGATCTAACACAATTGGTGTTGCAACATAAAAAGGACATTGAATTGAGTTGAATTGATTTTTAAGTCTCAGTGGAAATTAATGTAATTTTCTATAGTTAAAATTCTATTTGAACTTTGACAGTCACTAAAGATTAATTTTTAATACACTTTGGATTGTAAAATTGACTTCTTAATGCTAGAAAAATTCATTTAAGATGCACATAGATTATTTTTATTAAACAACAGAAATTTTGGTTATGAAAGAAAATATTTTTTTATAGACTTTCTTTCCCCACGGTAAGACAGTGATATTTAAATATGGATTTTTTTATGTGCTTCCTCTAGAACAGATAGACATTTCTCTTTGTTCTCCTCATCTGTAACATAGCTCCTAAAAACCTCTCTGCTCATTAGGATCAGCCGGGGAGCTTTCTAAAATTGCAGCTGAATCCAGAACCAGAAACTCAGGCGATCTCAGACATTTGTATTGTTTTAAAAGTTCCTCTGGTGATTCTGCTCATTGGCCAAGTTTAGAAAGCACAGTCCCTTAGCATTCTGTAAATATTGTAAAAAAAAAAAAAAAGAAAAGAAAAATCTACCAAGTACACACACTGGTTCTGTGAATTATGGATGATGGCTAGAATACTTATCAAGATAAATAGTCACATCTGTGTTGGTGAAAGTAGACATGCTAACAAAAACTCAAATTTTATTGACTCTAAGATGGGATTGAGTATAAGGTGGATCCTATTTATGTACCAGTAAGAAAAAAATTAATAATTAAGCTGACATGCTACCCATTGTAAATTGCCTTGTAATTTCAGAGATGTTTAAAACATACACCTTAAAATTGATGAAGTACATTAGTTTTACCCTTATAACTGGAGTTATAATGATACTTGAAAGTGAATAAAAGAGGGAGATTAACTTCTACACTCTAAGGGGAAGAGGAAATCATATTAAAAAAATCCTAGCAATGCTAGTAAGACACCTTTGTGAACTTTATATGCATCTACTTCTAAGACTTTTCTGATAACTGGAAACCTGAGTTCCCATAATGTTTTGGGGAGCTTTGGATAAAATTGATAAGAGGATGGGGCCCTGTAGGTCTACAGGTCTGACTTTAATGCATACCACACATATACATGCATGTGCACACACACATACACCACCTCTCAGGTCACCAAAAAACAAAAGCAAAAGCAAAAATAAATGCTAAAAAAAAAGATGTTTCACATGAGTATCATTCAATTGTTATTGAGTATTAAGGTAGAGAATCTAATTTTAGTTTCATATCATTGCTTGGACGAAAATTATAGTTGTATTTCCTGATTTCCTATTGAGCTACTCAACTTGATTCCTATATCTAACTGCAGAAATATTTTTAGTTTGTCTTATTTTTTTTAAGGGCCAAGATTTAAAATGAGAGTTTTGGTTTCAGTAGATGAGTAGTTATTGAAAAATATGGGCTAAACTTACATTGTAGCTAAAGTAAACTTCTTTTCAATTCTCCTCCCTTGATATTCCTGAATAATGATGCACTTGGATTTATCTCTTTTTTTTTGTTTCATAACTACCTATAACTTATTTCATCAACATAATATCCTTTCTTGTTTATAAAATTAGTTTTACATATTTTAGCGTTCTTTTCTGGCTGCTCCGCTAACTTGCTTTCCTTGGGTATTAAATATACTGCCTTCCTTTATGTGGGTAGTTTTCCATAGTGTATGCTACTTTGGATTGTGCTTTCATCTTTATTATTCGAACGTCCTTATTAGATTGTCTGTAGCATCTACATGTAGTCTCTTTGGGAGAAAGTGGTAATTGGTGTCACAGCTTTCATGTCAGGCTATTTTTAGTGAGAAAGGAGCAGAGGCAAGATATACTATAGAGCAGTGGCTGTTTTCTTGATCTTGAATGACCCCTCTTCAATCGGGGGGCTCATTTTCATTATTCTCAATTGGAAGCAGACTTCCTGTTCAGGTTTTGTAGTCCAAGGTAGGGAGATGAATACAGCTCAGTGTGAATTTCTGCTCCTTACTACTTAACTCCAAATAATGATCCTATTCAATGCGAGCCCCCAACTATGCTTGGCTTCCTCTTCCTCTTTCTGTGCTTCACCATTAGGACTCCCGTACTTATAACCAGACCCACAATTTCTCTGTTCAACTTGATTTCATCACTTTCCAACATTCATGTACTCATCATAGATTTTGGTCTTCTAAGTTCTATGTCCTCTTTTCAAGTACGTATATATTTATGCTTGTATGTGTGTACTTTTAGAGAGTCAGCGAAGGAAGATTGAATGTCAGTTTGCTCTCTTTTCACTTCTTTGCTTCATATTGCAGGGAACTAGAGTTTCTAGACTCCCTTGTGTATTTCTGGGTCACTTTGCTAATAAGAGACACTGGTAATATATTTCAAATATTAGAGGAGGGGAAAACCCAGGTTATTTCTCTCCCTTCTCTCTGTTTCTTTTGGCATTTCTAACAATGGCTCTGTCTTTTCTGTGGCTTCTGTACCCGCTCACCCCTTTCTTTTAGGATCCCAGACCATGGCTAGCCCCACAGCTGGATGGCCCCACCTTCTGAGCTCTGTTACCACAGTCTACAAATAGTGGCTTCCTGCTGTTATATGTGTTTTATTTCTCTCATTGCCTCCTGTTTTCCTTTTCTACACGTCCATTATGTGGTAACCAGTCTCCTGTATTAAATTCCACTGATTTAAAATATCTAGAATGGTTTGTTTTCTTGATAGTCCCTGAATGATAGAGTACAAGCCTAAAGCGTGTTCTCAATCCATTATTTGGAAATGGACATCTAGAGATGTTAGTATATTTTAAGAGTATAGCTTAAATGAAGTTTAAAATCATCTAGGAGACCATGAACCTCTTCTTTATCCTGAGTCCAGAACTCCTTAGCTAAGTAATGTGATAGGGCAATTGGGACCATTCTGGCCTTACACATCTCTCACACTTGTAGTAGTGCCTTAGTCATAATGATTATTATTTATCTAATACTGTCTATTGCAGTTTTTACTATTGCAAACTCGTCTAAATGAACAAGCCATTTTCAACTTTCACTGCACCCATTTTATGTTTAAAAGAACTTAAATAAATAAATAAATAAATATAAATAAATAAAAGAATTTCAATTGTAAGAGTTCAGAGTCATTTCAGTGCTACATGCTTGACATAAAAGTCATTGCTTCAGTTACCCAGAGCTTTTAATTGCCTGCATCTTTCAGTTGCTTTGGCAAGCACTTTACCTGTACTCGTTGTCTGCTTATTCCAATAAATCAAAATCCTTGCATTTTCTTTGTCAAAAGAGAATTCTTTTCTTCTATTCTCCTTGTCTCATGGCAGGTAAGGAAGAGACAGTTACAATGGAGTCAATGTTATACAAGCCATTATGCTCCAAGGCCATTTTCCTCCTAAGAATCATCTTCTATACTGTATAAATACTTTATATGAAATGATTCAAGACTATTCATTAACAAGTTCAGCATGATGATTTTTAACAAGAGCCTTTTAAGTGACTTAACTTCTTTTTTACTAATGAAGATTTACACTTTTGAACTAAATACAAGCTTTACGTAATCTGGGTGATGATTTTGTTCACAGGTTTTGTAATGAAAGCTAATCAATTTTAAAGTGCTATCTTCTATATGGACCCAGCTTGTACTAAGAAGTGTAAGCATTTTTTATAATTAACTATGATAACTGAAACTTTTCAGTTTGTATCTTTTTACTCTAAATTCACAAGCAACTTCAGGGGTACCTGGGTGTCTCAGTTAACCATCCTATTTTGGCTCAGTCATGATCTCACAGTTTGTGAGTTCAAACCCCAGATCAGTCTCGCTGCTGTCAGTGCAGAGCTCACTTGAGATCCTCTGTCTTCCTCTCTCTTTTCTGCTCCTCCAGTCTCACATGCTCTCCATTTCTCTCTCAAAAATAAATATTAAAAAAAATAAATTCCCAAACAACTTCAGAGTTTTTTAAAGGCTCTGTGAAGCTACAGTTTGATAGCTACAATAGAAAAGCTGTTTGAAAAATAGCCTATGATATAGCAGCTTCCAAGCATAGAATTTCCCTATTTTATTAATTTTTTTTAATGTTTATTTATTTTTTTAGAGACAGAGCATAAGCTAGGGAGGAGTGGACCGAAAAGGAGACCAAGAATCTGAAGCAGGCTCCAAGCTGTCAGCACGGAACCTGATAGCAGGCTCAAACTCACAAACTGAGATCATGACCTAAGCCGAAGTTAGATGCTTAACCAACTGAGCCACCCAGGCATCCCAAGAATTTCCCTTGAGTATTAAGAGGTCCACCACTGCTTTGTCAAATCACCAAGTCACAAAAACCTGTTGGTTTACTAGTCTAATAGATTCTAAAGGGCTAGACCCTTTGCAAATGGTGAAAGAACTACTGAAAGTTAGCAAAAAGGTTCAGTTGCTATCCTGGAACTTAATAACAGATGCTTCTTCATTCTGCACGATCTCACCTGCTAACAGTTTCACCTACTGGTCTCAGTGAAGCAAGAGAAGTCATGTGCTTTATGTCAGATATCTGTTCTGATAGAAAAAGTCTAACTTTTAAAACAAGCTGAAAGAAGGCACCATAGGCTATCAATGCCTTTATGACCAAGAGCTTCTACCAAGGAGGCGGGCGATGTATATCACTTCTATACTGATTTATTTGCCCTTTCCCAGCTTTCCATCTGGAACTGCCATTTTCAAACAGTCACCACAGATATATGAAGGGCAAAATTGGCAGGCTGTGTAAGCACTTATGCTTCAGAAAACTCTTTTATTCAAGGCAAGACTGGATTCCACAGGGACACCAATGTGGGCATATTTAGCATCGGCGTTCAGTCCCAGCTCACTCCTTCCTGCCTGAGTCTCTGAGCCACATATGCTTTAATCATTCCAGCCCACTGATTCATTGAAAAATAAACACTGAGGTGATAATTAATTAGAAAGGCTGCATATTCCTCTCTTACAACAAATTGTTTCTTCCTGCTAGCAACTGGCTTTCAGAAAAGGAGGTGTGTAATGTCCTTGTGTTTTATGTTTACATTGGTTCGTTTTCATCAGATTCTCCAAGCTTGGATACCTGTGCTTAATATTCATAACATTTTTCTTGGATTTTCAACTTTATTCAAAACCCATATAACTTCCACAACCAGTTGAGACAAACCAGATGAAAGATTTCAACCACATCCACTCACCAAACCAATTTGTTGCTGTTTTCTTAGGTTTCTGATTCCCCATCTGTGTGGCTTGGTTCGTGTGAGGCCTGATTCAGAAATGGGTGGGAAAGTATTGCCTAACTGAAGGAGTGTTAATCATGTCCACTTAATAGAGGGAACATTTTTATTGCAACTTCACTGATGGAAGCTTTCCCCCAAGGCAAGAAACAGTAACAAAGTCCCTCCTACCTGCCTGTCTCAAAAGAATTCTAATCTGTCGGGGAAATAACCATCTCCAAGAAATGTTTATTGAACACCCTTGGGGGGTAGGGTGGAGGAGGTGTTAGGCTGGTATTCCTTTGGAAGTAAACCTCAGGTTAGGAAAGACTAAGCACTGAACTTGAGCTTAGAGGTTCTGGGTTCCAGTTTTGGTCTGCCATTTATCAGCTGTGACCTTGGAGAAGAACAAGGTCTTCTTGTTCAAGATACTGAGTATCTCAAAGTTGCCAAGCATTTTACATTCATTTCTAAAAATATCAGTCATGCTACAGCAATTATTAAACTTTCATTCTCTTGGTTAAAATGAAATAGGGCACAGAGAGGTCCAATGACCTACTCAAGTACTCACTAACTCAAGCACTCACGTACTTGCTAAGCTAGCAACTTGCTGAGCCAGGAACTAGCCCCCAGGTTTTATTTTTCAGACTCTAAATCCTCTGCCATTTCACTATACTATGACAAGTAATTTTCCTTTTCTGGGTTTTAGTTTTGACTTATTTTAATCTGAAAAACAAGATGATTGGGCAAAACCTTAAAAAACTCCTTTGAACTTGGATACCCTATGATCCTATAATTGAGCCTAAGCCTTAAACTTGTAGAGATTATAGTTTGGTTCAGTTCAGCCCAAACAATACACATATTTATAAAATAAAGTTGAGCAGCATTGAGTAGGAGGTGGTATGAGATTAAGGGTCTGGTATTAATCTGGGAACGCTTCCGGCCTAAAGGGTTTTCATCTGGTAGAGGCAGGAAGAGACACGATGAGGGCTGGCAGATGGGAGAAGGCCAGCTCCAGTCTGCGAGGGTCTCTGGGAAAACACTGTTGGGGAGGATTCAAAGTGAGAGAGCATTAGCAGGTCTGGCTGGCTGAATGACAGACTCTCTGGATCAAGGCATCCGTGCTGAGGGAAATGAAAATGGACCCTTCACTCAGTATTCTTTCCTCCATGGGAATTCAATAAGCATTATTGATTGGCCGAGGTGAACTGAACTGCAGAATTGCTTTGAAGCCCACAGCAACAAGCTATAATTGAGAAACTGTCAAGAAATTCAAATTCATAGAAAACCAAGGAAGAATAATGTTTCCACGTTTCAGAACTTGCCAGAATATAAAGTTTCCTTTCTGCTGTTAATTTCCTCCCTCTTTTAATTCATTTTGTAAAACTTTTCCATCAAGGAGAAGTCAATTTTTTAAATATGCACAATTAATATTTAGCATCTTTCTATTCAGAATCTTCAGAATGTTAGCAAATGTTAACAGTTGTAACTAGAACATATCTTCGAGGGAAAAGGGTGCTAGTTGTAGATAACACTCTATTTCTCCCCCTAATAAACAGGAGTACTGTTAAGAAAATAATTCTAATATACACAGGATCACTAACTACAAAATAACCATAAATAATTGCAGATTGGGAAGGATAGCCAAACTCTTTATAATGGAGCCTTCCTAGTTCCTCTCCCCTAACAGAATCAATGACTTGTTCCCTAGCTTGACTTAAAGGATGATCTTTAAACCTGAAAAAACAATCACATAAGCTATATGCCTGGCACCTTTTGCTAGTCACTTTACTTGTATTATCTTTCATTTTACTTAAAATCTATCTATCATCTATCTATCTATCTATCTATCATCTATCGAGAGAGCTGCACCAGAGCGAGTGGGTGGTGGACAGAGAAGGAGGGAGAGAATCCCAAGCAGGCTTCCTGCTGTCAGCACAGAATCCACTATGGGGCTCAAATCCACGAACCATGAGATCATGACCTGAGCAAAAACCCAAGATTCAGACACTTAACCTACTGAGCCACGCAGGTGCCCTTACGTGTACTCTTTAATCCTCAAAGCAATTCTTTAAGATAGAGGAAATTCCAGGATGGATTGCTTCAGGAACATGGCCACGTGGCAAAACAGGGTCTGTTTGACCTCAGACCCTTGCTCTTTCCACTCAGCACTTCACAAAAGACAAGTACTGCCCAACAGGTGTCCATACTTGTTCTCTAAAGAAAAGTCATCTCACAATATCTTTAGCCTGGTCCTTTACAGAATCATGTAAAATTAAGCTCCTCTTAAATATTTCCAGGGCACCTGGGTGGCTCAGTTGGTTGAGTGTCTGACTTTGGCTCAGGCCAATACCTTGTGGTCCACAAGTTGGAGCCCCGCATCGGGCTCTGTGCTGACAGCTCAGAGCCTGGAACCAGCATCAGATTCTGTGTCTCCCTGTCTCTGTACTCCTTCCTCACTCATGCATGGTCTCTCTCTCAAAAATAAATAAAAACATTTAAAAAAATTTCCCTCCACTGTGGGCTGGAAGGGAATTTTCAGTTTTGAAGTTAATGGATAATACTTTTTTCCAATGTTTTATTTATTTTTGAGAGGCAGAGTGGGAGTGTGGGAGGGGCAGAGAGAGACACACACACACAGTTTGAAACAAGCTCCAGTATCTGAGCTGTCAGCACAGAGCCCCATGCAAGGCTCAAACTCAAAAACCATGAGTTCATGACCTGAGCTGAAGTTGGACACTTACCTGACTGAGCCACCCAGGGCCCATAATGGATAAACTTTAAAGAAGGAAAATAGGTGTGAAGAACTATTTATTAGAAATTAAACTTACTTTTTCAATGGACTTCTGTTCAACAGTAAAGGCAAACCTGGGGATGAGTGAGAGCCTCCTACATCGTCACACAGATTAATAAATTGCCAAATGAAATATGTAGGTACCAAGTTGCTCCAGGTGAATTCTACTTCTTCCAAAGATAAACAATGACATGAGGCACCACTATAAGCAAACCCATCTGCATTTAAACATATATGCCTCTGTGAACATAAATGGGTATATCTATTTAGTAAATGTTGTATATTATTACAGGCATATATAGTATATTACATTGTTTTCATATGGTGATTTTTTAATTAATAAAATTCATTTGCAATTTGACTTTTTAAGGAAAACACAGTGATTGACAGTCCTCTAAGTCATACAGGCTAAGTAGGTCTAAATACTAGTTTGCCCTTCTCAAAGGATCCATATAATATGCATCATAGAAGTTCCCAGAGTGTATTTGTCAGTTAACTCATCTTAAGTAAAGGAACAAGAGGTCTCAAATCACAATAATGTTCAGAATAGTGTTCATTTCACTTTATCAAAGAAAAATTATAGATGTTATGGGGAAGGTAAATAGCACCTAAAAAGCTAAAAAGTTATGAAAACAGAAAATTAGCTATGTTACCATGAGGAAATTGGGAGAACATGAAGAACAATCTTCTGGGTCTCCTGATTGCAATTCATTAGGGATTTTCACATTCTGAATCTATGAGTCTGTGAAAGTTGTGTCCTTGTTCTTAAGACAGAAGTGAGGTGCAAATACTAGAACAGAGAGGTAAACAGATGTGGTTAGCCCATCAGCTCAGGCCTAACTAGAAGTTTTAACAGTCAAAACAAACGTGTAAACTACGAAACATTTTTGGTAAATGTCACCAACCTGACTATCCCCACAGGGCTTACCTACAAAAGACCTTAACTACAAAATTGCCATGGAAGTGTTGGGTATTTGAAGATAGAGTAGCCTTAGTCAGTAGGTAGTATATGGATCAATAACACCCCCAAAATTATCATCCCCAAAGCAGTTAAAAGGCTTCTTATTGTTTACATCAGAATTTTTTTTTTATTCATGCACTTACTCTGGCTACTAAAATAGTCTTTTGTTCAAAATAGAAAATAGCCATTGTTTTATTGATTTCATGTCTTTATGTTGAATGCATTATCTACTTTTTATGGCATCATTAATAAACTTTATATGTTCCTTTCTATGTTCCATGAAATAAGATAACATTTAATAAAGACAAATGTTATTTGTTTACTTACTTATTTATTTTGAGAGAGAGAGCAGAGGAGGGGCAGACAGAGAGGGGAGAGTGAGAATCCTAAGCAGGCTCCACATTGTCAGCACAGAGCCCAGCATGGGGCTCAGTCTCACAGCTCCAACCTTGAGATCATGACCTGAGCCAAAACCAAGAATCAGATACTTTACCAACTGTGCCACCCAGGTGCCCCAAAGACAAATTTTAAATTTCTTGAGAAGTACATGGACTCTTTTTCAGTCCTTTCTAATATAATTCCTTCTCTTTCTTGCCTTTTAAAAAACATGGCACAAAACTGAGACTCACGAAGATTTTTTTCAAATTCCAAATTTAGTTAGAAAACCTTACCCACTATATACAGTAATTGGATATCATTTTAGAGCCATTTTCCTGCAGACGATTGGCAGTATTGGTGCGAGACACTGAAATTTTCTGGCACATCTAACACCTAGCACTTTCAGCCTTTCCTTTCATGGGAAGAACAATGCACATGGAAATGTTTCACTACAATTTTATTAATAAAGCTAGTGATAAATATGATTACTTGGTAAAAACTCAGAGAGGTAACCTATGTGCCTTGACCTATGGACTCACTCTTCTGAAAACTTCTAACATATATTTTTTTTTGTTATTTTTATTTATTTATTTATTTATTATTTATTTATTATTTATTTATTTTATTATTTTTACAAATAGTTTATTGTCAAATTAGTTTCCACATAACACTCAGTGCTCACCCCATAAGTGTCCTCCTCTATGCCCATCCCCCCCCCACATCCAACAGTCCTCAGTTTTTGTCAGCATTCAAGAGTCTCTCATGGTTTGCCTCTCTCCCTTTCCCCCACCATTTCCCCCCTTCTTCTCCCCCTTGGTCCTCCATCAAGTTTCTCCTAATCCTCCTATACGTGCACACATATGATATTTGTCCTTCTCTGCCTGACTTATTTCGCTCAGCATAACACCCTCAAGGTCCATCCATGTTGCTACACATGGCCAGATTTCATTGTTTCTCATTGCCATGTAGTATTCCATGGTATAGATAAACCACATCTTCTTGATCCATTCATCTGTTGATGGACACTTAGGCTCTTTCCATGTTTTAGCTATTGTGGAGAGTGCTGCTATGAACATTGGGGTACATGTTCTCCTATGCCTCATCATTTCTGTATCCCTTGGGTAAATTCCTAGCAGTGCTATTGCTCGGTCCTAGGGGAGTTCTATTAGTTTCCTGAGGAACCTCCACACTGCTTTCCAGAGGGGCTGTACCAGTTTACATTCCCACCAACAGTGTAGGAGGGTGCCCGCTTCTCCACATCCTCGCCAGCATCCAGAGTTCTCTGATTGGCTCATTTTAGCCACTCTGACTGGCGTGAGGTGGTATCTCAGTGTGGTTTTCATTTGTATTTCCCTGATGAGGAGGGACGCTGAGCATCGTTTCATGTGTCTGTTGGCCATCTGGATGTCCTCTTTGGAGAGGTGTCTGTTCATATCTTCTGCCCATTTCTTCACTGGGTTGTTTGTTTTTCGGGTGTGGAGTTTGGTGAGTTCCTTATAGATTCTGGATATTAACCCTTTATCTGATATGTCATTTGCAACTATCTTTTCCCATTCCGTTGGTTGCCTATTAATTTTCTGGGTTGTTTCCTTGGCTGTGCAGAAGCTTTTAATCTTGAGGAGGTCCCAACAGTTTATTTTTGCTCTTGATTCCCTTGCTTTTGGGGATGTGTCAAGTAAGAAGTTGCTGCGGTGGAGGTCAAGGAGGTTGTTTCCTGCTTTCTCCTCTAGGGTGTTGATAGTTTCCTGTCTCACGTTCAGGTCCTTTATCCATGTTGAGTTTATTTTTGTGCATGGTGTGAGAAAATGGTCTAGTTTCATTCTTCTGCATGTTGCTGCCCAGTTCTCCCAACACCATCTGTTAAAAAGGCTGTCTTTTTTCCATTGGATATTCTTTCCTGCTTTGTCAAAGATCAGTTGGCTGTATACTTTTGGGTCCACTTCTGAGTTCTCAGTTCTGTTCCATTGGTCTATGTGTCTGTTTTTGTGCCAATACCATACTGTCTTGATGATGACAGCTTTGTAGTAGAGGCTAAAGTCTGGGATGGTGATCCCTCCCGTTTTGGTTTTATTTTTCAGGATTACTTTGGCTATTCGGGGTCTTTTGTGGTTCCATACAAATTGTAGGATAGTTTGTTCTAGTTTTGAGAAGTATGCTGGTGCAATTTTGATTGGAATTGCATTGAATGTGTAGAGTGCTTTGGGTAGTAATGACATCTTAACTATATTTATTCTTCCTATCCATGAGCATGGGATGTTTTTCCATTTCTTTGTGTCTTATTCTATTTCCTTCTTAAGTTTTCTATTGTTTTCATCACACAGATCTCTTATATCTTTGGTTAGGTTTATTCCTAGGTATTTTATGTTTTTTTGTGCAATTGTGAATGGGATCAGTTTCTTGATTTCTCTTTCTGTTGCTTCATTGTTGGTGTATAAAAATGCAACCGATTTCTGTACGTTGATTTTGTACCCTGCAACTTGGCTGAATTCTTGAATCAATTCTAGTGGGCTTCTGGTGGAGTCTGTCGGGTTTTCGATGTAGAGTATCATGTCATCTGCGAAGAGTGAAAGTTTGACTTCCTCTTTGCCGATTCTGATGCCTTTGATTTCCTTTTGGTGTCTGATGGCTGATGCTAGGACTTCCAGCACTATGTTAAACAGCAGTGGTGAGAGTGGGCATCCCTGTCGTGTTCCTGATCTCAGGGGGAAAGCTCTCAGTTTTTCCCCGTTGAGGATGATGTTAGCTGAAGGCTTCTCATAGATGGCTTTGATGATGTTTAAGTAGGTTCCTTCTATCCCAACTTTCTCGAGAGTCTTTATTAAGAAGGGATGCTGTATTTTGTCAAATGCTTTTTCTGCATCTATTGACAGGATCATATGGTTTTTACCTTTTCTTTTATTGATATGATGTATCACACTGATTGTTTTGCAAATGTTGAACCAGCCCTGTAACCCAGGAATGAATCCCACTTGATCTTGGTGGATGATTCTTTTGATATGCTGCTGGATTCGATTTGCAAGGATCTTGTTGAGAATTTTTGCATCCGTATTCATCAAGGATATTGGCCTGTAGTTCTCTTTTTTTGCTGGATCTCTGTCTGACTTGGGAATCAGAGTGATGCTGGCTTCATAAAATGAGTCCGGGAGTTTTCCTTCGATTTCTATTTTTTGGAATAGCTTGAGAAGAATTGGGATTAATTCTGTTTTAAATGTCTGGTAGAATTCCCCAGGGAAGCCATCAGGTCCAGGGCTCTTATTTGTTGGGAGATTTTTGATCACTGATTCAATTTCTTCACTCGTTATGGGTCTGTTCAGGTTTTCTATTTCTTCCCGTGTGAATTTTGGTAGTGAGTGTGTGTTTAGGAATTTGTCCATTTCTTCTAAGTTGTCTAATTTGTTGGCATATAATTTTTCATAGTATTCCCTGATAATTGCTTGTATTTCTGAGGGGCTGGTTGTAATAAGTCCATTTTCATTCATAATTTTGTCTATTTGGGTGCTTTCTCTTTTCTTCTTGATAAGTCTGGCTAGAGGTTTGTTTACTTTTTGTTTACTTTTTCAAAAAACCAACTCTTGGTTTCATGGATCTGTTCAATTGTTTCTTTGGTCTCTATGTTGTTTATTTCTGCTCTAATTTTTACTATTTCTCTTCTTCTACTGGGTTTAGGGCATTCTTCTTGCTCTGCCTCTAGTTCCTTTAGGTGAGCTGTTAGATTTTGGACTTGCGCTTTTTCTAATCTCTTGAAATAGGCCTGGAGAGCAATGTACTTTCCTCTTAGCACTGCCTTTGCTGCATCCCATAGATTTTGAATTGTGGTGTTTTCATTTTCATTTGTTTCCATATATTTTTTAATTTCATCTCTAATTGCCTGATTGACCCATTCATTCTTTTGAAAACTTCTAACATATATTGAGCTCATGTTTTAAACCATATGCTAACAAACAGTCTTGCCTACTCTAGAATTGATAATCTCTAGTATAAAGACCACATTCACAGAAGTAACTACTGTGTCTGATATCTGAATTATATAATTAATCTTATCCATAGCATTTACTTTGATTACAGAGAAAAACAAAGTTTTCATTTTATGGTACTGTATGAGGCACCACATATTCAAGCCCAATAGACATAATCTCTTCCTGTTATCAGCTTCAAAAATAAAACTGATTATATCTTCATGTCAACACATATAATATGTGTTAATTCCATCACTGAGACTTAAGTCCGGATTTCTTTCTTTTTAAAATTTTACTTTCGGTATAGTTAACATACAGTGTTATATTAGTTTAATATGTACAATATAGTGATTCAACAATTCTATACATTACTCAGTGTTTATCATGATGAGAATGTACTATTAATCTCCATTACCTATTTTACCCATCCCCCATCCACCTCTTCTTTGGTAACCATCTATTTGATCTGTATAGTTAAAGTCTATTTTTTGTCTTGTCTTTTTTTTTTTTTAACCCTTGTTCATTTGTTTTGTTTCTTAAATTCCACATATGATGAAATCCTGTGGCTTATTTTGGTTAGCACTGTACTCTGTAGATCTATCCATGTTATTGCAAATGGCAACATTTCATTTTTTTTTTTATGAGGTATGAGGTTGTACCTTTATTCATCTATCAGTGGACATCTGTGCTGTTTCCATTATTTGGCTATTATAAGTAATGATGCCATAAACATAGGGGTACATGCATGGATTCAAATTGATATTTTCATATTATTTGGGTAAGTACCAAGTATTGTGATTACTGGATCATAAAGTAGTTGTATTTTTAATTTTTTGAGGAAACTGCATACCGTTTTATACCATGGCTGCACTAGCTTGCATTCCTACCAACACTGCACTAGAGTTTCTTTTTTTCCCACATCCTCACCTGCGTTTATTGTTTCTTGATTAAGTCCTGATTTCTAAACTGTGTTAGTATAAAACAAAAGGAAAACAAATTGGGTTGAGCAGAATTCCTTTCAGGGAGGGCATTGAAATTCTTAAGAAAAAAATTCACTGACACTTGACATTAAAGGTAAAAAATAAGACACATTAAAGGCAAAATAGTTCTTCAAACTGTTTTGCCAGACAAAGTGAAAAAATTTGCTAGTCATATCAGAGAGGAATAGACAGGAATGGAATTAAAGGATCATGAGGGAGAGGAGAAAGAAAAAAAAAAATGACACAAAGCTGCCACTCCACAGTAATACCCAGTTCCCCTAAGGTCTTCAATGAATTTACTCACTTGTTTCCTTAAATATTAAAACAGGTGATAAGGACTATAAGCTTTAGTAGAGAGATGAAGTAGACAGAAAAAAAACTAAGCTGTAAATTTTTGGACATTTTAGTCAAGATTTATTAATAATTCAAGTGGAAAAAGGGCCCCAAATGGAAATGGGGGGCATACTAGTTCCATATATGGAAAGCTATCTCTTAAGGGACAGTATTCATTGCTGTTTGTCCTAGATGAAAAGTTTGTATTAACCTTTTTTACTGAATATTTTTGTATCGTATAGACTTACTTCTTATGCCTATAATTCTGAGTATTCTTCTTATAGCTCAGTTGGCTGTGGACAAATAGAGGTATTCCAAGTGAACTTTTATGCACACGTGTCAATGTACCTCTTTCAAAATAAAATTTGTCATGAATTACATTATTCAAGGTATAAAGATGAATTATAAATTGTCTTTATGCTATTACCACATGACAGTCCTATTTTATCAGCTAAGATAGAAGCACAGGTCACTGTGTGTGTGTGTGTATGTGTGTGTGTGTGTGTGTGTGTGTGTGAGACCCCTTTTGATTCACATGGGAAAATTAGTCTTGAATTAGGCTCATTATTCAAGATAACCAGGAATACTTCTTCAGCAAAGATGACAATTTAAAGAAATTGAGAAAAGTGTCCTAGAGTAGCTGGCATGAGATACAGACCTTGAATGACAGGACTACAACAGGCAAAAATGAAAAGGCATCATTTCAGAAAGAGGGAAGACATGAAGACAAGCCAATCAGAGTATGTTTAGTGAGGAGCCAATGGTCCCATCCTTCTGGAGGGCCAAGTACAGAAGTAAGCTTTAGGGGCCAGCTCTTGGCGTAAGTTTTGATGTCCTCGTGATGGAACGGTGGTCAAGCTCATACAAGGAGCTTTTTAGGCAGTGGGTGTTGACAAGTGGAAAGTAGAAAGGGAGAAGGTGGAGAATGCCAAGTGTTGACTGCAGCTGGCAAATGGGTGTGACTGGGACCAAAATTATTAACATATGAGCATTCTCAGTCTTCCCCATCCACTTACTGGCTTTGACATTTCTGTACCATTTCTTTCTTCTCTCCACCTGTGCTGGAGGGTCATGCCTTGTCAGCTTCATTCTTTTGGTTGTCACAATCAAGAATGAAAAATGAAAAGATGTTCAGCATCACTCATCACCAGGGAAATACAAATCAAAATTATAGTGAGACACCACCTGACACCTGTTAGAATGGCTAAAATTAACAACACAGAAAACAGCAGATGTTGGTGAGGATGCGGACTAAGGGGAACAGTCTTATACTGCTGAAAGGAATATAAACTGGTGCAGCCACTCTGAGAACAGTAGGGAGGTTCCTTAAGAAACTAAAAATAGAACTACCCTATGACCCAGCATTTGCAGTACTAGCTATTTACCCAAAGGTTTCAAAAATACAAATTCGAAGGGTCACAGGCACCCTGATGTTTATAGCAGCATTATTAACAGTAACATTTTCCAAAAAATGGAGAAAGCCTAAATGTCCATCAACTAATGAATGGATAAAGACAATGCGGATAAAGAGGATGTGGTATATATATCTATATATGTATTCCTTCCATCCTTTCTTTCTTTCTTTCTTGTTATAAATCAAACAGAAAGTTAGGTCATCAGAACCAGAGGGTAAAGGGACATTCTTTATAGGGGGTAGCTGAGCACTATTACAATTTGGACATAAGTATAATTTATATTCATTGATTAGTGGGATCAGAGCTTTTAAATTAGACATCAGTGACAGACTAGGATGATTTTGCTTAATTAGACAAGGACTAGGGAGACTTTTGGGACTCCTGAACAAGGTGGAGATGTGATTAGTATTCTTCTGTAGGAAGAATCATTTAATAGCTTTAGTCATATAAATGAGAGAGAGAAAAAAAATAGAAGACGAGTGAAATCATATAGGAGGCACTGGAACATTTCAGGTGAAAAGTAATGAGGACATATACTAAAAGGAGAAAGTGAGGTTTGAAAAGAGAAGATGCCAACATATTTGGAAAGTAAAATCAACAGAATCATTGTGAGAAGCAAAGGAAAAGAGTTGGCAATTTGATGTTTGAGGTCTTAGGAACGGAAAGAATGGAAGTGCCATTAGCAGAGGAAAGGTTGCCAGAGGAAGAGATGACTTCAGGGTAAAAATAGTAAGTTCAGTTTCACATAAGTTTGTTTTGATGTACAGGTAGAACATCTGGGTTGTCATGTGGATAACTGGAAAGGTCTTTCTAAGAGGAAAGGTCTCTGACAGTCTTGCTCACCTTTCACCATGGTATCTCTAAAGCCCAGCATATGATATAAGTGATCAATAAACAAGGCTAAATGGATGAAAAGTGAATATTAAGTCCATTCAGTTCTCTGAATTCTAATGATAGGTTGTTGCAATTATTTCATGCTTCTTTATCTTTATTTAGAAATTCTGAGTTTTACATGTACATCTTAGATCTCCATCGCTATGTGTTTGGTATACATTAAACCCTCAATACATGTTTGTTGAATTGAGAAGTTAAGAGATATTCTTTTAGTTTATATACGACACTATTTACAATCCTCATCTCCTTTTTTTACATTCAAATAAGATATAGCTCATTAAATGTCATTTTAACATAAATAAAAACATACCCATAAAATTTATTTTCAAGAAAGAGTGACAGTAGTATAGCATACATTTTTCCCATTACTTTGGAAATAACTGTAGGTATTTCAACATTTAGTAATTCTGTTTTGGCTAATAGCCTACTTGCAGTTGTCAGAAAATTATATTTTTTTCAATTGTGAAAAGGCCTGGAAACACCTTTGGGAAACAAGTTGGAAATGATTGTTTAAAAGATAAACTTTTTTTTAAAAAATTTTGTGAACGCTTGGAGCTTCCCCATACTCAGCAGCAACACATGACTCACTTTTGTCCGCAGCACACACTTTGAGAGCAAATACAGACCCCAAAACTGAATATGTCACAAGTCTCCTGTGATATACTCTTCCCAAGTTCCTCTCTCTACCCCTGCAGCATGGAGGAGTTCCATAATGAACACATTGTTTCTTGGGGTGTATGGGTAGCTCAGTCAGTTAAGCTTCCAACTTTGGCTCAGCTCATGATGTCTTGTGAGTTTGTGAGTTTGTGCCTCAAATCAGTCTCTGTGCTGACAGCTCAGAGCCTGGACCCCGCTTCAGATTCTGTGTCTCCCTCTCCTTCTGCCCCTCCCTGCTCAGGTTCTGTCTCTCTCCTTCAAAAATAAATAAGCACTAAAAAAAAAAAAAACTTTTTATTTTATTTTATTTTATTTTATTTTATTTTGTAAAGAAATACAGTGTTTTCATATGGGGCAAACTTCTCATCTCATATTCTATGTCTGACAATACATGAGCATTGTATACAGATAATCCCCATGTTATAGTGGTTCAACTTAACAATCCTTTTGCTTTATGATGGTGGGAAAGTGATACACATTCAGGAGAAATCATTCTTAGAGTTTTGAATTTTGATATTTTACTGGGCTAACAAGATGTGGTACATTACTACCCATAATGCTGGGCATGGGCAGTGAGCTGTTGCTCCCAGTTAGCTGTGGGATCACAAGAGTGACACCCAGCACATTTATAATCATTCTGTCTCCATACAACTATCTGTCGTTCACTTTCATACAGTATCCAATAAATTACATGTGATTCCCAACATTTTATTATAAAATAAACTTTGTGTTAGATGATCTTGTCCAACTGTAGGGTAATATAAGTGTTCTAAGCACATTTAAGGGTAAGTTGGGGAGGTGCATGGGTTGTTCTGTTGGTTCTGTTGGTTAAATGTCAGCTCAGGTCATGATCTTACGGTTCGCGGGTTGAAGCCCCACATAGGGCTCTGTTCTAACAGCTCAGAGCCTGGAGCCTGCTCCGGTTTCAGAATGTCTCTCTCTCTCTCTCTCTCTGTGTCTCTGTCTCTCTCTCTGTCTCTCTCAAAAATAAATAAACATTAAAAAATTAATAAAAAGGATAAGTTGACTAAGCTATGATATTAGGTAGGATCGGTATATTAAATGTATTTGTGACTTATGATATTTTCAATTTATGATGGATTTACCAGGATGTAACCCTATCATAGGTCATGGGAGATCTGTATATTATATTTACATGGTAAGGGTCTCTTTGATCATTATGGATTATTTACTGGAGATGTTCCTCCCTCATAAGCATGATTTAAGAACAAAATATAAAATTAAAAATTTTAGTTTGCAGTGATTTTTCACCTTTGGGCTGAGATGGCTTTAAAAAAGGCTAACTTTGAAAACAACATCTGGAATTAAGTTCAGAAATTAGAACCACATATGCTTCCTTATTCGTATTTTCGTTCACATGATTAGCCTGCCAGAATGGTGAAAAGGAAAAGATTTACTGATTTATTTTTGTTTTGTTTTTGAGGAAATAATAGAAGTATTTTAATGCTTGAAGTAGTATCGAGTCTTGAAAAAAAAACCTGAATATAGTAATCCTGAATGTATATAAAAATACTAGAATTAATGTAAATTTTAGATATAGCTAACACTATACAATTCACATTCAGAAGATTTGCTTAAGGGTTTCCTCTAAGTGGCAACAGCAAAACAGTATAAACTGCTTATAGGTTGATTCTAAAACCAGTTTTCCAAATAATATATGTTATATGGGTTCCTAAACAAAAACTGGGAGAGCAAATAACCATTTGATTTGGCCATGTTATGTGTTAATAAACATTCCATTTAGAATACCATCATAAATGAGCAAATAGAGTTTTCATTTTCTTAAAACTTCAATAGTGATTCACATTATGAAAAGAATAATTAAAGATATACACAGAAACTTTTGGAAAGATGATTAATAGAATTCTAAGTTGGTATTTATAGTTTACCAAGCACTATGGAGCCCATTTTATTTTGCATTTATAATAACCTTAAAGTGAACCAATCATAAATTTTTCCATGTAACAGATGATAAAATTGAAATCTGCAAATGTAGTATGTTACATAGTTACTTTCATGAAGCCAGTTAGTACTAGAACCTAGAACTTCTGTATCTTAGATCAGAGCTTTTTCTATTATTTCATGTTATTTCTTTGCATGATGAAAACCCAAAAACTGTATCAGTAATTGGCTGCTATTGGGGCCTAGATTGTAGCTGCACTCAATCCTAGAAAAATCTATCTAAGTGAAATATTAGCATTAAAATGCTACACATATATATTGAGGCACCTGGGTAGCTAAGTCAGTTAAGTGTCCAACCATTTACTCATTTTGGCTTAGGTCACAATCTCACAGTTAATGAGTTCAAGCTCTGCTTTGGGGTCTGTGCTGCCAGTGTGGACTCTGCTTGGCATCCTCTTGCTCTCTCTCTCTCTCTCTCAAATAAATAAATAAATAAATAAATAAATAAATAAATAAATAAATAATCAAAAACTAAATGAAAAGGCCTAAAGCCAATTTGTGGTTCTTAAAATATATATATTGCCATTGCACTTGGAATATCTTTGTGGTAAGGAACCCATTAAATTTGGAACTCATTACTTTGATGAGATATTTTTATTAATGGATTTTTTTTTTAATTTTTTAATGTTTTATTTACTCCTGAGAGAGAGAGAGACAGTGTGAACAGGGGAGGGTCAGAGAGAGGGAGACACAGATCCAAAGCAGGCTCCAGGCTCTGAGTTAGCGGTCAGCACACAGCCCAACATGGAGCTCGAACCCACGAACTGTGAGATCATGACATGAGCCGAAGTCGGATGCTTAACCGACTGAGCCACCCAGGTGCCACTATTAATAGATTTTTCTAATCAGCTTGGTAAATATTGTTTCATTTTCCTCTTTATCAATTGTTTTGTATGTAAATTTCTACATAATCTTTCCTTGTCAAGGAATTCTACAGCCATAAAAATAAGTCCTTTACTCATTTAAATGCTGAAAGAGAATTAAATTGTCTAATACATATGCTACATTAATAAGACTTATTTTCTTTTTTTTTTGAGGGAGGATGTGGAGGCATCTTTTAAAATCTGCTCTACATCTTATAAATGAGAAAATTGAAATAGAGTGTTTCTTTTTTTTAAAATAGGTTTTCTAAGTTTCACAGTAGCACAGCCCTTTGGCTATTCTGTTGACGTCTGTTCCAAAGTCTCATTCTAGTACTAGATTATCACATGTCCCAAATTGAGCATGAGCCCTGGAACGTTTTTCCTTTTTCTTACTCTCTCTCCAGTTAATGGGTAATCAATCCTGTCTTTTTATATGGGATTAACAATAGTAGTGGCAGCAATAATAGCAATAGATGTCTCCCATTATAACAATTTAGTATTAGCAGGTATGAAAAAGCAGTAGATGGGATGAGAAAATCACAAAATAATGATAACACATATCGGTTTATACTTTATAGTATATACAATTTGGCTTACTCCTCAAAACCTATGACATAAGCAGCGAAATTTGTATTCTTTCCATGCTAAAGAAATAGAGTAAGGGCTCAGAGATGATAAATAGGATATGCAGGCTTCCATAGACAGTAAATGGCAGAGTTGTATTAACAATCCGAACATCTTTACTCTGCTGTGACTTTGCACTGGGTCAGTATCAAATTGTCTAATTCAGAAGCTAAATTCAGTTTGAATAGACAGGTGAGACAAGTCTGGACCAGTTTGAAACTCAAGGGCTCTGAATTCCTTTCTCTACCACAGATAGCCTGACTTAATATTCTCCAATTAGCATGACCTCATAACTAAGCATGGGCTCTAGAGGTGTCAGACCTGGCTTACAGCTCCGTTACTCCACTTATTAGCTCAACGAGCTTTAGCAAGTTCGATTCTTTAAGCCTCAGTTTCCTCATTTGTAAAACAATGATTGTTATGAAACTTACATACCATAACAAATGTAAAATTCTTGGCCACAATATATGTGTTGCTTTAATCAATGCTACTAGCATTTTACATTATGCTGATTTCTCTTCTCCCAGTAATGCTCAGCAACTGATAATATGTATATAAAAGTTTCTTGGAGGAAAGAAAATGAAAACCGATATAAGTTTCATTACACACGAAATGTTGAACACACATGGAAACATTTCCTCTGGGCACTTACATTCTACCTCTTGGACACCTTAGACTTATTTAGGGTCCTTGAATTCAGATGTATATGAAACATTTCTTAGAACTGGATAAACAATATGTTGTATATAGCTATGTGACCCCATCTTTTTAATCTCTAGGTTTTTGATCTTAAAATTTAAAATTTACTAAAAAATGTACTGAATTCTAAGTTTTCTTGATCAGCACATGGCTATAAGTATCATTATAGTTATAGATGAAGTAGGAAGGCATTGCTTTGTGAAAATAGTTGACATTATTCAAAAGGGATAGGAATCAATGTTGTTTCCAAACCTCAATCAAATTGAATTTGTACATATCTCTAGATCAGGTGGTCCAATTTGATATGGATTTTTACAGGGTAGAGGATTCCTTTTCATTTATGGATTGGATCTATTTCCCACAACTAAATATGTACCAACAACTAAATCATGATAATGTTTATTTAAGTAATTGTCATTAATTTCTTTTTTAAGTTAATTCATTTGGGAAAGAGAGAGAATGTGTACACATGAGCATAGAAGGGGCAGAGAGGTGGGAGAAAGAGAATCCCAAGCAGGCTCCACACTATCAGTGCAGAGCCCTATGCGAGGCTCAATCTCATGAACTGTGAGATCATGACTTGAGCCTAAATCAAGAGTCACTTAACCGACGAGCCACCTAGGCACCCCCTTCATTAACAATTAATGCTCTTCTTTTTCCTTGTCTCCTTTTAATTTTGTTATCATCCAAAATTGTAGGAGTGAAATTCAGTAGTAACAAATGCATAGGTAATAAACTCACTTGTAACTCCAAGGGATTCATTGAAAGACACCCCAAAATCTTTATATTAGGTGGTGATGAGTTCAGTAACATTCTAGTATGCATAAATTTGGAATATTTTTGTATCATTTAGCATGCTCTCAGTTAAAAGTAATAGAAAACTCAAAATGGGGGCACCTGGGTGGCTCAGTCGGGTAAGCATCCGACTTCAGCTCAGTTCATGATCTCTTGGTTTGTGGGTTCAAGCCCCGCATCGGGCTCTATGCTGACAGCTCAGAGCCTGGAGCCCGCTTTAGATTCTGTGTCTCCCTCGCTCTCTGCTCTTTCCCTGAAATAAATAAACATGAAAAAGCATCATCTCTCAGAAATACATAAACATTTAAAAACAAATTTAAAAAAAGAAAATTCAAAATGGATGAAACATTAGGGAAATTATTTACCTGCATAGCTGTAAATTCAGAAGTAAGGGGCACTTCAGAGGAGGCAATATCCAATGGTTCTGATTGAATTCCCCTACAGTTCTCTCATCTCTGTCCAACTTAGGGTGCGATCTTTGGTATGAATCAGGATGGCTTCAGAAGATACAAACCCTGAAACAACAAATGACCACAGACATGAGAATAAAAAGTAGCTTTCAGAACTTTCTCATGAAAGAAAATTTCCTGAATTCCCCAGCAAGCTCCCATTTATGTGTCTTTGGTTAAAACTGGGTTGCATACCCACTTGTGTAGCAATGCTTGAGGCAGTAGAGTTGTGGAATTGTGGCCACTTAAGATCAGTTTTACCCATGATGAGGTAGTTGGCTGTATAGTAAAAAGGTGATGAATAGAATAAAATTGGGATTCTCTTGGGGAGGAAAAGTGGAGAACAACGTATTTCTGTATAGGCAAGTATCAGCATCGTCTGCCTCTTCCATTATCTACCCATTTATTTTTCAAAGATGTATTAACTGAATTTTAAGAGCCTCAAGCACAAATACTCCTGATAGGCCCTTGGGAAAAAAAGTACAAGTATTTTAAGTATTAAATTAATTGGCTTCAGCAATGAAATTCTTACACTGTTGGCAAGCATCCAGGTCACATGGCATGGACAAGATTAAACTTTAAGTATAATGGCTGGGATAAGTCCAAGTATAGGAAAACAGGCCTGTGCAAATATGTTTCATGCACATATAATGGTACATATTGCCTCTTAAAAATGTGAACCAGAAGATTTCATGCACACTAATATTAAACAAGAAAAATGAGGTTTCTCATGGAAAGCACTCAGCTCTGGGATAGGCACGCAGGAGTGGTATGGTATTAATAGTTCTATAATGCGTTATGACTGTGATCTACAGATTGATTTCAGCCAGTGATGAGTCCATAACCCAATAACAACAATGAACTTCACTGGAAATGAGATTTTACTTAAAAGTAGATTTATATACAACTGATAGTGTTCATATTTTTAAAAAATGAAAAATTAGAATTTTCATAGCTGTCATGGCTCCAGGAGCAAAATAGAGCCTTTCAATAAATGGTATTTTGAACACTGATGACTGCATCAAAGTAAGAAATATTCTTTTTATTTTAGGATTTCTTTTCATTCACTGCACTATGGTTGTTCTTGATGTGCTTTTAAATCTATATCCCAAAGAAGCAATTGGATTTTTCTCTAAAACTAATGTTAGTTTGAACGATGAGTATTTCTATTAATTGATTATTTAGATATTTATAGAATAGGTAGCATATGCTCAGAATGCATTATAATGAATAATTCCTGTTCTCAAAGAATTTAGAATCTAGTTGAGGGCATCAATACAAAAAATACTTAAAAAACAATTAGTAAACAATAAAAAAATAGCATTTGATTAACCACTAAATTTTGACTTAGGACATATTGATGTAGAAAAGACCAGATGAGGAAAATCATTGCTTCAGAAAAATTACAGAATCTTTACCATCACATTAACAGCTATTGAACACTCACCATGTACCCAGTATATTTAATAATATATCATTTAATCTCACAAAACCCCTATAAATTCCAATCATTAGCATTGATACTGTACAGAGAAATTGAGGCTTTGAGAGATTGATTTGACCAAAGTTGACAAGTTGGTAAAAATCAGGATTAGTCATTGATCTCATATAGTCAGATCCTACAGTGTTACTGTTTTACTCTGCCTTCCTGGAATAAAACCAACTTGAGAAACACTTTGCAGATTTAGCAGTCCTTAATCAAGAAGAACAGAGAAGGGTATTTTTGGAAGGGGTGCCAGCCTGAGTGAAGGTATAGTCGCCAAAGTGTCCATAGTATATCCTGAGACCCTTAAAGCAACTGCCAAGATTGAGTCCAGAGTTTGGACAAGGTCAAAGTGAAAGAAAAGATTGCATCAGGGACTCAGTTGGTTAAATGTCCAACTTCAGCTCAGGTCATGATCTCATGGTTTGTGGATTCAAGCCCTGTACTGGGCTCTGTGCTGACAGCTCAGAGCCTGGAGCCTGCTTGGGATTCTGTATCTCCCTCTCTCTCTGCACCTCCCCTGTTTATTGTCTCTCTCTCTCTCTCTCTCTCTCTCTCTCAAATAAACATTAGAATTTTTTTTTTAAAAAAGATCGCACCAATTCAATGGAGTTGAACGATAGAGATTAATAACGGCATTGAGGAGTTTTACAAAACAATTGCTCAGTAGAAAATAACTGTTTAAACTCATCTCTTCCTTTTCTCGTGCTCAGCTGCACGAGTCTTCAAACTCCAGAGGACTTGAAGTGCATCACTGGAGACCACCCAACATCTTTCAGACACTTAGATTAAACACAAAAGTGAAGAGGTGTCCTTAATAGCTCAAAGGTTAATACTTTTCAAATCCTGGGTCAGACTACCCCAGGGAGAAAGCGAGAGACATTCTGGTGACCTGGAAATCCCAAAGCCCCAAGTGACCTCTCAGGGCTGTTCTTGCACATTCCACACATTGTGCAGCCTAGCATTGCCATGGCAGCTTGAAACGGAATGCAGACGAACACCGTGTCAGAGGTAAAGTTCTCCTAATGTGAATGAAAGTAGCTCCAAAATTGAAATAGCTCCTACATGTGTGTTTATAAATATGTGAGTAATCAATCTCTGGCAGAAAATATAAAAACTGGTCATCGTGATTGGCTCTGGGAAGTATAGCTGGGTGTTCAGAGGACTTCCAAAGAGAGAACACTTACTTTCTGTGACCAACCCTATGTCTTTTCAATTTAGAAGGCTATACATGTTTTGTTAGCTACTCGAAAATATGTGCATTACAAATGACTTCACATTCTAGTGGCCTTTTTGCCTGTGTCATAATGCATTCAGAGCATAACTGCCCGTTAGTTTTTGCCAAAGCATGGTTCCCTTATCACATCCTACCTCTAGTCCAAAATTTTTAAAGCTTGCCCATCATTAATAATAGCTAGTTTATAAGGTTCATAATAATTGACTTACTGATATAGTTTGTATTTCACACCTCATTTTGAAATAGGTTATACCTCATATGACAAGTAGTAGAATGGCATGTAGTGAATTTAAAAGGTTTGTTCAGGTCCACACCACCAACTGGCAGTACTGTGAGGACTTCAGCATGGGATATCTGCCCCTTTCTGTGATATTCTGCTGCCTCTCACACATTGCTCATTAAATTAGATCGAGCTCTTTATCCTGCCTTTGGTCTATTACCTCCTTTAGAAGTTTTCTCATACAAATCCCCAACACTTACCCTTTGTTCCTAACCTACCTGAATAGTAGTTCTTGAAATACCTCTCTCCTTTCTATCACTGCCTCTCCTGTGTCCTGTCTTCCCCCTGAGTATGTCTCCCTACCTCCTTCATCACTCAGGAAAATCTCCCGTGGCTAACCACGAATGGTCCTCTTTAATGCAATTTCCTCTGATTCTTCCAATGTTCCACCGTTTCCATTTCCAGTGTTATCTTTGTACCACTCATAAAAGTACATGTTAATCTTAAATTATAGTTGAATAGGCTGTCTTACCCTGAGTGCAAAGCTGTAAACTCTGGGAACAAAGACGTAGCTATCTATGTTCATATTTTCCAAATATCTATCAAACGATGTTTCTCTTATTAAGGGCTCAAAAACATTTATTTAATTCAGTTTGAGTTGATTTTCTGGGACACCTGAGGTGCACTATAAGGTGAAATGAATTTTGATGAGAACCCAGAAACTGATTTTACAACTGAGATCACAAACTTGTATTTTGTGTCACTCTCTGAAATATAGGTGTAATTTGTTAGCACAGGGTTTGTTCTTTTTGTGATTTAGTTTTTAATTTGAATTATTTGTTGTCATTTAAATCAGAAAATTCCAGGGGCACCAGAGTGTCTCAGTCAGTTAAGCGTCTGTCTCTTGATTCTGGCTCAGATCATGATCCCACGATTCGTGGGTTTGAGCCCCACGTCAGGCTCTGTAATGACAGTACAGAACCTGCTTGAGATTCTCTCTCACTTTCTCTCTCTGCCTCTCCCCCACTTGCTCTCTCTGTCAAAATAAATAAACTAAAAAAATCAAATCAGATGATTTTATGTAAAATTATGGATTCCTAGGTTTTTTGGAAAATGGGAAAATCGAACAACACTGAGCCTGCCCTACCATGTGACAAAGTTGGCTGCAGTTGGTAATACCTGTCTGCTTTTAATGAGGCACATGCTGCCCACCTGTGGGCTGTGGCTGGCTACACTGATTTGTAATATCTGTTGGATCCTATACATTTACATATGCAATTCCTACTAGAAATGTTGATCCTTTATCTTTCAGGAAAAAAAAAAAAACTTCCCAAGTTCATCTTCTCTTCCCAGAGATTATGCCCAGTTTACCAATGGCCTGGTGAAAGCAATTTTTTCAATCAACTTTGAAAGAGTAACTCACCCTCTTCATGCAGGAAACCTTAAGCAGAAGCAAAGCCGCTTGTTACATTCAGGAATGTTAATGGAAACACAGGGAAATTCTATACACAGAAAGAAAACCGTCATTTGAACCACAGGATTTCACATTCAGACCTTGCCAGTGAAGCTACCTACTAGGGTTCCACTAGGGGGAAATGGGATAGAACGTAGTGAAGGTGACAGAAGGGATCTAAACAAGGACGATGCAATCCAGTGCTTTAATTACTTCTATGACATTCCTACCAAGTTGATTTCTAAAATCTTCAGCTCTCCAACGAGGGCGAGCCCATTTTAATTTTCACAGTCTGTACATGAGATAATGCACAAGCATTGTCTCTCATGTATAAGGAAAGATGACCTGAAAGTGACTATAACTTCCCCCATTGGTCCTTCATTTCTTGTCTGGAATAACAAGAATCAGAGGAGAAAGCCTTTATATAAGGACTATGATATTGTTACCTCAAAGTCTTCTATTCTTCAGGTGAAATACTTAAGGTTTCTGGTTAGCAACACTCTCATAGTCACTAGTTAAGTCTTTTCTGGTTGTTTACATTCCATCAAGATTTTTGGCAACCCATAATATCCAAAATCTATAAGGAACTCACCAAACTCCACACCCGAAAAACAAACAACCCAGTGAAGAAATGGGCAGAAGATATGAACAGACACTTCTCCAAAGAGGACATCCAGATGGCCAACAGACACATAAAACGATGCTCAGCATCCCTCCTCATCAGGGAAATACAAATCAAAACCACACTGAGATACCACCCCACGCCCGTCAGAGTGGCTACAATGAGCAAATCAGAGGACTCTAGATGCTGGTGAGGATGTGGAGAAACGGGCACCCTCCTACACTGTTGGTGGGAATGTAAACTGGTACAGCCCCCCTGGAAAATAGTGTGGAGGTTCCTCAAAAAAATTAACAGTAGAACTCCCCTATGACCCAGCAATAGCACTGCTAGGAATTTACCCAAGGATACAGAAATGCTGATGCATGGGAGTACATGTACCCCAATGTTCATAGCTGCGCTCTCAACAATAGCTAAAACATGGAAAGAGCCTAAGTGTCCATCAATGGACGAATGGATCAAGAAGATGTGGTTTATCTGTACGGTGGAATACTACATGGCAATGAGAAACAGCTAAATCTGGCCATGTGTAGCAACATGGATGGACCTTGAAGGTGTTATGCTGAGCGAAATAACTCAGGCAGAGAAGGACAAATATCATATGTTTGCATGTATAGGAGGATTATGAGGAACTTAACAGAGGGCCATGGGGGAGAACAAGGGGGGAAATAGTGGGGGAGAGGGAGAGAGACAAACCATGGAGACTCTTGAATGCTGAGAACAAACTGAGGACTGATGGATGTGGGGGGGAGGGGGGAGATGGGCTTGGAGGAGGGCACTTGTGGGGATGAGCACTGGGTGTTATATGGAAACCAACTTGACAATAAACTATTTGTAAAAAAAATTTTTTTTAATTAAAAAAAGGAAAAAAAAATAAAAATTTTGGCAACCCAAACTAGACGTAGCATTGCCGGTATTGTTTGGTCCAACAAAGCAGAGCAGAACTGTATTGAATCATTTCATTAGTATAACTTTATTTATGCATCCTCAAAGTTAAATTAGTTGTTTTGGCATCTGTAAATCTCTGTTGATTCACATTGTGATTGCAGTCAACTGGAACCCCCAAGTTCTGCTAAAGCTCATCTTCATCATCATGTGATTCCAGTTGAATCTTTGGGCTCATACTTATCCCCGTTGAATCTCAGCATGTTTATATTGGCCCACTTTTTCAACCGTCACAGTCTTTGGGATTTTACTTGAGAATTCTCCCTTCTTGATTTCTGTCTCTGTGAATGTGATGTGTATGTAGTTAAATCTTTCCTCCAGGCTATTAGAAAACAAGCAGAATGGGAAAAGACCTGACTTAAGTCCTCCTTCTTGGTTTCCAGAGTAAAGCTGGTACCTGAATATTTTTTTAAGAATAGTAATTTACTTGTCACTGATCTAGCCAACCCTATTGGTAGTTATCTCATCTTGTCTCCAAGGTTCTGGGAAAAGAATGGTGGGATTCCTCACATGCACATCCATACACACAAACACGCATATTCTTTGGGAGAGGATTCATAGCTTCCATGGGTTTTCAAAAATTTTCCTAGCATTTAAAAAGATTAAGGCCATTAACTTAGTAAATTATCCTGATATGTAATACATAAAAATAATTCAGTTTTTTAATCTTTAGTGATCTTTATTTACTGAGTGCCTATTATGTCCCAGGAATGCTCTAGAGATTGAGGGTATAGTCATGAACAAATAGACCAAGACTCTTCCTCATGGAGTTTATATTCTAATACGGCAGAACACTAGAGTACAATGACCATGATTAATGAAGAAATAGGCAGTATTTTTAATAGCAAAAAGTGCTAGGGAACAAAAATAAAGCAGAGAGAAGGGATATGAAGTGTTGGGTGAGAAGGGCACCTCCCTGAGAACATGACATTTGTATTAAGACCTATAAGAACTAAGGTAACTTGGGGGAGAAGGTCCCAGGTAGAGATAACAGCAAGTGCAAGACACCTAGACAGCACGATTCTTAGTCTACCCAATACACAGCAAGACTGTGACAGGGTGAGCCAAGGCAAGTGGGTGGAGATGAATTAAGGGAGAAATGTGAACAGGGATGCTAAAATGGCTCTCCAATGGGAACGGAGAAATGGTTGCCCCCTCAAAGTGCACTTGGAAATGTTGGGGTAACATTTTTGGTTGTCACAACGACTCTGGGACTCTACTGGCACTTAGGCAAAATATTTATATCGAGACTTTGTAATCTCCAAGACATTTTGTACAGTGAAAAACTGTTTTGCACAAAATGCCAAGATCATCCTCCTTAAGAGACTATTTAGCCATTTGTGTAAATCCTGGACTTTACTCTGAATGATGAGAAGCCATTAGAGACCTCAGCGCAGAAGAGCGAATGGTCTAACTTATATTTATCAATTCTCAGCCTTGCCATTGTGTGGTAGGGAAAGGACACCAATGTAAAGCAGAGACCAGTTAAGAAGTTCTCACAATAATTCATGCAGGAGATGACGATAGCTGAACAAGGTGGTGGGACAGAGGAAATAAGAGCTGGCTGGATTCTGATTAAATACTTAAGATAAAGTCAGTAGGTATTGCTAATGCATTAGAGCAGAGTGCGAGGGAAAGAGAGGAATAGAGGGTGAATCTAAGATTTTAGATCTGATCATTTGTATCCATCATTTGGAACCAGAATTGTCATCTGTGGTTGTGTCAGGAAACACAGGGGGACAGCAATTATGGTTCAAGGCAGAGGAATTAGGAAGACTGCATCAGATGCTACTTAGGTTGTTAGATGTCCATATGGATACATGTTGTATATAAGGATACATATGCAAGTAAAAGATATGTAACGTATGTAGACATAGTTACACAGAATTGGAGACATGGATATGAGTATTGATGTAGACAAAATAGAGAGATTCAGAAATGCAGAAAAAATCTAACAGAGACCAAAAATGTTAAATTTGTTATCTCTGGTTTTTTACTTCATTGATATTTTTTTCTTATGTGAGTTTTCTAACTTATTTACATTAAACATGTATTAATTTTATGAAATGTAAAAATTTTCAATACCTACAACATCACTTTCTAAAGCTCACTTGATAGAGCTTTGATTTGATTTCTCTTCTTATAAACTCTCTTCTCTCTCTCTCCAAGTGCTTACTTATCAGGTACCAACTGACACCCCACTGATGGATGCCACTTTTAGGGATTTTAAATCTCAGCTTTGCTGTATGCTGGTCATTATAACCATGCAATATATTTCCAGACCCCCAGGATTTTCATTCCATGGAGAAATGGCAGAATTGTTAGCAGCTGGATCCCCTTTGAAAGAATGAGGCACACATATTTACTGAGGCTTTGGGGGATTGTAGGAGGAAAGAAACAATTGTCACTTGGGTCCCTTTTCCTGGCAGCACCTCAAAGGTTACCAAGTGAGAACAGCAGTGCCCAGCTGCCTGAAAAGCAAAGAAAGAGTGAAATTTAAAACTTGAATTGCCTCTCTCTTCTCATTATGTATTATTTGTCAATCATGGAGAAAAAGTGGTTTTTGCCCTCCAGCTGCTAGCCCTGGGGTGCATATATCACTCAGTGGTACCACTTTTCTGTGGAACATTGCAAGAAAAAGTCAGTGATTACACCTTTCTTTCTTTGTCTTATTTATTCTGCACTTGTAACCCAATGGTTTAAACTAAGAAGGCAAGCCTTTGGGGAAAAATGTATACCTTGTGTTTTTATAGTGATAGACATCTTAGATATTGAAATAATGTATATTAGAACACATATGAGGAACCCTTTCCCTCTTTCCGACTGGAAGCAAAATGTCTGAGGTTCTGCGGATTGCTGCAGCCTCATGGATGAGGGACATTGTATTCTTTTGTACTGGGCCTTGCAGAAGAACAATAAAACACACATTACCACTTCGTATGAAATGCAGACCTTTAAAATTAGATTCATTTTTATGCCCGCCTTTCAAACTTATTTTACAACATCAAAACACATTGCCTTCATTTTTACATTTTATTCATGTGACATAGAAAGTGCTTTTTAATTTTTTTTGAGCACCATTTTAGGACATAAGTAACTTTTTATGGTACTACAAAGGGAAGTGAAGACAGAGAGTTCAGGTATGTTTTAGTTGATGTAATAAATATACATTAAACCATATTGCACATGACTTTCTGTCTAATGCTTCTTCTAAACAAAGTCCCAAAGCATTGCCTCAGTTATTCAAGCAGATTCAAATAGAAATCTCTTTAGCATCTGTTTGGTTCTAAAGTTTGCATCTCTAGTTTTTATAAAAGAGAAAAGTCCCAAGAGAGTCAATGCTGAACTTTCTTAAGATTTTTTTAACCAAGAAAGTGCACTAAAAGCACTAGTCGTCATGGCTTTTATTCTTTTGTAAGTTGAATTCGACTCACAATTCAAAATTGTGATAGATGGATGCATTGTATGGGTGAATCAAACTGCTTCATAATTGATCATCTGCAATAAAGCAAATCCTGTTGAAGTAAGATAAGATATACTCTCTCCTGTTTTTATTTTTTCCATAATTCCATTTAGGAACAAAAGTTGGTAGGAACTGGAAAAATCCAATAATGGGAGCTCAGGCAAGTCAAACTTCTCCTTTCATGCTCCAGTTTACGTGGAAATATGGGGTGATCACATAGTGAGGCAGTCCAGTAGTTTGGGCTCCCCTATTTCTTCAAGCTTCTTATTTTCTGTGGGCATGATAGGCACCCTGCAGTAAGCTCAGGATCATATGGAAATAAAACCACTGAGAGAGAACTGGTGGAAGGCACTGAGCAGGCTAGGCTTCTGGCTAATGCTGTTCCATGCCATGCCATTCCATATGGTTTCCATCTGAAGGACTGAGGAGGCATGTCTGTCTGTACCTATGAATGCATGTTTGCAGACCACCACATCGGCTGGTTCTGATTTATGCCTAACTTTCTCCAGGCTCCCTTGAAGTGAACTTTGGTGAACCTCGTACAAGTTCAGTGTTCTTAACCAAACCTGAAATTCCATAAGTCATGTCTGGGATTCAATTTCAAAATGAGGACGTGTCTTTCTAAGTTTCCAACTGTTGTTGATTATTTGGCTCCGGAATCTATTGTGTTTAATGTTGTGCATTCCTGAACCATTAGATAATGTAAGAGAATGGCAACTTAGAGAACCAGCATCACAGGGTGGTTTGGTTGCAGAACACCTTAAATTTCAGTCTGTCTCATCAAAGAGTTTCCAAATATATGAGGATTCTGTGGTGGTCCTTGGCAACAAGCATCTATTAGCCGCTTTTAACATTTCTCTATCACCTCACCCTCCGTGACTTACCTAGCAAAACTGAACTGAACACTTCTCTTGCTTGTTAAGTCTTTCTGAGCTCCCAACTCTATGCCATTTTTTCTGTCCTTTGCCTAGAATAGCCTTTTCCTTTTATCACATGTTTATACCTCACTAATCATGAGACCGCATTTACAGCCTCTTCATCCACAGAGCCTGTCTTGACTCTGTCAGCTGGAAATAATTCCTTCTTTATCTGAACTCCCTTAACCCTTGTTGAGTGACATCTTCACAGTCATGTAATATGTATATTATCACCTATGCTCAACCATAAGTTGCTTGAGGGCAGAACTAATTCATCTTTCTATCACCCAATTGTTAGAAAGATGATATAGTTACTCAAATAATATTTGCTGAAAGAATAATGAGTGAAAGGATGGATGAATATTTATTATATCCAAACATAAAGTGGCATAAGGACTTGCAAATAACCTATAAGTGAAAGAAAGCATTTAAGGGGGAAAGAAACATTCAGGGCTCTTAGGCTCTTGGGTACTGTCTATTTAATGCCAACCTCACCATCACTGTGAGCCCAGGAGGGCATGCACTTCATTGTCCTCATCCACTGTGACATCCCCAACCTCTTAGCATGGTAACTGGCACATAACACACAATAAATGCTTGTTGGGAGAATAATATATTTAAAAAGCAAGGACTCTGTCTACAGTGTAAGGCTTTGGCTAAGAAGAGAAATTTTAGACACATCAGAAGGAGAAGATAGAAAATAAAACCAAAAAGGCTAAAGCATTTTAAGGCAAATCACTAAATACGGTTTCTCAGTTTCTACCTATGTGACCTTGTCTGAACCTCCTGGAGCTTTGAGTTTTTCTGTATAATGTCAAGTTGATGAGACAGCCACAAGTGATAATCTGTATAAACTTAACTACTGTCTCATTAGCCCAGAACAGATTATAAAAACTGATACTGGCTCTTGAGGGTATCAAGTAGCTCCTAAGCTTGATAAGATCCAAGTCTTTGGAGGACAGATTAGCATCAGAACCAGTGGAGATTTTTAATCACATTAAAACAAGATAACATGTTATCTGAGAGAAAATTAATCCTCACTTCTAGACTATGTTATTTATGCAACTTGACACATGAGAATTCTTTTAAATAGTTATCAGGTCCATTTCATTTCATAGGCTTTAGTGCCTTGATATCTAAATATGCTTATGAGTATTCAAATAATCTTTGATTAAGAGAGCTAGCAATTTTATGATTATTTCTTTTTTCATAAAACAAGTAATACAGCCAAACACCTAAAGAAAGCATATTAATATCATATTTCCAATTAGAACTCTGGTTTTGAACACCTGGTACCTAAAGCTGACAATGTAAACAAATTTATTTAGTTCTGCACTTACAATTTAATATTAGCTGGAAGAGCTCTGCAGAAAATTACACACCAGCTCTGCTCATTCATAAAAGGATGAAGAAAGGCTGATGCACATTTGAAGAAACTTTGTAAGACAAGTAATTGCTTGTTTCAAAATTCCTCACATTTCCAGACATTTCTTATGATTTTTGAAGACATCATATCCTATTTCAAAATATACATAAAGTTCATTTTTAGAGGTAGCCATTCACACCTTTTTCTATAAATGACTTTAAAGGGAATCCTCACTCATATGACTTCATTAGGAGAGGAAGTTTACCTTTACTTAACAAACCTTATATACCCGGTTAATGAAAATAAAAGGTATAAATAAAATTATAAGCAAAGAGTTTAAGATGTCACAATAACTCACATACCTTCAAAAACATAATAAACTGTGCATACATCAATTAGATAGCCAGGAAACATTTCTCAGTCACTAATATTAAATAAGGCAAGCGCAGTCAAAGCTGTTTCAATCCAGTTACATGAAAATTACCATTATTATATTATTACCAAGATACACCCAGTGAATTACCAGTTATTCTTATTCATTTACTATAAAGAAAGATGATCCCCAAAGACTTCTTTATAACTTGGTCTATTACTGTTTATAATTTTAGCTATGATAGCATTCAAATTCTGGTGAAGTCACTTGTAGTATATTAATATCACTGAATTAAATGACAGATTTACAACATCAAGCACCAAAAGGTGAGAGTAAAAAATAAATTCATTTAGTTCTGCCACTTATTTTACTTTAAGATGTTCTGTAATTCTAGTATTTTGTGTGTGATATGCCTTCTAGCAAACCAGTCATAGGATGAATTCTAATCTCCATATCCAAACTATAATGGCTTGTGTAATTGCATTTCAGTTGGATTACTACATTAAAATAACTTTAGAATTTTGATAAGGAACACATTCACTCAATATTTTGGGTTATTCTTAATTTTCCATTTGAACACACAAAGTGACTATCTCAATAATGAGTCCAGTTTAACCATAGTTTCCAAACTCATAAAGTGGGCAGAAAAGCCATTCCCACCCTCTTCCCCACTCCATTTTACATATGGGAAATTTGAGATTCAGAGAGTCTAAGTTCCTCAAGATCATACAGTTGGTAAGAAGAAGACCCAGAGAGCCAGAGAAGGCAGAAAAGGATTTGCCTGCAAAAATTAATGGAATTCTATGCATTCAGGTCAGCCAGAACCACTGGCTTTCCATTTCCTCTATTTTTTTCTAAGAACCCTGACATGCTTTCCTACGGGTTATCCTAATCTGTTTCTACTTTACTCATATGGTAGCATGTCTTCCATATGTGATGATTTTTTTCTAGTTAGATTTCTATTTTCCATCAATCTTGAATTCGAGTGCTGGTGTCTTTACAGAGTTTTGTTTTGTTTTGTTTAGATTGTTAGTCCAAGGTACTATAGGTTTTTCTTCCTTTCAAAGTATACTGTGCGTAAGAGAAATCCAAAGAGCAGAAATAAAATTCAGGCAAGTCAAAAACATATCTCAGGAAAAAATTTGTTTGTGTACTGTCATTTAAAAAATATTCACTTGATTGCTGCTGTGTATCTGAAGATGACCAGAAAAATCACTACCTCATATAGAAGACCTATAGTAACCCAATTGATGACGACCTTGTACATAGTATGTACTTAATAAAAAGCAAGAAGTTTTGCTTACTTATTTCAGAGAGAGTGGGTAACACTGAGGTAATTATGGAAGGTTAATAGAGAAAGGGACAATTGAAATAGCCACTGAAGATGAAAATGAATCAGCAAACAAAGGCAAAGAAGGGAAATCCAGGCAAAGAAAAGAGTTGCCGCTTTTAAGGGTCCGTCCCCTTCTGGCAGAATACGATGTGTCCCACAGTGTAGACTTTTTCATTGCATGCTCAGTTTTGCTTAACTTTTCTTTTTGAAACACAAGTTTTTATCAGCTTTTGTATGACCTGTCTCCTCTCAGTTGGCTTAATAAAGGAGCCAGTGTGTCTTACACTTTGACATGAGCAATCTATCTCTCAGTATATTCATGGAGGATTCCTGAGTTACACACCACTGTTCAACCCAAAGTCTAGTACCTTCCAGTGATCAGTATCTCCTTTAGGCATTTCTCTTTCAAATATGCCTCATCCTCCTGGACAGGGCTTAAAAACACTGGTGGGAAATCATAGGGTATCGTTCAGGTATATACAACAGTTGAAAATGGCTGGAAAAAATGGAGGTTTGGGGAAAAATCAGCAAATACTAAAAACAGAAGAATAAAAACAAGAACAAAAAGAACAATAATACTTTGTAAGCATTGAGCAGTGGCTGTCTACCAGATACCACATCAAGTATATTTGCATTATTAATTTAATCCTCACAACAATTCTTTGAAGTAGATGTTACTAGCCCTATTTTAAAAATGAAGTGATTTTAGTTCAGAGAGTTTAAGTAATTCCCTAAAATCATACAACTGGTGAAGGGATACTTCCACCCACACTCTAAAACCTCCTCTTTGAAGTTATATGCATCCCAAATACAGGTTGAGTTGGCTTGCAAACCTCCATTTTTATGCCTCCGTCACTAAAAATCTGAACTTGATCTTGATGAGGTGAGCCACCGAAGGTTTTTAAGCAGGGATGCATTTCAACTTAATCTTAAAAAGATCATTCTGGGGATATAGGCTAGAATGGAGAGAATGGATAGAGTTCAAAGAGCATGTCATGACCCCATCATGAGAAGATGAGGCCCTTAACTTGTATGGTGACAGTAGCAAAAGGAGGAGACAAGAGTATTTGAGAAGAACATTACCATCAGTGTGCGTGAGGGAGGTGAGATAGGAGGGATTCTAAAGTCTCTGGCCTGGTTGGCTATTGGTGGCTGCTAAGAGTATCAGCGAAGAAAGGGAGGGATCACAGGAGGAGCTGGTTTAAGAGACAAAGTACCAAGTCCTATTACAGCCCAACACTGGACACAGTTTGCACTGTGATCAAGCTTTCTTATGTCCAGATTGATCTCCCAAGTTAATTTTGTAGCTGATTTTTTTTTAAAGTAACCTACTTGGAAATCTGTCAAAGACTATAAAACACTTGAATACTAAGAATATATGGACTGTCTATTCTGATGAGTCCGTCTTAACATCCCTTTCCTACTCCATTTTCTAGAATATTTGTATGCGCCATGAAGAGAATCCACTGTTGTCTTCCAAATCAGCATCCAGACCTTACAGGAAAAGAGCCCACCCAGCAGGTTTTTAATTGCCTCTATATTTAACCAGCCAAAGAGCCTTGTTATCTTCTTTCTCTTCTTTTTTTTTTTTTTCCTTTTTTTTCCTTTTTTTCCTTAATGCCATGACTCATCAGACCACCAGGTAAAAGGCTCAAGGTCAGCAAGCCAGCAGCCAGGAAAGCACAGAAAGGATAGAGAATGACTTCTAAAGTTTTTAATTTCAAAAAGTTTTTGTAACTTGTTTTTGCTGTGCAGCAAGCAACTTTTGAGTAGTCCAATTTATTGAGATAACCCAAAGCTGAAACAGTTGAGATTCAGCCCAATATGAAAATATGATTGGTTTTCCATGCTAAGAAAAACAAAGCTAGTGACATTTCCTCAGAGCCAAATATTTCATCACATGAACTAAAGCCTCTGTCTTAGTTGTAGGTCATGTGTCAACAAGATGGTTGTTTATTTTTTTAACCATGTGTCACATGACTCAACTGCATCATCTATAATATTTTTCTGGAGTAAACCAGACATCCAGGACCCTCTCTCAAACACAAATACTGAGGGCAAGTCCAATGGGCAGCTGCTCTGTGTTTCTGAGTGTACTGTTGTAAATTAAATGTCTCATTCTATTGTGAGCTGGGGAGGAGGTGACCTAACCCGGTAGAAGCTCGGAAGTGAGAGTGTTTCTGGGGGTGGCTGAACTATGTAACCTTTAAGGTCTGCCCTCCAATTCTGTCTCTGGTAGTCAATAAATGTACTTCAGGAGTGTTAGGCACTCAGGGCAAGCTTCGTGGGAGGTTTATTTGAAAGGAAAAAAAAAGATTAGTCTCCAAGTAGGTGGATATGATGAAAGGTTTTTTTTTTTACATCATCCTCCACAGAAAGAACTTTTAAGTAGCTAGTTCAATTGTAGATGTCTATTATGCTCCATATTATGAGAAAAAAGAAAGTTCATCTGCTTGAGCCAAGTCCAGATTCAGTGGAGGGTGCTTAAAGAACCTTAACAGGCAGAGATCAAGTTGATTCTATTACTTTGTGTGAATTTAGCTAAGAAGAATATCATTAAGCAAGCCCTACTTTCTGTTGTTAAAAAAAAAAAAAGTGGGGATAATTAAAGGAAACTTGGAACCTGATATACAAACTGTTACTTCAGGATTGCTCTCAAATTTTCTCGTGAAGGATGGATCTTAATTTTTAGTCTAAACTTTTAATCCTTAAATTATACACTGAGATAGTTTTTCTGTGTACTAAATGCTATCATTCAGTTAGCATTCAACAATTCTTAATAAAAAATCATATAATCATCTCAGTACATGCAAAAAAAGCATCTGATAAGATAATAAGATTCAAAACCCTTTCATGATAAAAATCCTCAACAAATTAGGAACAGGAGGAAACTACCTCACCATATTAAAAGTCATTATGAGAAGCCCATAGCTAGTATCATACACAACAGTAAAATGCCAAAAACTTTTCTTTTAAGATCAGGAACAATATAAGAATGCTCACTATTGCCGCTTCTATGCAACATAATACAGGAAGTCCTACGCAGGTCAATCAGGCAAATAAAAAAAGAGAAGGAAAGAAAAAAGAAACATTAATTGGAAAGGAAGAAGTCAAATTGTCTGTGTTTGCAGATGATATCATCATCTGATAATATGGAAGACTCCAATGACTCCAACAAAAAACTATTCAGTAATAAACAAATCAGTAAAGATGCAGAACACAAAATCAATACATGAAATTAACTGTGTTCCTATACACAAACCATGAACTATCTGAAAAAGAAATTAAGGAAATAATCCCATTTATAATACCATCAACATAACAAAGAAATTTTTTAAATAGCATCAAAAATAGTAAAATACTTAAGATTAAATTTAACCAAGGTGGTAAAGGTCTGAGCACTGAAACTATAAAACATTGATGAAAAAACTTAAAGAAGACACAATTAAATGGAAAAAATATCCTTTTTTCCTGAATTGGAAGACATAATATTGTTAAAATGTCCATACGACCCAAGGTGATCTACAGATTCAATGTAGTTCGTATCAAATTCTAATGGATTTTTCACAGAAATTAAAAAAAAAAAATCTTACAATTCATATGGAACCACAAAAGACCCTAAATAGCTAAAACAATCTTGAAGAATAAAGATTAAAGCAATCAAGAATAATAAATCTGAAGGTATCACACTGTATGATTTCAAAATATACTATAAAGCTATAGTACAGCCTAGTACTGACATAAAAACAGACATATATACCATTGGGATAATATAGAGATTCCAGAAATAAACCCAAGCATTTATAGTCAACTGATCTTTGACAAAGATGCCAAGAGCACACAGTTTGGGAAAGGATTACCTCTTTGATATAAGGTGTTGGGAAAAATGGATATCCCAATGCACATAAATGAAACTGGACCCTATCTCATGCCATATACAACATCAACTCAAAACTGACTAAAGACTTAAACATGAGCCCTGAAACTGTAAAACTAGTGAAAGAAAACAGGGAAAAGCTACTTGACATTAATCTGGGCAATGATTTTTAAAAATATAATTACTAAAGCACAGGCAACAAAAGCAAAAATAGCCAAATAGGATTGTGCCAAACTAAAAAGTTTCTGCCTAGCAAAGGAAACAATCAACAGTCTAAAGAGGCAGTCTACAAAGTGGGAGAAAATATTTTTAAACCATCTATCCAATAAGGGCTTAGTGTCCAAAATATGAAAGGGACTCAAACAAGTCAATTGCAAGAAAACAAAAACAGCCGAAACAAATAAGTGGATAAAGAACCCGAACAGACATTTCTCAAAAGTAGACATGCAGATAGCCAATGAAAAGGCAATCAGCATCATTAATCATCAGGGAAATGCACATCAAAACCACAATGAGCTATCACTTCACACCTGTTAGTATGTCTGCCATCAAAAAGACAAAAGGTAGCAAGCGTTGATGATGATGTGGAGGGAACGGAGCTTTGGTACACAGTTGGTGAGAATATACATTGGTACAGCTGCTATGGAAAACAGTCTGGAGATTCCTCTACTTAAAAATAGAACTACCAGGGCTCCTGGGTGGCTTAGTCGGTTAAGCATCCGACTTTCGCTCAGGTCATGATCTCACAGTTCGTGGGTTCGAGCCCCACATCAGGCTGTGTGCTGACAGCTAGCTCAGAGCCTGGAGCCTGCCTCAGATTCTGTGTCTCCCTGTCTCTCTGACCCTCCCCTGCTCACGTTCTCTCTGTCTCTCTCTCTGTCTCTCTCTCTCTCTCTCTCTCTCTCTCTCTCAGAAATAAATAAAAAACAATAAAAAAATTAAAAAAAAATAGAACTACCATGTGATCCATCAATCCCACTTTTGGGCATATATCCAGAGGAAATAAAGTCAAAATAGCAAAGAGATATCTGTGCTCCCCTATTCAATGCAGTATTATTTACAGTAGCCAATGTATGGAAACAATCTAAGTGTACATCAACAGATAAATGGATAAGGAAAATGTGATGTGTTTAAACAAGATATTATTCAGCCTTAAAAAATGAAGAAATCCTATCATTTGCAACATAGATGACGCTGGAGGACATTATGTACAGTGAAATAAGCAAAACACACAAATGCTGCATGATCTAAAGGTTGAACTATTAGAAGCAGAAATTGGAATGGTGGTTACCAGGGGATGAGGCGGGGTGGGAACCAGGGGAATGTAGGTCATAGAATATCAAGTTTCAGGGGCGCCTGGGTGGCTTAGTCAGTTAAGCGTCGGACTTTCGCTTAGGTCATGATCTCGCGGTTCGTGGGTTCGGGCCCTGCGTCGGGCTCTGTGCTGACTGCCAGCTCAGAGCCTGGAGCCTGTTTCAGAGTCTGTGACTCCCTCTCTCTCTCTGACCCTCCCCTGCTCACGCTGTCTCTCTCTCTCCCTCCTAGAAATAAATAAAAATATTTTAAAAAAAAGAATATCAAGTTTCAGTTATGTAGGGTAAATAAGTTCTAGAGATCTAATATAAGGCATGGTAGCTATAGTTAATAATACTGTATTGTATGCTTGAAATAGTAACTAAGATAGTAGATCTTAATCTTTCTCACACACAAATAAAAGATAACAATGTAAAGTGCTGGGTATTTAACTACTTTGATTAACTATGGTAATCATTTCATGACATATATGTTTATCAAAGTAGTAGGTTGCACGCCTTAAATATATATGAGTTAATTTATTAATTATACCTCAATAAAGGTGAAAAAAGAATAATAAAGAGAATGCCTAATATACTTTCACTTATCATTTGTTTTTTTGTGTGTTATATTCCAAGAGGTATGATTCTGTATAAAATCCCTAAGACATAACTCTTAATGTTGGGTAAATAGTCAAGACAGGTTTTATTTTTACTATTTATTATTAATATCCTTTGAAGGAAATTTGTTGGTGTGACCTTTTGATTAGGCTGAGAGCAGTTTACAGATATATATTATATCATCATATTCGGCACTAGTATGTACAATAAATACCTTAGAAATTTTCTAGACTTTAGACCTCTTATCCAAAAGATAAGACTTTGACTGCTTTTACCATTTATGAAAGGACCATGATGAAATTAATAAGGTATTTAGAAACTCTGTCTCTGTAAAAGCATATGAGGTCACTGGGTTTAAGGGTCTAAACCTATCTCATCCTAGAATAAAATCATAATTTAAAAAAATCTAAATATGGGATCCCGGCAGTAAAAATGCAGTTATTCAATTATTCACCTTTCAAAGTTGTGAGGTCGATCAAGCTCAGTGCCCAGTAACCACTACATAGTGAAGGATTTAGTGATTCAATGGATCAAAGATCCCACTTTGCTTTAGGGCTTTTTTATTTTTTTTTTATTTTTATTTTTATTTTTAAATATTTTTATTTATTTCTAGGAGAGAGAGAGACAGCATGAGCAGGGGAGGGTCAGAGAGAGAGGGAGTCACAGACTGAAACAGGCTCCAGGCTCTGAGCTGGCAGTCAGCACAGAGCCCGACGCGGGGCTCGAACCCACGAACCGCGAGATCATGACCTAAGCGAAAGTCGGACGCTTAACCGACTAAGCCACCCAGGCGCCCCAACTTTAGGGCTTTTTTAAAAAGGTTTGGTAGAAACCAAAGGTGATAATCTGCTCATACTTTGGAGCCACATCAATTCCTTCTGGTCTCTCAGGCACCATTACACGTTCTGGTAAAAAGCAATGAATTAAATCTGCTTTGTCTAATACCCTAGCTATTTATTAGCCACATGTGACAACTGAGCTTGTGAAATGTGTCTGGAGTAAACAGAGATGTGCTTCACACCAAAGTATACACTGTATCTTGAAGGCTTGATGTAAACAAAAAGAATGCAAAATATTTCATTAACAATTTTTATACTGCTTATATGTTGAAGTGTTGTTTTGGATGTAGTGGGTTAAGTTAAATGTATCGTTATCATTCAGTTCACTTGTTTTATTTTTATTCTGGTACAACCAGTAGAAAACTTCAAATTATATATGTGGCTCATGTTACATCTCTCTTGGACAGTGCTGGATGAAATGGATCCCAGGAGCCTGGAAGAGTTCAAGGATCTCTCAAAAGCAAACAGGGTCCCACCTAGAAAGTGTCAGACTGTTCTGGACTTCTGGGCCCCTACCACGAATAGCTTAAATTCTGCAATAGTAAAGCAATTTCTCTGAGATGACTTTTGGCACTATGTAAAATCACCTACAGAGATAAGAGGCTTTCTTGACTTTGTTCCTTGTATTTCCTCGAAGATTACACATAAAAAGAAATGCTGGAGAGCTGCTTCTTGAAGGATTTGTCAATGAGAACATGAAAATGCATAACGAAATATGTGCCAAAACATAGAGTATGTCTCTTCTAATACCACCTTTCCAATGGGTTTGCCTTTGAGGTGGTATTGTAGCTTCTTTCACATTCCATTTGGAACCACATTTGTAAAAGCATGAAAATATTCTAAGGCTGTATCCGCTTTACAGCAAAGCAATGGGTGGAAAAGCAAAATGTTACCATTATCAGTTGTTTGGGCTCCAGAAGCTGTCAGACAACCAACATGAGCAATTAACAGGAGAGGTCTTGTTCACTAAATTTACATTTTCTCTTGAAAGATGAATGGAGCACAGGTTTCAGCTCATATGTGGGGAAAATGTGTGTGTGCTTGTTTATTCTGAGCAAAATTTTGGCTTTTAAATTATACTTCCTTGAGTTCATTACCTTGAGAAGAAAATAATAAAAGTCACACTGAATGTTTCAGTTTTATACAAGCAACAGAGGCACCTCTGATCAGAAAAGTTTACTGAAGTTTGTCACTGTAAACAAGACAAATCAACTGCCAATAATCATTGTTATCTTCTGCTGATGAGCTCTTAGAAGGAAATTTTCTGAAAAAAGAGAAAACCCTGTTTATCTCATGTAAAAGACTTGGGGGAAAGGGATCTGTGGGGAGTCTGCCCCCATTTTGATGGGTTGACTTGAGTGTGGGATGTGGGGAGGAGACAGTGTAAAAATGTGATTTGTGTTGTAATGTACAATTTGACTACTCATTCAATTCCGTTTGCATTGGCATTGCAGGAGATTAAGCCTACAAGTGTGGGAAATAACCAGGACTCGCAATCTAGGTGTACACACGGGTAATAGACAGAAAATGGAGAAAGCCCAAGCTGTTTGCAGTCCTACAGCCATGCAGGGGGGTCCTGGACTGGGGTTTGTGACCCTAGGTTCTTTCTGAGTTCTTTTCTTACCTGCCTCCTTTGTAAATACCAGTGAGCAGACACACCTCACCAGGGTACTGGAAGACCACAGGTTACCTCATGTCAGGTTAAAAATCCCTGTTGGCAAAGCACAGGTCAATAGATGGGCCTGTGATTTCCGTTAAGCAGAAGGAAGAAAAGCTGCCTCCCTCCTTCACTGTTGTCTCCTGCTGAGACTCTGCTTCCTCAGCATTATGAAAACTCTGTCGGAATCGTGTTCCTTTGCCTCAGAAGTTCCATTTGATGAACTCATACACCTATGCAAAACCCACCAAGGTTCTCGAGCATTCACATCAGGCTCACGATTGGAGTCTACACAAGTTCTTTATTTGTGCACATGAAGAGCACGAAACGTGTCCACTGCATTTCAGTCTGTGCAGGACAGACAGGCTCACCACTCTGCCCTGGGCAGGAGCCAGTTCATTTTGCCCTCTTTATTCCAGCTCTGAAACCCAAGTCCTGTGTTAAGGGCCAGAGGAGAGGCTCAGTGTTGCATTAGGCCGGCCCTGCTGTGCACGGCTGGAGAAGCACATCAGTAATAATTTAGCACTCAGCAGCTGCAAGAGCGGAGGCCCCTGCCAAGTACCAGTCTTTGATTCTCCTCTCTACCAGGCAGTAGCTAGTTCATTCTTTGGGCACCCAGCCACATTTCAGAGAGAGCAGGACTGGTGAGGGCTGGGACAGCACGGATACACAGCCCCCTTAACAAGCCACTACTATGAACTAGCCTGAACCATTAACAGTGTTAAAGAATTGAGCCATTAGCAATGAAGAGGATACAGGGAGTGATTTATTTAAAGAATTATAAAGCCAGTGATAAAATATGAAGTTCTAAATACACACATTATAATAAGCAGTACAGGATTTAAAGTAATAGCTTATAGGGTGGCTTCTAATTGAGACCCAGTTTTAAATTCATTCTGGAGATCAGTCAGTTTTCTGATTAAATTATGAGTAAACAATTCACTGTATCCCATCATATCCCAGGGTGTCAGGTCCCTGGAGCCAAAGGGACATCAGTCATTCCAAACAAGATAATCAATGGATTGGAGCACATGAGGGACCCAGAGCCTATGAAACATCAGCTGCCTCAGCAGTATGTGTGAGGCGCCTCAAATCCCCTCTACCCAGTGTAAAATGTCATTCGTGTCTTCCCTAGTTTCCACCCTCAGCCTTATCTAGACCGGGTCCACGGTTTCAACATCAAGTCCTGCTCGTTATTGCAGCACTTCTTTTAAACTGGAAATGGCAGCTCTTATCCGAACAGACCCATGGGCTTCTGTTCCTGGCAATCTGGGTTTGTGTGTGTTGTCCGCCTAAGGGGTTAAAATTCATTTTAAATAACAACATGATGGACGCAACCCCCACCCCTCCTTCTCACTTGCCTCAGGAACAGTTTGGTAATTTGCATTTAGAGTCACAGAACCTGTTTGGGTAGGAGAGCAAATTTTATTACAATTAGACTTTTTTTTGAAGGTAGAAGAAAAAATAAAAATGTTATTGAACAGACAGCGAGCTAACACGCCATGTTGTGGAAAAGTTTTGGAGTACTAAGGCTTGATAGGTTCATTTTGTCATTTAAAATAGATGGCAATGATATTGCAGTCACCATGTTTTAAAAATATGTACGCTTATTTTTTCAAGGAAGAAAGAACCTTGAAGTATCCTGTGGTCTTAATATCTTAGAAGTCCTGAGAGATGGTTGAGCCAATTAACAAAGGGCCCCTGCCCTTGAAGTATTTGAAAGCCAACATTTGTGGTGAACAGGGAATATCAGTTAATCACATATTAGGGATGATTCCTTTGTTCACTGTGTGAAAATGCTTTCTAGCAGACATTCTTATATTCCTATACACAATATTTTTCTCCTCGAAGCCAAACTAATTCAAACAACCAATGTGGCCTTTTAAATAGTATTCTTTTTTCTGTCTCTCACAAAACAATGTAAGGGGTTTCACTATATTAGTGGGAATTTCCCTTCTTTTTTTCTAGCCTTCAAAAGATTTTTCTTTCATCTTCCTTTCTTTCTCTCCAGCTACAAAATGTGCTCATTACAGACCTATCTGTCAGCTGCAAAAGGGAGGGGGCTCCTTCTATTTCAGCAGGTATGAATCTCACTAGCTGCTTTCATCTCCAGAGAGTTCACTGCTGCTCTATTTAATAAAACCCAACACTTCAGTTATCACAGTCATTAGGAGGAAGCAGGGTTGGAAGAAGGAAAGCCTTCATTTATTTTAGTGTCATATATAATTGTACTGTTTATTTCCCCAATGGGCTTTATACTTTCTTGCTATCTCTTTTTTCATTTTTTGGTTTTTGTTTTACTTTGTGAATATTTCTGAAGGAAAATCCCTCACGTGGAAAACAAAGACTAAGCAGCAACAAAATAACAAACAGATAAACACACAAACAAAAAATTGTCCTTCAGAAACCCAAGGACTAGAACTGTAGTTCTAGTATCAGGCAATTAGCACAAGTAAGTGCCGGGATGCATTTCTCTAGAACTAAACCAAATCCCCCTGAATGCCATTGTCACTTTGTTTATTGTCTTTCCCCCCTCAATGGAAAGTGTATTTGATGAGCCAGTTTTGCCTATGGCACAGCACAAACGGGATTTATATTTGATAACTTTAAAGGGTTATGTGTCTCTGTGGACTGTGAACAAGACCGATAAAGTTTCTACAAGGCATCTTCTGAAGCTACAGTCAGAAATCTAGCATGACACTAGCAAGTGAAAACCAACTCAGTTAATTCATTACTTCTAACCAATCATACCTTGTTTAAGAAACTAAAAATACCAGAAGTTGCAATTAGTTAAAAGTCCAAAATGTCCTGAAAGTGGTCAGTGTTTGGTCTGTAGAGAAGTGGATTTCAGTGACTTTCCACCAAGATCACCCATATCCTGGTTCCCCAGAGTTCTGTGAGCTATGTGAAAACCATCAGCTGATTCTAACTGATATTAGTTCAGATGATTTAAACAATGGAATCATTTCATCTCACATCTTTTTGATATGAAGAAAGGCCAAAACACATACTGTTGGAAATTTGTAACCTAGGGTTCAAAACCTCCTGAATTAATAAGCATAATTGTTTATAGGTATGTGCATACGTATAGAAAGACGATTCTTAGGTTTTATCGGCTTTCCTAAGAGACTGATGATCCAAGGAAATGCAAAAATTAATAATCTAGTTCATCTCCATCTCTTCAAGAACTGCTGTGTAATAAGGTCATTTTTTTTCTAATGTTCTAGGCTAATCCATCAATTGATGATCATTCTGCATACAGTCACCTAGTATAATGTGACATTGTCCACATGTAGTGTTTTTAATGGACAGAGTCATAAACTTTGCAACACAAAGCAAAATTTTCTCTAACTAGCCCTTGGTCCCCTAGGTTGATTGCTTTACTATGTCCATATAGATCCACATGATCATTTTTATTCTTCAGAAATCAAAGCTGGTTCCTATTGAAAATCTATTCCTTATGTAAAATATACTCAAAAATTAGTTTTTATATATTTTTCATATTTTCCCAATGCATTTTTAAAGTGTGCAGATCTGTATAATCCCTACTCTTTATAAACTGAAACCGGAAATGTGAATTTCATTGAGGAGTCAACTGGAAACCTGTAAAGATTATGGATGACACATGCACCATATGGAAAACATTGTTCAAAATTCAAATTGTACCTTTCAAGTGTCTCTCACATCCCAACATGGTTTTGTTTTTCTAATATAAAAAGGTCAAATCACTGCTCTGAGGTGTCTTTTGCCTAGACTTGACATCCTACAGTACAAAGAATATTTTTTTTTGGCTTTGTTTTTCCACTTCTGTTTCTCCTGGTGTTGGTTTACTTCTCATCTGCCCCCCACATCACTCTCCCCTTCCTGCTCAGCCCTCCCAACCAGAAAAAGAAGCTAAAACTTGTTATGCCATGCAAAAGTAGACCAAAGTAAACTATTCTGACATTTATGTGGAAAACAACAAAAGCATTAAGTAATTACAATCTATATAATAAAGCAAAAGGCAGTGACTCCCAATCATCTGAAAGTAAAGGGGAGGAAGAATCTTACTTTTTAAATTTATGTAAAATGCAAGAGGAAAAATAATAGATATTTGTAGGAGACCACAAAGGGTGGTAGACTTTCCTTCAGGTCTACTCAAGAGAGGCTATATGTCTTGTTTAGTTGCAACTAGTTTGGTGGTAAGAGAACAGACTTATAGGTGCCTATTACTTCATATGAATGTATGCAATTGGTTTCAAAACTGATGGTATTCATGTGTCACTTTTTTTTTCCAGTAATGCTTCTATTTATCTAGCTTACATAACTCAGAGGTATTGACATGAAGAGGTGTGACCCTGGTGTCAAACCATCTAGGTCTTAGTCAGGAGCTACCACCTACTAACACTAACTAGTCAATCCCATGAACTTCAATTTATTTACTACATAGTGGGCATAATAATAGTAACTCCTTTCTAGACTTCTTGTGAGGTTTTAATAAGATCATCAATGTAAAGCAAAGTGTCTGACACACTTTAAGTTTGCCATAAATATTACGGTAGTTAGTATTGTTATTTTTGTCATTACTAAGCTTAATGTCTTGCACCAGAAAATACTCTTTACCACCCTTCTTCTTGGGGTTGCCGCCTCAGACTTTTTCATCTTAACTTTCTTATGTACTTGTGGTTCTCAAACTTTTGCCTACATCAGAGTCACCTGAATGGCTTGTAAAAGACACAGATTACTGGACTCCATTCCCAGAGTTTCTGATTCAAAATCCTGGGGTTGGCTCAAGATAACATTTCTAATATGTTTTCAGATGGTAATGATGCTGCTTAGTCAGGGATCATACTTTGATCCCTAAATCAAGTTTGGCAAATTTTTTCTATGAAGCATCACATAGAAAATATTTCAAAGGCAACCCTAGACAGTATGTAGACAAATGAGCATGACTATGTTTTGGTCAAAGTTTATTTATATGCACCAGTATTTGAATTTCATCTAATTTTCACATCATTAAGTATTTTTAATATGTTTTAATCATTAAAATATATAAAAATCATTCTTAGCTTATGGGTCATGTAGAAATAGGCTGTGGGCCATAGTTTGTTAATCCCTATTCTATAGAGACTCAGGTGCTTCTCACCTGCCCAGTCTGAGGCATGGTCTTCTATCTTCCTGCCTGGCTGAGCCTAGTGGTTTACTACCTACCAATACGAGTCTCAGCAGGAGCTTGTGAGCCGAGCTCACTTGTGAGCCAGCCTGCTTATTTCTGTCATTCCAGGAAAGTGCTGTTCCTGTTATTCTAGCTTTTAATCTTCAGCTTCAACCTGTCTTAGAGCACATACTATGATAGTTGTCTCTACAGCATCGATGTCCTTCTTCTGGCCAGTGTCCACTGATTTTGCTTTGGAGAACTTATTTTCCTCTGCTGGTTGTGGCCCTGAGGTTTGTGTTGATTAAGCTAATCAGAGCATCTGATTTCCCCTGGTCACAATCATTAGCTTAGTAATAAGAAAAAGACCTTGTTCAGGCCACTGAAATGTGAAGAGATTTTTGATGGAAAATTACGGAAAAGGAGTTTACCTGTTTTTCTTCAGTAGCTAAGAAAGCAACCTTTTCTTTTACTGTGTATTGTATGCCGAGGGAGCAAATTCTGGAATGGCTGCAGGCATTATTTCTATGATGAAAGAAATAAAGTTGAGACAAAGGGACAAATATGAAGGGTAGAGCTGAGAAAACTATGCATGAACAATTAGGGTCCTAGTCACAGTTCTAGATCACACGTCTAGATAAAGCCACATCTGAATCTATTGGATTGCTCAGGACTATTCAGTTATTTGGGTCAATATATTCCCTTTTACTGATGAAAAGATGTAATGTTTTCTCTTACTTGAACCTGAAATCATCTTAGCAAATGGAGTTAGTGAAATCTGGAGTTAACTCAATGGGAGAGAAAAATAGAGAAGAATCAGGATGCTTATATTCTTATTTCAGATTGACAAATTATTAACTACCTCTCTAAAATAGTCTGGGCCCTCAGGTCAGATGAGAGAGTGGATTAAATTAGTGGTTTTTAAATATTTTCTAAGAGTGAAGCCTTTTCTTCAAATGAAGTCTTACGCAGAATCCAAAGAATTGTTATCCTAACAGGAGCCCAGAGTGCTGATTGTTTCCTTCCTCCTGTGACTTCAAGGAAACTTTAAAAATTATGCTTTATAAGGATCACAGTTTGCAAATAACTGGAAGTGGTGATCTGGTGGCTGGAATCAGACTCCCAAACACTGGTCTGATGTGCAGGAAACATGAGTTCCAAGCCAAACTCTGCTGAATGTATCCACTATGTGACTATAGGTAAGTTACTAAAAACTCTAAACTTCATTTTTAAAAATAATCTGTGAAGATAATAATAAAACCATCTCTCTCTTTGGGTGGTTTCCAAGGCAAGGAAATAGTGCATTGAAAGCCCCCAGCACAGTGCCTGGCACTATAAGTTCTCAAATGTCAACTGTGATGAAGGGTCTTATAAAATTATTTGATTTAAGCAGTCATCAAAAAGCTTCATAAATTTTTCTTCCTTCTGCTTTTCTCTGATGAGAGATATTCCAATTAGGTGTTCCACCCAGGAGTAAGGAATTAAAGAACAAGTAATTAAATTATTGTTATGATCTTAATTACCACTAATATAATGAATCTTTGTTGTGGCAGAATAAAATGGTTTCTGCAGTCTATTAGATCAAAAAGCTATCTCAGGGAGTGGATGGACTGTCAAGGCAAGCTGGCAGGAATTATAAGCATCCTTTGATTTGCTTTTGTTTACTACATCTCATTTTAGAAAGACGATCTATCACTTATATAGAAACATCTGGATACTTTGAGGGATCTTCCAAGAACTCTCTCCTTATTAAAAGACTTGAATACATAGAAAGTGCTTGGCAAATAAGCACTAGAGTCATAAGTAAAGTAGATGTCACTTTAGTCATGTCTTGTGGAGTTTTCACTCCACTTAGCTATTGTTCAACCTCATCTAGTCCCTTTCCTACGTAGAAGATAGAAAGCATTCAGCCAGCCACCTGTTCTGGAGGATGTTATTAGGAGGGGCACTTGACAATGAGCCCTTCTGAGATTCTCCAGTGGGAAACAATTCTGTCTATGAAGTTCTCTAGATAACTTGCATGTCCTTAAACCCCAGTTCCCCCCCCCCAAAAAAATGAGTGTGTTTGGAATAGTTATTGTAGTTTCAAACAACAGAAACAAAATTTAGCTAATTTAAACCAAAAAAAAAAAAAATTAAAGAAAGAAAGGAGTAGCAAAGTCACTGGAAAGCTTTTGAGGTTTTCATGAGCATCTCATCAGAATGCTATCATTAATGCACCTTAACTCGGCTTACTTCAACTCTTACTATCTCTACAAACCAAATTTTAAATACCTGGGGGAAAGAATAGGATTGTCTACATTGGCCAGGTGTCATCCGTACCCAGAAGAATCAGCCTCATGTGGGGCTGTTTTCAGTAAAGCAGGAGAGTTAAATTGGGTCCAAAAGGATCCTCTTCAGGAAACGTGTGCCAGCACCACATCATGCAAACACACATAATTTCCATGAAAGTGCTGGAATTGAGGGCAAGAATCTAAGTTTCACAGAAGGAAGAAGTCTAAAAAATAGACAAAATTCAACAAAAAAGTTGAATTTAAACAGACTAAGTATATATATATATATATGTATACTTAGTCTCTCTCTCTCTCTCTCTATATATATATATATATATATGTATGTGTATATATATATATATATATATACACACGTGTGTGTGTGTGTGTGTGTGTGTGTGTGTGTGTGTGTGTTTGCTAAGGGAAAATTCAGTACTAAGTATACATCTGCATTTTGATGATCAGGCCACACCAGATGCCTCACCACCTTGATGTTCAATACTTTATATCTGTTGAAATGGCAGGAAGATAGGAGCTGTTTAAGATGTTCTTTCAGGATGGGGTGATGTTAATGATAGCTACTTGGTGATTTTCAAGCAGGTCACCTTGGAGCCTTTTTCTTATCTAGAGAAGTCAGTGTAACACATGGTCACCAGTAACAATGGCAACTGCTACTTATTTACAAAATTGACCTGGCGCTGAACCCCTTTTGCCATACCGGTAACAATATGATAACAGGTCCATTTTTAAGCCTGTTAAGATCTTTCAGTGAATGACTCCATACCTCTCTCCAAGAATAAAAGAGGTGGACCTAATTCCAGTGGTGGGGGAGAAGATGCAGCTGAACTCCGTTTCCCATGGGAACTTGGATCCCTAAAGTCTTCAGGTGCTGAGCAGCTGGTAACTCCTATTATTGCCCTAAACAACTAATGGCTTATTTTGCTTGGCAGCTGAGTCAAAACCATTTATTCCCTCTAACCAATGTTCCTTTCATGCCTGAGTTATAAAAAGGAAGAGCAACAGGAGCAGGGTCGCTTTCCTGGTGCACAGACCTGTGTATTAGCTTTACACCCAGCTCTACAGCCATGTCCATCTGGAGAACATGGAGTAAGTAGTTACCCACAGACCAGTTCACTTTTCTGCCTCTAGATTCTCATCTTCATCGAGTCATGCCACTCATGTTAAATTCTGGGCTTTCTGGCACAACACCTATCTATGCCTAATTAGGAAGGTTAAACAAGTAAAGAGAGGCAGAACCTACTAGAGGTAGATTTGCCCCAAATTTCTGTTTTTGTTCCTACAGAGGTGTCAGAGTAATGATTGTTAAAATTCTCAAGAGAAAAAAAAAGTGGTGTTTGGCAGATTTCTCTCTGTTTGTTTTGTTCTGTTTTAAAGAAGTTTAAACCCTTGCTTATGGGATGTGCATGTCCAGGGGACTGAACATCTTCATACAGAAGAGTGTCCCTTTCTGTCCAGTTCACATATATTTGATCCCACTATATCTTTTGGGGTCTGAGGATGAGAGAATAGGATATTGATTCAGGGTTCTGTGTAGAGCCAGAGCAAAGGTCTTACACGCATGATCATCTCCTTGTCGTTATTCTGGAAAAATGATGTTTCCTCCTTTTTACTTGCTATGGAACCTGTCTTCAAATTCCTATTCTGATTTAATTTCCAATATCCAGGTATGCCATTTCTTATTATCTACTGGAACTGTATTGCAGGGAATGGGAAGCATGATTGGGCACTTTTGATGGGTGTTTGGTGCTTTGATGTCTGCTTAGCATTTGAACCTTCTTACCATAGGACCCTTTCTCCCCTAAAGGAGTAGAAAGGACCAGATTCTTGCTCTACTCATCCTCTTGGCAGCTAGGACACTATCACAAGTCTTGAACTTGACCAATATGAATTATCACTAGAATAAATTATGAATTAAAACATTAGCCCCAATTCTTAATCACAGTCTGTGTCCATGACTTTTGCTATATGATTTGATAATTTTTTCATTAGGAGTGGGATGTTTTTCACTGGCCTCTTGACTTTGGGCTTGTCATATAATTTGTATTTTACAATGGAATATAGGTTGATATGATGTTGCAGAGGTTTGAAGTGTACTTACACATTTTGGCTTGCTGTCTTGAACTTCTACCATTACCAGAAGAAATATAAGAATAGGAGCTAAGGAGTTCAAATGGAAGCCAGCCTGAAGTTTGGAGCCAGGTATAGCCAAGCACAGCTTAGATCAGTTAACCATCAGCTGATCCACATACAAATAAGGAGAAATAAATTGTTATTTTAAGTCACTGAAATTTGGTGTGGTTTTGTTACACAGCTCCACTCTGGTAGCAGTTGACCAGTACATTGCATCTGAGGATTTTGAATTTGTAGCACCTGCTGCATGGGAGCAGAGTCGGTGAAGGGTTTATATTGCCTGTAGAGATACCACATTTAGGAACATATGATACAGGGCCAATGACAAAGTCCAGCGTTCAGCAGTGGCATCAGTTTGGCTGAGGTTTCAACTCCCCAGCTCCCTATTATGTTCTTGTTTCATTTTTTCCCCTGGTCTACCGGCATTCTGGGTTATTCCATTAGATGACTAATGTCCTTTTGAGGTAACAAATATCTTTCCCATTAATTTATTCTCTGCTCTATTTGGTCTGGGTCAGTGTTGTTTGCAAATAAGAACCGTGTCTGAATCAGCTCTTATGTTTCATTGGAAAGGCAAGATTTGGAAAAGCAGAGAGTGAAACTGCCCAACAGTGGAGGAAGCAGGGACGTTAGTCCATGAGTCCACAACTCTAGTGGCATAGTGTGGAGGAGACTCTCTGTACAGTGTGAGACAGGATTTTTATTTTATGCTTCTGAGAATGTTCAACAGTTCCTACTTTCACATAGAGCACATGAGGAATGGGGTTGGTCAGTAGGCTATCTTTCAAAAAGAGTGATCAAAGTTTTTCAATCAGTAAGTTCTATCCATCCACAATCCTAAAACTAATGAATTATGCCTCATTAACACTTCTATTCCTTATCTAATTGTTAAAACTTAGACATCCGTTTGATATGCTGAGAACTCCTAGTGAGGAGTTCCTAGCCACAACTCCTATATAATGGGCTTCTTCAATACACGGTCCATTAACCTGGTTTTATTATAGCAAAAAAAAAAAAAAAAAATTGTTTTTAATGTGTAAAGCCATATACAACTACTACAAAACCATCCATGTACTTTTTTTTGTTGTTATTTGTTTGCTAAGCCTTGTCAAATGATTCATTTTTTCTGAAGCCTCAAAGTATAATAATTGAATAGTGGGATAGATACCAAATTCTGCAGTATATTATAAGGTGTGTGTGTAAAGTGAATGGAGATATGTTCACCATTATTACCATCAATCAGAGAATAAGGAATATTTATGATGATGATGTCCTTGTGCCATGTAATCTCAGATAGATGCATTTCATTTCACTTAAGGTACAAGAGAATTGAGTTTCATCACTCAGAAAATAAACTCATTTACTTGGCATTAGTTTGATATTCAACCCAAGGCATTTATTTCTGGAACTTGGATCACACTTAACTCTAATGTGTATGTAAAACATTCACTGACTAATATATACATTTTAAGTTTATTATCTTTAGCCTTTACACAAAACCCTTGGCAGACTATTCTTAATGCATATATGTTAGAGATAATGGAGTCTGTTTTTTGTCAGTTCTAAATTTAAATGATTTACTTTCTTGATGGTTAAAAATGTTGAAGTCAGGGCATTAGGGGGTAAATCAGTCCATTTGTGCTTCTTCAAAGAATTAAGAATTTACATGATAGATGAAAGTTTACTAAATACTGTTCACATTCTCGCTTTCCAAAGGCAAATAAGAAGTGACCACCCTTAAATACTTTTAAGTTCATATGAAACATCTAGTTTGAGGAAGCAAGTGGGGAGAAAGGGGAAGGTAGAGAAATAGATTCAGGGATAAAATGACAAAGACCTTTCATATTCTCAAGGGAATGAAACAAAGAGGAAAAAAATCAATAAACCACATTGCATCAAGAGTCTGATGTTCTGAAAATAACAAGCATGAAGAAAAAAAAGTAGAGCATGAAATTCAAATGTCTATACAAGCATTTATTTATCATAGATATTCACCATAAAAATACAGATTTAAAAAAATAAAAGGAAAGAAAAACCATTGTATTCCTACCTCCTAGAGAAAGCCATTATTATCATGTTGGTATGCATTTTTTATAGCTCTGTTTTTATAAATGTGTGTGTGTGCGCACACAAATATAGGACTTTTATACGAATGATCCACATTTTATAAAGTGTAACATGGTTTCACCACTTAATATGTTGTGTGTTTCCTTTCATGTCAAAAATATACTTCAAGGGGCGCTTGAGGGGCTCAGTCAGTTAAATGTCCAACTTTGGTTCAGGTCATGATCTCACGGTTCAAGGGTTCGAGACCCGAGTCGGGCTTTGTGCTGACAGCTAGCTCAGAGCCTGGAGCCTGTTTCAGATTCTGTGTCTCCCTCTCTCTCTCTCTCTCTCTGACCCTCCCCTGCTCACCCTGTCTCTCTCTCTCAGAAATAAATAAAACATTAAAAAAAATTGAATTAGAAAATATACTTCAATATACACTTAATGGCTGCATAAACATTTCATTTTGTAAAATAAACAAATAAGTGAATTCTACAAAAATTTCCTGTAGATTTCACTCCCATTACTTCTATTATTAAAATGAAGCTATAGCCCCACTGCACCCTGAATGGCTGAAAAACTGTAGAAGCAAGTGTGTTAGCTGGCTAGGTGACCTTATAACATCAGGCTGTTGCATACAGAGGCTCTTTGCTAAGTCAGAATGTTCTGTAACATGCCCACAGCCTCGGCTCACTTTTCAAGTTCTTGGGACTGCTATTATTCTCTCTCTCAGATGCTTCATTTCTTTTGGCCAGCTTGGGGAATATCTCTGTTTTGCTCAGTGTCTTGCAATGTTTAATAGAACTGGAGTCAAATCTGGTACTTCGTCAAGGTTCCCCTGACGAATAGACATAGGTACTTAATTGAAGACTCTTGGTGGTTGGGAGGGAATGACTTCAAATGTCCTGTGCCCTACCCTCTTAAAAGTTGGTAAATATGAATGTGAAGCGGGGTGCTTGGGTGGCTTCGTCGGTTAAGCGTCCGACTTTGCTTAGGTCATGATCTCGCGGTTCGTGGGTTTGAGCCCTGGGTTGGGCCCTATGCTGACTGCCAGCTCAGACCCTGGAGCCTGTTTCAGTCTGTGACTCCCTCTCTCTCTGACCCTCCCCTGCTCACGCTGTCTCTCTCTCTCTCTCCTAGAAATAAAAATTAAAAAAAAAAAATTAAAAAAATATGAATGTGAAACTTTTTTAAGGCTGTGATTTCAGTTTGCAAGTAGAGGTCGAGTAAGCAGTGAGCTATCAAGTCTTGTGCCTACATGTGCTTCTCATCCTAAGCAAAAGACTTGTGCGTGTGGATCTAAGTTAAAACTTGGGATATCCGTTTCATTAAAAAAAATGTCATCTTAGAGGACACTGATGTATGTGGTATGTGTTCTGTGTCCTTTAAATATATCATTCCTGAAGAGAAAACAAAGTAATAGTCCAATTAACAGGCTATCAGTTAAATAAATTATGTTGTATTCTACCGTGGGATACTCTCCAATCATTTAAAAAATGGCATCACAAAAATCTATAATTGGTATAAATATGTTCATGTAAAGTGGGGAGACTATAAAATAGTGTGTACTATTTTATCCCACTTTGTGAAAATAAATTATGTATGTTTTATCTTTACATCAATATCTTTACATGAATCATTAGTGATGGTTGTTTTGGACTGGTAAGATTACTGGAATTACCTTTATTTCTTATGTATTTGAATCTTCTAAATTTTATTTAATCCAAAGATTTAAAGTTTGTAGTGACGAAGAAAACATTTTAAATCATTTCTAAGTATGAGAAGGTGCTATGGGATTTTGTCTCCCATGATTCTAAAGGGGTTCATTATATCATTTCTCAAGCACAGGGCTTGTCATTCGGAGGTCAACATCCTCTTAGAAGATAGAATAAATAGTGGAAAAGGGGAGCATCTCTTGCTTAGTAACTCATACTGTGTTAGGGTGATTAGAGGTGAGGGGGAGCTACATTAGCATATTGTCTTGGATCATTATGAGTAAAAACTTATGCAGAGCAGAGAATAGGGGGAAATGACAAGCCTAGAAATAATTTTGTTTCTCCTTTTTTTTTTCCAGGTTGATGTGGATATCTCCCTGTGCATGATATAGCCAGTGGGTGAGTTGATTCTTGCCGATATTCATAGATAAGTTTAATCTCAGGATTGGAGAAAGAAACGAGTAAGCAGCACATGTCCCTGAATGTCTCCTACTGAAGTAACCACTCTTGTTAGCACACAGTGTTTCCTGTAACTCTTCAAAAAGACTGAAGCGAGCCCTCACATAATTTCTGGCAAGGTGAAGTCCTGGGTGCATTTCACAAAGTAGAACTTACAACCACAGTGGGATTTCCAAGGATATACCTTTGAAAAAAACAAAAACAAACAAGTGAATTTTCATTTTCTGAAAGCTCTTTGTTGTTGTTTAAGCAACCACTGAGAAACAGGAGTAGGGGCCAGGGAACGTTCCCTGTACTAGAAACACAAGGTGGTCATCACTTTCCAGAGCTGGAAAGGCTGTCAGGCATCTTCTAACCCAGACCTACGGAGATGAGACCGGCCCCAAAGCTCTGTATCTGTCATACTCCCACCACTTTCCCATTAGGTAAATGGAAAAGGGCAGCAGCACTAACCTTCTGAGGCTGGAGTTCTATTCCTCCCTGGTATTTTCTCATAAGGCCTTTTGCCATTTGTGCCATAACTGCAACTATATGTACTTCAGTGGAAGGAAGAAGTGGGAGTAGGAAATGTAATATGAACCATACCTGCCTTATGTGGACAAGATGTCTTCGATGATCATTGTCTCCTTTAAAAGGACACTAAACAGGGGCGCCTGGGTGGCTTAGTCGGTTAAGCGTCCGACTTTCACTTAGGTCATGATCTCGCGGTTGTGGGTTTGAGCCCCGCGTCGGGCTCTGTGCTGACTGCCTGCTCAGAGCCTGGAGCCTCTTTCGGTCTGTGACTCCCTCTCTCTCTGACCCTCCCCTGCTCACGCTGTCTCTCTCTCTCCTAGGAATAAATAAAACAAAACAAAAAAAAAATTAAAAAAAAATAAATAAAAGGACACTAAACAGGGGCACCTGGGTGGCTTAGTCGGTTAAGCATCCGACTTTCGCTTAGGGCATGATCTCGCGGTTCGTGGGTTCGAGCCCCGTGTCAGGCTCTGTGCTGACAGCCAGCTCAGAGCCTGGAGCCTGTTTCGGTCTGTGACTCCCTCTCTCTCTGACCCTCCCCTGCTCACGCTGTCTCTCTCTCTCTCTGCTAGAAATAAATAAAACATTTTTTTAAAAAAAATTAAAAAAAAAGGACACTAAACATAAGAATTCAGTGTATTTCAGTCTTCAGTCTCAACAACTTTCTTTTTTGAGAGCCAATTTCTCTAGATTTCCATGACTGATTAAAGGATGACAAACTTAGATGGAGCAGAAAAAATCCCTATGGAATAGATTAGAGAGTGTTAATATGCTTAAGTAGAAAGGAAACTTCTGTAGAATTAGTGATATACAACTCAGGTTCTGTAAAGTCTGCTGACCATACCAGCATCAGCTCGCCAGCACCTTCCAATGACCACTTATTTCCTTGTAACTCCATTGGGTGTGATATTCAGAGTGTCTAAGATCATCTATCATTTTGCTGGACTTCTTCACAGCCCCTCTGCTTCCTGGCTGAGTTATTTATGTAACATTATCCCACATGGGAAAGCCCAGCTGTTAAAGTTTTAGAATCAGGAATAAGAACACATTTTTATTAGATCTTTCATCTTGTCTACAGAATGTTTTTCTTGGTTTAAATAATGATAACAGCATGCTAGTCCTCCACCATAACTCATTTGCTTGTGCATGCCTTTGGAGGGGAGAGCTGCCCTTGCAGTCCTTCTGGGGTTCCACACTGGGGCTGACAGCAAAGTAAAGACGAAGTCAGTGTGTGGGATTGTCTGCTCACCTGGTGAGTCTGAACTCATACACCTGGAGTAAGTACTGCAGAGGTTAAAAAAAAAAAAAAAGTGATAGAACTAAGTTACATATTGGTAGGAGCAAGGTGGGGATATGAGAGGAAACAAAGGGCTTAGGGGATTAGAAAGTCTTGGTCATAGAAGAAAAGTTGTACTATTTACAAATTAGGGAAGCCCGGAAAGAGGAGAAGGTTTAGAAGGGAAGATGAAGAGCTTTGTTTGTCATATGAAGTTGGGAGTTGCTGGGAAGAGATCCAGGGGGAAGGGTCTTAGGGGGCATGATGACCTAGTGATGTGTCAATTTGGTTAGGTTGACCTACATTTCCTACAGTGCCCTTCTGTTTAAGGTTTCAGTTAGAACGGGTCATGGGAGAGTCTTGTTGAAATGAGGAGGGCAGAGACAAAGCAGTAGTCATTTTGTTAGCTCATACATGTGGTAACAGATGTGCTGATTAGCTTGTTAGCATGAAGTCACAGCGGGGTCTATAGCTACCTTTTCCTTCAGCTTCTCTGACTCATGTGCCAGATGTATATTCTTAGTTCCAAAATGAAGGTGACTGGCTTCTTTCTGCAGAATATCCCCAGCACCTCGATCAGAGTAACAACTGATGTGGGGCTCAGACCGTTCTGAAGTTTGTAACCTTTCCTTCTTGACTATCTGTCCGGTGCATTTTCAGTCCAATATCACAAATACAATAGCCTTACAGAGACTACTATACCTGCTTCAATTGTGTTAGGTCAGATCCTTTACATGAGTTGGCTGGCCTTTTCTGGGGTTCAAAGAACTGCATGATTTGGTCTGCTTTTGTATATAATTTATACCATTTTTTGTCTCAGTAATATTCCTCATCCTAGTTTCCTATCAATTTCTTCACCATTTCGATCCTCAGAGTTCTTTCCCATTTATTCCATGGACTGGCCTTCTCTGACCACTCCATCTAAATCATCCTTTGTTTTCCTCAGGGTCCTTACTAGAAATTGCGTTTGCTTATGTAATTTATTTTTTGGTTAGCTGGTCTTCACTACAACCTAAGTTCCATGACAGATGTATTTGTCTTGTTCCACTCTGGATTCCCTGACCCTAGCACTGTGGCTGACACACAGCCAGTTCTCAAAGAATTCTTCTAAGAACAGGGAGATATGGAAGACCTTACTTTGTAAGGTAGGAATGTCAAAGGGATTAATTTTCCATTCCTTGGGGCAATACAGATTATCCTAAATTCTGCCCCTATGTCCTTTCTTCATGCAAGTTTGAACTAATTGCGTAGGGATTCAGAAACCATCTCAGTAATTCCTACGTCCAGTTTCTAAGTGTTAACAGATTCAATTACACTTCTTTGTAAAGATACTTGTGATGGTTAATATTTAGAAACAACTAGTATTGGAGCTGCCAGTAATACGAATGCAATTTTACATTGTGGGTTTAGGATTAGGTCATTATGTTTTTTGGCCTTGATTCACTTAGGGCTAAGAATGTAACCCATTAACAGAGATCTGAATGAGATTTAGATTACTCATAAAACTCAATTTTCTGAAAACCCACTCAAATTTATTACCCTATACTCTGTTCTACAGCTCTCTTAATTTCATATTGCAAACTTCTTAAACACTATTTTTCTTTCTTTTTTTTGTTTTTTTATTTATTTCTGAGAGAGAGAGACAGAGAGAGAGAGCGTGAGCAGGGGAGGGTCAGAGAGAGAGGGAGATACAGAATCTGAAAACAGGCTCCAGGCTCTGAGCTGGCAGTCAGCATAGAGCCCGACACAGGGCTCGAACCCACGAACTTTGAGATCATGACCTGAGCTGAAGTCGGATGCTTAACTGACTGAGCCCCCCAGGTGCCCCTTAAACATTATTTTTCAAGTGGAAGTACTCTCATCATTTTCCAAGATTTAATAGAGGTTCAACTTGTGAATAATACATTGATTAAAAAAGCAAGTAGACTTTAATTATTAAATAAGTCAAAAGAAAATGCTATCTGTTTTTCAGGATACTGAATGAAATATTGAGAGTATCCGATCTTTATAATTTTCAGTTTCCAAGGTCAAATATTTTTAGTGTTATCCTCAGCCTGCAGGTCACTTTTCTTTAAAACTTCAGTACTGGAAGCATTCCTTCTTCAATGCCAGTGTTCTTGAAATCCTTCATGCCATAATGATTCCTTATTTCTTTTTAAGCAGTATCTTTGCACATTTTTTCCAACATTTGGTCTAGACATAATACTCAACCAAAAATGTTGAAGTGACTCATAAATTACATATTTTGGCAATTTGGCTACAAACCCTCAATCACTACACATTTACTCCTAGGTTACTTCCCTTCTCAAATAAAGCTCAAGAAGTGTGGGAAATCTCTAGTTCTTGAGTGTTCTCATCCTCCACATAATGTTTGTGATTTACTCCTATTTCCAATATTTATGCCTCTTCCCCACTCCCCCCAGATAAATCTGTTATGATTAAGTAGAATACAAACCCTCTGAATTAAAAACAGATTTTGCTTTTCCACTATGTTAAATTCAATGGTCTCAAAGCCATTTTGAATTGTTCTGACCTGAGTCAGAATCATAAATTTAGTGATTCTTCTCTATCAATTGGTAGTTATGATTGAGCAGTGAGAGAGGTTAATATACATTGCTAGAACTAACTTAAGATACTGTTTTTCTATTCCTTTCTAAATGTTTTTTGAGTTAAATGCTCAACTAAAAAATACAGTTGTTCCAATTGTTAAGTAAATCCTTTGTAGTTAAAGGTATGTTTATCTGTGTGAATTCAGTGCCGAGAAGATAACAGAAAGACCATGCCATGCAAAGCAAGGCACACAGTACATATAAGCTTTTTTGTATTTCTCAATAAATGGCATATATTGGCTGAATAATAGACTGATGGACACTGCTCACAGGTAGACTTTGGACCAAATGTTTGGGTATCTGAAGGCTCATAGTGGAGGACAAGTATGAAAGTAATTGTCAACAATCTGTCACTCCCATTCACAATCCAATTTCTCCCATATCTGGGGGAATGAATGACTTCATATCTAAAGCAAGTAATTTAGGCTCTTGAAAGTTCACTCAGAGAAAGGGCAATAGAACAGCTTTAAGATGCAAGACAACATAAAAACTTCCCCAAAAGAATCTTGACCAGCCATGAATTAAAATGCAGGTAAAACAAACACAAATACTTGTCTATTCTCATCTCACTCAGACGGTGCCAAATTTCAATCTTTTAACCTCTAAAGAAACTGTTCTCATTCATCTGACAGGAAGACAAAATTGGGAGGCTCTTGTGAGTTCATTTTGATTTTTATTACACAACACAGACATTCACTAACCAGAATAGGATAATTCTGTTCTTTTAAAATCACAGGAACTATTATTTCCACCTCCCCTGCCATCCCCCCCATGTGTTTCCTGATACTGGAGCTGCATTTCAGATTATTTTGGGATTAGTTTAGGGCAAAGTAAAAGAAATCATGGATGGCAGTGCATAAGTGGCATTATGAAACTAGTAGTAACTTGCTGATTGAGACTAACAAGGCTGTATAAACAATGCTGATAATTACTCAATTACTTATATTTTGAACATCTACTCTTCACCAGATACCTAAGAAAGTGAAAAGTGGTCCCTAAGAATCTTCCATCCTTTTCATCTTCTTGTGGTCCAGTAAGTTCCCCAAAGGCTTTGAAAAGAGTAGAAATCCTTGCTTCTTAGAAACCTTTTCTGTGCACCCGGGCAATGTATAGTGCAACCACTTCTACTTCTTAGAATCATGGCTGCTTTGGGCATCGATGGAGTACGAGGAGCTATTAAAGAGTTCCTAAAAATACTTGACTTGACTAGTGTTACCTTGGCTTTATATACTATGCAAGAGTCTCTGGACAGAGTATACTGTTGTATTCCTGGTCCAAATTAAGGTTGGCATGGATGTATTTAACCTTGTTTACACATACACCAAAGTAAGATTATTTTTTAAGTTTTTTTTTTTTTTTTTGGTCAGGTAGGAGGGAAAATATACTTAACTGTAATTTTGAGGTAGCTAATAAAAGTGACAAAAAAAAAATACAAGACTCTTTATGATCTAACCTCTGTCCACCTTTTTAGGCTTATGTCTTAATAATTCCTCACGTGGCATAAGCTAGGGACTTACAGTCCATAAATAAACCACTGGTGCTTTGGCATACTGCTCTTAATTCAGTATACGCACTGCTTCTCTGGAAGGAAATTCTTAGTTCTAAGTTGTCACTCTTATTTTCTCCTAGAATCCTGGCATTATCTCAATAGTAAATGCTATCACAGTGCACTTTTGTATACATAATCTTTCTCACCCACTGCATTATGAACTATTGGAAGGCAGAAATTGTGTACTGGTTTTTCTATCTTCAGTGATAACGTACTGTATGGACTCCATAAATGCTTCTTGAAAGAATGGTGATAGACATTCTAAGTGCTAGGTCTTTCCCAAAAAACTAGGCAGAGACCTGTTGACTTCTTACTTTGTACACCTGGAGATGTCCCTTCATTCTGACCTCTTCTTTAAGATAAAACTAGACTGGTCTGCATATTACCAAAATGAAGGTGTCTGTTATAAGTTATATATTACTATTATCCCCAGTGCAAAAGGGCTAATTTTTTTTAATTTGAACATGGAGAGTGCCTGGCATAGTGGGCATTAACAAGACACTGGACATGAATTCAAGTTTTTTTAGTCACAGAGAGAATTCAATTGACTAAGTGGCCTTTTAACTGACCATCATTTAAGACTGCCTTGCTGAGGCCAATCAGGAACTAAGTATCAGCACAAAACAGTTTCCATGAGCAATGGGATCAAGATTCTGGAGCCTGGAAGGAGGTTAGCGAGAGTATTCAAGCCTTGCAACATGTGGACTTCAGTGCCCACCATCCCATCCAGCTATGCAGTAAGAGCACGTGACAGAGGCAGCCCACTTGATGCTAAACTGATCCTTAATAATCCTCTTCTGCATCCGACCACTCGATCAAGACCACAATGGGAATATCTGAATATTCTGTGGATCTAAAACTACCTACATTGCCCTTTGGGTTAGAGAACAGGATTCAGTGGTAACTCTTTGAAATAAATATTTAGGAAAATGCTACATTATTTTCTTCACAGAATCTTCTTTCCCTAACCTGCCAAATAGGTCATAATGCTTGGGGGTCAGAAATAAGCTGCCTCCCACTCTATTAAGGATGTACACACAGCAATAAGTTTTATATACTACCACACATCTTTCAAAGAATTTATTTCTTCCTCCGCTTTTCCACCTACCCTCCTCCGAAATGTCAAAATGAAAGAAATGTCCTCAAACTGATTATCTAGAATATTCTTCCCTTTATTCATATTATTCATACTGGATTTATGTTAGCACATAAGAAAATCAGTTGAGATAGCTTTTGGAAAGTCCAGCTGGCAGCAGAGTTGGACAACAGATGGCCACTCAGGAACCAGACCCAGAAAGGTGACTTGCTCTGCATGTACCTGCTCATCAGGGTCCTATTTTTAGGATACCCTGAAAATTCTTGACCTAATGCAAAGCCCAAGAGACAGTTCAGAGTATACACCATGACCATAGCCTGATTCCTGGTCTAAAGCAAAATGTATAACTTTTTACCAGTTAATTAGGCCAAAACTGTAAAATAAATATACTGATAGCCTACAACAGCTTTTACCTTTTGCGAAAAAAGCAGACAATGCACAATAAGCTTTTCTTATACGTTTCCTAGAATTCTTTTCAAGTAGTTTAAAGTGGTCTTTAAAAGAGATGGCTTTTAATTCCATACTTTGTTTCTGCAGAAAGAGCTATCAGCAGACTCATTTTCAAAAAATTCTGAATATTTTTTTCTTAAAAAGAGAAAAGGGAATTAATAGCCAAGGGTAATATCTAATTAGTATTACCTAGGATGGGCAAATTTTAGCTAAGATATTTAAGTTCCCCCTAGCTTTGAAATTCTAACAGAATTTTAGTTTAAGCCCTAAAAAATGGTAACTATAACCTTGTAACTGCTCTACTGCAAAATGCGTATGTCATATTCCAAGTGTTTCTCTTGCTTTGATGAAGGTGATTGAAGGTGTTTATTATCAAAATTCAAAGACACTTATGCCAAGGTACACAGATAAGGAGATTTGAAAACTGTTTACCATTACCTACTGAATTACATAGTAGGTTCCAGTTCAAGTTGACAACAAAAAGTAAACTAGATTTAAAGTGCTGTATTTAAAAACAAACAAAATGATACAGTTTGCATTTTGTGGCAATTAAAATTGGAGACCTGACACTTAAAAAGAATGAAAGATACAGGATTATCTTTCTGAATTGTTCTATTTTGCTCTTTTCACTCTAAGAATGTAGTCTTAATTCAGAAAATGAGAGCAGTCAATTTATTCATAAGATATTTATCCATACTTATTTCAGAGGCTACCGGACTAGTCAGCTATCCTAAACTTTTATGTTAAATATGGTCATTTCCCCAATATTGTTCTTAAGTCACATCTCACTTGCCTTCTTCCTTAAGAAGTGCACAGGCTTGTTTTAAATAGCTGAAACACATGTAGCACACTACAGACTTTGCTTAGAGGTACTCTGTTAATGCTCTGGTGTGGCCAGAAGAAAAGCAAGCATTATTAAATATGAATGCAATCCTTATCAACACAAATTGAACCTTTTTTTTCTCAATAAAAAAGCTAGCCCAGAAAAATGTCTGATTCTATAAAGATTTATCATTTCCAAATCACAGTGAAACGAAGTGGAGTAATTTAACAATTTTGTTTTCTATTCTGTGTCTTAGAGACACCTCACTAAAAATTGGTATCTGACATAACAATAATATTTGCAGAATGTAATATCGTAGTGACAGTACTGAGATTGATTGTTACAGACATATTAAACTCTGAGTATTCAATGGTTACATCCTATTTATATAGAACATTGGTCCAATAACAAAAATAGAGAACAGCAGCTGCAAATTTATCTCATTCAATGTTCAGAGATAAAAGGGTTAACCATTCATTCCATTATTTTCTGTAGATAAGTCCTTTTTCCATATTGAAATCTGATGGCAATTAAATTCTGATATTTTTCCAAGCTACTGTATGAAGAGAATGCTGAAGGCCATCACTATACAGCATACTGCAACGTAAGGACTCTTCCGTTCACCTGTTGAAAAGAAGGGAGATATTCATGTTGATTCACTGAGTAGTCAACATGGATATGGTAATGTTATTACTTATTATGGGAGAGGGATATATAAGAATCAGATAAATTTTTGGCCTAGGAGGCCCACGCATTTGGAGGGATGACCAAAACAAGAACTAGATGTAACATAAAAGCATGTATAATACAGAATGAGCTAAATTATAGTGATTTATTTCTAAGACCAACTCCTTTCATGTGTTTAGAAAACCCTAAATGTGCCATACATACGTAAACTCAGATACTGAAAAATACAACACAGCATGTAGGACAGAGATCCAGCAGAAACTATCTCAACTCAATTAAGGCCCCCCAAAAATGGCTTATATTTTTGTTTTAAAAAGGGAAATTTCTACCTATAAAATGACATACAGTGTTCAGCTATATTTTTTTTTTTGCTTGATAGGTAGCAATTTAGGACACTAAGAAGGGGAAAAATAAGCATTCATAGATGAAAATAAAAGAGTGATCAGAAAACTTCATTTAAAAAAGCAGACATAAAATACAAACCAAGAAAGAGACTAAAGTCTCTTTCAGAGACTCATTTTTACAGAGAACTGATTTTTACCAGAAAGGAAGTGAGCAAGGAATGGGTGAAATAGGTGATGGGGATTAAGGAGGGCACTTGTTGTGATGAGCATTGGGTGATATACAGAAGTGCTGAATCATCACACTGCATACCTGAAACTACTATAAACTGTATATTAACTGGAATTTAAATAAAAGCTTTAAAAAGAAAAGGATATTTTAAAAATGTAACTAGCTAAAAAAAAGATATAAAATGCTTCATGAAGAAACATTTTATTTTTATTTATTTATTTTTTTTGTTTTTATGTTTTATTTATTTCTGAGAGAGAGACAGCATGAACAGGGAGGGTCAGAAAGAGAGGGAGATACAGAATCCAAACAGGCTCCAGGCTCTGAGCTGTCAGCACAGGGCCCGATGTGGAGTTTGAACCCATGAACTGTAAGATCATGACCTGAGCTGAAGTCGGATGCTTAACCGACTGAGCCACCCAGACGCCCCCATGAAAAAAACATTTTAGAAAAAACTATTTCTGAGATGGATTTCATATGAAATGTTTTATAGTATAATAACTCTTGGGTTAGAAATGTAGAACTTAAAATAACCACTTTTATAGGAGTCAATTCTCACATGTGTTTAAAAGGTGTTTATATTTGGAGACCTTCCTTCGCATGAAGCAGAATGGAGATGGCTTGTGAAACTGTCCTGCAAACAGATTAGAGATCCTGTGATTGTGAGTTATCCCAACCTCATCTTGTTCTTTCTGGTTTCTTCATTAAATGAATGGGCATACAATTCCACAAAGAACCAGGCATTTATGCTGCTCTGAGGGTACACAAGGAAGGAAGAGGGAGTGACATGCTATTTCTAGAAATAACCATGGGCATATCCCTGGTGTCCTGTAGTAGAGGCTATTTATGCTCCCCTCACATGTGTTTTTCTACGGTGTTTAAAAATCAGATCCCTCCCAGTAATAAGTTCCTTTTGTAAGGAACTATATCATTTGGTAAGTTTAGTTAACTACTTCTGGAAAATGTCAATCTTGATCATTCTAATCAACTAAAATCCTCAAGGTCATTTTCATTTTCGGAGCTTCTTCCAAGAGCTCACAGGCATCTTGTTATTAATTTTATATCTTGCTGTTTGCTCAGTGACCATACTCATAGAAGGTATTACACACATACAAATAAAAGAAACATTTGGTGGTTTTCTATCCAGAGACATTTAGTGGACTGCTTTCTCTAAAAGAAATTCTAAAAAGTGAGACAACAGAATTTTCATAATGCTACTATCTCAACTGAGAAAAAAAAATAACTTGGGACATCATTTTTAAGCAATGTCAATCTTTTGGGGCAACACCAGACATAATTCTCAAGTGGATTTCATAAGGAAGCCAGTCCATTCTAAGTAAGGTTAGATACTCTTATTGTCTAATATAGTCTTATTAAACACCTAAAAGGAGAAATTAGTATTGTCCTGAATTTTCCATCTGCTGCAAATTAATTTTTGAGGAAGTTCTTCTCTTCCTCATCTTCCAACTCAGAATGCTGTAATTTACATATGGGTTTCATTTTCCTGTTTTTAATTTTCTTAAAAGAGATTGCCATGTGGTAGAGCTAAATATCTTTGGTTGAACTTGGGTAAGACTGTTACTTCTCTTCTGGTCTTAGGTCTGTCTAAGTGAATGTGAAACAGTTGCTGTACCGTGATGTGTAACATGATAAGATGATTTCGCTGGGCCTTTTCCCATTAAAATTGCATCCTTTCTTGGTGGATATATTCTGTGTCAAGATAAGAGAGGAGCGTATCAGCATTAACATTTTCTGAGCCATTTTACCAAAATGAAAGCTAATATTTACAGATAATTGGCAAGAAATGAATAGTTTAACTGAACCATTTAATCTGTGGCACTCATACAGTCAAGAGAAACAATGAGGGGTGCCTGGGTGGCTCAGTTGGTTAAGCATCCAGGTCAAGATCAGGTTTGTGGGTTCGAGCCCCACATCGGGCTCTGTGCTAACAGCCAGCTCAGAGCCTGGAGACTGCTTCAGATTCTGTATCTCCCTCTCTTTCTAACCCTTCTTCCCTGCTCATGCTCTCTCTCTCTCTTTCTCTCTCAGAAATAAATAAAACACTAAAAAATTTAAAAAAAAAAGGGAGAAACAATGAAAACACTAACTGACCAAGCAAAAAGAAAAGGCAGTTTATAATCAGACAGCAAAAACAGATGATACTGAAGATCATCATGAAAGCTACAAACTAGACACCTTAAATTTTCACCTACACTTCTAAGTAACCATTGTGAAAAGCGTCACCTTGGTTGGCTACTGAATGAAGCTGTACAGATTTTCTAATTTATTATGTAAAATGGATTTTAAATATCTTAATAATTTAAAACACCTTTAAAAACTTTTATTCATGACACAGCAACTTCATACAATTGAGGTGAAAGCTCTGACTCCTCACATCAGACTGTTTATATTCTACCAGTGAACAATGAGTGTTACTCTAACACAGAGACTCTTACTTTATTAGGACAGTCTTGATCTTTCATTATGTTCTCTCTTCCACAGTTTCCTTGAGGGTTTCTTTCCACTCTGTCCTTGACAATATTATTTCTTTTCCTGGGTGACTTGGCTTTGAAACAAGTACTTTAGTTTACATATATTTACATTTACTATGATCTATCAGCATTAGCCATCAAGAGTACTCTACTCTTTATCTCTCCCTTCTTTGTTATTTTTCAAGTGATTAAGATTTCCACTGTTATTTCAGGCTTTGCAGCTGTTGAGTGGGACTAGATATGAGGTAAGGCTGCACCACAAATCTCTGCAAATCTAGGTTGGGCCCTCTCAACTCTGGCACTCTTTTGACATTTTGGGTCAATTCTCTGTGAGGGGCTGTTCAGTGCATTGTAGGATGTTTAGCAAAATCCATAACCTATATTGAGTACATGTTATGTATTCAGTTATGACAACCAAAAATGTCTCCAGACAAGATTAAATGTCCTAATAACCACTTAGCTAGGCTATATCTGTGCTTTACCTCTCTAAAGTCAATGAACTAGAGAAGGGATTCTCACGTCTATCACCCTAAGAGATCATAAAGTATGACAAAGAACATTGAAGAAGGACAGTTTAACATGTTAAAAGCACAGTGAATTCTCAAAAAGATGTCTGCTTCAGTGGTCAATACATTAGAACGAGGGCCTTGAAGTAGGTAGTTTTTGGTGACTCTTTATACTCTACTGTCATTTTCCAGAAAGAAATCCGAAAGGTCCAGGAATCTTATAATCTCATCATAACAGATTTTAAAAGGACTTCCATATAATTTAGTATGAGGCTTACAAGTTCTCCAGTTAATGGGTCTTGCCTTGATCACTAAAAGCTCAAGGGAAGAAAACTTGCTCTCTCATAATTATTTATTTCAATGGTTAACAACATATGAATATTAGAAAATGCTAAAGAATTAGAAACTCTCACAATTAATTTTCAATTATAACCTTAGCTGAGACTAGGTTATACCTGTAAAAACTTCTGATATACCAACTCTCAGGTCTTCTTTAGAAAAATATCTAAATATTATAAGAACTTTGGTTTGCAGTTTTCAATCTTTAATCAATTTTGTTTCCTGTTATGGACGATCTTCTAAATTTTCCACATCTCTGAGAAGTAAATCCAAAATAAAACCCAATACTCTAAATGGAACACATATTATGTAAGGGAGATGACTCCTATTTTCTCCTCCTATCCAAAGTGACTCGTTGGGGTAATTCAGGCTATTATCAGACTGGCTAACTAGACTAAATATCAAATGTAGAAAAACTTTTCTTTAAAGTCTCATAACTTTATAAAAGAAAAAAATTGGTTATATACAAATTAAATATTGGAAGAATACCAAAATCAAATTTTTTGAGGGGGTCATGTAAATAATTCCAAAGAGGAGAAGAAATATTCATTTTCAATACAAGTGGAACAAGTACAAATGCTCTAACATGCTTTTATGGAACCAGCTATGTTAAGAAGGGTATACTCTATTATTCAAGAATACTGGTGAATTATATCAGTACAATACATTCTAATTCATTTAGCTGCCAATCATTTAGAATCTACTATGAGCTGGGCACTGTGTTAAATGTTATATACACATAGGGATGAGACAAGTGTTCATTATTATCTAAATGTAAACACACAAAAACATAACTAATTTTATTATGAAAAGTTAGAAGATTTAACTTTAAACAGAACAAAACTCAGCTATGAAAACAGATAAAACACTTAATGCTTTCTAAAAACAACATATAACATTCTGGGACTTAGCATAGGGCAATAAAATGATTATGTTTAGACAGTTGGTTAGCAAGCCTTTCATTAGATGGGAAATTCATCCTTAGTTATCAAAATAGCACAAATTATACAGAGCAGCATATTGTATACTATAAGCATGTGTGCATAAAACTATAAACATTTGTCTGAAATCTCAACACCAGGAAAAGCACAGTATTTGATATGTGAATTAGATTTTTCTTGTATTTTCCATCTCTCTGCTTATGAAGTATTATGAGGTATCCATCATGTCTAGTTTTATACAAGGAAAAGTATGGTAGGACTCTACAAACTTTTACAAAAATGCACAAAACTGAGAATCCTACAGCTTTACAACTGACATTTGATTTATGTGAATACAGCTTAAGTAAATTGTCTAATAACTTAGACCTGATGATGTAGAAATTATAGAAAGACACTTACCAATTCTGGCGCACTTCCAAAATATACCCAACAATCTGCATAGAATAAAAAGGAAAGAGTAGCTATTGATTACTGGGAAAAGTAAACCATTCTCTCAGGATCATACAGAGAATTCATTACACACTGGCGTTTTCTCTTTTGATACTTTGCTTCCAAACTGAAATTTATTTGATATTGAGCCACCAGATGGGCCACCATCTTTGTACCAAAGTAGGACAAAGGAGCTTATCAACTGTTAGTGTACATAAACGGTTACAAACTGGAATATATGTGGTGTCTTAGCTTAAATCCACAGTAAATTAATATGACTGGCAAAAATCTGCACAGGGCTTTTTACTGTAGAATTAATTCAATCAACTTCAATTGCTTTACTTTTAAAAGCAGAAAATATATACGCCAATTTATATCAACAGTAATTTTGAAAAAAAGGTAAACGAACACAGTTTGGTAGTATTCTGACGTTAAAAATAAAACTCTCACACTACAGAAATTACTTTTTACAGAATGTTTTTCTATATTTAAATGATCTATAGCCATGAACTCCAATGATAGAATTTACATAGCTATGTCATTCAAAAGAGAATACAAAAATATGTGCCTAAGTTTTCAATAGAAGTACAAAAGTTTTCAATAGAAGTACAAAATCCTGCTTTAGGAACACTATATGAGATAATCAAACATGGCATTTAAAATACATACATTTTGGAAATAAGAATTAGAATGAAAATGTTCATTTCAATTCTATAAATGAATATACTATGAGTTGAATACAAATTATATACGTATTTTACTTCTTTGGCATGTATAAAAAGTACTACCTTTAAAAGAAAAACAACGGAGTCATTCAATGAATAGAGGTAACTAAAAGATATACAAACATTGTAGATAATTATTTTGTTGCTTTGACAAAGAACAGAATTGCAAATAGTATTATACATTGCTAAAAGTCAAGATAGATCAGCACTACTTATTGCAGTGGGTTAGGACTGGTATAACAATATCATAATACTTAAATTCCAGGGAAATTGATATTATACTCTTTTTGTGCCCAAAGAGATGGCTGGTTGATGGATAATTGTATCTGAAGGATTAAGACTGAAAGAAGATACTGGCTCAAGTAAGTTCTATGGGCATTCCTCCTGTGAAGGATAACTTCCTGACCTCAAAGCAAATGTCTCTTAGTTCAGATGATATGAAATGGGCAAAAATAGAAGTTTATTTTGAAGGATGGATACTCTGACAGGTGAAGCAACTTTCCTAGAGGAATAAAAGAACAAAAATCAAACATATTCTTGAAAAGAATGTAGAATAATATAAGAGCCACACTGTGCTGAAGTTTAGTTCAAACTGATTGGTTGTATTAACTGTGAGCAAGTTATTTTCTCCTTAATAGCACACACCCTCATATGGTTGTTATAAGGATTAAATGAGTTATTACACAGAAAGTCTTCAGAATAGTGACTAATATGTGCTGTCTTCAGTAAAACACAGGTTCAAGGCACATGTGATAGTAACTTCAGATATCACTTAAAATTGGTTTAGGTTTCATCCAAAAATGGAAGTTAGTGACATGCAATGCCATGGTTCTTCAATTGTAAAAATCTACTGACTATAACCTGCACCATGGATTTAAAGCTACTTTGGCTGAGAGACTGAGAGGCAGGACACCCTGAAGCTCCTGCAAGGGAAGCTTACAGCCTAAAGAACATAGTCTAGAATCCTTTGATCACAATCACAGTGATCTCAGGTTTGATAACCTGGAAATAATCCACTCAAAGCATCAGTAGGAAATTGTGGTGACACAGCATACTAAAAGCTATGTAAATGAAAAAATTTCTTTCACTTGGGCAACTTAGAGATTTAGTAGTACCACTCTGGCCTTACCCATATATTTTCCTACCTAGACATATTTCTGTAATATGCTATTATTTATTCATTAATAAATAAGTGCTGTTTATTTAACACAGACACTTTATTAGTTAGTAGAAACCAATAAAATTATGTTGCTTAGTTTCTATGGCTGATAAAACTAATCAAGTCTATGACAATAGGCAATGAAGCAAAGTAGCAATCTTTTATTGCTGCTTTTTAGTTCTGTATTATTTGAGGCAGTAAAAAATTAGATTATTTTCAACAGTGGAGTCATCAAGAACCTGTTTTATCCAATTGGTCTATACATCTTTACTTAAAACATGGAATACTCACTATAATGTAAGGCAGTTTACTATGAATATCATAAAAACATGTACTGTAACAGAAGGACAATGGCCTGTAAAACTTTCTCCTAGAGAAAATATTTCTTATATACAAGTCAAAATAAAATGGAAGAAACAGAAACAAAAGTTTTTTTAAAAAAGCCTTTAACAGCTAAATGGGTCAGTATATGCTTTACAATACACATAGAGGCATGCTGTTTCTTTGGTCTTACATGTAGGAGAAATATACTACTACTCAGCCTCTACTGTAAGGCTGGCAGCCCTGAGAACTCCTTTTTCAATGTAGCATGTAATGGATGTCTTCCTACTCCCAAAGGAATGAGCAGCAGACATTTCCACATGCCATCTACTTTCTTCATAACTGTATTGGAAAGCATAAATGTTGTGATTATTTTTTAATGAAATCCTATGATTATTGTTTTATTTTTAGAGAAACAGAGTGCAAATGAGCAGGGGAGAGGGATAGAGGAAGAAAGAGAATCTTAAGCAGGCTCCACAGTAGAGCCTGACATGGGGCTTAATCCCAAGATCCTGGGATCATGACGTGAGCCGAAATCAAGAGTTGGATTCTCAACCAACCAAGCCACTCAGGTGCTGCACTATGTTATTATTTTTTTAGTGAAATAAACAGTTAAATACCTTATTAGGTAGGTGTTATGTGTTATATTACAATAGCAAGGAACAGATCAATGAGAAAGTTCATTGGTTTCTACCATATGCTTTAAGTTAATCATCAGGGGAGGAAAGGCTTCATGCACAACTAAGCAACACATGAGATTATATAATTTAACAAAGTACTATATAATTGCAACAAGTGGACAAAGTATTAAATTGAATAAAGACTTAGCACACAGGACTTCAGAGAAAAAAAAGGTAGAGTGAAGAGAAATCAGTTTCTATGAAGGAAGAGGTGCACTATCATAAAAACTGATGGACAAATAACCTCAGTAGGTAAAATAATAATCCTTCAGGCCAAAAGCAACCGATTATCAGTTTCTTGGAACAGGATTATGGGATTTTCAATATTCAAAACTGATTAGAGCTTTTATTTATTCCTTTACACATGTCTGAACAACTCTAGGAAATAAAAAGAAAGAAATGGTAACAAAAGCCAAATAATTTAGATAATGAAATGTTTGGATACATGCTAATTATGACCTTAAAGACAGAACGGAAGTGAAGAAAAGAAAAGCAGAAATTTTTACTTTCACAGTTTACTATCTACCACCTTGCCTCTTGTTAGGAGATTTTTATTAATGAAATGGCAATTTGACTTTGCAGGATCCTACTCTGGCCTAATACAGCTCTGGAGACCATTATTCCTATGTGAAATATTCTTTCACCTTTTGTTCTTAAAATGACTAAGCAGATACAGGCTCTTATCATGAAAGGAATGAGTTTGAGCCCCATGTCAGGCTCTGCACTGGCAGCATGGAACCTACTTGGTATCTATTCCCTCTCTCCCCCTCTCTCTCAAAATAAAGTAAAAAAAAAAAAAAAGGATTCACACAAGTATTCATAAAATTAATAGATATGCAAGGCAAAGAAGTTTGCATAGCTTCCACCACATGGCCTGATTTTTTATCTACTCTTTCTTTTAGTTTAATTCAACATGTATTTCTGTATTAATGTTTTTTTCTTTTGTAAAGTTTACTTACTTTGAGAGAGAGAAAGAAAGAATCCCAAGCATGCTCCATGCTGTGAGCATGAAACACACATCAGATTGGATCTCAGGAATGGGAGCTCATGACCTGAGCCAAAATCAAGAGTTGGTTGCTTTAAATGACTGAGCCACCCAGGTGCCCCACATTTCTGTATTATGAATATGGCACTTAAAAATTTTAATTCTGTGTTATCATATTAAGCTCAAATATTTTCAAGGTGTGAACATATAATAAAAGGGATATAACATGCCCAAGACTTAATTTTTATTACTGTATTGAGTAAGCTATGTAAATTTCTCCAAAGATGTTTGCTTTTTGATACTGACAGGGAGCTCATATGATTAGAGCAGTCTTGGACTGGAGAGGGAATGACTACATTCTTATTTTTATGGACACAGTGCTTACAAACTGTCTAATGCTTCAAAAACAACTTTTTTTTTTTAAATAACCAACTTTACCAATTATTCCATAAAAAGGAAGGCAAAATACTGTCTTTCAAAGCACTAAACTGTATTTCTAATCCCAGAAAAAAACACAAGTCTATTTTTTTAAAACATACTTTTTTTTTAAGTTGAACACATTTCAGGTTATTTCTAGTATTTATCTTTTTATTTAGTAAGATTCTGTGAATAGAAAGTTTTCAGGTTCTTAAAAATATATTTTGTTAAAGTTTATTTATTTTGAGAGCAAGAGAGAGAGAGAGAAGAAAAAAAACTTGAGGAGGGGAGAGGCAGAGAGAGAGAGAATCTCAAGCAGGCCCTGCACCTTCTATGTGGCACCTGGGTTGGGGCTCAAACCCATGAACCATGGCATCATGACCTGAGTCGGAACCAAGAGTTGGGCACTTAACCAACTGGGCCACCCAGACATCCTCAAAGTTTTCAGGTTTTGAAAAACAGAGGGAGAAAATAATGTAAAAAGTTATTATTATAAAATTAATCTATATATAGAAATTAAGTTATTTAATGACTTTTATGGTAATTTACACTCAATGTCTATAAGAACTAATATAGGTGATTGGATATCATTAGTAACATACCCAGTTTTATTTCTGTCCAGGAGGCTGGGTGCCAAGGATCGGATATAAGCACAGGTACATATAAGCAGCAAGATTACAGTCAACAGACTCTGAAAATTGAAAATGGCAGACTAAAAAGAGAAAAAAAGAAAAATTAATATCACAAGAAAAACCGCATAGGTAAAAAATGCCAGACAATTCCATATTAAGAATCATAGATTTGTTCTTCAAAAAGGCAAACAGAATGGCCTGAGAATACTTAAAACCCAAAATCATAAGGTATTCCGAGAGTGTACTTTCCTCTCCATTCTTTGGCCTACGGAATGGAGAAGATGCAACAAAAATTCTAAATTCAAGAATTTGGAAACACTACCAAAAATGTCATGAATCCAAAATAGCTCACCAAAACTGAATCATTATGTAATTAAATACAGATATTCTAGGAACCGAGGCAGGGCATGGAGTCTCCATGCTCTCTGCCTATAGTGGGCATAGGACTTCAGCTGAATCATTAACCTAAGTCTCTGTTTCACATCTTGGTGGAGAGTGGATATAGACTAAATGTTGCCTAAGTTTCTTTCAATTCTGAAATTCTTTTAGAATAAGAATGCTTTAAATTTAAGCAGTCATGTTCCATGCATTGACTAATTCTAAGCTATTAGGTTTTGGTGAAAGAAAACCACTTGCTCTTTCATTGTTGGTTCTTTAAAAGTTACTGAAAAAATTTAACAAAGGCATGACTGGAAATCATAGTTTTTCAGTCAAAGTAAAATGGAGATGAACTTAGTCTACTTAAGTTCAGCTCAAGCATCATCTTTTCCAGGAAGTTTCCTTGAACCCATCTGCCTCCCCTCTCATATTTCATAAAAAAATCCTCTCCTTTCTGTTCCCACACAGACTGGCATGCATTTTATAACACTCGTCCCTGAAAGTGGACATTGCCTTATCAGGCTCTGATCTCCAGCACCTGACCAGGCACCTACCACAAAGCAGACCAAGAAGTAATGGATGAACAAATAAAATTAAATTTCTGGAAGTGCAAAATACCACTATATATATAATGAAGAAAAATTATTTCCATTTTATACAAGTAGATAAAATATATCAATATCACAGTAGCTAGCAATAGGCTTAATTAAGTAAACCCAGAGGCACCTCCCATAATGTCAGAAGTTACACAAAGAATAAGAGTTATAAAAATTTTTTTGAGAAAGGTAAAATTGCTACTTGCAAATGTGAAGTGCTACGTGAAAAGCCCAAAAGAATCTAGTAAAAAATAATTACAGACAATAAGGGAATTGGGTATGGCTGGGTACACAACGAAAATATTTAAATCAGTAGCTTCATGATTGTCTTGCCAACTTGTTGAAAGACATGTTGGAAAAACAGTCTCTATTTGTAATAGCAACTAGAACAAAACCCTGAAATATTTATGAATAAGCTTAACAAAAAATGCAGTACTGGCATTAAAGAACAAAACTGACAAAACTTTTAAAAATACTGAAAAAAATAAATGTAGAATGCAGTGGTATATGAGGTTATTACATTGGAAGGTAGCATCATAAAGCTAATCTGTAAGTTAAAAGTGAACTCAACACCAACCAGTTATTTTCAAAATAGACAACTGATCTTTGAAGTTCATATGAAAAAACAAGCAAGAATGTCCAGAATCCTAAAACAAAAGCTAGACATGTCAGAAGCTCTGACAATATTTTTAATCTCTTTATATTTTTATGACAAATATTTATAAACTATTCAAAACATTAAGAAAATTACATGTCATTTACCAATATTCTTAAGGACAAAAAATGCCAAACAGTGGGGAAAACAGTATAAAAATTCCACAATCAGTATATCTTTAGCCATATAAACCTTTATACAAGCAAGAGGGGAGAATGTAGTGATTATCTGTGGAAGGTGTTTAACCCAATTCTCAACTTTTCTGGATTTCTCAGATTTTCTAAGTCTTATTTTTATGGTCTGAAAAAGAAAAAAAATGACTTGATTACTATTTTAATAGTTGTTTTGTTTGCAAATCATTTCTTCATGGATACACAAAGGATAAAGTTTAATATGGCTTGGTGTTTTATTGAACTGAATTTTAATTTTGCAACTGTGAAAACAAGTGATAAAAATTTTATCACTTAAATCAATGAATGAACTCTAAAGATAAATTCTATACAGAAAACACAGTATTTCACAATGCTTATTTTTCAAAGACCATATTTTGAACATGTATTATGTGTTTATTGATAGAGTAATTGATAATCTCATGAAATATAAACCAGATTTCTTTCCAGCCACCATAACTACATATGTATTTAGTATCTACTGTGTCTGGGGCATGAGGCTAGACACAGGATTAAAAAAGACACAGCAGGATTCCTTCCCTCCAGGCGTTTACAGCTAATAATTGATATTCACTGAGAGCTTCTTTTGGATTATCTTATTTATCCTGGTATATTTCAGGTAGGTGCTACTAATACCTTTATTTTATAGATGAGACAACTGAGGCACACAGCATTTGTAATCAAGTTAGAACAGAGCATGTATTTTAACAAGCAACTCCTTGTAACATGTAAGTGGTTACTAAGCCATGGGGACAAAAAAATGCTGTTTTCATACAGAAAAGGAAGCGCTTCAAGGAGAAAGCAAGGACTGAGTCAAACCATAAAAGGGCACAATTAGACTGTGCAAATAGAGAGCAGGCTCCAGAAGAGACAAAAGCATGGAAAACATCCCCACAGAATCGAGAACTTGCATGTTCAGGGAATAATGAGCAGGCTTCCTGTATTAAGCAAAGGACCTATGCAGTAAAATAGTTGGAAAATCAATTTGCCAAGTAGGTTTATTGTATTCCTCCTGGATTATCTAAATCTCACAATTTTGCAGTATGTACGTTTTCCTTCCCTAAATGTCTAGTTAAAATGCTTAAATGATATGATGTCTGGGACTGGTTTCTAAATAATCCATTTTGTGTGATGGAAGTATGCAGTTGGTGATGAAATACTGAGTATATAAGGTTTCATTATACTCTTCTTTCTACCTGTGTATGTTTGAATTTTTATATAATAAAAGAGCTTAATAGGCACTTAGAGACATGTCTATTATTAAAGAAGTGGGGTGTGTATGTATACATTTGTGTGTGAAACCATTTATAAATGAGAACCAGTTACATGTATGCAATATATAATACAGACAACTTTGTTTCTAGGGTTTATATACCCTAAGATGTAAACAAATAATCTTAGGTGGTATATAGTCTTTGAGATGTACTCAGACTCTAACCACAACAGAATGTTTCAAACCTACAGGCATTAGCCTACCACTGCTTACTGTACCTAAGCATTCTTTTTAAAGCTTAGTATCTGTTGTCTACTGATATAAAATTTTAGTCTCAGGTTTAAAGGAAACAAATGTTTCGTAGAAAATTAGTATCTCAGTAGAAAAATGTTATTAAAAAGGAAGAAGCTAAGATTACAAAATAGAGGAAAACAAGATTTTTTAAAAAAGGTGATAAGGGAAGTAAAGTTATTTACTGTGTTTAATTTTTTTCAGATCATGACATCTTTTTCAGATGTTCTGGGGTTTTTTTGTTTTTTAATTTAAGGTGCTCTGTGTTTTTGCAGACTATTTTTGCCTCCCTGGTGAACTGACTCAAATTTCTGGTTTCAACTTGAGTCACCTCCTCTGTGAGACCTTCCCTGTCCCCACTTTCTACACCAAGCAAGGTTGAGATCATTGTGCAGGTGTGTATACATGATAGCACCCATCAAACTGTAATGGCCTCCTGTATTTTATTGAGGTTCTTATCAACCCTCTGTGACTATTAAATAAAATAGTGCACAGAAATCACTGACAAACTTGAATGAACACTGAATGAACTTGAAAACAACTGCAAATAATGAACATTTTAACAACAAATTCAAGAGCATACAACTAACAACGTATGCTATTAAAAAGGTATATATTAGTTGAGTGTTTTGCTAACTATTCAAGAGAAACTGCCACACACTGCTCTCCATTTATATTTACTTGCAATGATATTTTGGAAAATGCAGATGGAAAAAGCAAATATCCTTATATTAATGTTAAGGGCCCAGGCTGGAGGGTAAAATCAAGGCCCAAGGTAATTCCCTCTTGGTATCTAAATTTTGTTTTATCATAACTGGAATTCAAAGAAAGTCCTACCAAGAAGCCAGCTTCAAGGTACGTGCACATGGGACAATGATTGTTCTTCTGACTCTGCCTAGATGACCGAGTAGGCTAGCTGGTTGGCAGAAAATTCTAGAACGTCAAATAATTCTCAAATCTAAGGTTTATTTACCTAATTTTCAGTCAGACAGTATGAGGGAGTTATACAATGGTATGCTTCCCAGTTTAACAAATTTAGCTATCTATTAAACATCAAATAGTTCATATTCCACCAAGGAAGTTATAAAATAGAACTCATTCCTTTTGGAGGCTCAAGGGAAAAATATCTGTTTTCTGGCCTTTGCCAGTTTCTAGAGGCTGTCTGCAGTTCTTGGCTAGTGACTCCTCATCACAGGGACCTTGACACTTTTGTGACTGGGACCCTGCTTCTTATAAGGAACTTAATAATTAAATTACTCTCCCCCATAACTCTAGATAATCTTCCCATTTGAAAATTTTTAGCTTAATCACATATGCTAGGTCCCTTTTTCCAAGTTAAGATAACATATTTACAAGTTTTGGTTTGTGTTTTTGAAGTGGGGGAGGGCATTTTGTTTACCATACCTAACAAACGCTTTTTATCAACAGGCATCCAATAACATTTCCTAGACTCGGGGCTACCCGTAACACTCTGTGAAGCACAACCTCAAATAAAATAAGGACAGTAACACTTGGAGTTGTGAACACAGCAGCCTTGCCTTGCCTTTTGACCATTAGTCTCAGAGTTGTGTTCGTTCTTCTAAACAATACAATGGAGATCCTAAACTATTTTTCTCCAAAGGCCACTTTGATTATCCCTCCACACTCCAGCCCTATCTACTACTCCCAGCTGATCCGACATTCTGATATGCTTCAGTGATTAATGCTATTGTACTAAATCAAATTATCCAAATGAGAAGGAAATAAACTCAGAGTCACTTTGTATAGTCATTCTGAAGTAAATCACAATTTGTTAACCCATCTGAAATAATGAACATAATTCAGACTTTCATTTGGCCACCACTAACAAAAAAAATTATCAGTGAATAGATGGAGAATGGTTGATGCAAAGCTTAGTACTAACACAAAAACTTACTTGTGATGTTAACACATCTTTTAAAACCTCTCTATTCTATTTTAAAATCTCTCAAATTCTCAAGTCAATTTGAAAATTAAGAAATATTTATTTCAGATTCAATTTTTATCATTTTATCTATGAAGATACAATTTCTTATTTTCAGTAATTCCCACATATTATAACTATATTCATTAGGTTTGTATACAAAAACAAGAATCCAGTGTAAGGTTTTCATTTTAGATATATATATTAATAGTCTAAGAAACCATCCAAAACATTAGGAACAGAGAGAAAAATAGGGGAAAAGACCCTAGCAGCATAAAGGCACAAAGAAACAAATGAGAAAAACAGCAGAAATATACATATTAATATGCTAAACAGTTCTTTGGTATGCTCTGTGAGTGGTGGCTAACTGCACTTAATCTGCAGAAAAGACTGCCAAAGCCTATAGTATTTTCATTAGTCCTGGATCACTTGAACTCCGTGTAGCTTATTTATTTTTTTTCATTATTAAAAACAAATTGTTTAATCAGTTTGTTGATTAAGGGCCTTCCTTATGCATAACACTATCTGGGGTCTTCAAATGTTGATTGCCTCTTATGTGGGAAGTGACTGACATATTAATTCTTCCAGTTTTACTGAAATTCAACTTAAAACTAGAACTGAATACCAAAGACTGAAACTTTTAAAAGTTCAGAATAATAATTTTACTTGTTTTAAATAGTTAACTGCTTTTACACAAAACTAGTGATTTATCCTTCTCCAGAGGTGGAAGGAGTCCCCAGAAATGGTATTCCTAACCTAATTGTGATAAAAATTAAAGTGGGTCAGCATTTTATCTTTTACAAATCTAGGTCAGACCAGCATTTTCTAACTAGTTTCTAGTTGTAAATTTATAGGTACCACTGTTTGGTCTTAAAATGGAAAACATGGAAATGCAGGAATATATGAAGCCTGTATATAAATGTGCAAACACAAGTGACCACAGGTGATTACTAATATTTCCATGAACACACAGAAATATTAACATTTTCTTTTGGTGTTGTTAGCACCTAAGTTCAACTTTTGTTGCTTACTTTAAGGCACCATTGAAACTGTACCAAATATACAAATGATCTTGGTTTCATTTGAAACCAAGAAACCAGGATTGCTGAATGTTTTGATGTTAAATACCAGTCTCTCAACATCAGCGGCCATTAACATTTGGATTATTTAGAAAAGTATCCAAATATATAAATTTGTTCTTGGATGAAATGGTCACTTGTACATAGCAGTTGAATTTCAATTGTAAAATGAGGAGCTGGAGTAAATAGCCATTTGATCTTACTGGTCTTGTTTCAAATTGTAGAGACAGACCTTTCCTACTTCCGCTTTCCACTTAAAATTAAGAACTTTCATGGCTATGAGGAAAGCTACAGTCCAGAGCAAAAGCACCTCAATTCTGTTCTCCCTTGGCAACAGAGATGGTCATTTGCACTTATTTTCATCTCACTGTCATGGTATCTATAATGCATTTACTGTGTTTGTGTTGCTTAGTTTTAGACCAATTTTATGGACACCACAGATCTAAACACAAAGCAACAAGAGGATCAAAGGTGTTAATAGGAGAAACCATACGTAAAACTATGGTAAGTAGTAAACTTAAAAAAGTAAAGCAATTAGTACTTCACATGTTCTTGATAAATAATTTGATAAGACAAAAGTATTCCAAAGGACAGAGTACAAATCCTGTTATGAAGAAAAATGTTGTGACCACGACATCGGAAATACAGCTTGAAGCCTGGCTGTTCGTAAGAATAACTTGGCACTTTTAAAGATTATCAATGGCGAGCAATTTGGACTGAATTGGTTGGGCATCTAATTTCTCAAAGTATTTTCCACTACACATTATTTCTCTTCACCTCAGACAACACAATACATTTGCTTATTTAATAACCTCCTTCAGTGGACTGTGAACTCTCTTAAAGACACTATGCATATTTTACAGGGCTTTGTATCCCCAGACCTGCAACCATTTGAGAAATAACTAACTGCCATTGTGATGTAGATATCAAAAGACCTGGTTCTTTACTTCAGAAACTCCAGCTAGAGGGGGAGGAAATACAGGTCACAAGGTATGCCTTTTTCTGCTATGCTGGAGGGATACTGGAGATATAAACAAAGGGCTATGGATGCCCAAATGGAGACTGAAGAGAAGAAAACAGAAGGAGCAGGGAAGGTTTCTTAGGAAAAGATGAAACTTGATAGAGATCTTGAAGGACTTAAGAGTTAGGGAGAAAAAGGCATTCTGAAGTTCTTAAAAGTATTCATTCATAAGTGATATAATTATCAGACTGTTTATGCTTTAGTTGTTGTAAATAATTACTCCTGATAAACCTTTTATGGCCTTGAAATGCATTTTAAAAATGGATTCATTAAAATACAGTAATTCACATTTATGTCACGATCACAGGGATACCTCACAAATATACAAGTTTAGGTGCAAACTCAAAAAGTAACTTCATTGTTTAGCTCTTCCAACCGCAAGGTACTTTCTTTCTCGAAAATGCTGACATTCTAAGCTCACAGGAACAGAGCAGGAACGAAAACCTAACCAGCAGGCAGTTGTTGCTATTATCCATCCACGTGTGACTGGCATACTTGAGAGCAACAAATCACTAAGACATACTTTATCTTCCATTATGTTGTTTTCATTACCAACAGCATGAAGATTTCACGGACATTAAAATAAATTTGAGGTCTGGCTCTCCTACCCACTAGGTGTGCAGCCCCAGGCACGTCAGTCTCCTTGTGCTTGACTTCCTTCATCTGTAAACATCTCCTCAGATATTACAGGCTTGAAATAAGACAGTATGTATAAATTGATTTTTTTGAGCAAAGCCTGCCACATAGAAGTACTAACAGATGAGAGCTATTCTTGTTACTTTTTTTTTTTAAATAAATGTTTTATTTATTTCTAGGAGAGAGAGAGAGACAGTGTGAGCAGGGGAGGGTCAGAGAGAGAGGGAGTCACAGACCGAAACTGGCTCCAGGCTCCGAGCTGGCAGTCAGCACAGAGCCCGACGCGGGGCTCGAACCCACGAACCGCGAGATCATGACCTAAGCGAAAGTCGGATGCTTAACCGACTAAGTCACCCAGGCGCCCCCTATTCTTGTTACTTCTGAAAAAACAAATATGGCTAGACAGTTTAAATACTGTTGATCTTAAACACACTGTCATGCTCTTAGCTAGTTCCTAAGACACTGAGATGATAAAATAATAGATCTTCGACTTGTATGAAGAGTAAAATAATTCAACCTTAACATCTATGAAGCTATGCAAGAATTGAGAGTAACAGTCTCTAGAGCCACCTGGTTCATTCAGTAAGAACATGTGACTCTTGCTCTCAGTGTCCTTAGTTCAAGCCCTGCATTGGGGGGTAGAGATTACCTAAGAGTGATAATCTTCACTGTTTTTAAATTGAAAAAGGAAGATTTTCTAAATAACAGTTCACTAATGACACTCTTTAAAAACCAGTGTAGGACAGCCTGGGTGGCTCAGTCGGTTAAGACTCTGACTTGATTTTGGCTCAGGTGATCTCAGGGTTCATGAGTTCATGCTGGAGTCTGGCTCTAAGCTAACGGCACAGAGCTTGCATGGGATTCTCTCTCTGTCTCTCATGCTCTCTAAATAAATAAGCTTAAAAAAAAAAAAAGAGCAAGTGTATTTATTCGAAAGCACCACAGGAGGGAAAGAAGCTGGAATAAATTCTTGCCTCTGGAACCAATAACCTGTCAGTAAACTGCTGTTTACTCTGAGCTCTGTAAGTAGCTCAGGGAAGACACTGATTTATGCCCCATCTACAAAGTAGTTGGAGTAAAGCAAGAAACAATTAATGAATTTTCGATTAAATGTTTAAGGGTTTAGTGCTGAATGGGTTTCTGCAGGAACTTCTGGAACATAAGTTCAGCAAATTTCACCCCACAATAAACTTTTTTGAGTCATGGTTTCTGTACTATAATCAAAGGCATGCATCCTTTCCCCAGAAATATGCTCATAAATGCAACATTTGGCCTGTGGATTTAATTAAGTGCACCATGAGGGTCTGGTGTAGAAGCGGCTGGCAGCAGCAGGCCCAAACTATCAAAGGAATCTGCAGTCACACAAAATAATATATACAACCTTAAAAATGTGTGGGGAAGGAGGGTCCCAGGCCAGACACCACCTCGAAAACATTCCTATAAGAAAAACTGCTTCTGCAGAGATCGCCACTCATTACAATCTACACTTAATAAAGTAATATCGTTTAGAGTGAGAGAATGGAGTAGGAGAGTCCTGAAAGGTCACGAACTCAACAGACAAAAATTAAGGTGTGCCAGGCCCGCAGGGGCATTAGAGGACGCGAAATGACAAGCGCGGAAGTCGAGAAGCTCCAGGTCTCCAAGAATAAATGACCACCAAGTCCACTTAAATGACTGGGTTAAGCCAGACCAGCGAAATCCTTTAAACAAGTCAGAAAAGTGAACTCTGCGGGAGGGGCTGGGACCTTCGACCGCCGGGGTCTTTCTTGGGCGGTCGGCCCCGGTTCTCCTTGCTGGGCTTGCAGCGGCCACATGGTTCCCGGGCCTTTGCATCTTCCGATCCCCGGCAGAATCAAGCTAGAGATAGAACACCCTGGCCCTCGCACCCAGAGGGGCCGTCCAACCCTCCGGCCCTAGCTCGCGCCCGCGGCCCCTTCACAAAGTTCAGCTGCGACCCTACAGCCCCAATTCTTACCATAGTGAGGCCGGCGAAGCCCCAGCCACATCACCCTTCCGGGCGCAGGGCGGAAGAGGCGTGCACACCCTTCCTGCCCTTCTCGTTCCCTCCCTGCGTTCGGTTGGGCCTGTCAGGGCACCTCCTCCTGAGCCGCGCGACTTCGACACTAGGATAGGTTCCCGCAACCGGAAGAGGCAGGAGCTAAAACACGTCATGCGCCTCTGCGGAAGTGGACGACATTCTCATTGGCTGCGGGACGTCTGTCTGTAGGAGCGGGCCTTTTGGAGGAGACCGGAAGTGGAGCAACTAAGAGGTAGTGTCCGGAAGTGGGGGCTGCGTTACTTCAGTGATAGTAATCTCTAGTCCAATCGTTTATTTTTGTTTTTCTTCTTTATTTTTAGTTTCCTGTTATTTCCCTCTAGAACTCAGTGTTTGAAGTTTTCTCAGCTCAGATCCCTCTCACTGCGTATGCCCCTGGGACTTTGGTTTACGGGGGCTTGGGGGACGCCTGGGTTCCCTAAACTTCTCTGCAGGGCGTGCATCTGCCTCGCGTCCTTTTCAGTTTCTTTCTCTGCACCTCAGGGATTCTTTAGATTTAAGGACGCTTTTGAAAAGTCCTGTAATGGTTGTGGGGTTAGGAAGGCATTCGAATCCGGAGGGTTGTGTTAAGAACGCTGTTGGACGCTTCTTACGCCGGCCTCTCTCCGAATCCCTAGCTCTTTGTAAACTGCCTCTGGATTTCATCTGGGGCTGAAGCGTAATCGTCCCTTTGGGGTCGGGAAAGAACTTTCTGTAGTAACAAATGGAAAGGAACTGCCCTTTCCTGAGTTCAGTAGTTCTGAGGCATTCTCTTTTAATCAGTATATTATTTAGCTTCTATTTTTTTTTTTATGCTTATTTTTTGAGAGAGAGCAGGGAAGGGAGGGAGGGAGAGTGTGTGTGTCACAGTCCAGAGCAGGCTATGGGCTCTGAGCTGTCAGCACAGAGCCCGAAGCCTGGCCCAAATTCAGAGAAATCTTTCATGACTTGAGCCGAAGTTGGACGCTTAACGGGGTGAGCCACCCAGGCGCCCCTTACTTCTAATTTTGATAACCCATAGATGAGACTTTATTTTCCCGCCGTTTTTGTCTGCATAGTCTAGGTGAAGAAACAGGTGTTTTGAAGCGTTCAGTTTGCATAGTTCTTGGAAACTCATTAAAGGTTTTTGAATTAAATTGGTATTGTGTGTTTTTTTTTTTTTTACCACTGGAATGCCCCCCCCCTTTATTTTATATCTAGTATTGATGTTAATGGTTTCCTTTTGTGTGATTTCCTTTTAAAATACAGTGATAGTCGCATATGTTAAAGGACCGTGGTTTTACTTAACTGCTTGTTTTCTCTAATCCTCAACTAGCCTCCCTAATTTGAGATTAAGGTTCTTTGCGTTCTCGTGTTTATTTTTGCCGTTTTTGTTCCCTGTCTTATATTCTTTCCCCATGGCCCTTAGTTTAAGACCTATGTTTGACTTGCACGTTATTTGTCTTACTTTAAGAGATGCTTATCTTAACCTTACTCCACCGGTGACCATACTTTTTGTCTTCTGAACAAAAATCCTGTAAAGACTTCTTTATGTTCTAACTCCCAATTCCTCTTTTTAAAAGCAGTTTTTTTTTTAATATTTTTATTTATTTCTAGGAGAGAGAGAGAGAGAGACAGCGTGAGAGACAGCGTGAGCAGGGGAGGGTCAGAGAGAGAGGGAGTCACAGACCGAAACAGGCTCCAGGCTCCCAGCTGCCAGTCAGCACAGAGCCCGACGCGGGGCTCGAACCCACGAACCGCGAGATCATGACCCAAGCGAAAGTCGGACGCTTAACCGACTAAGCCACCCAGGGTTTTTACTCCTATTCTTCCCCCAAATGCTTTTGTTATTGTCACTAGTGATCTTCAGGTGTTGATCATTCCCAGTCTTTATTGTATTTGACCTATCAGCAACCTTTAACACAGTTAATCACTTCCTTTTCCATGGTATTTTTTTTTCACTTGGTTTCCAGGACATCCCACTCTTGGTTTTCCTTCTACCTTTTTGGTTGTTTCTGTCTTCCTTCTATCCTTCCTGATCCCTTATTGCTGAAGTGTTCTAGGGCTCAGTCTTTGATTCTGTTCTTTTCCTCTTTCTACATTTTTTAAAACGATATCATCAAATCTTAATGACTTCAGATGCCATCTGTATTCTGAAGACTCTCAAATTCATATTCGTAGTGTCCCCTCTTTCTGAACTACAGACTCACATGTCCTGATGTCTACCTCCGCATTTCTACTTGTTTAAAGGTATTGCAAACTTACATGTTACAAACTGAACTTCTTTTCCCCCAAAACCTGTTTCATTCTTTCTCACCTCAGGTGATGACAACTCTGTTCAGCCAGTTGCTCAAACTTAGGTATTTGGAGTCATTCTTGACCTTGCTTCATCTTATATTCCATCAAATCCACCAGAGCATCTTTTGTTGACTCTCCATAAAATGTATCTGAAATTTTAACTGTTTCCTACTATTTCTGCTGTTAACAAGTTGATCATCTCTTCCTTGGATGTCTCTTAGTACTCATTATGATTTCTTGCTAAGACTAAGTAGTCATATTTTTAGCTGGTCTCTCCGCTTTCTTCAATCCTTGCTTCTCTGCAAATGTATTCGCACACAGTAGGCAGAATGATACTTTTTAAATATAGGTGAGAAATTATACTAGACTGTAAGATTCTAAATGCAATGTGTTATCTTAGATTGGATCCTGGAACAGGTTAAATACATTAGAGAAAAAAATAGTAAAATCCAAATAATATGGAGTTGAGTTAGTAGTGATGTGTTAATGTTGGTTTGTCTTTTTTTTTAATGTTTTTATTTATTTTTGAGAGAGAGACAGCGTGAGCAGGAGAGGGTCAGAGAGAGAGGGAGATACAGAATCCAAAACAGGCTCCACGCACTGAACTGTCAGCTCAGAGCCCAATGTGGGGCTCGAACCCATGAACTATGAGAGAGATCATGACCTGAACCGAAGTCCGACACCCAACTGACTAAGCCACCCAGGCACCCCGGTTTCTTTGTCTTAATAAATGCACCGTAGTAATGTAAGATGTTAATATTAGAGGAAACTGGGGGAGGTGGATATGGGAACTTTGTGTTATCTTTGCAACTTTTCTGTAAATTCAGTATGACTCCAAAAGAAAAAGCTTATTAGAAGGAATGTAACATTACTTCTTTGCTTAAAAACATTTTAGTACTTCTCATTTGATTTGCAGTAAAAGCTAATATCCTCACATTGGCCTACAAACTTTAAATGATTTGGTTTCCCATTACCTCTCTGACTTCAGCCCTTGGTATTCTCTCCCCCCTCACTCTGTCTCACCCATATTGGCTACCTTGTTCCTTCAGTATACCAAACCTGCTTCTACCTTAAGGCCTTTCCACTGGCTGCTTCATCTGCTTGGAATGCTTTTTCTCAGACAGAAACATAAACACAACTAAATCTTTTATCTCCTTTATGTAAGTGTTCAAATACCAACTTTTCAAGAAAGCCTACCCCAACCTCCTTTAAAAAGTTGCAGCTTTGCCTCTCTAAAATTAAAAAAAAAAAGAAAGAAAAAAAAGAAAAATGAAAAAAAAAGGGGGGGGAGGGGGGGCCCTGGGTAGCTCTGTTGGTTGATCGTCTTACTCTTGATTTCTGTCCAGGTCATAGTCCCAGTGTCAATGGGATTGAACTCCATGTTGGTCTCTGTGCTGAGCGTACAGTCTGCCCCAGATTCTGTCTCCCTCTGCCCCTCTCCCACACACTAGAGAGCTCATGTGCTGTCTCTCTAAAATTAAAAAAAATAATGAAAATAAAACGTTTCAAATGGCAGCTTTGCAAATATCCCCCTTCCCCCAACTGGCCTGTACACTCCCAGTTTTCTCTATCTTGTTTTATCTTCTTTTTTTGCTATAGCACTTACCACCATTCTATATATTTTACATGTTTTTTTAATGTTTTTAATTGTCTCCTATTAAAACATAAGTTTTAAAAAGGCAAGAATTGTTATCTATTTTGCTCATTTATACCAAGTTCTAAAGCACTGTCTGATACATAGAAATGTACATGTTTTGGTTAAATGAATGAACTTGACTGGTTATTTGAATTTAGTCATCCTTGATTTTCAGTCATGAAACGCTGAATTGTTGATCATTTTCCTATATCGTGTTGTTTCTTGCCTCCAAGCCTTTGCTCATGCATATTCTTGTGCTTGGAATGCCTTTTCTTACCTTTTTCACCTTTTAAGATTCATATCAGGTGTAATTCAAGGAAGCCTTCCTTGAAATGTCAGGCTGGCTTACATGTACTCTTGAGAGGAGGTACCACCCTTTCTCTACACTTGAGAGACTTGTAAAATAATTCTTTTTTGGTATTGCTATTTCACTAGACAGCTGGGAATGTGTCTTAATCATTTTTGGAATATCAAAGCTTGGTACACAGGAAGCAGTTACTGAATGTTTTAGTATAATAATGACATGACCAAAGCCACTAAGCTTTGGAGCAGTAGAGTTGATTTCAGGCTGAAACTTCTGAGTATAAAATTGATGCTGTATTTGCTATACTGTGTTTTCTGGGAAAAAGTGGCTGTCCTTAAAATAATAGAAAGATTGTTCTTTTTATACAGGTGGGAGGTAATTAATCCATTTTATAGTCCTGGGCAATTTGCTTCTTGTCATTTGTGAAGCTGCCAGCACTGATGAGAACATGAGTTTTGCTTTTTTTCCTAAACACTGGCTGAAATAGAGGAACAGAGGGTTATTATAGGCAGCAATTTTTAATTTTGATGAAACTGTGTTCTTTTTGCGATAACACTGTAGAGATTTTTGTTGTCCAAAGGGGAATGCTAGAATTCCAAACTGCTCATGAGGCATTCATGATTTTGCTAGATGCCTGCACTGCCAATAGCTTGAAATTAAAATTTTGCTTGTGTGCTGTTGGGAAATCCCAGGCTGTTTTCAAGATATTGCAGAGATTTTCTTCCAATGATATAGAAATTTGCTGTTAAGGTTGAGTTAAAGGGTGCCTGGGTGGCTTAGTCGGTTAAGCGTCCGACTTTCACTTAGGTCATGATCTTGCGGTTCTTGGGTTCGAGCCCCGCGTCGGGCTCTGTGCTGACTGCCAGCTCAGAGCCCGGAGCCTGTTTCAGTCTGTGACTCCTCTCTCTGACCCTCCCTGCTCACGCTGTCTCTCTCTCTCCTAAAAATAAATAAAAAACATTAAAAAAAAAAAAAAGATTAGTTTACTAACATGATTTCTGATGCTTGGCCCCCAAGTTAGGTAAATTACTTTTTGCATTTAAAACGCTGTATAATCTTAGATAATGAGCTAGACTTTCAACTACATTTTATGGTAAGCATTCTGAATTTAAACTGTCTTCTGAATATTATTATCATTGTGATAGTCTGTAAGCCAGTCTTTTTGTAGTGTTGCCTAACCTTTAGGACTAATGGGAAAGGAAATAATTTAACTCTGTAAATTCTGAAAGGACTTTAGCAGCTTTTAGTCGCATTAGTGTGTGTGAAAATAATGATTAGGCTTGAGGTTATGTAATCAAATCCAAATATTACTTGGAAGACATTCCTGAACTTGTGCCTTGTTTGATTTAATAACCCTCTAAAAGTGTCCAACATGTTGAAATAAGCAAGGGATTCAGTCTGCTCTTTATATTAGAGCATACTCTGAGTTTACTTATAATTTTACCCAAATAGATCATGAGAATTTTATTGACTAAAGAAAGACCTTGCTCATTTGGGTCAGAAGCAAGCTGCTGCTTAGAAATAAGATGCACCCATTGTTGAGGAGACTCATCAAAGTCCTGACAGTATAAATATTTACATGATGAAATATGTCAATATTTACCATAGAATTTGAAAGTTGCTAAGTTCCTGTTTAAGAAATGTGACCCTAGCATTGAACATAATATATCAATAAATAAGGACATGTCCAATGAACAGCTGCTCAGAGAAAGTAGGTAAACATCTGTCTAAACTTCGGGGCACTTAAAGTTAAATTAAAAAAAAATATTGACAGTTCTTTGGGAATTTGTACATGCTTATATAAGGTAGTATACTGATAAAGTTTCATATATGGACTTAAGTTTTTAAAAAATGACAGCATGATTTCCGTTTTAATTTTCTAAGTTGTGCAATGATACTCATCTATAAATCGAATAAAAGTTTATTGCCTTAGTACTGTGTTTGAGAACCAAACTCATCATTTTGCAATATTCTTATAAAAATTGGCTCAAGTCAGGACTTAGCTATTACTTTTGGGAAGTTTATGCTTGAGAATTCAACAACAGAAAAAACATAAGTTTGTGAAGTTTAAATGTGATGAGAAAATGTGTTATTATTTGGCAGTTGTGGTTTAGAAGAAAATGATATTAAAAAGCAAGTAAAGTTGATCTGTTTGGTTGAATATGATAGATAGTTCACCACTGTTCTCGTATGAGTATCACTGTAATAGAACATTCGATGCAAAGTAAAGAGACATTTGAAGCTTCCCAAGTCATTAGAATCATACAAACTATCTTCCATCTGTTCTGCAGACATCTAGAAAAAGGTTAAACTGAGCATTCTTTGAATGATAGTCCTAAAACAGTCCTAGAAGAGTGTAAACAATGGGTATCAAATGGATCCTCTCATTGCTTTTCTAGTAACAGAGATTGATGGCTTTTATATAGTAATTAAGTCATTTAAGCACATCACCCTGTTATGTTTATATTGTGAAGAATGGATGCAAAGTATAATTGAGTATATTCTGCCAGGAGCTACATTATTTCTATAAAGATCTTATAAACATAAAAAAGCAAATTGTATTTAGAGGTTCATAAAAGGGTTTTAATCTATTGTATTCAGTATAGTAAAGATGGAAGAGAAACAGTTTTAAAGTTTAAATTGTTTTGACCCATCTTGTAGAGAACATTTGCCAATACTTGGAGGTAAGTTGTTGTGTTTTAAGGAGAAAGCATTAGACTTGTTAATTAGTGATTTTTAAAACTTGGAAAACTTTTTGTGATGTAACCAAGTCTTGAACCTTTGTTTTGAATATACTTTTCCCACCCTTAGAATCATTAGGATTCTGACCAGTGTGCAAAGTTGGCTCCTTGACCAGTTGTCTCCTTGAATCACTTGTTACCAGATATTTATCAAGTAGTGATAATGAAGTCTCCCAGTTTATTCAAAATGTCATGTGTTTTAGATGTGTTAACAATGTATGCATATTAAGCTAAAAATGTAAAGCTTCCTGTTTGATGTTGAATATTATGAGTTTAATGTATCCCAAAGTTTGGTACTCCTGCCACTGATGGAATACCCACTTTCTGACTTAGAGCTCTTTTGCAGGTTTGAGATAATTGACCTATGAAATAATTGAGGTTTAGAGAATTAAGTGATTTGCTGAAGTCTACACAACCAAGGAATAACAGTGAGGATTCATTCTGAAGTTGACTGTTTCCAAAGCCTAAAACAAGGTGGCTTAAACATAAAAAATTTCTTGGCCTCATACTTGAACAATCTATAATTATATCTAGATTCTGGTACCACTGGAATCAGATCTGGGCTGCTCTGCACATCTGTTTCACTTTTTGCTCTGTTGTTTTTGTGTCAGCAGCTTCAGGCTCACAGTATTAGATCAAGTCCAGGAAGCAAGAGTGTATATCTTCAATGGAATACTATATAGCAATAAGAAAGAATGAAATCTGCCTATTTGTAGTAACGTGGATGGAACTGGAGGGTATTATGCTAAGTGAAATAAGTCAGGCAGAGAAAGACAAATATCATATGTTTTTCACTCATGTGGAACAGGAGAAACTTAACAGAGGACCATAGGGGAGAGGAAGGGGAAAAAATATCTGAGAGCAAGGGAGGCAAACCGCAAGAGAGTCTTAAATACTGAAAACAGGGTAGATGAGGGTGTGGGAGAGGGGAAAATGGGTGATGGGCATAGAGGAGGGCACGTGTTGGGATGAGCACAGGGTGTTACATGGAAAACAATATGACAATAAGCTATATTAAAGGAGAAGGAGAAGAATGTATGTTCCAAGTCCTGGAATTAAGCTTCACTGGTCTTAGCTTCACTGATCTTAGTTGTCCTAAGATGAATCATGTGCTCACCTCTGAGTTAGTCAATGGTGCATGTAATACCAGTATTTCTGTAATGCTTATCAGATAAAGAGTACTTACCAAAGAATCAACCCTGAACTACGTGCTTCTTAAATAGGCTCCCAAGTTTTGAAGTATTAAATTACATATTTAAGTTATATATTTTAAGAATATCTTCCTAGGGGCGCCTGGGTGGCTTAGTTGGTTAAGCGTCTGACTTTCGTTTAGGTCATGATCTCGCGGTTCGTGGGTTCGAGCCCCGCGTCTGGCTCTGTGCTGACTGCCAGCTCGGAGCCTGGAGCCTGTTTCAGTCTGTGACTCCCTCTCTCTCTGACCCTCCTCTGCTCACGCTGTCTCTCTCTCTCTCTCTCTCTGTCTCTCTCTCTCTCTCTGTCCTAGAAATAAATTTAAAAAACATAAAAAAAATTAAAAAAAAAAGAATATCTTCCTAATAGATGACATTTTCTCTTTTTACAAAAATACTCTTTAACAGCATAATCAGCATGATGGTCAGATAATACTTACTGAACTCATCTTTTTAAGCATTTTATTGTGAAACATTTCAAATATATATGTATATATAGGAAGCGAGAATAATGGCTTCCCATGTACCTGTCACCTAGCACAACAATTATCAGCTCATGAATCTTTTGCTTTTTTGTTTTTATCTTGGAGCGTCTTCATGCTAGAGTCCAAAGTATGTTCAGAGATGTGTTTGAAAATGACAGAGTTAAATGACAGCATGGAAAATAAGTATGTAATCATTTATCCTGTTAGGGATGTGTTGTTTATAACTTACTATCGTTTGAACCCTGTGAAATTGTCATACTTTGGTGGGTTAAAAATTGTTAAATACTGGCAATTTCATATAGTTCCTAAATAGTTTTGTATGGCTGAATGAGGTGGTGTCATCAGTTGAAGATTTAAAAACAATTTTTAATGTTTTTTTATTTCTGAGAAAGAGAGAGAGAGAGAGAGAGAGACGGCATGAGCAGGGGAGGATCAGAGAGAGAGAGAGGGAGACACAGAATCTGAAACAGGCTCTAGGCTCTGAGCTAGCGGTCAGCACAGAGCCCGATGCGGGGCTCGAACCCACAAACTGTGAGATCATGACTTGAACCGAAGTCGGACGCCCAACCGACTGAGCCACCCAGGTGCCCCTATTTTTATAAGGTTCTTTTTTTCAGGCTTAACTCTCATTTGTACCCCAGTCTTCTCATTCTTCGCGTGGTTATGATTAGAAGTAGGCAGATAAATGGGTACAGTTGTAAGTAAATGGTGGGTTTGTGAATGGGTGGAAAAGTACAGTGTAAGTCCTATATCTTTTCAATACAAGTGCTTTTAGTTTCATTTCATTTGTAAGCAGCACAGTTTTCAAGTAGGGAAGACTGTATATATGCTTAACTGATAGTATTTTATAGGAACACCCTCACTCTTCTGAAATTAAAATACAAGAAAGGTGTCAAATTTTCCCAGGCTTCAGAAATCATAATTACTAAGTTCTTCATGAAAAAATGACTGTTGTTGAGCTAATGCTGTATTTCAGGTATTATCTTATCTCTTCAGTTCTGTTAAGTGTCATTCTCACACGAAACTCTGCAATTAGGAATGAAGTGTTCTTGTGAAAGTTTAGAAAGTTTTCAAAATGATAAGTATATTCTCATCCTTTCTGCCAGGTTTGTTTGTAATTAAGAGTGTCCATGTGATGAAGATAAAGGAAGTCCTGGAACTGTGGGTCCAGTTTTCAAGGCATTTTGGATCGAGGTGTTAGATTTTATGTGGGAAATGTATTCAGGCCTTTTGTTGCTTTTAAGTACTTAGTTCATTGGGTAAAGAAAAAAGCAAGGAGAGGAAGTGAACTTTAAATGAATCACTGAAACTAATGATTATTAATGGTGCTTGTGAAAGATAAGCAAAGGAAATGAGCAGTAATATGATATTTGAAATGGCAGCAGCTGGCATTCCACAGTTATAAGAGGTAATTGAGAATGGACTATGACCATGGCAAAGATGCCCTAATTGTTAGGCTTATTTTATAGTTCTAATGCTGTATCTGAAGCATCAGACTATTAACATGTAAGTTGAACTTAGCTGTATTTCACAAGTTTTTGAACAAGATGATGCCAAAAGTCTTAACTATATTTTACTCCTACTTTGGGTGACCATCTATCCTGATTTGCCTGGGGTTAGTAGGTTATGGGATGTGGACTTTCCGTGTGAAAGCCAGGAAAATCTGAGACAAACCTGGACAGCTGATCACTTTACTTTCATTTCTAAATTGATAGAATGGGGTAATATTGACATGACTAGAAAAATATTTCATAATATTATAGGTTCTTTACACCTTAGTTAATTGGAACGTGAAAACATTGTTTCAAGAAAAGATTTCTTCTGGGGCGTCTGGGTGTCTCAGTCGTTGAGCGTCCAACTTCGGCTCAGGTCATGATCTCACGGTTCATGGGTTTGAGCCCCGCGTCGGGCTCTGTGCTGACAGCTTAGAGCCTGGAGCCTCTTTCAGATTCTGTGTCCCTCTCTCCCTCTGCTCCTTCCCTGCTCATTCTCTGTCTCTCTCACTCTCTCAAGGATAAATAAACATTAAAAAAAAAAAAAAAAAAGAAAAGATTTCTTCAATGGAAAGTTAGCTTGATATTTTTGTTTAATTGCTCTGGAAATTTAAAGGTAAATTGATTTTGTGGTCATTTTTCAAAAAAAAAAAAAAACAACTCAATTTACCCTTTAGACAGGTAGGTGCTGGCAGGCTATTGATTAAAATGATAGGAAATAAATAATGAAAATTCTAGGAATAAATTATAAAAAATATCTTCATTTGGTAATTCTGGTAAGATCAGTATGAATAATCAGTGCTTTAAAAAAAAATAAGCAAATGGGAAAATAGTCATCTTCTTTGCATTTATTTTCCTGAATCCAATGTGATGTTTGTCTTATTAAAAGTAAATAGCCCAGTGGTTGTCGCATAAACCTTTCTTTTTACTGAACAATATATTTGGTTCTATCTTTGAATTTTTATAATATGATAAAACTTTTAAAAAATTATCATGTAGTTTTGGTTTACAATTTACGTTTTTTTTTTCTTTTCCTCCTTAAGAGAAAATAAGGTTAAACAAAATAATATCAGGAGTCTAATTACAGACTCTAAGTGGCAATGTGCTATGTGCTAATCTTTACTCTAAACTCACTTTAGGTATCAGCCTACTTTTCTCAACAAGGGGGCACTTAAGTTAATTGCTTCATTAGAAACATGCATTTAGTCCCTTCTGCTCTGTAAGTACAACTCCTTGGCATAGCTGCAGAAGTTTGAACACCTGCAGCCCAAGCAGCTTGAAAAGAAGTCGTAATTTAACTATAAAGGAAAATAAAAGAAGCTCAAGTTCAAAATAGTGTTATCAATGATACAGTGTTGTCACTAACTTGAGCTGACCTAAGAGACTTGGCTTCTGCACTGCTCCTTATCAGCATCCAAAAGGGCATACAAAATTCTTTGTAAACTAATTTAAAAAGTGTCTTGTTTATTCAGAGGCAACTGTGAATGGTATTTGTTCAGAGTGTAGATCACATCAACTGCATACCAGCCAACAACTTATTTCTCTCCTAAGAAGGAAGCCAAGTATCAAAGACACAAAGTACTAAAGATAAGCTTCTCAATTCTCAACTGTTCTGAGCTCTCAATAAAGCTACTGATGTACAAATTGGGGTGGGACCCAACTGTTTCCACCTGCAAGCTTCTCTTAGATCCTTGGCTTTGGCTGGGAGAGGTGCTGATACTAGTGCGACTTTAGTGCCCTTAGAAAACAAACCATAGGCTTTCTTATGGTCCTAATCAATCAGACCCTCTGAAAGGATTCCACCCTTTTCTTCAAGTATTCTTGGGACAGAAAAACTGTGGCTGAGCATTCCCATTTACAGGGCTGGTGAAAGCAGAGACATCATTGTTTGCTCTTAGGTTTCTTAAAAGACATCGCAAATCATCCTTTCTTCTGTTTTAGTGGTTGGTTCTTAGATATTTTGTATTTGATATTTAATGGGGGGATGACCTCAGTAAGTAAAGTAATGGATTCTTTCAAAAGTGGTTCAAATAGTATATGATCAAGAAATTAAAACTCAATTGATAGAACATATCTGAGGCTACTGAGGCACAAAATATTTACAGGATACTGAGGTGGACTATTAAGATGTAAGTGCTTAAATATGACACACAGGTAACATCCAAAGTTTCAAATCTGAGTTTAGTAAAATAATGGAATCTTTAAAATAATGTAATTTAATTTTAGCTGTAAGAACCTAGAATTGATCACAACATTGGAAAATACTTGAAATAGCAATAATTCAAAGATGTTAAACTAATCTGATCCCTAAATGTCTTTTTAACATTATTGAGATTAAAGTCCTGTATATCATCATGAAAGTAGGATGAAGCATCTGAGATAATGAATTTTAAACTACTTTGTGTCAATAGTTAGTAATCTGTCATTTGTCTCAAATAGGGTAAAATAGCAGTGAAACCAGTTGCTGTTTAAGAACAATTCTAAGTGCTCAGTTTTCTTTTTCACAATGTTACATTAATTGCTAACAATAGCCATATTCTTGAGACATATTTAAGATGAAATAATCAGTGTCAGTTTGTGTATCTGTGTGTTTGTATTTAAATTCTAGAGGCAAAAAGTGACCTTCATAAGTAGTTTCAATTACCCCCCACCCCCCCGCCAAAGTTGTGGATTTGAGGCCTATTAGAATTATGTAAGTCTTTTAGCTATGTGTCTTTTTCAATGAATGGGATAGAAAAAGAGTAATATGTATTTTCCAGTAATTTTCAAATTTAAGGATTACAGAGCCTGTGAGTAATTAACTGCATGGTAAGTGGTTTTGACTAATTGATTTAAGAGAAAATATTCCCAAATGGATAAAACATTTTAGAAGTAAGCACATCTAGGCCAAAAACAAACAAACAAACAAACAAAAAACCCCAAAAAAACAAGACACCAAAACAAAATAAAACAAAAAACCTCTTTGTAGGAAGGATATTAGACTAAATGAAATACTTAAAAAGAATTATAATTTTTCAGTGATTATGTTATAGTCAAACCTACAGATTTGTATGTTATTAACACATAAACATGCTTAATTGATGTGGCTACAAGTATGTTTTTTTTTAAACTTTGTCTCTTACTGAGAAGAATAATAAACAGTCTTCAGAGTACTTTAGGTAGAAGTTAAAATTATTGTTATCGATTTAGGTATCTTACATTCTTAATTTTAGATACTTTTTCTTTTATTCTGCAAATTGCCCCACTTCCTTGTGCTCTTTACTATAAGATAGAATAGCTCTAGCAATCTGTAATTAAACAGCCTGCCTACTCCCAGATAATAGAGCTTTGTAGTAAAATTAGTATTATTTTATGAAGAGCTGACAAAGTGAGTTGTTTTTATTTTCATATTCAGCTGTGTAAAGAGCTGACAAAGGGAGTTTTTCATATTCAGTTGTTTTTATTTTCATATTCAATTGCTAATTGAGAAAAATAATATGCTTTATGAGAATATAAAAGTTTTAAATTGAGAAAATGAATTAAAACTGATTTAAGATTTTGCTCTTGTTAAAACTTACTAATCAATTGCCAATGAATTGCCAGTTAGTAATTTACTTTGGATTTTTACAGCATATTATGCATATTGATCATAAAAATGGAAGAAATTTTGTACTCTCCTGCCCAAATAAAAGATTAAAGAATTCTTTTTAGCTTATTAAGGATCATCTAGCAAGAGATTCCTATTTTGTGATTAAAGAAAAATTCTCTCTAGTTTTTCATCTTTGAAAATTTGTGCTTTGTTCCTCATTTTTACTTTTGTAATGGTTTTCTTTTTGTAATGTTTTTTTCTATGTGTATTTGTAATTTTAGGGTATTTTTTGTTTTGGATGTTGGTTTTTACAGCTTAAGCATCTTTCTTTTCTTTAAATGTTTATTCTTGAGAGAATGAGAGAGTGTGAGTTCGGGAGGGGAAGAGAGAGAGGGAGACACAGAATCTGAAGCAGGCCCTGGATTCTGAGCTGTCAGCACAGAGCCCAAAGTGGGTCTCGAACTCACTAACTGTAAGATCATGACCTGAACTGAAGTCAGATGCTTAACTGACTGAGCCACCCAGGCACCTCTTAATCATCTCCTAATAAAGCACACACATAGTCAAAGGATAGTCCAGTATTAGAACAAATATAGCTATTTGATTTGAATCAAATTATGTGTCATACCACATCTTGGTAAGTTTGAAGTCAATTTGGGCAAGATTCTAGATTAATTAGCAGAAAAATGGTTTTTGAATTCGTAGAAAAAGAACCTCTAATCATTAGAAATAAAAATGGGATTAGGAAGAAAAGTCTTTAGTTTTCATGTTGCTGGGTATAGTAATTTTTCAGCACACAATTTGAGCAACTCATTTGCCACTTATGGACCTCTGTTTTGTTTATCTGTAAAAATTATAAATCAATATTGAGTAGAACTATGATTTACTGTTTGATAGTTGGTTAACTATTTTATAGCGTTTTGTTTTAAGATTTCTTTGGTGCTTTGTGTAGCTGATTGACCAGTATAGGAAACATTCTTATTTGGGGCACCTGGATGGCTCTGTCGGTGAAAATTCCGACTTTGGCTCAGGGAATGAGCTATGGTTTATGAGGTTGAGCCACATGTCAGTGCTGACAATTCGAAGCCTGGAGCCTGCTTCAGATTCTGTGTCTCCCTCTCTGTCTGCTCCTCCCCAACTCATGGTCTGTCTCTCAAAAATAAACATTAAGAAAATTTAAAAAAATTAGTATTTTATAGCCAAAGTTTCTTATAAAAATATTAATTTCTTTTGTAACAGGTGACCAGAAATGGAAAGGAAAGTAAGCAGAATTTGTTTTGCTTCTGAACCTGATATAATTCATTTTCTACAAATTACTTGGGAGAGAACATTAGGATCTGGTTTTCTTATTACACTTACTGATGGTCAGTCAGCATGGACTGGGACAGGTAATATTCAAAGCAAAATTTTTAAAGGTGAAACCTCAGTTATGTGCTGTTTTTAGTTCTCAGTGATTCTTCATATTAAAGTGTGTCTTTAGTAGGTACTGGGTAAAATGTGCATGATTGCTTTTACTTTTTATTATTGTCTAATTTACACATAGTTTTACAAGATTTAATGCCATTTTCTATAATTAACATTAATAGAAGGATAGAGAAATAAGCATGTAACCCAGCAAATTCTGGTTACTAGTTCAATCTTAATACTTAGAGTTGGTCATGGTTTTTAAATGATGTTTTTATATAAAACATAAATAGTACTTTACATGTGTATGTATTTTCAGGACCCCAGGGAAGTACTGCGAGGCATAGGAAGGTGGGTTGGCTGGGCCAAGGGATTGTGTTGGCTTGGAGGAGTGGGGTGGTGGTGATTTGCTTTTTATTTCACACATTTAAATTGTTTGAATTATTTTCTAGTGTACATGCATTACATATGTAACAAAACCAAAACAGAATCCATAGCGTAAAATTTTGCAAACCAAGGTTCAAACCGTATGTGGTGTTTTGACTATTTTTTCATGAAACAGGCTTTAATGTATCTCTGGCAGTGATCTTTTAAAAAGTGTGATGCCCCTGCAGTTAATTATTTATGGAACATGGCAAGTCTAAAAAGAAAATAGAATTATGTTTTGCTCATATAGTAAAGATTTATACTCTATTAAAATATTGTATTGAAAGATAGGAAAAACTATGTAGTTATACAACAGTTATTTCTAGAGTTATGTTGTAAGCCATGTTTTAGGTAAAATAATTTTGTCATGTTAATTTATATACCATTTATATCTTCTATCAATTTTAAAATATTTCTGTAAAACTTATTGTGATTATTATATCATTTTTAAAATTATGTGCTAAAGTTTTCTTTCTTGAATGGTAAAAATTCTGTTACACAGTGCAGTCAAACTGAATTTATACTTGCAGAGGTTTTTTTTTTTTTAATTCTTCTTTTTTTACAGAGCAAGGAATGCTGATGTAAGTATTATTAAAATAAAGAATTTTCAAGGATAATGTTTGCAGTACTTGTTATGGTATCTATATAAGCTGAATATTTCTTTTTTTTTTTTTCTTATTTTTAAGAGAGCGAGCAGGGGAGAGAGACAGAGAAAGAGAGAGAGAGAATCCTAAGCTTAGCATTTAGCCTGATGTGGGGCTTGATCTCATGACCCTGAGCTCATGGCTTGAGCTGAAATCAGGAGTCAGATACTTATGGGCTGAGGCACCCAGGTGCCGTCGTTTTAATTTCTGTATAAGAGAAATAAGTTGTTGCCATTTAGGAGTGAGAAGAACTTGTTAGATTATTTGTTTGTATGCTGGTGAAAGTGTACCCAGGTGACAGTAAATCTGTTTTGAAAAGGAGGTGCATAGGGTTGAAGATCATGGCAGTAGGTTAATGCCAGTTATCTAGAGAGAAGAGTAGTTTCAACTGCACAGTCCAGGAGGCGGGTCCTAGGTGAAGTGGTTGCTTGTATGTAAGGAATAGTGAATAATGTATCTATAACATAGATATTCACAGTTGACAAGTGGCTTATTCCGTATAATAAGTTATGATTAGACACATGACCTTAAGATGCTTTAGGAGCCTTAATTACCGAAAGAAACTATTGAATTCAAATCTAGTTAGTAAATCTCATTCACCAAAGCAAAGAGCAATAATATGTTGTTTTAATTATTTTTATCCTTAAGGATTGGGAATAAAAAAGTACTCTGATTCTTAAATCTTGATTTAACCAGAAATTTAAGCTGAATTCACATTTATGGAACAATTTGCCATGTCAAACAGAATGCGCTGGCAGTTGCTCTTAATATTATTATTATGAGTATTGTTTCACTAGTGTAGATTCATTAGGAGCAAGGAATGCATATGATTCATCAATCATTCTTTAGAAATATCTAAACTAGTGCCTAGGACATACATGCTCAATAGATATTCTTTGAAAGAGAGAATGAAAAGATATAAAATCAAATATATAAAACTTGCTAGGAAAGAAAAGAAAGAGAACCATTTATTTTAGAGCTAGCATATTTTTTAATGAAAACTCCAGTTGTATATTTATTTATTGTTGGCATTGATTGTAAATGTATATTTTGCCATTTGTTTTTCAGCTAATGAATAGTGTGAGAAAAATGTGATATGTAACTTCTGTATCCTTTGGTGGATTGTTAATATTTTGGCTTCCTTTCTAAACAGGCTTTCTTTTTTTTTTTTTTTAATTTTTTAATGTTTTATTTATTTTTAGGAGAGAGAGAGAGACAGCGTGAGCAGGGGAGGGTCAGAGAGAGAGGGAGTCACAGGCTGAAACAAGCTCCAGGCTCTGAGCTGGCAGTCAGCACAGAGCCCGACGCGGGGCTCGAACCCACGAACCACAAGATCATGACCTAAGCGAAAGTTGGACGCTTAACCGACTAAGCCACCCAGGCGCCCCTTAACAGGCTTTCAAACAGATCATTTTGTAATGTACCATATATGGTCATTTTATTTTCAAAGATATTAAGGTTTTAATCTTACAAATGTGTATCTTTCATTATTCATTTCTGTTTTCTTGTGTAAATTTCAGGGACAAAATATCAAGCCAAATAATATTGTTTTCATGTTTACTTAAGGCTTATTACATAAATATGATTTGGTTTGGCACTTTATAGATCGACAATAACATGATTAAGAACATTGAAACAATTACATAATTGAAACATGAAAATGGATTTCCTTCCTATACCTCATCCTGTTTTTTTGTACAACTTTTTGATTGCTGCAGCCTTCAATTTGGATAATTTTTTTTTTCTTTTCATTTGAGTGAGATTAAAAGGATGTGGGGTTCCTTTTAATCTCCCACACACTGAATTCACTGATTTCTTTTCCATTAGTAATGTTTTATCTAATGAATGTTTTGAGGTCTAATTATCATGTGGTCTGTCATCACTTCAACATTATAGAGAGTTATATCGCAGAGCTAAGTCACAAAGTAGGTTAATGATTGATGACTATTACGTGACCTTTATAAGAATTTCAGTCAGTGAGAAGAAACATTACCCATCTCTAGAATAGTTTAAAGTTCATTGAAAAGTAAATTAAACTTTATTTAAATACATTTATTATCATATAATTATATCCACTTATATTTGGCCTAAACATTGATATTTAGTGACCTTTATGGTGATTATGTGACAGGGTTCAGTGGACAAAGGATTTTTAATAAATGTAGTAGAATGGGTTCGTGATGTGATACCATCAAAGATCCTTAATAGGGGGAGCCTTGGTGGCTCAGTGGTTAGCATCTGCCTCTTGATTTTGGCTCAGGTCAGGATCTCAGTTTGTGAGATAGAGTCCCACTTTGGACTCTGCACTCATAATGCAGAGCGAGCTTGGGATCCTCTCTCTCTCTGTCCCTCCCATGCTTGCATGTGCTTTCTCTTTCTTTCTTTCTCAAAATAAATAAACATTAAAAAACAAGATCCCTAATGGGATGATAAGGTGGTCTTTGAAGCACTGACACAAACTAGGATATGCACAGTCTTCAGTGCCTTGTACATAAGAATCCAAAAGAGAAAAATCTTCTAATTTACATCTTCATCGACCCACAAATAGTATTAATGTGATGCTTTCTTGGATCCTGCATGTGTGAGAACAATTCCTTGGTTTTTGGTCATGTTGGCCTGCTCTCTTTTTATACCATTATTATGCAGTTCAGCTGTATCCTTGCTGAATTTTATTATTTCCATGGCTTTTATTTTTGGTCACCAAAGGTTTTGGAGCATTGAATGCTTAACAGCTGTGCTTCTTCCAGATGTTCTTAGCACAAAATTCAAAACTGGTGACCAAGTTTTTCCAGGATTGAAGTTTTAAATAGGCAGTCAGAATTTCACATTTACCAATAATGGAAATGTTCAAGTACATTTTTTCTTAATTTATTCCCACAGTTTTTAAAGGGGGAAGTGTAAATAGGAAATTTCCTTTCATATGTTTTTTCCTCTCAAAAATGTCATATTCTGTAATAATAACCATCACAGCATTTCACATATGGCATAACATAAGAGGATATAGAAGAGAATACCTCAGATGTTAGCTAGCACTTGAATCTCGGCTGCATAAGGCTGGCATTTTTCTCTGTCTGTTAAACTTGCAGTCCTGATGCATACTATGGTACCTGGCACATAGTGGATGCTGATTAAGCATTGATTTGAACAAGTGAATCTAATCAATAAATTCTCTGAAATATTTTCAGGTAGATATCTTTTCATTTGAATGAAATTTAAAATGCTTTTTACTGGATGTTTCCTCAGTTGACCTTATTTTCTTTTGTGTTTTCTTATAAATTTTTCTGTAGTGGCATTAAAGATGGTTTCCTCCAGATGTAGTCCCTATTCCTCTGTGAAATATTTCCTCTTCCTAGGTGTTTATAACTCTTCCAAACTATAAAATATGAAATTATTCCTTAAAAGAAAGCATTTGTCGTCTTGTTTTTATGTTTTTTTGTTTTTTTTTTCAGAAGCCCTAATGGGGCATTTGGAAGGTCAGTAGATTTGATGATCATCTTAAATACACCTTTGTTTCAGAGATAGACAAAATATACGAAAGTATTTTAGAAGCTGTAAAATCACATAAAGAATATAAAATATTGGCACCTGGGTGGCTCAGTTGGTTAAGCGTCTGACTTCGGCTCAAGTCATGATCTCATGATTTATTAGTTCAGGTCCCACATGGGAATCTCTACTGTCAGCCCAGAGCCTGCTTCGGATCATCTGTCTCCCTCGCTCTCTGCCTTTCCGCAACTCTCTTGCTCCCAAAAATAAAAAACATTAAAAAAAAGAATATAAAATATTTTAATAAAAAAGAATGTAAAATATTTTTATTCTTACCTCTTTTTAAAGTCTGTGTTAACATTCATATTTCAGTGTTGGAATTTACCAAAAAAGGATAATGAAAAATATGTGGAGATATTTCAAATCCTTTTCTTCATTGCCTATCATGAGGCTTCCAGTCACTTGATAGCATTCAGACCAAAGGAATGAAAAATCCGTGTTCTATTTTTGGGGACTCTTTAGTAAAGATGCCATTGTTTTCCGTAGTATATCATACTAATGTATTGTTTTTAATATGGAAAGAAATCATTTTTCTGATGTCTCATATCTGCCTCACCACAAAACAAAATAAGCAGAGAGACCATAAGTATGAACCCCAGTTTGACAAACTATCCACTCTGTGCCCATAGAGCATTACTTGCTCTGAGCCTCAATTTTATCATTTGAGAAATGAAAATGTCTACCTTTTAGTGTAATAAGGAATAAAATGGATAAATGTAACCTTTGAATATAAAAGGATGGGACCACATGAGTCTTTCATCGTTATAGTAGTCTGAATTGACACAGGAAACCACCCAACCACACACACATTCCAAACAAATGTTAGATTAAGTCTTGTAGTTTGAAAAGCAAAAAGATGTATTGCAGCTTTTGAGGTATCCAAATACCAAAGCGGTTAATGGGAACTAGAACTTAACCATAGTTCTATGGAATATCTGAACTGGATGTATGTCTAAATTAATGACTGTGACTGCACTACCTGAATGGGGCAGAATGTTAAGAGTGCTGGTCTCTTAAGGAACTGGAATTCAGTTCTCAGTATAAAGAAAGCAAACTGAAAAGTTACCGGTTAATGAACTCATCTTAAAAAAGCAAAACAGAACAAAAACAAAAAGCTACACTCTGGTTAGAAGATGGAACAGAGAATCAGACTAGTCACTAATTGCTGTGAATGGATAAAAGTATAAACAAAAATCAGAGGCACCTGAGTGGTCAGTTAACATCCGACTCTTGATTTTGTGAGGTCAAGATCTGTTGGGGCCACACTGGCAGCACAGAGTTTGCTTAGGATTCTCTTTCTTTCTCTCTCCCCTGCCCCTCTCCTTTGTCTCTCAAAATGAATAATAAACTTAAAAAAAATCTGGGGCGCCTGGGTGGCTTAGTCGGTTAAGCGTCCGACTTTCGCTTAGGTCATGATCTCGCGGTTCGTGAGTTCGAGCCCCGCGTCGGGCTCTGTGCTAACTGCCGGCTCAGAGCCTGGAGCCTGCTTCAGATTCTGTGTCTCCCTCTCTCTGACCCTCCCCTGCTCGTGCTGTCTCTCTCTCTCCTAGAAATAAATAAAACATTAAAAAAAAAAAAACTTACAAAAAATCCACAAACAAAAATCAGATCCCTGAGTCTGTTATGTATGGATGAGGGGTAGGGGATTTAAGTTTGAAATTCTGTTCTTCAAGTGATAAAACCAAGTGAAGAAATTAACTTTCAAAACTGGTCCAGAGCTGTTAAGACCTGTAGAGACTCCGAGAGAGGTAGATTAGCAACCTTCATTTAAGGCCACCTTTGTTTCCCAGGGCAGATGATACTCTGGCTAGAGGAGAGCCTTGTTCAAACATTACAAAGCATGAAAGGGAAAAACCAGAATGAGAATGTGTCAGCAGATAATAGAAATGTAACTAATATTCTAGACACTCTGCATAGAGACTGATCTGGAAGAAATCTTAAATATGTTTAAAGCCTTCAGGTATTTAAAGGAAGGGTGTGGTAAGAACAGAATATTATGGAAAAGAAAGAGAATATCTAGAATTGAGAATATTATTGTTGAAAAAAAATTCTATAGATGAGTAGAGCATCAGCTTTCAATATACCTAGGTAACAGAATTGGAAGCCAGATCTATAATACAATGAATGTCACACAGGTGACACTCAATAAATATTAATTCACTTCTCTTTCCTTCCTCAATACCTGCCTCATCTACCTTCTTTATTGTTGGCACATAATGAGATGAGAATGAACTCCATTTTTATTTTAATTTGAGTCAGCCCATGTGAGTGAAATATAGGCTATAAACTATTTAATCTCTTTAATAATTGAGAGAAGGAAGATGTTATAAAATACTTAGGTTATTAATCATTATAAGAAATAATTTATCTGACTTTGACCTAAGAGCAGGTATACAAGATGGTAGTTTTTTCTAGTAATTTACAATGGATGTATTTCTTTTGAGGACAGAATAAAATGCAAGGAATCTAATATTTTTCAGATGAGACTTGAAGCTAAATTAACATGTTTCTTAAAAATTGGTAGTTTGGGGCACCTGGTGGCTCAGTCAGTAAAGCGTCTGACTTCAACCCACTTATGGTCTCATGGTTCATGAGTTCGAGCCCCGCATCAGGCTTTCTGCTGTCAGTGTCAGCACAGAGCGTGCTTCAGATTCTCTGCGCCTCTCTCTCTCTGCCCCTCCCCTGATAATTCTCTCTCTCTCTCTCTCAAAAATAAATAGTAAAAACATATAAAAATTGTTCTCTCAGCTAAAAGTATAATTTTACTTAAAAACGTGTGGTATGGGGATTGGTTTTGTCTTTCATTTAAATTTTTGTTATGTAAGTAATAAATTAGTAGCAACAGGTAATCAAATATGTTCTCATGTTTAGGATTTTATTTTTTATTTCAAACCTTTTTACTTATGTCCCCCATAGTTTCTGAATCAGAAATTTCTCAAGAAGCTGATGACATGGCCATGGAAAAAGAGAAATATGTTGACGAACTGAGGAAAGCATTGGCATCAGGAGGAGGACCAACTGATGTGTACAAGTTTGATTTTTCTAAAGAATCTTGTCATTTCTCCTTTGATAAAAACCTGAAAGATGTTTCAGTAAGTAAAACTTTCCTTAATATTGTAAGTGGTAAAATGTCAGAGCATTTATTGAGGAGTTATCTAAGTAACTAGCTTATTCCCAGAATACCTGGGAAATCAAAGTTTGAAAAGTACTTGGTTTCCCAGTTGGAAGAATGCTTCTTTCAACATTAGAGTCATTAAATGCTTCATATTAATGAATTGTGAAAAATAATTATTAAGAAATGTATTTAGTTGCTAATGCTTTAAAAATAAGGATTATAGAGATAATTACATGAATGAACAGTTGTGAAAGGTGGGATCAGAAGCTTTGGACTGTTGAGGCAAGGTTTATTGTGATATGTTTGGGGAAATACTGATTTTAAGAAAGAACATATATTTACTATTGCATATTTAATAATGATAACTTAATTTCAACTTTATTAGAATGTGTTTGAAATACTAGATTGAAACAGTTAGGTGTAGTAAGACATATCCTTAGGAATTAAGGTATTTTATTTATATATCATGCTTAGAAATACTAAAATAGGAATAAATTTCAACCCAAGCTTTTCAAGGCTTACATAGTTTACAGACAAATATCTGCTACTTGTCCTCTTCAGTTCCTATACCAATTCAGATCAAAGTAGGTGGTTTGTGTATCAACCCTGTATCAAAATGTACTGTTTATATATTTTACCCAACTTTATGAGATAATTAGAGATTGAATTATTTGCCTTTTACCAGTGGTTTAGCATTCTGAAATGAGGTCTATAGTTGAAGAAAGGGAGGGGAATTTTTAGCCCATTATGTTTAGAGACAGTTATTGGCAATTTGTGCTGTAACTAAATTGAGTTAAAAAAAATTCCTTTAAAATGACTCTTTCATTCAGAATGATTAAAGGGATTTCACCAATTAAAGAAACATGTAAAGCAACAGATGGAATCATTATTTTGAAATGTATGTTAACTTATAGAGAATAACACAGAGAGACTGGCTTCAGTAATTATTTCTGTTTAGAAGATACACACTTTTTCTACTTATCCAATTTATGTGCCTTTCAATATACTGAGGTCCTTAACATGATAATCTAAAATAGGTTAAATAAAGTCTGACGGACTGCTGAAATTTCATTATTTGTCACAAAGTGTTCTTTCCTATGGCTGAAGCACAATCGAAGGATATTATGTACTATAGAGCTGTGAACCATTTCTTATACTTTGAAGTAGATTATCATCAAATTGGGAGTAATGCTGTTTCCCATTAAACAAGCATTAATGTGTAGTGACTGACATTATTTCATGTAGCTAGTTTCTGGTTTTTATCTGTTTTATGTACACTGATGCATAACAAATTCCAGGATTGTGAGGTACCTGTTGGAGGCCTGAAAGGCTTTTAGCATCTTTGACATTGGGCGGTTTGCTTCGACTTAGATGGAGTACTTACCATGCTTGGCAGTACATCTGATTATGCTGCTTTTGTGAAGAAAGGACTTCAAGGATTCATGACTTATGTCTTTTACAACTGGCTTGGCATGAATCAGCATTTAAAAACTGTGACAGTTATTCTAAAAGGTATCTTGCTTACCACCTTGAACATAATCAACTTTATTGAAAGAGAGAAAACCTTGAAACACTACCTTTTCAACAGGTTTTCTCAAGAAACGGAAATAGAATAAGAGATTCCGGTAATGTAGAAGTGTTTGGATTCCCTAAAGGATATGTCTTAGAGCACTACACTGTAGTTTAGATAACTGTTTCCTTATTTCTCATCTATTAATTTGCTTATGAGAAAAAGAAATGGTGTGCTCTGAAGACTTTGACAAGTTTATTCATGACTTGGGTTACTTGAGAGGCATTTTCAGATATTCGAGTAAAGTATAACTTTGATTTTGCGGTGCTGTGGTCAGCCTTCTGGATGCAGATGAAAATTGCAAGTTTATTTGGCCAAACTGCCATGGGAATCTTCCACTGCTTTAGGATGTAATTCTGAAATTGAATTTCAGAGTGACAGTATCTAATAAAGTCACCTGCTGGCAAAAATACTCAGAGAATTGGACACATGGCTGAATACTTTTTAAGGCTATAGTGCTTTGGATGACCTAAAAATTTAAAAGGAATTTGTAAACCTTTGCTTGATGGACACAGACATCTGATTTTGACCAAAAATGACCTCTTATACTTATAAGAAAAGAATGAACGTAGATTCAGTTCAGAGAGTTGTAGTGAATCTGGTCATTTGTTGACATAAGGTTACTCTCCCAATGCAAAGTATATCCCATGAGTTTTAAGTACAATTACTACCAGTTTTATACCCCTCAGCGTTGGGGTTTTTAGGCATTTGTTGCTATCAGTTCAAGAAGTTTTATGTTTTTAATTCTGTGCTGGAGATCACTGGATAATTTGAACATTTTGAGTATTCAGTCATTTAAGACATATTTGAAATTCATATAAAATATGGTTTTAAAAAATACTTGCTAGAGGCACCCGACTGTCTCAATTGGTAGAACGTGAGACTCTTCATCTCACTGTCGTGAGTTCAAGCCCCACGTTGGGTGCAGAACTACCATAAAAGAAATTTTTTTAAAGGAAAGAATGACTGGTTTTGTGTTAAACAAAATCTGAGTTTTTGGAAATATTATCTTATGTTTTATCAGAGTGAAATAATTGTCAATCTAAACCAATGAAATATTTAAAAATGTATAATGTGTATGTTGTATACATTTTTTGGAGGGAGTGTGCATACATAATTTTCATGAGATTGCTTTTGAGCTCATAACACCCAAAATTTTATTTATATTCTAGTTAGTTTTTCTTTAAAGATAGCATAGCTGTTTTATTTTAACTTAATCCCCATTGGAATAAATGTTGAATGACCAGCTATACATTATCTTTCTCCACACAGTACAGATCTCTAGGACCCTTCCTGCCCTATCACCAATATTTTTCTGTTGGCAGTAGATTATTCTAGTTGAAAACATACTTTAGTGCAAGTATTTAGAACCCATCTCTTCATTATAACTAATAGCCCCCCATTCAGGAGAGATATTTTCATTTACCTGTGTCATTGTTTTTTTTTTGTTTTTTTTGTTTTTTTTTTTTTTTTGCCAAATGCAATTCCCAATTTTGCAGTATATTCTTTGTCATGCAAACAGTACATCTTAGTTAATAATGTTTTCCTTTTTTGGCTTCATAACTTGTTCTTTTGCTTCAGAAAAATAATTGTTTATGAGCCACAAAAAAAGACCTAATAATTTTTTATAAGAATAACCTTGGGCTCATTATTTGCTCATACCTTTGTTTTCTCATCTGTAAAGGTTTAAAGTGATTTCTTGGGTTCATTACAGGTCATCTAACATATTACAGTTTTATAGCTCTAAAAATAGCCCTAATGAAGGAAAGTCATGAGGTTTGAAGCACAATTAAATTTAATACACACACACACACACACACACACACACACACACACATACACACAACAAACACACAAGAATTGGCTACAGGTCTCTCTTAGAATTATAGTAAAGTTTATTTTTATTTCCTTTTCCTTTGTCTCCCCTGCCCCCACTGTCAGAAGCTGGGATACAGTTTAGCCTGAAAATTTGACAACTTAAGTACCATGGAGGTTTGTTTTTCTTTGATTTAAAAATATAAATAGGAAGTCCTGGGTTAATATCATGGCTTTATGATGTTGGAGGCCCAGGCTTTTTAAAATCGTCGCCTTGACATTTTTTTTTATTTTTTTAAATGTTTTTATTTATTTATAGGAGAGAGAGACAGCGTGAGCAGGGGAGGGTCAGAGAGAGAGGGAGTCACAGACTGAAGCAGGCTCCAGGCTCTGAGCTGGCAGTCAGCACAGAGCCTGACGCGGGGCTCGAACCCACAAACTGCAAGATCATGACCTGAGCGAAAGTCGGACGCTTAACCGACTAAGCCACCCAGGCGCCCCCGCCTTGACATTTTTATTTTTTGTTTATTTTTGAGAGAGAGAGAGAGAGCGAGACCATGAGTGAGTTGGTGAGAGGCAGAGACTCTGGACTCACTGCGCTACAGACTGAGCCACCTGAGCATGCCCCACCTTGCCATTTTTAGCAGTTTTTATCTTGTGGTCCAAGGAAGCTGCTCTCAGTTTACTGTTTCATTCACCTTTTCCACAATAGAACTGTATTAAGGAGAAAATGAAGAGCATGTGCGTTTTCTTTAAGGCCATGACCTAAAGTTGCATATATTACTTTTGCTTACATCCCATTGTCCAGAACTATGTCACAAAGCTTCACCTCGCCACAAGGAAATCTGAACTGTGATCATCAGCTGTGTTTTATGCCCAGAAATTTCATTTACTGTGTAAAAAGGGGAAGGTGGATATAGAGGGGCAACTATCAATTTCTACAGATTAACATTTATTAGAGATTGAAATGTCATTTAGAAGGTTTCCCTTTTATTGTTACAGGGTTTTTTTTTCTATAGTATTTTCATTATAAATAATTGTTTTAATCATGTTTGAGTTCAGAAAATGTTGCAACATCTAGTAAGGTACAGGCCAATTTGTATCTTTCTATATATTGTAACTTTTTAAGTAAAAAATACATTCTAAGCTCACATAACTTCCCTATAGCTATTTAATTTTCATTCTCAGATATATTAAAAAATAGGTAAAATAAATGCAGCAAAAGTTGTTTGTAAAAACACCAGTCCAAAATCCTGTATAATTGTCTTGTGTTCCTGTGACTTGGGGACTTTGGATTCAAATGGATATTTCCAGATGAAATATCAAAAATTGAGCATTTATTATGATTCTTTGCCAAAGAGTTTGTAAAAAAATGGTAATGGCTTTCAGATTTGTGAGAGTATGGGTTGCAAATGTGTTGTTTGAATGCCTGAAAAAAATAATAGTATTCTTTATTTCTGTGATAGAAATATTTGTACACATCTTCCATTTTTATATTAAACACTTCATAATTTTCCTACCTCTTCAGAATGTGGGAACTAAATCAGTAATCTAGGTGGTACAGAAATCCTGTTCAGAGTATATACTCTCTAGTTATGCCATAGAAGAGACCATGGAGTTTTTACTTTGAGAAAATTATTAATTTTCAGTTATACTGTTTTATCTTTGAGAACTTTTGCATTTTCTTGCCTTCATCTCAAAGTCATTATTTTTTAGTTTTAGGATTGTTCATGAAAGAAACAACTTAAAGACAGAAATAGATTATAACATGGAAAAACTACACTTGAGAAAGATTTTTTTGAGTGCGTATATTAATATTTGCTTCTTACTTGTCAGTTAATTTCCTACTCACTTCACCCTGTCACTGTTTATATGTGAGGAAACAGGTCCTGAAAGCCTAAACTAGTTCCTAAGGAAAGCAGAAGTATTGAGGTAGGATAGAATCTAGGCCTCTTTTTTTGATTAAAACAAATTTTTAAAAAAATATTTATTTTTGAGAGAGACAGAGACAGAGCACGAGCTGGGAAGGGACAGAGAGAGAGAAAGTCATAGAATCCAAAGCAGGCTCCAGGCTCTGAACCGTCAGTGCAGAGCCCAACAATGGGCTTGAATCCACAAGCCCTGAGATCATGACCTGAGCCGAAGTCTGTTGTTCAACCAACTGAGCCACCCAGGTGCCCATAGGCTTCTGTCTTAAAAATTGGAAACTTTGTGTTTTGTTTTTTGTTTTTTTAATTTAGTTAGGGTGTAATGTCCATATGATAAAGTGTACTTTGTATTAAATGTACATTTTTCATCACTCCAGACATTCCTTCATGCCTCTTTTCAGTCAGTCCCCAATGACCCTCCCTCTCCTCAAACCCTGCCTACCCTCCAGGCCCCAGGCAACCTCTGAACTGTTCTTTGTCATTACAGATTAGCTTTGTCTGTTTTAGAATTTCATATAAATGCAACCATACATTGAACTCTTATATGTAACTTTACTTAGTGTTTCTGAGATTCTCCATGGTGTGTTGTGTATCAGCAACTCATTTATTTTGACTTTTGAGCTTTATTGTTATATAATGTACATATAGAAAGTACACAGTTTGATAAACTCTAACAAACTTTGAAAACAGTCAAGGTAATGATAGCCTCATTCCCCAGCAGATTGTTTTGTTTACCCTCACAATTCTCACCTTCTGCTCCTGCCTGTCTCTCCACTCAGTCCCCATACGGCCACTTTCTGTCACTATAGATTATTATACTTTTTTCTAGAATTTCATATAAATATAATCTTACAGTAGGTAGTTCCCCCCGCGCTTTGGTCTGACTTCTTTCACTCAGCATAATTATTTTGAGATTCTTCCAGGTTATTGTGTGAATCGTTCATTTCTCTTTCTTTCTTCCTTTTTTTTTTTTATTACCACTGAGTTGCATTTTATGAGTATACCCCAATTTATACATTCAATGCTTGATAGACATTTGGGTGATATCTAGTTTTGGACTATAAGAAATGAGGCTCCATGAATATTTGTGTAATGATTTTGTGTGGAAATATGTTTCATTTTTCTTAGGTAATACTTGGGAGCAGAATGGTTGACTTAAGGGGTGCCTGGGTGGTTCTGTCAATTAACCATCTGAGTGTTGATTTTGGCTCAGGTCATAATCTCATGGGTATTGAGTTCAAGCCCCACGTGGGGCTTGGGATTCTCTCTTTCTTCCTCTCTCTGCCCCTCCCTCACTTGTGCTATCTCTCACTCTCTCTCTTAAATAGACTTTTAAAATAGATAGTGCTATCTCTCTATCTCTCAATAAATAGACTTAAAAATTAAAAAAAATAAAAGAATAGTTGAGTTAAATGGCAGGTGAATATTTACTATTTTAAGAAACCAATGAATGGTTTTTCATACTGGCTGTACTATTTTGTATTCCCACCAACAATATATGAAACATTCCAGTTCATATTTTTAATTTTAGATATTCTGTTGGTTGTGTGATAGTGTTTCATTGTATTTCATTTCCATTTCCTTAATGTCTGATGATATTTGCCATCAGTATAATTTTTTTAGTGACCTATTTATTCTGATCTTATTTTTCTATTGGATTTTTTGTTTTACTTAGTTTTAAAGAGTTCTCTATGTGTTCTACATTCTAGTTCCTTAACAGATTCATGATTTGGGAATACTTTATTCTTGTTTATGGGAGAGGAGGAGACATTCTTAATTTTAAGGAAGTTGAATTTCTTCCTTTTATGGGTCATGGTTTTGATATGATGTCTAATAAATATTTACCTACCTTCAGATCATAGGTTTTCTCCTGAGCTCTCATGTATGAGTTTTATAGTTTTAGGTTTTACATTTAGAGTCTGTGACACATTTTGAGTTAATTTTATTTACAGTGCAGGGTATGGATTGAAGCTCATTTTTTGCATATGTTTATTCAGTTGTTATAGCATCATTTGTTGAATTCTCCACTGAATTTTCTTTTACTTTGTTTGAGAACCACTTTATATATGACACTATCTGGATTCTGGTCTGCTTCACAGATCTATTGACTTATCTCTGTGCAATCCCCAAACTGTTTAGAATAGTTAGGTTTATAATATATCTTCTAATCAGATAATATAAGTCCTTCAACTTTGTTCTTTTTCGTAGTTGTTTTGGATAATTCGTATATATGTTAAATTTTCTTATGAGGTGTAGAATCAATATGTCAATTTCTACAAATAAGTTTACTGAAATCTTGATTGGGAATACTTTAAATATGCAGAACTGACATCTTAACAATATTGAGTCTTTTGTCTTGTGAACAGATCTATCTCTCCATTTATTTAGGTCTGTGGTTCTCAACTGGGGGAGATTTTGCTCTACCAGGGACATTTGGCAATATCTGGAGACATTTTTGGTTGCCACAGTTAGCAGCAGCTACTGGCATCAGGTGGGTAGAAGACAGGGATGCTGCTAAACATCCTACAATGCACAGGAATAGACTTCCACAACAAAGAAGCAACTGGTCTGAAACATCATTAGTGCCAAAGTTGAGAAATATTGATTTAGTATTCCTTAATCGCTTGGCCATTATTTGTAGTTTCAAAGTGTAGGTCTTGTAAATCTTTTATTAGGCATTCTGAAACAGAAGCCTACGCCATTGACTTGAGACCTTTCTTCTTACTAATATAGGCATTTCAGGATCTAAATTTCCTACCAAGTGCTGCTTTAAATGTATTTCACAAATTTTGGTATGTCATTTTTTTGTCAGTTTAAATAAAAAGAAATTTACTAATTTCCCTTTTAATTTCAATTTTCACTCATGGATTATTTGGAAGTTCGTAATTTAGTTCCAGTGTTTTTTTTGTTTTGTTTTATTTTGTTTGATATTTCAAATATTTTTGTTACTGGTTTTTAATTTAGGTCCATGGTTGTTAGAAAACATATGACTTGAAGCCTTTAAGTTTATTTGGATTTGTAATAAGGACCCGAATCTGGTCTTTCTTGTTCAGTGATATAAGTGCACTTGGAAGAAATATTCTGCTGTGTTTGGGTATATTGTTCCTAAAGTGTCAGCTAGGTCAATGTGGATGTTCTTGCTTAAGCTTTCTGTATTCTTGCTTATTTTTATTTACTTGTTCTACCAGTAACTGAAAACATGTTCAAGTATACAGTTGTAAATATGGATTTGTTTACTTCTCCTTGAAGTACTGTCAAGTCTTGTTTTTTGTATTTTGAGTCTTTGTTATAAAGTTCAAACCGTAATGGTTTGTCATATCCTTTTAATGATTTGACTTTTTTACCATTATGAAGTGACCTTCAACCCTTAGGATTCTTTGAACTAAAATCTGCTTAATACATTAGTACTCCTATTCTTTTAAAAAAAAGACTTTGATAGGAGTTAGCATGATCTTTTTTCCATCCTTTTGCTTTTGACTATTTTTGTCTTTAAGTAAATTGAGTTTCTTTTAAGAAGCATATAGCTGGAGGGGCACCTGGGCGGCTCAGTCAGTTGGGCGTCCAACTTCAGCTCAGGTCATGATCTCACGGTTCATGAGTTGAAGCCCCACACGGGGCTCTATGCTGACAGCTTGATGCCTGGAGCCTGCTTCAGATTCTGTCTCGCTGTCTCCCTCTGCCCCTCCCCTGCTTATGCTCTGTCCCTCTCTCACTTTCTTTGAAATAAATATACGTTAAAAAAAATATAGTTGGATTTTGTGTTTTTATATCCAGCTTATCAATCTCTGTCTTTTAATTGGGGCTTTAAGCCATTTACATTTTATGTGATTATTGATAATGATAGTTTTAAAATCTGTTTCATCTTTATTTCCTTTTTTCCTCTCTTCTCCCTTCTTTTGAACTAATGATTTTTTATGATTCTGTTTTATGTCTTGATTTGCTTATTTAACTCATTTTATGCTGTTTTCTTGCCTCTCTAGATTTTATAGTATACATCCTTACCTTGTCACAGGCTATCTTGAAGTAATGTAGTACTTTACAGATAGTTTAAGAATCTGCAACAATATGCTTGAGTTTCACTTCTCCAGGGTGTTACGCTACTGTGATCATGCATTTTACTTATATGTATGTTATAAACTCTTTTATTTAATTTTTTAATAAAATATAAACATTTTATTATTTTTAGTTTTTAACTTTTAAAAGTTAACTTTTAACTTTTTTTTGTTGTTTTTAGAGAGAAAGAGAGAGAGAGGGAGAGAGCAAGCATAGGGGAGAGGGACAGAGGGAGAGAGAGATAATCTTAAGCAGGCTCTAGGCTCATTGCAAAGCCCAATGCAGGGCTCAGTCCCCACAACCCTGAGATCATGACCTGAGCCGAAATCAGAAGTTGGACACTCAAATGACCAAGCTCAGTGTACCCTTTACTGACCTTTCCCATTGATATCAATATATAACTGTCACTAAAAGCAAGAAATTCACATTGGTATCATATTATTTATTGACCGAACAACAGACTTTATACAGATTTACCAGTTTTTATAAGCACTCTGGGGTTTTTTGATGTTGTCTTTGTTTTGCTTTTGTGTGTTGATGGTTATGTGAATTTTATTATATATATGGACTCATGTAATCACCACCACCATCATAGTACTGAACTCTTTTGTTACCACAAAGAAACTGCTTCATTTCCTCATGCTATACCTTTATAATCATACCTACTCTCCAGTGTAACTCCCAGCAGCCACTTATCTATTCTGCATCACTGTGATTTTGTCATTTTAAGACTATTGTATTAATGGAATCATAAAGTATGTTACTTTTAGAGACAGGCTTCTTTTTCCAAGGAGCATAATGCCTTTGAGATAGATCTAAGTTGTTTGCGTGCATCACTAATTCATTTTTATTTATTGCTTGCTTTCTATTCTGTGTGTCTGTTCACATCATTCACTTGCTTTCTTTTTAGTTTGGTTGTTTGGTTTTCTTTGTCAGATATGTGACTTGAAGATATTTTATTCCAGTTGTATTTGCTCACAAAGTTTCCTCTTCCGAAAAAATTTATTCCTCTGTGTAGATTCAGATTTCCTTGTAATATTATTCACCTTCTTTTAGAAGGACTTTAAGTACCTTTTGGGCATGTCAAATTGTGATCATTCTGTCAGGTCTGTATTTCACCTTTCTTTTCAAAAGATATTTTCACTGGGTATAAATTTCTCAGTTGATTTTTTTTTTCTTTTCATAACTTAAAAATGTTGCTGTCCCGTCTTCTGGCTAAACAGCTGTCATTCTTACCATTATTCCTACCTAAGCAGTGTGCCATTTTGTTTTTTCCAGCTGCTTCTAAGATTATTTTCTTTAAAAATTTTTTGATGTTTATTTTTGAGAGAGAGACAGAGAGTGAATGGGGGAGGGGCAGAGAGAGAGGGAGACACAGAATCCGAAGCAGACTCAAGGCTCTGAGCTGTCAGCACAGAACCCAATGTGGGGCTCAAACACACATACTGCAAGATCATGACCTAAGCCGAATTCAGAAGCTTAACCGACTGAGCCACCCAGTGATTTACATTCTTAAATATGTGAAATAGGATGATAATAATTGTTAAAGATTTTTGTTTACTAATTCTGTAATCTATTCTTTTGGGGTAGGTTTTCATAGATTTTTCTGCTCATTATATATCTAATTTCCTTTTTTGTTGTTGTTGCATTCCTACTAATCTTTGATTGGAATACCAAACTTTGTAAATCTTATTTGGTGCTCTATAATTTTTGTGCTTTGGGATACAAGTCAGTTACTAGGAAGCATTGTAATCCTTAGGGTCTTGCTTTTAAAGCTTTATTAGCATACTAGAACATTTATTGTAGGTCTAATTTTATACCACTGTTGAGGTAAAATACTTCGGAGTGTCTTAACCAATCCCTGTTGTTTCTATACATGGTAGTAAAATTAAGGATTCTGTGATTCTTAGTGGCATTTTAATTTTGCCTGTCAATTACAGTATCTTATCTTTAGCTCCTGAAGTTAGATCACATGTTTTAATAAGCTGTCTTTTAGATTTGTTGCTTATTTTGTTTTTGGAGAAACTTAAAAACTGAGATGATTTCCACCCTCTACTCCCCAGGTAAGATGACCTAGTCTTTTAGATATTGCTTCATTCCATGGACCTAAGGCATTAAGGTTCAAGAAGAGAGTTATCAGGGTGCCTGAATCGGAGTTGTGATAATGTTCATTATCTAGTTACCTTTTTTTTGAAATATGGTTTTCTTTTGAAATGATGACTCTTTAGCTTTAATAAAAGTAAGCCATACAATGAGAAAAAATGAAATCTGGCCATGTGTAGCAATATGGATGGAACTTGAGGGTGTTATGTTGAGCGAAATAAGTCAGGCAGAGAAGGACAGATACCATATGTTTGCACGCATAGGAAGATTAGGAGGAACTTAACGGAGGGCCATGGAGGAGAAGAAATAGTTGGGGAGAGAGAGGAGGGCAAACCATGAGAGACTCTTGAATGCTGAGAACAAACTGAGGGCTGATGGGGGTGGGGGAGAGGAGAATGGGGGTGATGGGCATGGAGGAAGGCACTTGTGGGGATGAGCACTGAATGTTATATGGTAACAAACTTGACAATAAACTATTTAAAAAAAAAGGTAAGCCATATGGTCATTAAATTATCACTACAATTAAATCTGTTAGGGATAGAGTACTTAAGGTGATTTTAAGCCTTGAAATCTCATTTCAGAATTTTCAATTTTCAAAATATTTTAGATCACCTACATTCTTAATACTATTTTCAATTATTGCATAGAAAAAGTTTTGAGTGGTGCCCGGGTAGCTCAGTCGGTTAAGCGTCCGACTTCTACTCAGGTCACGATCTCGTGGTTTGTGGGTTTGAGTCCTGTATTGGGTTCTATGCTGGCAGCTCAGAGCCCGGAGCCTGTTTCAGATTCTGTGTTTCCCTTTGTCTCTCTGCCCCTCCCCCTGCTCATGCTCTGTCTCTCTCTGTCTCAAAAATAAATAAACTATAAAAATTTTTTAAAAAGTTTTGAAATTAGCCATACTTTGACAAATTGATTTTCTGAAGCCATAAAGACCTATCGTCCACTTTATCAATTTAATTAAATTACATTTAGTTATTTGTTTTCTTAAATAGACATTACTTTTTATTTCTAAAAGCAAATTGTTTATTATGATAGTCAAAAATCAGATTTTCATTTACTATTAGTATCCTGAAGTTTTCAGTAAATAATTAAGAAAATCAATAGAATCGAAAACACTGTAGATACATCTAAAATCAGATGGTGGTAATGATGATGAGGATGATGTATACTTTTATGTTAATAAGGAAAGTTATGGAAAATAATTGCTAATTAAGTTGATATTAAAGCTCAATTATTTTTTAAATACATGCAGAACAGAAATCTTCACTGTTGATAAATAAATCACAACTAATATAATAATTAGACTACCTCTGATGTTTCAGTGGGTAAGTTTGGAAGAGATGCAATGTAGGATAGCTATGAATTTCCTCAATAAATTATTAAATTTAGGGAGTTTAAGAAGGGAGAAATACTGTTCAAACTATGTTAAAACTATTACACATTTTTGTATGGCTATAATTGTATACTTAGAATATTACTGCTGAAATAGTTTACAACTATGAGAGCCCTACTGCATATCTGTAAGCCATTCTGAACATGTTTCTATCCAAGTGGCTAGTAGCTAAATTACCTAATTTGAACCTCAGCCCTGCATTTACTAGGTGTGACTGTGAGCAGCTTGTTCAATTGTGTTTCCTCGGTTTTTAGTTTATCATTTGGAAATAATACTAATAGCTAACCATTGGGTGGTTTTAAGGATTTAATAAATTAGTGTATACATGTGTGGGGGGGTATGTTTTTTTCTAGGACAGTCCTTTCTTATAATAAGCACTTCATAAGTGTTTGGTGTTGGTAATTATTTACTTGAGTGAATTCCTTGAGGGAAGTCACAATCTCTTAATTGAACTTGAAATTCCAGCAAATGCAGATGTTTTGAGGATGGCCTTCTGTTGAGAGAAAATGTGGTATAATGCAAATAACTTAAGATCTTTGTTTGATCTTGTCTATTTCTAATTATATGGGTATTAGCAAATCATTTATGTTTATTTTATGATGAAAAAACCGAGTTCAAATAGACTAATATTGCCAACTCATAAGGTTTATGGTTGTGGGCACTCAGATTGATGTGTGTGCAAATATTTTGTAAACCGTGAATTGGTATACCATGTGGCCTGTCTCAGGCCACTGAGTCACATTCAGAAGGGCCTCAAGCATAAACTTGTGATATTATCTGTGAATGAATTTATACACATGGTTGTAGCAGACTTTTTAATACCAGTTTAAAATTATATAATAAGAAGCCCTACTACTTGAAGTGCATTATGAATAACATCAATTTAAATATGTCAGTAGTATTTTTACAAACTTGTGACTTTTTTTAATATGATTTATTGTCACATTAGGTCATCCCAATAAGTGCCCTCCTCAGTGCCTGTAACCCACTTTCCACTCTCCCCAAATTTGCTGTAACTTTTAATATATCTGGAGACTAAGTAATTGTATGTAGCTGGATCTCCCTTGACCTCAGTGAAGTCTTGTTAAACAGATGTTTGTTATTGTGAAGCTGTATACTCTATTAGATGTAAGTTTACTGGTGGCCCCAGAACTTCTGTTTTCTTTGTTAGACTTTATGGTATTGTTAAATAATATTAATTAAAATTGGCCACATAGTAAATAACTTTTATGTAAAACCAGTAGCATTCAAACAAAATAATTGTTTTCAAAAATATATCACTGTATTAATGACTAATTGCTTTATTTGTATAACACCTAGACAGAATGTGATATTTCTAGCTACAAATGGTCCGAAACCGGTCCAAAAATGGTGTTATACCCATAGTGACAAGGACCACAATGATTGATTAAGGTAATATTTTCCTAATTTGTGATGGTTCTTGGTCATTTATATTTTTGGTCAGCTATCTTTTTTAACACCTCAATTTTAGACTTAGAGAAAAGTGGCAAAAATAGTAAAGAGAATTCTTGCATACCCTTTACCTACATCCCTAATGTTCACATTTTATATAACTGTGATATAATTGATTAAAATTAAGCAATTAACATTCACATAGTAATCTACAGACCTTTCTTTGAATTTCACCATTTTTTCCCCACTGTCCTCATTTGCTTTGGCTTCCATAACACAGTGCTATAGACTAGGTGGCTTCAACAGAAGGAATTTATTTCACATAGTTTTGGAGGGTTGGAAGTCCAGGATCAGGGTCCAGTACATTCAGTTCCTGGTGAGGGCCTACTTCCTGGCTTAAGTTGGCTGCTGCCTTGCTGTTGTACCCTATTATGGTGATAGAGCCAGCTCTGGTCTCCTCTTCTATAATGATAGAATCCCATCATGAGGGTCTTCATCTAATCCTAATTACCTCCCAAAGGCTCTACCTCTAAATACAGTCACATTGTGGGAAGGTAGGGCTTCAGCATGAATTCAGTGTAGGGGAGACACAAATATTCAGTCCATAACATCCACTACAGTTTGTTGTTGTTTTTGTTGTTGTTGGTGGTGGTGGTGGTGGTGTAGAATACAGTTAAGTGTCTTACATTGCATTTAATGGTCTCTGTAATCTTTCATAGTCTTCAGTCTGTGTCCTTCATGACCTGATTCTTCTGAATAATACTGGCCAGTTATTTTGTAGAATGCTGCTCAGTTTGGGTTTGTCTGATGTTTTCTCATGTTTAGATTGAGTTTATGGATTTTTGACAAGAATTCCACAGAAATGATCTTCTACCCTTCTCAGTGCAACATATTGGGAGGTATCTTGCACTGATATCTATATGCACTGTGACTGGTAATGTTAATTTTGAATCCTTGGTTAAGGTGGTATCTTGCCAGGTTTCTAGGCTATTAACATGCTGGGGTTGTTGTTGTTGTTGTTGTTGTTGTTGTTTGTTTTGGTTGTCATTAATAAGTATCCTAGGTGGAGATATTTTGGCAGGTATACGAATACCCTATTTTTAGTCATACTTTTACTCACTAAGTTGAGCACCTATTGGTGTTTTTTTCTCCACCAGTTATTACTATGATATACCTGTGATTTTCTGTTTTCATTATTCCTTTATTTTATTAATTGGAATTATTCTTAAGGTAAAACTGTACCTTCTCGTCCATTTATTTTTTTCACTTATTTATTTATATGAGAATGTATTCACATGAGTACATTTATTTTGTTCTGTGGGTTAAATTTCTTTTATTATTTTATTGCTCAAAATGTCCCAGATTTGGCCAGCTGGATTATTGTATCTTTAAAATATGTCTCCATTAAGATACTTACAAATGACATATTGGATAAAGGACTAGTATCCAAAGTCTATAAAGAATTTATCAAACTCAACACCCAAAAAACAAATAATCCAATGAAGATAATTGGCAGAAGACATGAACAGACACTTTTCAAAGTGAGGACTTCCAAATGACTGACAGACACATGAAAAGATGCTCAACATCACTCATCATCAGGTAAATACAAATCAAAACTACACTGAGATATCACCTTACACCAGTCAGAGTGGCTAAAATTAACCACTCAAGAAGCAACATATGTTGGTGAGAATATAGAGAAAGAGGAACCCCTTTCACTGTTGATGGGAATGCAAACTGCTGCAGCCCCTCTGTTAAACAGTGTGGAGGTTCCTAAAAAAGTTAAAAACAGAATAACCTTATGACCCAGCAGTAGCATTAGGAATTTATCCAGAGAATACAGGAATGCTGATTCATAGGGGCACATGTACTCCACTGCTTATAGTGGTGCTATCAACAATAGCCAAATTATGGAAAGAGCCCAAATATCCTTCAACTGTTGAATGGATAAAGAAGATGTGGTAAATACATAAAATGGAATACTACTCGGCAATGAAAAAGAATTAAATCTTGTAATTTGCAACAATGTGGATAGAACTGAAGGATATTATGCTAAGTGAAATAAGTCAGTCAGAGAAAGACATAGCATGTTTTCACTTCTATGTGGAGCCTGAGAAATTTAACAGAAAACCAAGGTGGAAGGGAAAGAAAAATAACAGTCACAAACAGAGAGGGAGGCAAACCATAAGAGACTGTATCTAAATACTGAGAGTAGACAGGGTTGATGGGAGTGAAGGAATGGGGTAGCAGGAAAAATTGGTGATGGGAATTGAGGAAGACATTTGTTTAAATGAACAGAGAGTGTTGCATGTAAGCGATAAATCATGGGAATCTACTCCAGAAACCAGAACACTGTATACACTGTATGTTAGCTAACTTGATAATAAATTATATAAAAGAAATAAAAATAAAATTAAAAAACATTTTATTAGGGAAAAATAAAGGATATATCTCCATTACTTTGAGCCATTCCTTGCTTTCTGGCACCACAAGGTGTACTAAGGTCAACTTGTGTTTCCTGACCCAGCTGTAGGTAGAATCAACCATTTATCCAAAGAGCCATAGTTCCTTTTATTTGAGGCTATATTTTGTAATCTATACCTGTAATCAATATCTCATTTCTCCTGTGGTACCGTTGCTCTGGGTCCTCTCAGCAGACTAGCAGAGGTAGCAAATATATGTGCAAACTTACACATATATGTGCACACATCTGCATTTCTCCATTGGTACATATTTTAAGAGTCATTATTAGTTCATTCCAGTGTCACAGAGTTTATCCTTCTCTTCTTTCTTGTAACTTTCTCTCACAGTGAAAAGTCTGGCTTTCATTTTCCACAATATGTTTACTTATTTACTCAGATCTAGCATGCATGTAAAGTAGTTTCAGAAATGCTAATACATATCCCTGTGAAAAACAACTTTTTAAAATATAGTACAATATATAATTCATTTTGTCTTTGTCCTTATACATTCAAAATATGATTTTCCAAAATGTCTTAAATAATTTCTGTGCCTTCCCATCCATTTTGATGTGTCTGTTCCTTTTGGGGTTCATCTCACATTATGTTTGATATAATTTTTTTTTCTTTTTTGCGCTTTGTGAACAGTTATCAAGAATCAGAGCTATATAAAAAGGTGTATTCAGAGAAGGGTCACTTTTCCCTCATTCCCACCGCTCTCCTTCTATGCTCAGACTTTTTTCATTACATTCCAGCCACCTTCTCTAGTAATTAATTAAGCTCATTAATTTTTGGTTTATGGGTTCTTTCTTTTGTACCCATGAGCACATATATTTTCTTATATTCTTTTTCTTATATGAATGGTAGTACATTATGAACACATTTTTTTTACATTTTGATTTTTTTTTAAATAACAGCATCTCCAGGAAATCACTCCAGGTCAATTAGTAAAGATTCTTCTCTTTTATTTTTATAATGACTCCATGTTCTCATTGTGTATATCAGTTTGTCAACCACTCTCCTACATATGAGCATTTAAGTTGTTTCCAGTATTTTGCAAATTCAAACAATGCTGCAGTGAATTATCTATGTATGTTTTTGCATTTTTGGAAGTTTATCTTCAGGATAAATGCCTAGATGTGCGATTGCTAGAAAATCAGTGCATATATTGTTTTTTTAGATATCGCCAAATTCCCTTCCAGAAGAGTTGGGCCAATTTGCATTACCACCAGCAGCATATGAAATCGTCTAGCTCCCCACAGCCTCACTAACAGAACCTGCTTTTATACTTTTTAATTTTCTCCAATCTGATGGGTGTGAAATGTATCCCAATGTTGTTTCAATTTGCATTTCTCTGATTCTGAGTGAATTTGAACACCTTTATGTATGTTTAAGGATCATTTTTAGATTTTTTTTGGTCCTTTCATTTTTTTCTATTGGTTTTGGTTCTTTCTCAAATTTTAATATTTCTTTTTTAAAAAAACTAAAACAAGTTTTTAATGTTTATTTATTTTAGAGAGAGAGAGAGACAGCGTGTGAGTGGGGAGGGGTAGAGTGAGAGGGAGACACAGAATTGGTAGCAGTCTCCATGCTCTGAGCTATCAGCACAGAGCCTGATGTGCGGCTTCACCTCACTAACCGTGAGATCATGACCTGAGCTGAAGTCGAATACTTAACCGACAGTCACCCAGGTGCCCCTCAGATTTCAAGAGTTCCTTGTATGTTAGAGCCATAGCCCTTTATATGGGTATTACTTATTGGTCTAAAATTTATTCATTTCAGCATGCCTGTTTGTTATTAAACTTCCCAAAATATTAATCTGGAACAAGTTATGATTCAGATATTCTAGATAAACTGTCTTGTACTGAAAAAAAAATGCTATGTCAGTCTCTTTTTTGAAAGAAAATGATTCCTACATTTTGGTCACGTCTGTATGGTTCATGCTACTCTCTAAATGTTTTTCATTTATATTGTCCTAAGGAAAGTGCATATTTCTGTAGGTTTGTGGAAATACCTGATCTTTCAAGAAGCTTTCATTTACCCTCTGCTTTTATTCAAAACTGTTACTGCCTTTCTTGGTATTCCCGTAGGTTTTCTGTATGTGATAATTCTATCTACAGTGAGTTGCATTCAGCTATTACTGCTGCCTGAGATCTGGGACTTTGTCATTGTCATGTCTTCCTCCTTCACTGTGCTTTGTACTGGGAATGATCATTATGTCCCCTCCATTATAAAACATGCAACCCTGAAGATTTTTTGAAATAGGTTCTGTTATCATTTTAACATTATGGATAAGGAAGCTAATGTTCAATGGTATGTAACTTCTCCAAAGCCAAGTAACTTGTAAGTGGCAGAGCTGGGATTGAACACAGGTGGTATGACTTTAAAGCATTTAGAGCTAATTATTCCTCTTCTATACATAATTTCCATTAATTTGTGTGTAGTTACTGTGCTCAAATTTTTATTGAATTCATCTATAAAACTTCTATGGCAAAAAAAAAATTCTGCAGCATTCATATTTCAGGTGTAAAATTGGTAGGGCCTTTGCCGAGGGAGCTGCATGCCAAACTGCACATGTGCGTGTGTCAGTATACACTGAGCTAACATGGCCAAGTCTGAAAAGATCTTTGAAGTTTTATCAGAGTCAGTATCCCTGATTTTTAAGAAATTATCATTAATTCTGATTACATTGGCAAAAGGAACCCATTTTGTACATGGCCACTGTGTAGATGACATTCCAGAAAAACCCCATTTCCTTTGTATGTTGTTCCAAAATTGTTATTCAGAGACCCCAACTGTCATTTTTATTTCCAAATGCTATATATTAGACATTGTTAAATTTTCCTTCATTTTGAGATTTTGAGATTTTGAGATTTTGAATCTCAATGTTAGATTTTTAAAAATCTAAACATTTTTCTGGGGTACTTGGTTGGCTGAGTCGGTTGAGCCTCCAATGTTGGCTCAGGTCATGATCTCACAATTCATGAATTGAAGCCCTGTGTCAAGCATTCTGCTGTCAGTGGATAGCCCACTTTGGATCCTCTGGCTCCCTCAGAGAGGCAGTGCTCTCTCTCTCTCTCTCAAAAATAGGTAAACAAAAAAAAAATATGAAAACAGAACACATCTAATATTTTTTTTTATTTTCAATATTTCTATTTTGTTCTTTATAATTTTTTCTACAGAGATTTTCTATCTTTTCATTTATTATGATCATATTTTACACTATTTTTTTTTATTTTTTAAATGTTTATTTACTTTGGTAGAAAGTGTGAGCAGAGGAGGGGCAGAGAGAGAGAGATAGAGAATTCCAAACAGGCTCCGTGCTGTCAGTGCAGAGTCCACCATGGTGCTCAGTCTCTCAAACTGTGGAGTCAGTCACCCTGATCATATTTAACTTTAAACCCTTGATCATAAGTACATTAGCTGATTTAAAATATTTTTCTGCTTATTCTATTATCTGGATAAACATGTCAATCTCCACTGATTGTATATATGGTATCTTTAATATGTTTTTGTTTCTTCATTTGTTGATTTTTGTCCTGGATATTATGAATGATTTATTATACAAAGTGTTATTCTGTTAGACTCATTTGAAGAGTATTGATTTTTTTTATCTGTTTATTTTTTAAGTCTGTTAACTTGGCTATACTCCAGCTTCAAATTCTATTTCCCACGTGGTGAGTCTATTTCCCACTTAGCTGAAATTTCAGGTCAGTTCTTTTAACCTTAGGAAAGCTGCGTGGAATCTGTCTCTCACATACTTGATTTGGAGATTAGCAAGAGACTTGGACAATTTATCTGTGGAATGTAGAGTTTTCCTTCTCTAGTTCTCTCCTTTGTAGAATTCTCCCCTTCACTTTCTTGCTGTGGTTTTCTTGGACTCTGTCTTCCAATTCTATTAAGAGTTAAGACTACTGGTTTCTATTTAATTTTAACTGTTCTTCATGGCCGAAATTGGCTAAAACCCATAAAAATGGGAATCTTGTTCAGTGTTATTTCCCTTTTTTTCTGATTCAGGCTGCTTTGGTTCACTTCCCTGTGCCCTCAAGTCTCCTTCACCTCCTCCTTTTCCTCCTTCTCCTTCTCCTTGTTCTAAAATATTTGTTTATAGTTTGTAATTGTTATCTCTGGGAGGGTTAGTCCTATGGGAACTATCTATTGATGACTAGAAGCAGAGGTCTACACTTGGCTTTTGAGCTCTCCAGACACTGTGGTCTTGTGACTCTTCTCCATATTTCAACAAAAGTGTTTATATTGTTCTTTCAGCCTGTTCAGATCTTTGGTCCTGTTCAGAAATTGGTGCTCTGGCCTGATTTCTTAGAATCAGTCCTTCTGCTGTCCTAGTTTATGCCTTGTCTAATTAAAGTCATGCCTGTATTTGAAAAGTGGAAAATTTCCAGGGAAAGTGAGCAGCTGGTATTGACACTCAAAAGAGTTTTATGCAGTGAAAGTAAGCAAAGGGCCAGTTAGTCTGATCCACAGGAAAAAGTATCTAATGGTGAGATTCGTGAGACTAAACAATCTGGCAAGGGGACTTTCTCTGAGCTTTTTCAAACTGAATTGGAAAAGTCAGAGGAAAAACAAGTAATAGTCTTGTATTGGCAGATGGACAGTATGTATGATCTCATAGTCAACTTTCCCAGTGGCTACTTGATTGTGTGGTCATTAGTAGGAAAGCCCTTTAGGCTTTACATTATTAATATGTGTCTTATTTGGAATAATAAAATGGATTCCTTTACAAAATTTATTAATTGAAGATAAAAATCTTCATGGGAAGGAAGAACAAGTATGATATTCATTTTTATATGTTCTTTATATAATCCCTTGATGTCAGGGATTTGAACTCTCTTGTCTTATCATTGTATTTCTAATACCCAGTATAGTATCTAGCACTTCGAAGGGATTCAGTAAGTGTTAGTATCCCTTGTACTTTTATTACACTTTGCTAAAAAGCAGCATACTCTCGAATGGATGTAATTTATTGAAAGTGAGGGAGAGGCAGAGAGAGTAGGGGAGAGAGAATCTCGTGGAGGTTCCTTACCCAATGCGGAGCCCCACTTGGGATTTGATCTCACCATCCCAAGATTATAACCTGAGCTGAAATCAAGAGTCACATGCTTAACTGACTGAACTACCCAGGTGTCCCTCTCGTATTTCTATACGAGAAATATAATGTATATTTCTCTTTTCCCCATAACTCCAGAAGCCTGAATTCAAGGTGTTTAGGTGTTCTCTATCGTTTTGCTCACAGGAAAAAACAAAAGGATTTGTTTTGTCATAACGGTGGAATTCACTGCAGAAAAACAATATCACAATCTTTTGCCAGAAGAGATAATATTAAATAGAGTGGTTAACAGCACAGGGTCTGAAGTCCAGTGGTCCTAATTTTGAATTCTGGGTACATATTATACTTGTTTTGTGACCTTTCTTTCAGTTGTATCATCTTAAGAAGTGTGTATAATTAGTATCTATTTCTTTTGGCAGATGTTAGTTTAAAATTAGAGTAGTATATAAAATTGTGTAGTGTCATACCAAATAGGCAGTAGACAATAAAAAATAGCTGATATTTTATGGTAGTTTTTCTTTTCATCTTAATCTTCTTTATAATTTCTTCCTTCTTGCTTTTTGGTTAATTTTATATTTTAACATAGGACCTATTACTTGTCATATGACTTTGTACTTTTTGGTTTAACCTTTGATTCTCAGTTAACTTATTTATACATGGAATTGTTGAATTAACTTAGAGTCTCTTTCTTGGGCCATCTCTGATTGGTGGGAGCTTTACTTGGAGGGCTGTTGAACTTCAAAGCACACTTGGGCTATTTCCATGGTTCACTGAAGGATGTCCTGTAATGATAGGAGTCTCTAAACCAGATTTGACATCACTTACCTGTTCATGGCCTCAATTTTTAACTTTCAGTAAATGAAGATATAAAATAAGTTCTTAAAGATACACTCATGTGACTTCATATTTTTTAAAACAAATACTGAAGATTCACTTTATATAATAGATTTGTGTTAAGTGTTTCCTTTGGGTCTGTTAGGGTTCAAGTGATTGATACCTTTCCTAGATTCTTTTCCTGAAAGAGATAGCCTACTTAGGACACTCATTATAATAATAAGTTGTAGTAAAAAAAAAAAATAGTTAAGGAATTTTATCAAATGTACTCCAAATAAAGAAATATGCTTTTTAACAGAGTATTTAACAAGCTGTAAAGAATAACTTCTACCTGGAAAAATGAGTTTATGATATAGTATCTATGTAGCATTGTACAGTGAGTAGCTCAATCCGAAACAAAAACTTTATTATTAAATCAAAATACTGAAACACAGTATGTTTTATATTTAATTTCAGATCATATCATTGATAATGTTCATATGAACATACTGATTTCTATTTTCACTCTCTAATAGTTTCTGCAGCCATGCAGAGATTTGGCTCAATCTATAGATGGTTCTTTTTTTTTAAGTTTATTTATTTATTTTAAATAATTACTGCACCCGGCTCGACCTCGTAACCCAGGATCAAGAGTCACCTGCTCCTCTGACTCACCCAGCCAGGCCCCCCAGTCTGTTGATGGTTTTTTGGATGGGTCTTTAAACGGAAGAAAAGTCTTCTCTTTGCCTAGTATTCTTCTATTTACGGAGGTTATGTTGGGCTCCTCTTTCATTAATCAGTTGTATTTAAAGTGTTTAGGGATTCTTTTATTTAGATTTGTTAGCAATTCAGTTAGCATGTATTTTCCAAATGGGTGAACTACCTTGAAATGTGTTCATTATCTTATTTCTGGTCTACAATATTTTGATTTTTTTCGATACAGGAAATATATATAATGGATATGTCACTACATGTTATACATTGTATACTGTAACAGTAGCATAATGATTAAATGTACCATTAAAGCAAAATGAATAATTCATTCAATGTAAGAAACTACAAATATTTCTAGCATTCTTAATTATAATTATTGCACTCCTTTTAGTCTTTTGCAGCAGCAATTAAAGAAGGTACATTTCTATGTGACTCAGTGTTTTTAAATATTTACTGCCAACTAAAGTAATATTTCATCAAAAGAGATGGTGTCATTTACACTGACTTACAAATATATTGATATGCTGCTCCACTAAGCTGCTATCTGACAGATTGTAAATGTTCTATATGGGAGTACTCTTTTAAGGTTTTGAGTAGTGAGAGGAGAGTGTTGTTTATTCCTATTAAAATAACAACTTATTTGGTGTACTGTGTGCTAAGCCAGCTGTAACACCAATATGGGCCACCCACAGACAGTCCAGTGAAGATTTATTAAACTGCTACCACCTAAACAATTAGTATTGCTGATCTTGTGATTTAGTGCTTGATTTAAATGAGAAATGAATCTTTCCAAGTATGTGAGCTACTGAGATTCTATATTAGAAAATATTAAAAATAATAAAAAAGAACCTTCTTTCATATGAAAATAATATGTTAAATTAAGGTGAATTTTCTAAAAATGGTTAAATTATAATATTTAATTTTAATATGCATCATATCTTTTTATTTTAAATAACATCTGAATAGCTTTCTGCGCAATGTTATCATTGTTCATAAGATAATTGTATTATCTTTGTGTTTGCCACTCTGTGTTTTGGAACTATTTAAAAAGCAAATATCACTCTGTTAACAATTTTGTTTGATGTCCTTGAATGATGCACATTAATAGCAATCTATCATAATGAAGTATGTGTTTTACTTTGCAGGAGAAACCTTTTGGTGTTAAAAGCTTTCTAAGCATGATTCAGATGCTCAGAGTTTGAGTAGTAATATAACTGTGGTCGGGTGATGTAGTGTTTGGATAGCATAATTCACTTGCAGTTCAGAGTGTTACCCAAGAATTTAACTAACTGCTCAATTAAGGGGGGGGGGGAAGGTTGCACTTTCACTGGCATCAAAAAATACAGATATAGTGACAACCTACTTGAGTATTAACTGCTTGCTAAGAGTTCAACATAAATACACACATATAGACATAAACGAACGTAAAAGCCTTCGCATGGTTGGTACATGAACAGTGAGAGAGTTTATTGGACTTGTGTGGTATGAAATTATTCCAAAAATATATTCTAACTTTTGAAATGTATTCTTTGAATGATTTCTAGGATTTACGGTGTCTAGAATCATTACCTTCATGACAAAGATAAACCTAGTTTTTTAGGGAATTGCATGTTTGTATAATTTATTGTCTGCTCAAGAGGATGTCTTGTATTGGAACATAAATAGAACTTGTGTGTTTTTTTTAAATATAGCAAGTTTTAAAATAGGTTTATTTAAAATAAAAACAAAATTCCTGTATAAACATTCTTATGTAAACATAAGCATATAGCAGTTTTTAAGTGGTTTGTTTGTCTATGGCCCTTAACATAGAGAGTGGCAGATTAAGTGAAAATGAGTTAGTGTAAATCATGTTGGGTTATGTTACAATTATAGGAGAGTCTTGAATGAAGGCTAATTTTTAAAGTCTGTGCCTAAGGTAAACATTGAATATAGTCAAATTTACTCTTGAAGGTCCTTTAAATTGTCATTAAGTATAATATCCATGACCCTATCTACCAATAAGTCCCGCGTAGGCAATTTTTCCTATAGTGATAAAAGGTATTTCTGGTTCTTTCACTGATGACCAGGTTAAAAAAAAAAAGTTTCCTTTATTCTAGGTGCTATGTTGAATAAAAATATTTGTAGAGTCTGATATAACTTCACTGCATTACTTGTGGTGATAGCCTAAGGCAAGTATTTATAATCTTAACAAAACACATGATCAGAAGACCATGGGTTTTGGTTATAGATACTAACTCCTGGTTCAAATCCAGCTTTTTCAGTCAGCCTTTCACTTAGTAAAGCATTTTACCAACCCTCTATACCTCAGCTCACTTGTAATGGTAACAGTAGCATATCTCTGATTGTTTGTGAAAATGGCCTAGTAATAAATTTGCATCACTAAATTTCTGTGTTCCTCTTTTGTTTCATCATGAATGCAACTACAAAACTTTTGAAAAATAACTAGAATTATGCTGGTTATTTGAGATGCATAAATTTATATAGAATTACTTAAGCATAATAATTTGTTACCAAACATAACACATTCCATACCCATCTCCTGTTTAAAATATTTTAATGTTTCTCAAAAGCTTTCTGATAAAATTAAACTTTTTAGCATGGAGAGTAAGACCCTGTATGATCTGGTTTTACCTCCCTTTCCCTGTGTACTTCCACCAAGAAATTTTTTGTGAGGGGCATACCTGGGTGGCTCAGTTGGTTAAGCGTCCTACTTTTGATCTTGGTTAAGGTCATGACTCTTGATCTTATCTCAGATCATTATCTTGCATCACGGTTTGTGAGTTCCAGGCCCACAGTGGGTTCTGCAATGATGGCAGAGAGCCTGCTTAGGATTCTGTCTCTTTTCTCTTCCCCTCACCTGCCTGTGTTCTCTCTTTCTATACCAAAATAAATAAGTGAACTTAAAAAAAAAATTCTTAGTGAGGGTGTTGCTAGTGTTCCCTATATTCTTCCCCTGACTAACTCCTGGTAGTTTGAGTCTTAGCTCAATAATACACACACACACACCTCTTGATTTCTCTAGCCATCCTTACTCTCACCTCTCCTCTCCCAAGTCTGAATTCTATTTTTTCGGTGTTTCTAAATTCTTTGTACGTTGTATATTGACATAGGTATTATAATCATTTAACCCACTTCTCTTAAGTGCTGTGCTTTATTTGAGTACTGTACACACATAGTACTTAGTATAAATGTATGAGGTCATTGATCAATGTTTGCTTCATTCAAAGTGTGGAATCATTGAAAAACAGAGAAAGTTTATTTGAGTGAGTACTGCCATGTTCCACTGGATTAGTTTTTGAGATTCCCAGGTTTTAGTTGCACACTAAACGGAATATTTTTGTGGACAGCCAAGTTTCCAACCCCATCATATTTTTATGTTATAAATTAAGTATCTTTGCTTTTTGATAAGTAGGGATTTCCCATGAACAATACTGGAGGTTTGAAAATGTCTTTCCTCAAAGGATTAATCACTCTTTTAGAAGGAAAAATAATTATCACTAGTAGTAGATCTTTGTCAGAGCATCCAGACACACTGGTCAGAAGGAATTGTGAGAAATGGGTGGAGATGTAATTAACACACTGGGCACTGCATGGAAGCAGGTGGCAGTGCTACAGTCAGGAGACAACCATTCCTTCCTTGATAGGTCCCTGGGAGTGGTTTGCTTGTAAATGTGGGTGTTATTTTAGGAAAAAATTGAGAACTGCTTTTCCAAAACAGCAACATATTAGGCCATGGATTGGCAAACTATAGTCATTGGGCTAAACTCAACCTGTCTTCTGTTTTTATAAATACAGTGTTTTTGGTTTTTTTGTTTGTTTGTTTTTTGGTAGCATAGCCACACTCATTCCTTTACATCTTGACAGTGGCTATTTTTATGCAACATGGGCAGAGGTGAATCTTTGCAACAGAGAGAGAGCTATGTGGTCTTCAAAGTCTAGGGACACCTGGGTGGCACAGTAGGGTAGGCATCTGACTTTGGCTCAGGTCATGATCTCGTGGTTGGTGGGTTCAAGCCCTGTGTCGGGCTCTGTGCTACTAGCTCAGAGTCTGAAGCCTGCTTTGGATTCTGTGTCTCCCTCTCTTTCAGAAATAAATGAACATTAAAAAAATATTTCTTAAGTAAACGGGCCACGTTTAAAAATTATTTCTTAAAAAGGCTGAAATATTTACTATTTGACACTTAACAGAAAAAGTTTGGTGACTTTTGCATTAGATATTTTGCCAGTTTTATAGTTTGACACTTGTGGATTGAGAAATTCTTATCTTAAGAAGGCAAGTACTCCTTCAGATGCAGGTTACTAAAACAAAATCAACTTTTAGTTTTTATTAAATCTATTAAAGTATAATTTCAAAAACGGTAAAACCATGACTCATCTAAATGTAAAATCAACATTTAAAATGTTTTATCTTAATTAATGAGAGAATCTGTGAGATAGTAAAACTGTTTCAAAGGAGAATGAGATATGTGTGTAATTACTAATCCACGTTAAATTGGGTGAAGTATTTTATAGGACATTGTGATGTTTGGAATCATATTTTCTATGGGTAGAAATTAGTGTATTTATACCAGACAAACTTAATTTCTTTGGGTAAAATCATTAGGATTACTGTTAGCTTTCTCTGACTTACAAAGTTATAAAAGAACCTAGTCAAAAATAGTTGTATTTGTACACTTCTCTAGAATCAGGTAGCATGGGAGTCTCTCTATAGACCATCCAGTATTCTATTGAAAAGACACTTAGAAACAGCTTTTTGCCTATTTCAAAATCTTTAACAGTTTTCCCTATCAAATATAAGTATATGTAAAGTATTTTTTAAAATACTTGAAGGGCGCCTGGGTGGCTTAGTCGGTTAAGCGTCCAACTTTCGCTTAGGTCATGATCTCGCGGTTCGTGGGTTCGAGCCCCGCGTCGGGCTCTGTGCTGACTGCCAGCTCAGAGCCTGGAGCCTGTTTCCGTCTGTGACTCCCTCTCGCTCTGACCCTCCCCTGCTCACGCTGTCTATCCCTCTCTCCTAGAAATTAAAAAAAAAAAAAAAAAAAAAAAAAATTAAAAAAATACTTTAAAAAACAAACATGTAGGAACTAAAAACAAATAATGCTATCGATTGTTGCTCGATACAAAGAAGTGAAGTACTCAGATATAAACTTAACGAAATATGTACAGAATGTGCATCAGAAATCAAAGACCTAAATCAATGGAAAAATCTATTGTGTTCATGGAGTGGAAGGTTGAACATAGTCAAGATTTCATTTCTCTTCAGATTGATCCATGATTTAATTCAGTTTCTGTCAAATAACAGCCAGATTTTCTGCAGACATATTCAAAATTGTTCTAAATTTTACTCAGGTGGAACGGCACCGACCCTAGAATAGCTGAAACAGTCTTGGTGAGGAAGAATAAAGCAGGAAGAATCACTGTTTGATATGAAGACTTGCTGTTTATTAGCTATACTAATCAAGACAATATAGTATTGGTGGAGACGTAGACACAGATCAAAGGAACGGAATTGAAAACCACTGAAGTGCACCCATACAAATATGCACGATTGATGTTTTCAAGAAGTCATTTTACTTGAATTCATTAAATGTTATCGTCAAAGTAGATATAAAATTTTAAGGCAGTAATTACCAGGGAATGGTCAACTGTGTCAAGGAACAGGAAATACCTCAGAGACAAGCATAATAAGTATGATGGTCTTGTTCCACTTTGCATCATTATTTAAGATTTATGCCAATCTAAAATTACATGACACACTTTTTAGTTGCCAGTGGCTCTCCTTGGGGAAGATGATGCAGAAAAGTAAAGTGGAAAAAGTCACTGTAGCCCCCTGGGACTGCTCCTCCAGCTCCCCCCCCCCCACCCCACCCCACCCCCCCCGCCCACAGGTGATTTTGCTAAAAGTGCAAAAGCAATTCAGTGAAGGAAGGATAGCTTTTTCAACAAATGGTACTGGAGCATCCACTGGGAAGGAAATGAAGCTTGACCTAAAGCGTATGCTTTATATAAAAATTAACTCAAATGGATTCCAGATTTAAATGTAAACCATAAGACTGTATCACATTTAGAAAGGAAAAAATAAGGGAAAATCTTTGGGATATTTTTGGGACCTAGGTATAGGTGAAATGTTCTTAGACTTGACACCGAAAGCGTGACTCACAAAAGGAAAAATTGATAAAATGCAGCTTAAAAAATTAAAAACTTTTACTTTGCAAAAGATCCTGTGAGAGGATGAAAAGATAAGTTGCAGACTGAAGAAAAAACTTGCAAACCACGTATCCAGTAGAGGATTCGTGTCTAGTGTATTTTGAGAGCTAAAATATCGCAGTAAAAATACAACAAAAACACAACAGTAAAAAACCAAATGATAAAATTAGAAAACTGGGCAAAACTCATGAACAGACATTTCACTTGAGAGAATATTTACTTGACAGATAAGCACATGAAATGATATTCATCGTTAGCCATTAGGGAAATGTAAATTAAATCCACAGTGAAGTATCACTACTACCTATGAGAATGACTCGAAAAAATAATGACAGTGCTGGGGAGGACATGGATAAACTGTATCATTAAATACATTGCTGGTGGGAATGGGAAATGTCACAGTCACTTTGGAAAATAATTTGGCTGGTTCTTATAAAACTGAGCACACACTCATCATATTACCTAGCAATCAAATGCCAGGACATTTATCCCAGGAGATGAAAACATGTTCACACAAAAACTATTCAATAGTGTTCATAAGAAGCAGCTTTATTCTTAGTATTCCAAAACTGGTGACAACTCATATATTCTTCAGCTGGCGAATGGTTGAACCAAGTGTGGTACATCTAAAATGGAATATTATCAACAGTAAAAGCAATGACTTCATCTTACATGCAACTGGGATGAATCTCAAGGTAATTACACTGACCGAAAAAGCCAGTCCCAAAATGATTCCATTTATATCACAAAATTCTTGAAATAACAAAATTACAGAGTTGGATGACAGATTAGTGGTAACCAGGAGTTAAGGATAGGGCAACAGGAGGGATGCTTATGGTGATAGAACTGTGGAAATGGAGTGTGTTCTCAATTCCAGCCATGGATACGGGAAGCTACACGTGAAATACAGCTACATAGAACTTACTACACAGAGATGTAAAAGAATAGATGTAAAAATGAGGAAATCTGGATGAAATGGGTGGATTGTTTCAATGTGAGTTTCCTGGTTGGAGCTTTGTACTGTGGTTGTGCAAGAATGTATCATTTGGAAAACTGGGTGAAGTCCACACCTTATCTCTTAGTACTACTTCTACACAAGTTTAATAACAACAGAACATGAATCTTTCCAGAGTATTCTTTTAAACTTAAAACAGCTATTTAAAATAAATATATTTTAGGTTCTACAACAATTGTGTCTACATATACAGTTATTCTCAGGTATTAAGTTTAAATTAGGAAGAGGAGACTCTCTAAGCCCTTTAATTTTATTTTTAAATCCCTGATTAAAACCAAGTTAAATAGTCTCAATAATTAGGAATCAATATTAAACTATTATTGACAGCAATATAGTTATGTTTTTTAATCTTTTATGTTTTGGTAACACCTAATTCAGTACTTTAGTTACTGAGAAATAGAACTTAATTCATTTTTGGATTTCTATAAAATAATAGTTATGAGTTAGTATGTTTCTTATATATAGGTCTAGAAAATGATAATTTTAAGACATGCTTTTGAATTTATAAATAGTTCTACCAACATGTGGGGAACCATAACTCCAGTGTGAAGTACTGCTTGCAGTCAGTTCTAGGACTGTAGTGACAAAGTGCTTTAGTAAAGAAAGCAATGCATATAGAAAATATTTTAATTATGTGTGGATTTGAATAACTTCTGTTCAACTGAATCTGTATTATAAAATGTAACTCTTTATTCGACATCAAACCACATATTCAGGTAGCATTATTATTTACTGACATCTGATTTGTCTTTCCACCCTGTTCCAGCCTCTTCCCTAGTGGTGCAATTTCAGCAAAAATAGATTTATCAAAAAATAATAGTGCATACAACACTGGTAATCAGAATAGAAAAATGTGTTACTTATTTCGAATCAAGTATTTTTATTGTTAATATAGACAAAACTAAACTAAGGTAGCTTCCTTCATATTTATATTAACTAAAAATTTTATAGCTTCTGTGGAAATAATTTTCTATTCTTCAGGTTTTAGAGTGATAAAAAACGTATATAAAAAATTTTTCATGGATGGGATCACCTATAACCTTTCTTGCAAAGAAAAAGGTAATTTCTTTTGGATTCAGTTCATTGGTATCTCTTGTTCCTGATATATGTCACTTTTCTGACAGTATGCAAGCCTGGAAGATGAGAGGAAAACCACCTGCATAGTAAATATTCTGGTCCCTCATCATTTTTCCTACAGTTGTGACAGTCATTGGTATATATTATTCTTACAAAGGGCTGTCCTGTGAGGAAAATACTGTCATGTTTATGATATGTGTTTTCCATAGAGCTAAGAATAAAATTTTTAAATATTACATTTTTAAGAAAAGTACATATTAATATTTTAATTTTTAAGGATATTTGGTATTTTTCCTATAATATATTTACCCACATCTAAAATTTGTATAAATATAAATCTGTCTGCATCTCTCCTTGCTATCTTAACATACATGGTTTTTCTGTGTATGTAGTTATTAATTTCCTATAGCTGCTGTAACAAATTATCATAAGCTGGGTGGCTTAAAACAGAAGTTTATTCTCATAGTTTTTGGAGTCAGATACCCCAAATCAAGGTTTCTGTATAGACAGAGCCACATTCCCTTCAGAGACTCTAGGGGAAGAATCTGTTCTTTGCCTTGTCCCAGTGTCTCTACGCCCCCTCCCCACTGCCCTACCAGTTTAAAAAAATTGTGTTGAAATACTTGTAACATAAAATTTACCATCCTGTTTTAAAGTGTGCAATTCGTTGATGTTCACATACATTCACATTGATGTATTTGCCTTTCTAGCTTTTATAGCTGCTGTTTCTTTGCTTGTGGCTATATCACTGATTTCTGCCTTATCTTTACATCAATCTGTGTGTGTGTGTGTGTGTGTGTGTATTTGTGTCTGTGTGTGTGTGTGTGAGAGAGAGAGAGAGAATGATTAAGCTTTTTCACATGCCTTTAAGGTACCCATTAACTGGCCTGTGTCTTTATCTGCTTTCTTATTATTTTTAGTCTTACAGATATTTATGTATCCAGGCTCATACATGTGGTTTTTACTTTCTCCTTAGAGTTTTTTTCTATGCTGTATTTTTGCCGTGTTATTATTACCTTGAATGGATAAATAAGTGATGGTACCTGAAACAATGAAGTATGTTGGTAATGGGGGGAGGCTATTGCATGTGTAGCATATACGGAGAATTTCTGTACTTTTCTCAATTTTGCTGTGAACCTAAAATTGTTCTAAAATACTAAGTCTTAAAATTTCAATTACTAAAAACAAAGCTTGTCATAACCTTGTCTACTAGAATATAGTCAAGATAATGATTCTCAATCAGACCTTGTTAATGGAGTCCTCAACAGACTCTTTGATGAGAACTTTGATGTATTTCTTATGTGAGGAAGGATTAAAATACTGTAAAAAAATACTACTTGTGTCCCCCTTAGGAAGTTTTCCCTCAGTCCCTCTATTCAGTCAAGCAAGGAGTATACAAGACTAACTGCTCTATATATACCAGTCCAGTCTTTCACCAGGTTGAAAGGGGTTTGCAAGCTTGATTTTATGTGATCTTGCATGATATGAAATTGAAAGCTGATTAGTTATATGTAAAGTATGAAAATAAATCTATATTAATTGAATCTTGAATTCTGGCCTCGATGGATTTTCTTTTAGCATTCATCTTAGTTTAGCGTATAGTAGAGTGATATAAAGTTTAAGTGTGAAAACAGCTTAGATGATCCTGGTTTAAACATTCTTCCAATACATAAAAGTGTGCCTAAAACTACTGTTAAAGTTTTAAGGATAGATATGATTAGAATATGATTAATTAAAATATACCAAATGGAATCCTATGTAATTTGAATGACCATACATTCAAATTTATACAATTTGAATATCAATATTAATTGTGGTACCAACATAAAACTTAAGAAAAATCCCTTTTCAAAGAATGATTTCTTGGGGTGCCTGGGTGGCTTAGTTGGTTAAGTGTCTGACTTTGGCTCAGGTCATGATCTCACGGTTCATGGGTTTGAGCCCCGCGTCGGGCTCTGTGCTGACAGCTTAGAGCCTGGAGCCTGCTTCAAATTCTGTGTCTCCCTCTCTCTCTGCCCCTCCCCTGCTCATTCTCTCTCTCTCTCTCTCTCTCTCTCTCAGAAATAAATAAAACATTTTAAAAAAAAGAATGATTTCTTTCAAAAATAATCTTAAAGCCACATACATCTAGGAAACTTTGTTTACACGTATTGTAATTTTAGCTCTTTGTTCTCTAGGTTTACATAGGCAATATGAACTATAATCTATACTTTTACATGATAATATTACTCTCACTAGTTAAATGTTTTCTGGAAATTGGTAGCTTAAAAGTAGCAGAGGAAATAAAACAAATTATAACTAGTAAGTCAATTTTGAATGAAATATGTTCAATACAAAAGAACTATTATTTTATTTTGAAATTTTTAGAAGGACAACCTGAAAAGAACATAACATTCATTTTAAAGTGAGGTCTTCATGCATCATTTATTTATAGATATATTCTTCAGGGAATGTAACCAATCTTCTTTGTCTTTTCAATGACAAACATTGTTGAAAATGGAAGACATCCATCAAAGCAATCCCCTGGCAATACTAGTCTGGTCCCCATGGGATTTTCTCAAGTGCTTTGTCTGGGCTAGTTCTTAACCTAAGTGGCGGGGCTTTTATTGCATTCCTTCAGAGCTTATTTCATCATTTAATAGACTTCACTTTAAGAAAATGTTTCACTTTGTTCAGATTTATACCATTATTATGGTCATGACCTTTTCTCCACCTATTTTTTGCTCCTTTCCTCATCTTCCTCTTCCCTCTCACTGCTATAGTCATATTTGTTTCTGGGTGATTTATTTATCGTATAAAAAGCAGAATCTTTCAGGAAATGAGCCACATAGTATATGTGAGTCTTAGGGAGTGAATTTAGGTTTATAGAAGACCTTAATGCTAGTAATAGCAATTTCTAAATTACACCAACAGTGTTTGTTTTTCATAGATCTTTTTCAAATAAGAGTTTTTATTTTCAAAGATTTGAACAGTTTATATTCAGGAATATTCATACTTAACTTTGAGGCATGAAATGTAAACGTGGAAGAGAAGGGGACTCCAGCAGAATTGCGGGAAGGTTTCTATCTGGCATACATAATGCTATTTAGTTTTGAGTACATATTGTGAATTCATATTACTCTTATATAATTATATTAGGAGTTTGTGCCAGTATCATTTGAAACAAATTAATACAGATAATGAAGATTGTATTTTAATTTGTAACAAATTAGATTTCATATAGTTGAGTAAATAATACTTATATAACACATCTCAGTTCCACTCACCACATATGTCTTTATAAATGTATCATATAATAGCTCATTTCTGGCTGAGTTTTATGCTGTTATCTTTGTTTGCTTTTTGTGTCATCTTTCTGAACTTCACTCTTTTTGTGGATAATATGGGGTAATAGTAGGATTTCTTTAAAAACTAACAGCACATCCTATTATGTTAGTGTTTTTCATGTGTTTTTAGTGTCACTGGAAAAAGCTTAAAGAAAACATTAAAACTAAATGATAAAATGAAAAGAGATCTTTGGCTTTCAGTATGTCCTTGTCATTCAAGAAGTTTACGTTGGTTGGTGTGCTGCCCAAGTTTCTGATGTAACTTATTTTTTTTTTCCTTTTTAATTCTTAAGCAGAAAATTAAATTCGTTTTTTAAAGTTTATTTATTAAGGAGAGAGGTGGTGTGCGAGCGAGCAAGTGAGCCCAAGCGGGGAAGGGGAAGAGATGAAGAGAGAAAATCCTATGCAGGCTTCATGCTGACATTGTGCAGGACTCCACCTCATAAACCATAAAATCAGGACCTGAAGTGAAATCAAGAGTTGGTCGCTTAATTGACAGAACCACCTAGGTAACCCCCAAATTAAATTCTGTATACCACAAAGAATCTTCCGTAGTAATTAAGTCACTTCCTAAGTGAGAGAACAAAATTGATAAATTGGTGTCTCAGAATAGGTTTTTCTTTACAAGCCATTGTATTTACAAAAAACTATGATGAATAAAACTGTTTTCTTTGTGAAATGGTTACCTACCCCCCCAAAAAAAATGTGCTAGTGATAAACTAGCATTAAGAAACAGCATATAAAATGTAAAAAGCTTAAAAATTAAGCAAATTGTGTACTACCATGTGAATATACAATTTATATATATTTTTAAAGTTTGTTTATTTTGAAAAAGAGGGCACAAGCAGAGGAAGGGCAGACAGGGAGAATCTCAAGCAGGCTTTGCACTGTCAGCAGAGTCTGTCCCAAGGTCCATCTAACAAACCCTGAGGTCATGACCAGTGCTGAAATCTAGGGTCAGATGCTCAACGACTGAGCCACCTAGGTGTCCTAGGCATATCATTTATTAACTAGGATATGGTAGTTATATTTTAAAAGGTTATAGTATTTCTTAGGCATTTAAATGTTCTCACTGATATACTTTAAAAATAATCAAAAGTCCTTTCTGAGAAATACTAATATGCGCAAATCAAATTAAATTTCTTAGATAATATTTTTAGAAAGGGAAGAGGTCCGAGAAATCAGTGAATCTTACTAAAAAAAAGAAATAGTTCTTATTAGTTGAAAAAAAATCTTGAAACTAGGGAGTATCAGATCTATGACTGAAACTTACTCAAAACTGAAATCCTCAGTATTTATTTGATAAAGTTAATTATTGCAAAAAATCTTTTTTAAGGTATATATAACCTTCAGTATTAAATATGTCACTAATCTTATGGCAAAACTTTTTGTCACTTAGTTGTAGATATGCATAAACATGTATCTTTCATCTCTCTCCTTTCTGATAAAATTTATACTCAGTGAAATGCACTGATCTTAAATGCATAGTTTGATGTATTTTGCAGATGTATCTTCCCTTGTAAAGACCACCTCAGTCAAGATACAGAACCTTAGTATCATTTCAGAATGTTACCTTGTGTCCTTATCCAGTCAGTCTCCATTGCTCATAGGTGACCACTTTTGTGATTTCCCTCATGATAGATGAATTTTGACTGTTCTTGCACTTTATGTAAATACAGTCATACAGTATGTAATCTTATACGAGCAGCTTCTTTTTCTCAGAATTAACATCTGTGAGATTCATTCATGTTGGTGCCTGTATCAGTATTTCATCCCATCATTGTTGAACAGTATTCTTTTACACTGATAAATGACAAGTTGATTATCCATTAACCAGTTGATCAACTTTTACACAGCTGCATTTGCTACTAGAGTTTTTATTATACTCCTTTTTTTTTTTTTTTTTTTGCACTATGTTTTTAGACCAACTGTAGGTTCACAGTGAACTTAAGAGGAAGGTACAGAGATTTCCCATATGTTCCCTGTTCCCCCAGATAGCCTCCCCCATTATCAACATCACTCCTATCAAAATGGTGTATTTGTTATAATTGAACCATTGATCCGTCATTATGACTCAAACTCTTTGTGTTAGTATTCAGTCTTGGTGATGTATATTCTGTGGGTATGGACGTATGTCTAATGACATGTATCCATCATTGTGGTTTAATACAGAGTATTTTCACTACCCTAAAATTCTCTGTGCTCTGCCTACTTACCCTTCTCTCTGTCTTTGCAAACCCTGGCAACCATTGCTTTTTTGACTATCGGCATAGTTTTGCCTTTTCCAGAGTGCCATATGGTTGGAACCATACAGGATATAGCATTTTAGATTGGCTTTTTTCACTTAGCAATATGCATTTAAGGTTTCTCCATGCCTTGAGTGGCTTGATAGCTCGTATCTTTTTAATGCTAAATAATATTCTATTTTCTGGATGTACCACAGTTTGTCCATTTACCTGCTGAAGGATATCTTTTTAATTTTTTTTTTTTTTTTTACGTTTTATTTATTTCTGAGAGAGACAGAGAGAGACCGCACGGACAGGGTAGGGTCAGAGAGAGATGGAGATACAGAATCTGAAACAGGCTCCAGGCTCTGAGCTAGCTGTCAGCACAGAGCCCCACACGGGGCTCAACCCACGAACCATGAGATCATGACCTGAGCGAAAGTTAGACGCTTAACTGACTGAGCCACCCAGGCGCCCCATCCTGCTGAAGGATATCTTTGTTGCTTCCAGGTTTGGGTGATGTTGAGCATCGTATTGTATGCTCTGTTGCCATCCATATATCTTCTTTGGTGAGGTGTCTAAGAGCTGTGCCTCATTTTTAAATCAGCCTATTTGTTTTCTTAGGTTGAGTTTTAAAAATTCTTTGTATATTTTGGATAACAGTCCTTTATCAGGTAGGTCTTTTGCAAGTGTCTTGTCCCAGTCTGTTTCTTGTTTTCTTGTTCTCTTGACGTTGTCTTCTGCAGAGCAGGTTCTTAATATTTTTTGAGTAAATTTAAAGATCTAATTGGTTTTATTTAAGGGTTCATGAATCAGGCAGCATCCCATCTAGCAAAGAGAAGAGAGATCCTGAGGTTTTTCATTTTTGTGAACTCCAGCTTATCATTTCTTGGCAGATTGTGCCTTTGGTGTTGTATTTAAAAACTCACTGCCTACCTAAGATCAAGTAGGTTTTCTCTTATGTTATCTTTTTTTTTTTTTAATGTTTTACTTATTTCTAGGAGAGAGAGAGAGAGACAGCGTGAGCAGGGGAGGGTCAGAGAGAGAGGGTGTCACAGACTGAAACAGGCTCCAGGCTCCGAGCTGGTAGTCAGCACAGAGCCCGACGCGGGGCTCGAACCCACGAACCACAAGATCATGACCTAAGCGAAAGTCAGACGCTTAACCGACTAAGCCACCCAGGCGCCCCTTCTCTTATGTTATCTTTTAGGAGTTTTGGGTTTTGCATTTTCCATTTAGTCTGTGATCCACTTTGAGTTCATTTTTGTGAAGGGCATAAAGTTTGTATCTAGACTCCTTTTTATGTTTTGTTCTTTGTTTTGGTTGTGGATATACATTTATTCCAACACCACTTGTTAAATCACCTATCTTTGCTCCATTGTATTGCCTTTGCTTTGTCAAAGATGAGTGTTGTTAGTTTTTGAATATCAAAGACTGTTTATTTAGACGATGTTCATTTCTCAAAATTTTTCATTCAACCATCCCTTTTAGCTAAGGGGAATGAACTTGATGCATGGCATGTTAGCTAGGATAAATGCAGAATTTCTTTGAAGTGTCTTTTATTGTCTTAAATATTTTACATGAGGCTTTCTGTTAACATGGCTGAAAACCATTATAAATTCACAAACCCAAGAAGAATACTTGAGGCATCTAAGAAATATCTATGCAATTTTTGATGATGGAAGACAAATGAATGATTTGTAACTCAGTAAGTGGACTGGAGGAAGAGTCTAATACTTTTGTGTTGTTACAAAGGCAGACTAATTCCTAAACAGAAAGCTTCAGAAATTGCAGGTACCAGTTTCCTCCAAAGGTGACAGTACAGAACAGTGTTGAAACTATGATTTGTTTAAGGCATTATAATAAGGGACTTCGACCACCCAGGTAGCCATGCACCTAATTTCCTTTTTGTTCCCAGAAGAAAAAAAAAAATCTAGGTTCACAGAAACCAAACACAGCTGAAGAAAGAGTGAGGGAATGTACTAAAGCCATGAGGATTAAATGAAAGTCTATATGATTAACAATGGGAACAGGCTACTTTCCCTTGTTTGACTATAAGAATAGTAGCAGCCAGTCTTAAAATTCCTAATACAAGAACGAGCTGATCAAGAAAAAAGACTCAGCTATGGGCAGGTATGGTATCTTAGAATATGATATCTCTGCATGACCATACTATATTGCATGACTCCCCATACAGAGTTTACAATCAGTTTTTTAGTTCTTGACTCTTAAATCTGAATGGATAGCCAAGGGTTGCTGGGGGTTGGGGGAAATCCTGTAGTATAATACACAGTGATCAAACCAAATAAAAAGTACAAAACAGCTTTTAGTAAACAGAAACTTGAAGGGGGCAGGATAAATGTCTAATAACTTACTACGAATATGTTCAGATAAATAAGCAAAGTTTGTATCAGTAAGGCAAAAATAGGGATATATGCTATTAAAGCTGTCAGAGAAAAGACAGAATTCTTGGAAGTTGAAATAAGTTTTAAAACAATATTAGACTGGTGGAAGATAAAAGAGACAGTCTTCCAGGAAGTAAAATTAAAAAGATGTGAACAAAATGAGAAAGGAAAGAAAACAAATTTGATCATCAATCTAGGAGTTGCGTTTTCTGGTAATAACTCCAGAAAGAAAGAAAGAAGAAAATGATAGAGACTCTAATTTTATAAAAGATAAAATATAGGAACATCTGTTGAGTATGTAAGACATGTTTAACATACATGAAAGGGCTACAGAATATCAAGCAAAATGAATTAAAAAGATCCATACCGGGTCATGTAGCATGACCCTATAAATCTGTGAAAAGTAGTAAAACAGGATAAATCCACACAAATATTGTGAATGAAAAAGTCTTTCAACTTCTCAGTAGCAACACTGAAAACTAGTAAAATGTAGACCAAATTTAGAGAGAGAATAATTTTTAACCTGGAATTTTTTTTAAGGCTTATTTATTTAAAGAGATAGTGAGTGAGCTTGAGTGGGGGAGGGGCAGAGAGAGAGGGACAGAGAGAGAATTCCAAGCAGGCACCCCAATGTCAGTGTGGAACCCGGCACAGTCTTGATTGAACTCGGTCATGAGATCATGACTGTGCTGAAATCACAAGTTGTACACTTCACCGACTGAACCACCTAGGCACCCCTACCCAGAATTCTATAACCAAACTATCAATCATCAATAAAGATACTTTCAAGTATTCAAAGTCTCATATATATTATTAACAGGAATTTCTTCTCATTAAGTTCCTGAAGATTGTATTTCACTAAAACAAGGGAGTATACCAAGAAAGAAGATAAAGACAAGTAATCAAGTCACTAGATATCCAATGTAGAAGAGCGGCAGAGTGAATAATGGGCTGATGGTGGTGGGCTGAAATCTCAGGATAACTGTTTTGCTTCAGTCCCAAGGAGTAACCACCCCAGAATTTTAGGAAAGTTATGTATTACCTAATTAATGGTTGTCCATGTTCAGAGGTGTACATAACTCGGTTGGAAACTTTGAGGAAGAGTTATTGGTAAGCACAGAGAAAACAAATCAAGTGTGAGACAAAAATTAATTCAGGGAAAATAATTGTTGCATGACAAATAATAAAACCATAGTGATTTACATAGTTAAGCCATGATTAACTGTACACATTCATAATAATATAAATAATAAATTCATTTAAATATTTTTAACAATTCAATTAAATATATGTATTCATATATATATGAAGGGAAGCAGGGAAAGTGAATTGGAGGAAGGAGTGGTGAAAGGTAAATCCACATCTTTAATGGTGAGTAGATTGAGAAAGACCAAGTGAAATCAGTAGTGAATGGGTAAAATTGACAAGTTGTGAAATGTGGCCAAAAAGTGGTCAAAGGAACTGCTTATGTGGAGCTGGAATCTGGGTGGCAGGAGTGGGATGGGGCGTTTTCATTATGAATCTTATAGAACTCTTTGATTTTTTAAACTCCCTGTATGCATTATTTTGGTTAAAGATGGAACTAAAATATGCCTTTGACTTTGGTATTCTCTTTCCTATCATACCTGTGGTTGTTTTATTATTAAGAAAAGTTTCCAACTCTTAAAATGCTTTAGTTAAACGTTCACTTGATGTGCTGGGTTGATTATGTGGATTTCTGTGCCTACTCCTTGGCCAATGGCCACATGCTTCTAACAGGATATAAAACCCACTTTGAAATATAATGGATTTAACTTTTTTTTTTTAACATAAAATAGTGCTGTGAACATTTAAGAACATAAATATGTTTTGATAAAAGGGAGGTATGATTATAGCCACTGGTTTCTGAATGAAAAAATATTAAAACAAAAACAAAAACAAAAAAACAGTGCCCCAAAACTTTGTATATTCTGTGAAAACAGAAAACACCTATCCTTATTTTGGAATTTGTTGTCCATCCAATTAGGAATCTAGGGGAGCCTGGGTTAGCTCAGTTCGATAAGTGTCGGACTCCTGATTTTGACTCAGGTTATGATTGCAGGGTCATGGGATCAAGCCCTTTGTCAGAATGCTCTCTCTGTCTCTCCCTCTGCCCGTCTCTCCCCTGCTCGTTCTCTCTTTCTCCCAAATAAAAAATCTACATTTAGGCGTAGAGTACATTACATGGTGAAGAATTTGTTTACTCAAATGTCTTTTTTGGAAGCTTTTATAAATATGGATATGACTGTTTTATAATAATCTCTTTGTATGAAGAAGCAAATCCTAAATCTAAATGCTTCTGTGGGATTTTATCTTTTTGAAACATTTTGAGAAAAGCTGATTATATCCATTAACTTTAAATTTGCTAAACCTTGGGTTTTCTACCAAGTAAAGGACTTGGACATCATCTTCTTTGTGGTCTGTTATGCTTCTGTGCTGGGAAAAGGTATATGATAGTGGATGGATTAGAGGACTTAATAATTTTTCCATTTAAAAGTAGTTCTTGTTTTTATATAATTCAGAAAATCAACCACTCCACATATTTTATGACAGGGGTTAGATCTCTTTCTAGATTGTGAAAGAATTGTCGTCTTTATTCCAGTACCAATATAAAAATACTTTATATTGGTAATTTATGTAAGATGTTTGTCAACCATGAAAGAGAGCTTATATTGACTATATTTTAAAAAATAAATAAAATCTACCTAGTATACATAAAAGTTATTTCATGCAAAGATGATAGTAACGTCAAATAGTGTAAAGTCATGATGACTTTTAAAAACTAAGAGAGGAAAGTAAGCTGGGAGTAATTTATGGATGGGCAAAGACAATTTGATGTTTGCCTTTTATGATTCATAATAAATATTAAATTTTTTTCCTCAGAAGACTTAAATATTTTCCTGGAGAACTGTAAACAGTTTTAATTGTACGAATCAGAAGGGAATGTTGCCCAGTTTTGCTGAAAGGAAACTGCTTTTTTATTTAATCATGAAATAGTATGATAATCACAAAATACTGATCTTTTGTGCACAACATTGAGCAAAAAGTACAAAATTTCTATTTTTTAATTGGTATAGTTACGATAATTCCTTTCACAGTTCTTCTCTTACACTACTCACCAAATTACTTTACTTCTTCAAGAGATACATGCTGTGATACAACAGTATTAACCTGAGCTGTACTATACCCCAGTCATACAAATTAGAAAAGAAATATTTTGGAAATTAATCTCCTAATACTTGTTAAGTTTTATGAAATGTTTGTTAGCACAGAATTCTGAGATTAATGGATAAATAGTAAGATGTATTGGAGGCTTATGCATAAAATATGAAAAAAATAATTTTAAGTTAATAAAATGTTTTAAAGCTTCTTAAAATTATTAAAATTCTTCCATATTTTAAAATTTGAAAAAAATAATGATTCATTTCATTGCTGCTTCTACTTCCAAACATATTTTGATATATTTACAAGACATAATTCTCTTTCTTCAGATAATTTATAATTTAGTAGAACTGTCAGTTATTGAGATAGGTTATTGGAGAGTGCAAGAAAATTTGACGGTGGCAGGAATGTTTGACCCAAAGTGCTAGTTTATGCAATTTAAAAAGCATCCATGAATGTTCCAGAGCTCTGCCATATAGCAGGAGCAGTTGGACATACTGAAAGAAGAAATATCTGAATTTAGAAAATTTGGTGTAGATGCAATTATAATATATTTATGGCCTGACCATGGTATAGTGTGTTTATGCAAAAGACTTTTTGCTGTGATGACGGGTGAAGAAGCCAAAACCAGGGCCCTCCCTCCACCTATTCATGAAGGTTTAATCACTTTTTAAATTTTACTGATATCTTCCTATATGGAAAATATGGGAGGAATTTTGTAGTTATAAAAGGTTGGGGGAAAAGGTAGAAAATCTCAGAAAATTGAGATTAAAATAGAGAATAATAAACATTTTCTGTAGAAATTCATTGAAACATATTTGGTGGCAAAATTCACATTTGTGAAAGTCTTCAAACCTAGGGTTTTGGATGTTATTTCCAACTAAGATTTTACCTGCAGTTTCACAGATACCCTGATAGGATGAAAGAATATATTCTTTTATTTTTACCATTTAAAATTGGAGTCCTGTTATTAGATCATCATGTCATTTATATTGAACTATGAATATTTTCAGAGCTTCTGTTTATGATCATAAGTGCAAAAAATTTACAATAACCACTGTTACTTATATGCATATAATTTATGTTAAATTGATAATTTATTAAATGTAGACACTCAGTAGAGTTTCTAACTTTTTAGACCCTGTTTGATATTTCTCACTTTCAGTATGTCATGAGATAAAAAATTAAAAAGAAATGAAACTGGTTCATTTAAATTGCATCAGTCAGAGAATATTAAATTATTTGAGGGAACAAAAAGAGGGAAAAGTTCAAGTAGCCTATGCAGGTGATTCTACAACAATCAGCTTTCAAATTTGTGATCAAATATATTGATCATATTTTATTCATTGATGCATCCATTATTTATTACAATTTTGTAGGTTCAATGTCTAATTGGAAAATAGTCTCAACAGGGGCGCCTGGGTGGCTTAGTCGGTTGAGCGTCCGACTTTCGCTTGGGTCATGATCTCGCGGTTTGTGGGTTCGAGCCCCGCGTCGGGCTCTGTGCTGACTGCCAGCTCAGAGCCTGGAGCCTGTTCCAGTCTGTGACTCCCTCTCTCTCTGACCCTCCCCTGCTCACGCTGTCTCTCTCTCTCTCTCTCTCCTAGAAATAAATAAAACATTAAAGAAATTAAAAAAAAAAAAAGGAAAATAGTCTCAACAATTCTGCTTCATTTATTAATATTTCCTTGAAATGTACTAGATATTCATGGTAATAACCTGTTTGTTCCAAGGTATCAAATGTTTTATACTCCAAAGTGATATATATATATATATATATACACATATATACATATATATATATATATACATATATACATATATATATATATATGTATATATGCAGATGTCACCATTGTACCATATAGGATGACTGATCTCCCTTTGTTTACAATATTCTGTGAAGTTCTTTATTTATTCTTACTTCAAAAAATGTATTCTTTCAGAATTCTAATCAGATGGTGTTTTCACGAAGGAAGTCAATTCCAATTGCTTCTGATTTAGACTGTTCCTGCTTTTCTTCTTCTCAGTGAATTTCCATGACTTATCTTTTGATTATTTATAGACTGCTATCACTTTAGTGCTATAAGAGATGGTACAGACCCCTGCTTAATTTTTCTTTTACATAATTCATTTTTTAAACTTTTCCTTTTAAGAAGGACTAAATTTAAATTTGGTTACTTGGAAATAATTACTTTTTAAGTTTGTCATATGACACTCTATAATTTATCATTTTTAGGCACTTAATGTGCCAAGACTGTTCTAAGTGCTTTGCACATATTAAGCTAATTTAATAATAGTAACAACTATGTGAGATTGATACTATGATCTTTCCCATTTTACAGATGTGGAAATTGATAACAGGCGTATAGCTAGTGTGACCATAGTATTCTCAGTTTTTTAAACTTCTAGTAGATGAATTATTAGAAATTTTTACATTAAAAAGAGGACCTGTGATTATAAATCATAACTCTCTATAATAGTTATAACTTAAAAAATTTTTTTTTAATGTTTTATTTATTTCTGAGAGAGGCAGCATGAGCAGGGCAGGGTCAGAGAGAGAGGGAGACAAAGAATCCAAAGATGGCTCCAGGCTCTGAGATAGCTGTCAGCACAGAGCCTGACACGGGGCTCGAACTCATGACCGTGAGATCATGACCTGAGCTGACTTAACCGACTGAGCCACCCAGGCGCCCCTAGTTACAACTTTTAAGAGTAGAAACAATACTTGATTGAAGAAGTCTAATTTATTAATATACTCAATTATTTTAATTTAATTTAAATCAGTTACATTTGGCTATTTTTTTTTAGACCTCGAAAAAATAGATGCTAATAAAAGACTCATGAAGGTTACTCATGTAGTACTATTCTTTCCTCCACTCAGCATATTTGTTTATTTGTCCTCTATTTTGTAATTGAAGGTATGAAGAGCTTTAATAAATAGGCTACATTTTGATTTACTGATACCAGCAGTTGTTTGGTACTGTGTTTTTTAAATTCTGGTTTGGCGTATGCCTTTAAAATCTTATTCAGTTTTTGGAGTAGTAAAATTTAAATTCATTTATTTTCTGCATTAGGGAAGATCCTAATTCCCTCATATGTGGGGTTACCCTGCTTGTCCTGATTATTGTAATTAGATAACTATGAACTTGCTTCACTTTGCATGGTTGATAGATTGCATTTTATTTTCTTATCTTTGGATTCCTATTTTAATAACAATCACTTTGTGATAAGGGTTAATGAGAGTTCAGTTTCAGTAAGCTCCTGACTGCCTCTTCAGGGGCGTTGCTTATTTATGAAGGAAGAGATGTGTTTGGAAGGCTTTGGATGAAGTTTTATTATATACCTGCTGAAATGTCTTACCGATTTTGACACTGAGTCATTTCATAACTGTCTCCTTTTTGTTTTTAATACATGTTTTTTTCCAAGTGAACACATCTCAAAATTTACTGGATTTCTAGAAACATAAATAAAGAACAGATGGCTAGTTACACCTTATGACAAATACAATGGAGACAGAAGACTTTCATCATGTCCCTCATGTTCAGCATGTTAGCTGTCATGTGGTGGACATCTGTGGCTATTTGAAAGAGGCCTTGCTGCTGTTTTGGAGTCTCTCAGGTCTGGTCAGGCCCCTTGATAGTAGCTTATTTTTAAGCAGTTGGGTTCCTCAGTTATTTATTAGTCTGGGAAAAAAACAAAAATTATTCTGAATCAATAAGAATTAGGAAATGTCTCAAATAAGGGTATTCTTCTTTTAGATTGTCCTTAGTTGTTCAAACCAATTCATTGATGTTGATTGATACCTCTTTAGTCATCAGTTTTGCCAAATTTGGGAATCTAGCTTCATTTATGCAACTATCTTAATGAACACATTTCTGTACTTGTATGCCTATTAACAGTACTATAAAGCAAAGTAAACCACTGTTGTTTAGATTAATTTAGGGAAAAGACCAAATGTAAACACTTAAATCATGGATTTAATATCTAAATCATGAGCAGTCCCTAAGTGTCTATGACATGAGATCTGTAAATTTTTGTAGTTACAAATTTTAATGTTGATCCACAGATTCTTAGGTGGGAGAGTTGCCTATTTATCCACATATGAGTTTTTGTCCTGTGTTGTCACTACAGTAACCTTTGAAATATTCAAAACATTGTGTCTTTTTGGAGAAATAGTTACCAATTGAGAAGGAAAATATTAGTGAATATTGAAAATGCTCTTGACTTGTAGCAAAACACATTAGAAACATGTCTCCTGAGAGCAATATGGCTTTGGAAATGCTAGGAGCTGGTAGAAAGGTTTATATTTTTGTAAATGTGCAGAATTCCTAAGGTCTTAGAAAATCTAGACAGCATATCAAAGATTTTCCGTATGGAATTTTTAAAGAAGTGCTGTAAGAGAGGACATTAAGGTTCTGACACAAAACAAAACCAAAAAAAAAAAAAAGAAAGAAAAAACTATTGGTTGTCAGCTCAAAGGATAAAAATAACCTGGTTTTAAGAAAGAAATTTGATTTATGTATTTTTAAAGATTTTTTTTTAATGTTTATTTTTGAGAGAGAGAGAGCATGATCTGGGTAGGGGAAGAAAGAGGGAGACAGAGGATCTGAAGCAGGCTCTGCTCACAGCGCAGAGCCTACTATGGGGCTTCAACTCATCACTGTGCGTTAATGACCTGAGCCGAAAACAAGAGTTGCCTTCCTAACTGACTAAGTCACCCAGGTGTCGCAAAAGAAAGTTGATTTATTAAAAAGTCTTATCCACCATAATGACATCTGCTATCTATATAACAATTTACTAAACAGAAAACAGTCTTCAGCATTGTACTACCTAAATTACTATGAAATTTGAATTAGAATATATAATAATTTATCACATCAACTCAATCTTTAAGTGAATTTCACATATTTACATATGTTACAGAATAATATTTCAATAAACTCTTCTTTTACAAAGTCAAAAACCATTACTTTTTAGACATTATTAAGATCAAAAACAGGAAATTTTAACAATATTGTTGGGGATGTATTTTGGACATGTAACATATTGCATGAAACTATCTTCAGGTAAAAAAATTTCAATCTTTCATACTTGCTCTTAGGTTAAACAAGAATGCCTCCATGAATCACACTGATTTCATTTTGTTTAAGACTTTAAGAAGTTAGGGGCGCCTGGGTGGCTTAGTCGGTTAAGCGTCCGACTTTCGCTTAGGTCATGATCTCGCGGTTCGTGGGTTCGAGCCCGCGTCGGGCTCTGTGCTGACTGCCAGCTCAGAGCCTGGAGCCTATTTCAGAGTCTGTGTCTCCCTCTCTCTCTGACCCTCCCCTGCTCACGCTCTCTCTCTCTCTCTCTCTCTCTCCTAGAAATAAATAAAAATATAGAAAAAAAAAGACTTTAAGAAGTTATTGTGAATACAGTGTAAAAACAAGTTAGGAATACGAAATTGTTTTGTGGATGACATAAGTTATGATTGTGTTTCATTTGATATGTTTATTTTATTTTATTTTAAAGGATTAAAATGTCTTTTCTCTCAAGGCTCCAAGTAATGTGAAATGATAAACTATTATCTGATTAGGTAAGGATTTAAGATAATCCCATTATAAAATCGCATCCTTGGAGCTTGACAACTTTGAACAAACATGCAACATTAGTTATCATTTTTTTAATTCAAAATGAAAACAAATGCAAAATTTTCCTGATCCAGGGCCTAATGAAATAACCCTTTTATCAAAATAAATATAACCTATAACAGTAAAATTAGTTTCTGTAAGGAGATATTCTTTCTGAAAAATTTCTTAATGATTCTTGAAGTGATAAATACGTCTGGAGTAGGGTAACCGCTAGGTATAATTGATTTATACTAGATTTAATTTACAATGACTATAAAAAACACACTATGGAATTATAAGATTTTATATCTTGGAGAGAAAACTGGTATAGTGCTAATATTACATGTTCAAATCCTAAAGACAGTGGTGAATAATCCTCAGGCCTTTTGAAACTCCAGGTCCACAGGGAACATGCTTTTCTTGTCATTCATGTTTGTGCTAAGCTGAGCACTCAGTAAGTACTGATGATACTCATGAAAGTGAAGTGAAGGATTACAGAAGTGTTCTTTGGATTTTTGAAACTAACCTGCAACACGATCATTCCATTCCAGGTGTATAGAAATGTTGAAGCAAGGAAAGAAAGGGGAAATCTCCAGGTTACAGAAGTGAAAAGACCACTTGAAGCCAGAGTTCTGTTGCGTTGATCAGAGAGATTATTTGGCCTATATACAAGTTCTTTGGGTTTGAGTCTAATAGCTATGTGGTGATAAGATATTAGGAATAGGGAGTGAGGGGAAGGGGCCTCTGAGTGGAGTCAGAATTACCTACTGTCACTATAGCACAAGGATTTCAAGCCAAGAGACTGCTGTAATTTCTGAATCTCTTGCAAAAGCAAATCCTAAGTTAATTAGAAACGAATGCAAAGCCCACACTGATGGGCATCTTATGGAAAGAGTATCCCTCCTGAAAATTAAGTTCAGCATGAAAAAATGGCAACTATATGAATTATCTAATGTGAATAACATGATATAATTAGCAAACATAAAAAAAGGGTTATTGCCACAAAACATAAAATAATGTAAAAAATGTAATGTAGAATAAGTATATTTTAAGTGATTAAGGAGATTTTAAATGAATATGAAACATAATAAAATGGAGCAAAGGAAAAATAAGTACATAGCAAATAGGGAACAATAAGATGGTAGAAATAAGTCAGTAAATCAATTATGTGAATATTCTAGAAAGACTCGAGTCTATAAAATGCAAAATAGATCATGCTATTTATAATAAATACATCTAGAACATAAGGATAATAAATTTTGGAAAATACAAAAATAATACATGAGAAAAATATTAGTCAAAATAAAACTTGTGAGGCAATTCTGTTATACAAAAAAATAAAACTTTAAGGCAATAAGTGTTGCTAGGAATAGGGAAGACCGAATGACTAGATAGATGTAATTCTGACAACCTGTACTCACCTAACAACATAATCTCAAAATATACCAAGCAAAAGTTGACTCAATTACAAATTCAAATTAAAAAATCCAAAATTATTGAAACTTGAAAACACATATCTCAAAATACAACATATTAAGCAAATAAGAAAACAGAAAAAAAAATAGAAGCTTTGAACAGTATTTTAACAATATGACATGGATGGTTGGATGGATGGATGATGGATATGAAGATACCCTTTAACAATTAGAGAATATAAAATTTTTTCAAGCATACTAAATCATGACAATATTTATGTACTAAACTACAAAAGACTTCTCAACTAGAGAATAAACATAGAGTTTAAGATTTCTATAACACTTAGTTACAAAAAGATTGTCTCTCCCACAAATGTAAAACACACATATATAAGAAAATTCATGGAGCAATGAAGAAAATTAAAGAATGATTATGAAATATTTAGAATTGAACACCAGCCCAAACAGTGCAGACCATAACTTAAAGCTAAAGAGTCAGCCTAGTTTTAACTGTTGGGGGCTCCTGGGTGGCTCAGTCAGTTGGGCATCTGACTCTTGGTTTTGGCACAAATCATGATTTCACAGTTCATGGGTTCAAGCCCTGCATCAGGCTCTGCATTGACAGTGTAGAGCCTGCTTATGATTTTCTCCCTCTTTCTCTTCCTCTCCCCTTCATGTGATCTCTCTCTGTCTCTCTCTGTCTCTCTTTCTCTCTCTGAAAATATAAAAATTAAAAAAAAAAGAATATTGGTGATTCATGGGAAGAGGTCAAAATAACATTAAGAAGCCTTTGGAAGAAGTGGATTCCTTAAAACAACAACAACAACAATAAACAACAAAACAGGGAAATCCAGGATGCCTATACAGAGTGGACTTAGAGAGGGGTTGGTTAGATGGATAGGAGGGTTGAATTTAAGGGGGCTGGTGATTGAGGGCAGTGATATTTGATGTGTTAGATTGTTATGAATTAGAGTTGAAATTTGTTGAACAAAATTGTTTTTAACATTTTCCCCATTCTCATTTTCCATCTCTTTTTTGCTTTTTTACAGGAATACATTTTGGATTTATTTTCTTATTTCTTGAAAAATGATTATTTTTGCATAGTTGATTTCCTTTTTAAAATTGTGAATGATTTCATATTTTTTCCCCAAATTTAAAGGGAAGTACTTTTGTTCTGTTTAGAATATACGCTGTTGGCCAACAAAGAATACCTCCTTGAAACTATTTATTTGGAGACAGCTTTAAATTTTCAATTCTATTTTCTCAGTGGTTGATTTTCTTATATCCCATGATTTGGAATAGACGTCCATTTTAATGTAAAGAGAACTTTCTTTGTTCTCTTTAGGGAAAGAAAGTTGAAAGTTGACAAGAGAAAGATGAAACACGAAGCCAGTGCAGTGCTTGCTAACGTAAAATGAACAAAATGGACACATTATGTCATGGACTGCTTTTTTCCCTCAAGAGACAAAGACTAGGCCAATCTGGGCTCTCCTTCTATTAAGTTAGAACAGCTGGAGTTTGACATTTTTCTACTCTAAATCTGAAGACTGGATAATGTTCATACTGGAGCTTACTTGTCTTTTACACATTTGGTCTCCTGTGTTCTTTTTGGCTTGGGAGCTTGGTTAGTGTGCAGTATGATTTTGAGAAAAAAAAAAAAAAACCTTCTTATTTTGGGATAGAATATTTAAAATAAACAGGCTGTCTGTTTATTACTGTGGAAACCAGAGAGCAAGTATGACTGTAAACGGAATGATTTCAAAAGACTAAGTGATTAAATGCCAAGAGGACTGCAGTAATACTATTATTCTTTCATAGCTTTTATTTCTACCATAATTGTTGACAGGCTTTCTGATGTAATTAATTTTTTTTAAATGTTTATTTAGTTTTGAGAAAGAAAGAGTGATAGAATGTGAGTGACGCAGGATCAGAGAGAGAGGGAGACACAGAATCTAAGCAGCCTCTAGGCTCTGAGCTGTCAGCACAGAGCCTGGCATGGGGTTCAAACTCACAGACTGCAAGATCATGACCTGAGCCAGTCGCTCAACCCCCTGAGCCACCCAGGAACCCCTTTCTGAAATAAAGGGGTTTTATGATACATATGTCAGTTTTTTGGCATGCATACATTTTTTTTTTTTAGAATTTTAGTAGAAGCTTTTAGTCATTTCTTTTACTAAATGGAGACACTTGAATGAATGTATTCTTATTAAATGCAGTTATGACTAGAACTTTCTGAAGGTGTTAAATTCTCAGGAATTACTTGATAACATTTTTTTCATGTTTGTTGGCTACCAGGGAAGCAGTGACTTGGCATCTTGTGTGTTGGCTGCAGACGGCTGCTTTCTTCTATAGTTTTCTCATGGAAGTATACTCTGGAAACCTAGTTGAGAGTATCTACCTCCTTTAGTATTGAAATCAAAATTTTATGTAACACAGTAGCTATTTCTCTTTCTAGTGAATCATTTTGTACCTGATCTGACACTTGGATAAAACTTGATGAGACCAAAGTTTCTAGAAAATAAATTCAGCCCAACACAAATTGATGGAAGTCCTACCAACTGTATCTTAAAACAGTGCCTGTTGTTTCATTCAAAAAATGACTTTCTGTTTACTAAGCATGTTAGTTTCCTGTTGTGTTACAACTGGGTTCTCTGCTAAGGGTCTCAGAAAGCTGGAATCAGAGTGTCAGCCAGACTGCGTTCTCACATGGAGCTCAGATTCCTTCCCCAAGCTCACGTGGTTGTTGGCAAGCATTCATTTCCTGGCTGGCTTTTAGCCAAAGGTTGTCTTTTTCTCCTAGAAGCCATTTTCATGGCACTCTCCCTCTTAAATCCATCAACAGAGAATTTCATTCAAGTCCCAGTCCATTTTAAGGGCTCACTTAATTTGATCAGGCTCAACCAGAATAATCTTTTTTTTTTTTTTTTTAAGTCAGTTTTGCTATATACCTAACCTAGTGGGAATGAATATCTCATTAAACCCAAAAGTTCTCACCTGTATGCAAAAGGAGAGGAGTATACAGGGCATGTGCTGTGGAGGTTCGAATTCTTGAGGGTCATCTTAGTGCCTACCTCTAAAATAATAGAAGACTATTAGATATATATTCAGTTTGTTTTTTTCTATCTTCATATATGTCTGTAGTCATTCCTTCTTTAGTTTCATAAAAGGAAGAGTCTTTATTCTAAGTTTAAGTTTCTCCCTCTGGTCCTTCCCACCCCTCTTTGAATTCACTCTATTAGACCTGCATGTGTCCTCACTCACACTCTTGTATTTTCATTTTCCTCTATTTACTTGCTCCTTCCCTTTAATTTACACGTGGCCTAGTCCTCATGTCTTATCACTGAAGTGAATCCCTCTGACTTTCTATGGCTCAGGTTTAAGTCCACTATTGTTTTTGCAAACAGGTAATCTTCCTGTCTCTGGCCCTCGCTACTCTCATCTACCAGGGAGACATTTCTAAAATGCAAATCTAATCACATTAGTTTGCTTAAAAGTCATTGGAAGCCCCACCTTGTTGTCTTTAGCAGAAGGCCAAATACAGCCTATACACATGTTGTGTTTGGCACTTACATCTAGAAAAAAATTGACATGAGTTCCTAATTATCAAAATCAGGAGTTTACATCTAAAAATCTACATTTATGGTCTTTATTGAAAAATTAAAAATCTGAGTAATCTGGCCCACATTTCCACCAGACAACAATCTACTACTACTACCTAGTAGATCCCCCTGTAGAAGGGAAATGCTTCCCGTAGTTTGCCAGCCCATAACCTTTATTCATTTACTTTACCTCACTGGCTTCTGAAGACAGTTTATACGCGAGCCCTGGCCTTAAAAATAAAGGCTGAAAGTCTTAGCTCTTAGCATGAGAGTTCATAATTTTTCCTAACTTCCTCTCATTCCTTCTTTTCAAATCATGTTGTATTTTAGTTGGGCGATTACATTTCAGTTTGTCCTGCCAGACTGTGATTTCCTAAGGACAGGAAGTATTTTTGGTTTATACTTTCATTCTCAGCCTCTAACACAATTTCTTTTTTCTTTCCTTTTTTTTTTTTTTTGAAGTTTCTTCCTTCCTTTCTCCCTTCCTTCCTTTCTCCCTTCCTTCTCTTTTCTTTTCTTTTCTTTTCTTTTCTTTTCTTTTCTTTTCTTTTCTTTTCTTTTCTTTTCCTTTCCTTTCCTTTCCTTTCCTTTCCTTTCCTTTCCTTTCTTTTCTTTTCTTTTCTTTAATTTATTTATTTTGAGAGACAGAGAGCAGGGGAGAGTCAGAGAAGGAGGGTGACAAAGAATCTCAAGTAGGCTCCTCACTGTTAGCACAGAGCCTGATGCAGGGATCTATCCCATGAACCATGGGATCATGATATGAGCCTAAACCAAGAGTCAGACACTTAACCCACTGAGCCACTGAGGCATCACCCCTCCCTGCCCCCTGCCCCAACACAATTTCTAACACATACTAGGAACTCCGTAAAATTGATTTGAATGAACGGTGTTGATTGTACTATCACAACGATTTTATGTGCCCATATAATTGCTCAGAAAGCAATACAGACAAAAGTATGTATCAGCTCTTGGCACTATTGAAAAATCTTAAATCAGAACTTTATTCTCTACCACAAATGAGTCAGTAGAGTTATTTTGGTTTCCAAATAATCCATTGTAGTACTATGATGGTGTATAGTAGTTGTGGAAATCCTTCAACATTATCACTGTCTTGATCTTTTCATTCTTTCATGGGAGTGTGAAAATTGGGACTGCTCTGACAATGTTATATATTCAGTCTTCTGGAGAACAAAGAGAAAGTAGGGCTTCCAGTTGACTCTGGTTCTTTCCTTTCCACGATATGGAAAGGCTTCTTGTTTGTTGATACCCATCAATCAGTAAATATTAATAAATTATCTAAATGAATATCTTAACCATTGCTGGTCAATAAAAAGCATTTTAAACTGTGATTCTCTTTTTTCTAAATTATTTTGAAAGAGAGAGAGAGAGCATGTGAGCAGGGGGTAGGAAGAGAATCTGAAACAGGTTCTGCTCTGTCATTACCAAGCCTGACACTGACACCAGGATTGATCTCATACAACCTTAGATCATGACCTGAGCCATCAAGAGTGAGACGCTTAACCGATTAAACCACCCAGGCATCCCTACATTGTAATCTGTTAAGGTGTTTTTGAGAATGATGGCTTTGGTTATTGGAGAATTAAATACAGATAATTAATGGAATTTTTATTATATTTCTTTATGGTTGGATTAAAACATGACAGTGTAAATGGGATTATTGAGTATATCTAAATCTACAATGATAAAGTTTATAATGTTCTTTGTAATTAAATTGCCCTGTTAGGGTTTGAAGATGGCCTTTCCGCTGCATATTTTTGTTCTCTTTTTCAGAAATGTCATATTCAACTAATTATACACACACACACACACACACACACACACACACATACACAATATCCCCACAAAAGTATTTTTGCATGAAGTAGAGGTAGCTACTCCTCATGTTTAAAAGGATCATAGATTGTTATTGGCAATGAGAAAGAAATCATGTTTAATCCAAGACAGGGTGGTTCCTCTAGGTTACTCACTGATGAGACAATAACAATGGAAAAGTTTGCATCATTGGTCCTTCTTGCTCTCAGTTAAATTGTGAACAAATTCTTCTTGTGATCTTGTTTTTGTGTTGATCTCACAGGCGTTCAATACATTTTGGACCGATCTTTATTCATTGATAGTTATTAGTGATGATATATATTAGTTGTCTGCAAGAAATTGTTTTGTGTATATGTTCCAACAGTAGTCATTATTTACAGTACTCTCTGGCTTTATTTTTTAGATAATGTTCTAGTATTTCTTTATTTTGTTATTTATAATGTTCAGTCCATACCTGTGGCAGGAAGGGGGAGGAAGAACAAAAAGCCTGGCTAGAAATAGTTCTTATCCTCTTAACTTTTTTTTTTTTCTTTTTTGATTGAATTGGCCAGAGGATGTCCAGGGCCATCCTCTGGGAATGGGAGAATATAGGAAATGAACTTAGGATATAACCATAGACTCTGTAAGGCTGCAAAGACTGAAAACTACCTGTGTTAGAGTTTTCCAGAGAAATGAAGTCAATTTGTAAAGAGGCATGTAAAGAGACATTGTAAGGTATTGGCTTACACAGTTATAGAGCTTGAGAAGTCTCACTATCTGCCATTGATGCCATTGAGTTGCAACAAAACTGATGGTTTAGTTCAAAGGCCTAAAGGCTGGAGAGCTGATGGTGTAGATTCCAGTCCAGGTCTGAAGACTTGAGAACCAGAAGCACAGGGAACAGAGAAAGATCTGTGACCCAGCTCAAGTTGTCAGATAGAAAGTTAACTCAACTTCATCTGTGTTTTGTTCTATTCTGGCTCTCAACTGATGGGCTAGGGTAATCTGTTTTACTCAATTCCACCGATGCGATGGAATGCTAATGGATGCTAATCTCTTCCATAAACACCCTCACAAACACACCCAGATATAATGTCTAACTGGCTATCTTGGCATGCAGTGACGCCATGAAGTTGACACATAGAATGAATCATCACACTAGCTTTTGTCAGTCTTAATATTGAGAGTCTGATTATGGCCTTGTATATTGGTATTTTGGTAATATTTCATACTGTTACTATTATCCTGAAAATGTGATTATCCTCGGATTGATGTGCTTGTGAAAAATATCAAATCCTATACTAATGACCACAGTTTTATAACACTTCTCATCATATATAATGGGGACATCCTAGAAGTCTCTTCTGTGCAAGTCTCTTTGGAGGCACGGACTTTGCTTTATTCCTCTTTGTTGCTTTGATGTGTACATTAGTATTTTGTGAAAAGTTCCTTTAAAATCTTTGTTGAATGAAATTATAAGAATAAACAGTTCTATGAGGTTATATGGTAGTTTCTTTTTGAATACCATCTATATAATACCTGTGAACTAGGGTAGATAGATTGGGCAGTAGCATTGTCCCAAGTTTTTCAAGTTCAGAGATTACAGTCAATGCTTATTGGTAAGGGAACCTCATCTAGACTATAATATTTATCTCTTGTACATCTCATTTTGCATTTAAGTACCAAAAATGTGAGTAACATAAAGAAGAAAATCTAAAATTTTAGGGTATTCTATTTTTCTTCCTAGTTTTAGCTTTAGCGAAGATGAAGATATGCATAGGAAGAAAGACATGTATGAAGCAAAATCAGAATTTAAATCTGATCATCAGTCTTTCACAGGCATTTAGGTCTAGGAATTGATTTTTAAGCCAATTTAATTATTACATTTGACAACCTCAAAATTTAAAGTAGACGTTGAATTTATGCTCATTAAGCACAGATGCTGCTAAGATCTATAGTTGTTAAAGATGAAAATCTCAGTTAAACATATGTTAAACAAATATGAATTTGCTTTTGAGGTAGCCAGTCTAATAGATATTCAACTCTGGGAAATACTTCTAGATTGTAGAGCCAAATTGGTCAGTTTTCTTAAGATCAGTAAGAGGAGGTGTATACAGATGGACTTTGAGGATAGAGGTGTGTTAGGAATAACCATAAAAATGAGAATATTTGAGTCAAGGGGGAGGTAGTGACATTTTATAAAACCACCTCTTTTGGCCTCAATCATGCCTGGTTTCCAGCTCCTGTGACTAATGCCTGATGAACTGAAATTTTACCTTTGTCTAGTTTTAAAAAGCAGCTTTCTTAAAAGACATTCATGAGAATGTCTTTTATGTGTTTGCTTAAAATCACCACCTTGGTAATTCTAAGGGGACATGCAATATGACATTTACTGTCCTTTAAAACATAGAATCCCTTTGGGAAGAGTTTATGTCAAGTCATTTCAAAAGCCATCTACATAATCAATGCTTATGTTATTTGTTTGTTGTTTGTTTGTTTAGGCTTGTGCCTTGATCCAGTTAGTAATTCTTGGGTTGGAAATTTGAGTTTATCCAAAGCATGAATTTGTAAAGGCCTGCCATAAACTTGAAGTTTACCTACCTGTTTAAAAATTAAATAAACTGTGTGGAGCTACCTTTCCCAAAGGAGCTCTGTAGGTGATAAGCACATCAGGCATCATGGTCTCCTTCTTCAGTTTATAGCCAAACACCGATTTAAAAAATTATTATAATTTTTGTAAAGAATCTGCATTCTATAATTTTCTAAACTATTAAGGGGAATGCTTTTTTTCTCCCTTAATAAATTGTAACCAAGACAGTATGTGCCAAAGTATTTCTCATAGTTGAACATAAATCTTTGATCTGACCTTTTGAGTCACAGAGTTAGAGAAAAATTATCCTTTAAAAAAATGTATGAAATACTCATTTTGCATCAGACATTATTTCCCCATGGCTATAACTCTTCCTAAAACTCTGTATCTCAGTGTATACTCTGTTTTCAGATTGCCCCTCTCTTCCACTGCACCCTCACTTTAGTTTTAGGTAGGTATCCCTTAGCACCCCGTTCGATAAACTGAAATTATTATATTGTCAAAATACAATAACTGCTGTAGCATTTGGACATTTTTGGCAATGAGTAAGTATTCTTATTTGAGAGCTACCTCATAAGAAATAGTTAACAGAAATGGAACGACAGTAGACCAAAACAGTTGATTTCTTTTGGACTTAACTGAAACTTGGTTTCTGGCTTTTAATATTTGCTAACAGCAAGGTGCTTTTCTATGTAACATGACTTATGTACATAGTTACCACAAAACACTTGGTATTTTATGGAGTAATGGCATTATTTCATTGAAAACAGTAATTTTAGTACTGCAGTATTTCAACATTTTTGTCTGGCTACAATTTGTGTGTGTGTGTGTGTGTGTGTGTGTGTGTGTGTGTGTCTGGCTACATTTTTACTTTGAGCTTTTAAAACCTCAAAATTCATGGTTGGGGCATGATGGTTTATATAGAGTTTTCCTTTTCTAACTAATTTTTTAAGCTTATTCATTTATTTTGAGAGAGACAGAGACAGCGTTAATGGGGAAGGGGCAGAAAGAGGGAGTACAAGAGAATCCCATACAGGTTCTGCACTTTTAGCACAGAGCCCAGTACCAGGCTTGAACCCACAAAACCTTGAGATCACTACCTGAGCCAAAAACCAAGATTTGGGTGCTTAACCGACTTAGCCACCCAGATGTCACTTTAATTAATTAGTTTTATTTCAGAGAGAGAGAAAGTGAGGGCAAGAGTGAGTATGAAAGGGGGAGAGGGCCAGAGGGAGAGAGGGAGAATCTTAAGCTGGCTCCATGCTTGGCATGGAGCTCAAAGTGGTGTTCAGTCTCATGACCGTGAGATCATGACCTGAGCTGAAGTTTGACTGTCAACCAGCTGAGCCACCCAGGTGCCCCTAGAATTTTCTGAAATGAATCTATTAACATTGTGGGTCTTATAAAATACTATTATTCTAGGGGTGCCTGAGTGGCTCATTTGGTTACGCATCTGACTTAGGGCTCAGGTCATGATCTCATGGTTCATGAGTTCAAGCCCCCTGTCAGGCTCTGTGCTAACAGCTGGAGTCTGGAGCCTCCTAAGCCTCCTTTGGATTCTGTATCTCCTTCTCTCTCTGCCCCTCCCCAAATTGTCCTCTGTCTCTCTCTCTTTCTCTCAAAACTAAATAAAAACATATAAAAAATTTAAAAAACACTGCTCTTTACATTTATGTAAAGCAGATATATTCTTTCCAGCTTTTCTTCATATAATGTAGGTTGCCTCGTACATAGACATGGTAGGAACTAAAAAAAGAATATTTCATTGAATTCAAGGTTCCCCGTAGGATTCTATAGAAATTTACTGACTATATACTTCATGTATTTCTTATACTCTTTTAGTCTTAGAGCCAAGCTCAAAATCTGAATTTTTTACTATTAGCCCCGGGGAGACTTTTTTGTTAACTGCTGTAATTAATGCCTGAAACATTTTAAGTACTCAATAAATGTTACTTACTGTTATTAAAAAGTGTTGTGATATAATTTGATTTATATCATCACATTGATGGAGCATATTCTCTGAATATTTCTTTATTTGGAAGACATTAATTTGTTGATTTTTGGTGTACAGCATTGCTATAGAAATCCAATGCCATTTCAGTTTCTGATCATTCACACGTACCTTTTTTTTTTTTTCTGTTGCTCTGAAATCTTTTAGTATTCTTTTTTTGTCCCAAACGTTCTGAAATTTAATGTTACATCTTGATACGAATCTATTTTTTAAATCCTGTGTCCTGAGTCCTTAGTAGACTTTCTGTCTGGAAACTTAAATATTTCAGTTCATGTATTTCTTCTACTTCTTAAATTCTTTCCTGTTTTGTTTTCTCTTTCAGCTAACTCTATTGTGTAGATTTTAACTGATCCTGTGCTGTACTTTTCCCCTAATTTTCTTATATTTACTCTCTCATTTTGCATCTATTTATTTGTGTGTGTATATTTATGTGGGTGTGTTATGTGTGCAGCCTAGAATTTTATTATTTGATACCTCAAGTCAGTAACCATGGTTTCTTCTTGTTCTACGTGAGCTCTGCAACATGGGAGAGAGAGTACCCTGTGAGGAACCCACGGAAACATGGTTCTCACCTTGTTGACATATGTGCCAGTTGCTGTCCGCTTTCAGTCATTCTCCGATCCCTTGATAGGTTTTGTTTTTTAGTTTTGGGTTCAAAGTTTATAATTGTTATCTCCAGGAGGGTTAGTCTAATACAACTTTGCCATTACCTGAATTGGAACCACCTCAATGTTAATTCTTAATTATATTTTTCTTTGCAAGAAAATTCATTTAAATGCAGGGTTACCATCTCTTGTGCCCTTCACTTCTGAAGTATCAATAGATAATAATTTTTATGCCCTATAGACAATTTTCTGTTGATTCTTCACTTAAAAAAAAACCTTGAAAATTTAAAAATGCTATTTAGCCCACTAATTTGTTTTTATCTTGTTGCTAATTATATAAGGGGATAAATCAAAGTAAATTTTATTAGTTTTCTGTGTAAATATTTTGGATAGAAATTTATTTCCTAGAGAGCTGGAAATTTTTTTATAAAAAAAATAAAGTTTTTTTAAGATTCTTAGTAAATATTTTTGAATGAAAAACATGTGGCAGAAGAATTTTTAATCCATAATTTATAAGATAATTATTGAGCTTTAAAACTTTTTGAAATAAATTCATATTTTGAAATAAAACATACAGAAAAATGAGCATATTTTGACTTTTATGTCATATTTTATTATTTTATTTAAATTGAGAATTTAAAGATACTTGATACTTCTTTGATCTTTTTTAAGGATCACTAGTTTTGAGTTTATTAGTTTATGATAATTGATTTTAAGGATATTAGAGTTAGTTAACACATTAAGTTTTTATGAAAATATTTTGTGTCTGAAAGGTTTCTGATGTCAATATAATGACTTTTGAGCAGTCCTGCTCTTTCATCAGAAAACTATAGTTCAGTGCTTTGAGGGCAGGAAATAGAGGGTAGGAGAGGTTGGCCTTAAGTTTCTGAAATTTTTAAATGACAGAAGGCCAGAATTTTATAATCAGAAAAAATAAGATTCTCCTCTCTTAATTTTCCTGAAACATGTTATGAGAGACCTGAACAATTGTTACTTAACATGATAAACTGGTTTAAGTTCAGAAATAAATGATCTATGACATTTTATACTATGGTTTAGTAACAGTTATATTTCCTAAGTATCCCATTGCATGATATTCTGTAGTAAATTTTATCTAGTGTTCTCTTGCTTACTATACCTGTGAGGCCTCAGAAGCAAAAAAACAACAGTGATCCCAGTCCCCATGAGATTTTTCTCACTCACAGCCATTCTGGAATGCTAGTGGGTAAAAGTAATCACTTGTTTTTATGGGGCGCCTGGGTGGCTTAGTCGGTTAAGCGTCCTACTTTCGCTTAGGTCATGATCTCGCGGTTCGTGGGTTCGAGCCCCACGTCGGGCTCTGTACTGAGTGCCAGCTCGGAGCCTGGAGCCTGCTTCAGTATGTGACTCCTTCTCTCTCTCTGACCCTCCCCTGCGCGCGCGCGCGCTCTCTCTCTCTCTCTCCTAGAAATAAATAAAACATTAAAAAAAATTTAAAAAAAAGTAATCACTTGGTCTTTAGAAGACAAATCAAATTACCACTGACTTAAGAGAACAGAGTTTTTTTTGTGCCCTTAGGTGCTATTTCTATTGTGGTTTTTTTGCAAAATCCTTCATGATCAGCACTTAGATTTTGTTCACAATCTTCTATAGGAAGAAGTCTTTAATTTTAATACAGGTTTTAAAATATTTTAAAATATTTTTGGGGCGCCTGGATGACTTACTCGGTTAAGCGTCCGACTTTCGCTTGGGTCATGATCTCGCGGTTCGTGGGTTCGAGCCCCGCGTCGGGCTCTGTGCTGACTGCCAGCTCAGAGCCTGGAGCCTGTTTCAGTCTGTGACTCCCTCTCTCTCTGACCCTCCCCTGCTCACTCTCTCTCTCTATCTCTCTCTCTCTCCTAGAAATAAAAAAGAAAAAAAAATTAAAAAAAAATAAAATATTTTAAAATATTTTTAAAATACCATCGCTTGTGCAAGACCCACTGTAAATAAATGCAGTATTGGGATTCTAAAGAAGAGATTTCTAAGATTCCCATACATCATATAATTATTTTATTATAAAAAAATAATAAAAAATAAGACTGAGTAGGCAGTTGAATTTATATTTCTACCTACAGATTATTTGATGGTTTTATCAGCTGCAATGTGGGGAGTCTGATTTAAAAAAATGGGGAACTTAACCAAAGGACATAAAAATAACTCTTAATTAGCTGAAGTAACATAATGGTCCTAAACGGAGGAATTACACTGTTAATTCATATTGGAAATGAGTTAATTCCTAAATGAATGTAATTCCAAGCAAAATTCCTAGAATTTTTTAGTTGCTTTTTTGGTTGTTTTTGGCTTATCTGAAATTCACAGTCAAAACTCTTGGGATGTATTTGGCAAAACCACACAATACAATGTTGAAAAGGAATTATGAGATGAAACTTACAGTCTTTAATAATAAAACCTATTATAATGCTATAATAATTAAAAGAGCATCCTACCACTAGTAAAAGAATAGTGACTGATGAGACTGAATAGGAAACTCATTTATCTATACATAAATATCTACTTTCTGTATTTGTAATGCTTTTTAAAAGTTTATTTATTTTGAGAGAGACAGAGACAGCATGAGTGGGGAAGGGGCAGAGGGAGAGGGAGAGAAAGAGAATCCGAAGCAGGATCTCCTTTCCAGCACAGAGCCTGACACGGGGATCAAACTCATGAAGCTGCGAGATCATGACCAAAGCCAAAACCAAGGGTTGGACGCTTAACTCTCTGAGCCACTCAGGCACTCCAATAAATATGTAGTTTCTAACAATGGTGGCATTTGATATATGTGGAGAGAATAGATAGCTGAAAAAAATTGTGAGGAAACATTGCTTCTGTATTTGGAGAAAGAAATTAAAAATGAAAATATAGGTGTATAGTTAACTTCTGTCATTTGCAAAGACCTTAAAAAGAAACGGTTTTTTTTTTTTTTTTTTAATTAAGAGTTTATTTTTTAAGTAACGTTACCCAGTGTGGGGTTCGAACCTACAACCCAGAGATCAAGAGTTGCATGCTCTACCAACTGAGCCAGCCAGGTGCCCCAGAGGCAAGTGTTTTTATATTTTAACTACGTTTAAATGTAAATGCTCTATAAGAAATACTTCCAAAGCAGCAAAATATTTGCAGCATTGTTACCAAGTGTTCATTCATTCAGTTAACAAACATGTTATGAATCCGTATTGTGGGTATGGGGAGAGGAGACAATAACCATTATAAATAAAATGATGTAAGATGATGAGAACTGCTGTGAGGATTATAAAATATTTTCTTAATACCTGTACTGTTGGCATTTCTTTGTAGGGCTATTTGGAGGATTCCAGAATGCTTATATCATAGTTAGGGTAATCAAGAATGTGTCTACAGAGTCAACATTGAATGGAGACTTGAATAAAATACAGGAGGAAACCGTGTACAATTCAGGGAGGACATTCTAGAGGAATATACAAAGACTATTAGTTTCCTGTTATCACTGTAATGAAGTACCACAAACTTTGTGATTTTTTTCAGCATCCAGAGGCTGTCAGCATTCCTTGGCCTGTGTCCATGTCACTCCAGTGTCTGTTTTTATCATCACACTATCCTTGTTCAGTCTTATCTCCTACTTTTCCCTTATTAGGACCCTGGTGAGTACAGTGGACTACCTGGATGATCCATGATTATAAACCCATCTCAGGATCCTTGATTTAATCACATCTGCAATTTACCATATAAAGTAATATTCACAGATTTGGAGCATTTGGGGGGCAATTATTCATCCTACCAGACCAGGAAACACTGTATTCATTTTTCATTGCTATGGCAACAAATAACCACAAACAGTAGCGTAAAACAACATAAATTCAGTATCCCATGTTTTTGTAGATTAAAAGTCCAAAACAGTGGTCTTATCTCAGCTAAAATCAATGTGTCTGCAGGACTCTATTTCTTTCTGGAAGTTCTATAGAAGAACCCATTGCATTGCCTTTTTTCATCTCTAGAATCCACCCACATTTTGGTTTGTGGTCTCCTTCATCTTAAAAGCCAGCAATTTTTCATCTTTCTGTGCCTCTCTTCAAATAACATGTCCTTCTGATAGTAGCTGAGAAACGGAGGTTCTCTGATTTTAAAGATTTATGTCAATAGATTAGGCTCATCCAGATAATTCACAACAGCCTCCTCTTCTCAAGGTCTATGTCCTTAACACATTTGCATAGTTTCTTTTTCATGTAGAAAGTAGCATATTCACAAGTGTAGGAAGTAGGGTAAAGACATTTTGGACTTGCCAACCTTCATAATCATGTCAGCCAATTACTTAGAATTATTCCCTTCCTATATGTATTAACATCTTGTTTTGGTGTCTATAGAGAACCCATCTAATACAGTGGCTGTTGGTCAGAGGTCTCCCTTGGATTTTAAGTGATTATTTGCCAGCTGTCACTCTTGGTTCCCTGCTGCATGGGCTTCTCCAATATGGCTGCTAGCATCATAAATGCCAGCAAGGAAAGTCCATTAGCAAGATGGCTATTACAATCTCATATAATTAAATCACTGAAGCGATATGTGTCACCTTTGCTTATTAGAAGCAAAGACACAGGCTTGCCCACAGTCAAGGGGAAAGGATTACACAGTATGAGTACCAGGAGGTTGAGATAATCAGGGGCAGACTTAGAGAAAATGCTGTGGACTATTTAAAGACTGTACAGTCACCATCCTTCCTATAACCTTCCGATGGCTTTTTGTTATGATTAGTGATAATTCTCAAGTTCTCACTGTAGCCTACTGGCTGTGATGGTTAATTTTATGTGTTAACTTGGATGGGTTAGGGTGCCTGGATGTGTGGTCAAGGATTATTCTGGATGTTTTTTTTAGGAGGTTTTTAGATGAGGTTAACATTCAATTAGTGCTTTGGATAAAGCAGAATGCCCTCCAAATAAGGGAGGGCTACCATCAGTCACCTAAAGGCCTGAATAGCGCAGAAGACTGACTTCCTCACAACAAGAAGGAAATCTGCCCATAGATTTCACTGAGTCTGAAGAATGGGGATACTAACCCGAGTAATTTGTAGTTGCTATCCCTTTGCAGCTTTTAGCCTGCTACAAAAAAGAAAAAAGTAAATACTGTAATGTTATGATAGATGTCCATACTCACTCATGAGACCACCCAAGTATAACTGAGTGAATGGTGAATGTCTATTGGAAAATTCAGGGAGGAGCTAGTTTAGTAGCGAGATAGATAGACAAAGAATTCTGTTTTGGCATTTGAAGTTTGGGGTTTGTGTGGGTCATCCTGCTGGCACCATTCCTAAAGGGAATTAACTGTGTATATAAGTCTGGGGTTTAGGATAGGCCAAACCAAACACACATTTGGCATTTTTCAGTTTATCTGTAATAATGGAAGCTGTGATTGTGGATAACACTATAAGTATAGAGAAAAAAAGAAAAGTAGGTCAAGAGACTGTGCCAAGAAATATTACCATTTAAGTCTGAGTAGAGGATAGAGAAACATACCGCACACATATGATTAGATAAGTATTATAAGATTTAGAAGACTGTCAGGGAATCCAAGGCATTATGTATCAGCACATAATACCAAAAATAAAGTAACAGGCAAATAATAGACAACTCCTGCCCTCTAGCCCCTCCCCCCAATCCCGTTACTATACAAAGCCTTTCAGTTGATTCTAAATCCATGTGTAGTATAATTTTTCATTGGTAATATTAACTCCTAATTAGGCTGGGATGAATCTAGACTTTACTATATTTCCCATCAACTAAAAGACTCATCTATTTTAAGACAGTAGTGGAGTGAACATTTATAGTCATTCAAAGTAAAAGTAACTTCTGAGATTCTCTTACCATATATACTACTGTGGTTTTTGTTGTCAAGGATTCTCTGATGTCCACCAATGATTTTTGCAGTTATGAAGACCAAAATAAGACTTCTTAAGTGATACTTAATAAATAAAGCATACAGCATGGCCTTACAATTCTATTCTAATAATTTTGCAACACTAGAATTTGATTTCAGCATATTTTTCACTTTTAGATTATTGCATTTTTATTGTAAGAACCTATGGGATCTAAACTATGCACAGTCTTGCTTGATCATACAGTCATCTTGAGACATTTAAACATTTTTTTAAATAAGTTGTAAGAAATTCCAAGAAAATAGTTGGAAAGGTGAGATTAACAGTCTCACAATATATATAGCTATCTTATATTTTTAGAAGGAGTCCTTATTGGTATTCATTTCTAAGTTCTAGAGAATTTAGAAGAGAAATCTGGTCAGTTGTCAACTTGGACGTATTACTGCTTTAGGAGGCACGTTTGTAATGTTATTTATTAAAATATGAAGTAAAACATTTCAGTGGTCCACTAAACCAAAGGATTCATGATACAAATCTTAGTAAAAATATATTTGATCCAAAATATGAGCAGGTGATAATTAGCATAAGTAGGCCAACGTAATATAGTTTAGCCTCTTGTTTGTTATATGACTTGACTAATTGCTGGTATTACTGGATTTTGTAACTGTGTTATCACAACTGCATATATGCAACTATGTATTTGTCTTTTTCCTGTTTTACTAGCTTGTTATGTGTCTTGCCCCTGCAAGTTCTACAGTATTAAAAAGGGGTCATACACTATCCAGGATCTGGCCCTTCAGGAGGTGTTTTTGGAGACTATGTATTTGTCTAAAATAGTCAAAACATTCTATATTATAAACTATAATTGGGCAAGTTTTACTTTTTTTAGTGTATATATATCTAGATACAGTTAAACTTTTCTCTGAAAGGAATACATTTAAAAACACATATAAAAAAAAATGAGTTCCTATCTGCCTAGTAATCATTTGCCTAGTAATAACATCAGGTATCCTTATTCTTCTGTTGGCTTTAGCTTTATATTTTGGTTTCTGGGACAGTAGCAAAGATTAATTCTGCAAGATTATTTAGACTACTTTGGTAATGTATCAAACCTCAGATCCTTTATTTGATGTGTTCCAAGCAGAATATCAACTCACACCTTGACAACTCTCCTATCCCCAGAAACATTCAGAGTAGCCACAAGCAGTTCCCCAGGAATTGGTTAGTAGTTATTCGTAGTATTTATGTTGTATACCTTACTAATGTTGTATATTCCTTTTCATCTGGCCACTAGCAAAAACCTGAAAACTGATTATCTGACTTTATAACATTCTTTAAAAACAAAATCTGTGTAGGTTTTATTAAACATAGATGTTATTACATTAACAAGTGCTATTATGCAGTTTTTTAAACCATGTGTTTTTTGGGGCGCCTGGGTGGCTTAGTTGGTTAAGTGTCCGACTTTCGCTTAGGTCATGATTTCGCGGTTCGTGGGTTCGAGCCCCGCGTCGGGCTCTGTGCTGACTGCCAGCTCAGAGCCTGGAGCCTGTTTCAGATTCTATGCCTCCCTCTCTCTCTGACCCTCCCTTGCTCACGCTGTTTCTCTCTCCTAGAAATAAATAAAACAAAAAACATTAAAAAAAAACCTTTTGTTTAAATTATACTATTCAATACAATAAAACAGTTCGGGTTGCCTGGGTGTCTCAGTCAGCTGAGCATCCGACTTTGGCTCAGGTCATGATCTCACAACTCAAGCCCCGTGTCAGGCTCTGTGCTGATAGCTCAGAGCCTGGAGCCTTGTTCAAGTTCTGTGTTTCCTTCTCTCTCTGCTTCTCCCCCACTCAGGTTCTGTCTCTGTTTCTTTCAAAAATAAGCATTAAAAAGAAAAAAGCATTAAAAAAACTTTGTTATATTCTTTGCTCTTTTTAAAAGTTTATTTATTTATTTTGAGAGAGAGAAGGAACAAGCACACACATACAAGCTGAGAAGGGGCAGCTGAGAATCCCAAGCAGGCTTTGGCTGTAGCCCAGAGCCCAACACAGAGGTTGAACTCATGAACCATGAATTCATGACCTGAGCCAAAATCAATACTTGGATGCCCAACTGAGTGAGCCACCCAGGCTCTCCACAACTTTTTTATATCCTTAAACTACTTGAAATATTTCTTAATTTGTGTTCTGAGCATCATTGTCCCATTTTTTTTTAAATTTTCCTTCCCCATTATAGTTATACTCCTATATTAATAAGGATCATTCAAGTAAAAACTTGAAGTTTTTATTGAGCACTTAATATATGTCTAGAACTGTGTAAGATACCATGGAGGCACTGGGAGAAGTATAAGATAGGGTCTCTCATTTTAAAGAGCCAGAAATTTAAAAGACTGAATTTCTGAAACAATGAGAGAAAAATATAAGGAGGATGAAATAAAAGAAAAATTGTGAGATAAACTCTGAGGTATGTAAAATAGAGAGGTCATTGTAGGCCTTTTTAACTACTTTAGTTCAAGAGAACTTGACCTGGGCTTTGAAGTGGTGAGTAAGCAGGTGTGGCATTTAATTTTGGATTTAAGAATTGACAGACATCCAGAAGAAAGAAAGCATTGACCAAAGAAAATGGATAAATATTCTGAAATTGAGAATTTTTAACACAAATCAGGTTTTAAAAATGCTATTATTTGCTTGTTTTACTAGTGAAAATTATGACAGTTTGGAACTAGGTAGTGCAACTTACTATGATTATCAACATTTAAAAAATTAATTGTTCTCAACTTTTTTACATAGAAAAATAAAGATGTAGCTTAAAAATCTTAAATTACAGACTAAATGAGGTGCTTAGTGTAGGTGTATGTACAGAATTCTCTACAAGATCTTGAGAATTTCACTACTAAAAGAAAGGTTTTTGGCCATGCCTTTAAAGAAGAGAGATGCTTTTAAGTTGCTTTTAAGTTATGATTTCTGATTCTGGGGTACCATTTAAAGTTCTGATTTTATATTGTAGATTATTTTGAAATTACAGAATAATCTAAGAACAATCTTGCTAATAGCTCTTTATGTCAAATAAAAAGCTAAAGTCAGGGCGTCTGTTGGGTGTCCGACTTTGGCTCAGGTCATGATCTCACGGTTCGTTGGTTTGTGCCCCGTGTCGGGCTCTGTGCTGACAGCTAGCTCAGAGCCTGGAACCTGTTTCGGATTCTGTGTGTGTCTCTCTCTCTGACCCTCCCCTGTTCGTGCTCTCTCTCTCTCTCTCTCAGAAATAAATAAAACGTTTAAAAAATAAAAGCTAAAATAGATTTTAAAACCACTGTGGTCGTACAATGTGGCTTTTGTGCAAATGTGTTTGTTCTAAAAATAACAATTTTTTACTTGCCAGTGTTTTAAAGTATTTTTTTAATGTTTATTTATTTTTGAGAGAGAGACGGGGAGAGAGAGAGCTATTAGGGGAGGGGTGGGGAGAGAGGGAAACATAAAATACAAAGGAGGCTCCATCCTCTTAGCTGTCAGCACAGAACCCAATGCAGGGCTCAAACCCGTGAACCACAAGATCATGACCTGAGCCGAAGTCAGATGCTTAACCACTGAGCCACCCAAGCACCTTTTAAGTTGCCACTTTTTATGTGAGGGCTAGTATAAAGATGGACTACATATAGAGGTAAAACACAGAAACACTTTCTGCTCCTCAACTCATTAGATCTGACAGAGGGCCTTGATCAGAGTCCAATGCATATGGCCCCTTTCATGTTTAAGGATGTAGAAAGGCTGGAATAGCAGCAGTGAAAATGGAAGGGGGCTTTGTGTCTTGGCTCTGAACCATGTGTATTACAGGAAAGTTGGTCCAGCAGAGGTACTTTCTCATTAGGAATAAGTTTTTTCTATTTATTATCTATAAATAAGTTGAATATTTCAAGTATATTTCTTTTCTTGTATTGAATTTCTAGATACTTCTTATATATTTTTATTGTTTAGAATAACATGTTCACATCCTTTAAAGGACCAAAAACTAGTGAACATAATTAGAAAGTAGAAAGAGAAAAAAGCTGCCTATTCCTCACAAGAAATGACTTTTAGGTTTATTCTAAAGTGAATAGCCAAGAAATGATCTAATAATTCTCTTTTGGAATATATAGTCTTGAATGATAATTTTGAAAGAAATGCTTGTTATAAGTGATACAGAATCTGTTCCTTATTCTTTCTCTAAGAAGAGTAAGGGGCTGGACTTGTGTTTATCTGCTCATTTGTATTTTACCAATTACTTTATTCAGGATCAACATGTGGCATGAATTAATTATCCCTTTGTCATTGTTGAAACTTTCAAATAATGAAAAACTCTTTCCTTTCTGAAAATGTCCATCTTAGTCAAAGCTACCTGACAATTGTGATGATGAGAGAGTACAGAGTTACTTTGTGGGTTTGTTTTATTGATAATGTAATCTGTTACCTAAAAATAAGCTTAATTTTTCTTCTGTATCAACTCAAAAAGTTATATTCAATAGGTGATCTTTATCTTTATTAATTTTAAATTTGTTTACACTAACAGAAGCTTCAAAAAGTAAATGCTAAAATGTATTTTCTTTCCTTGCCCTCAATTTTACTTTAAATTTATATATTCTTTACAGAGATAAAACTTTTTTATTTAAACTGCTATGCTTGTGGGGTGGCTGGGAGTCGGTTAAGTGTCCGACTTTGGCTCAGGTCATGATCTTACATTCTGTGAGTTCGAGCCCTGTGTTGTGTGGGCTCTGTGCTGACCCCTCAGAGCCCTGACCCTGCTTCAGATTCTGTGTCTTCCTCTCTTTCTGCCCCTCCCCCCTCACACTCTGTCTCTCTCTCTCTCTCTCTCTCTCTCTCTCAAAAATAAACATTAAGAAAAAAGGATAAACTCCTATGCTTGTAATAAGAATGATCTGTGAAAACTGCAAATGTTTTTAGGCTATTTGATTCTAAGTGTATGAGAAATAAATAAATCAGATGTGACAGTCTGAAATAATTTCAACTGAATAAATATAAATTCTTAACCTTTTCTAGGTCTTTTTTATTATACATAACTTAAATTGCTTAATTTTGCTTACATATATAAGCCTAATACAACTGCCTTTACTAATTGAAATAAAGACAGTGTGTCTTAATTTGACTTCCCTTTTGTTAAGAAACAGGAAATGTGACATAAAACAAATGAAAGGATTAAGCAGACATATCATCTGCTTGGGTCTCAAAAACACACACAAATATATGCACTTTTTTTTTGGTAGATACCACAGGTCTGTTCCGTCCTCTAAATTGTGCTATAATACTGAAGAATTTGATATTCTTTGTTTTTCTTTAAATTTTAATTGACTACAGATGAATGATTTTCATCACCTAGGAATTATCAGTATTTGAGCCTTTTGGCTGATTTTCTGTGGTATTAAGACATCTACTTATGTTTTCTATCTGAACATTTAAAGCAAACTGGTAAACATAATTTTTCATAAAAGTTTGCTTTGTGGAGTTAAACACCTAAATGCTCCAAGAGTATTTCTAAATGATCCTAAAAATTCCTAAATGACCCTAAATATTCCTAAACTATGTAAATTAGCTGAAATGTCTTATCAAATGCTACTATTGTAAATATTGGATTTTTCACTTTACTGACTTGCAGCTTTATTTGTACACTGACTAATAAGGATCCTTCTCAGAATTATCAAGTGTTAAATATTTATCATGTTGAATATAGCATGTGTAGAGAAACCATCTTTTAAAAAGCAAGACATTTTAGTCATGTTCCTATAGATGAATGTCATAGTAGAAATCACTGACCTAAGAACCCAAAAAACAAGAACCACAAAAAACCTTCAGCTTTATTCTTATTTCTGCCCCAAACTCCATGACATTAGAATCTCTCTTCAGAATTATTTGTGGGTTCTGCACCTAATTCTATTTCCTACTAATTTATTAATTACGATATCCTTTAATGTCAGGAAACAGCATAACATCATAGCATAGTGTGATTTTGACTTTAATCCTTCAATATATTAGATTACCGCTCTGAACCTCAGTTTACTAATCTATATTGTGGACATAATAGTTTTGTTTTGGTGGTGATTAGATAAGTTTGTATTTGTGTTATGCTTGAGTTAAATTTCAACTGCAAGATATAGTAACTATGTAGTAATTGTTATTTTTAAAATATTGTATTTAGTTGTTATGATAGTTTAAATAGTAAGAATACTTACGATTAAATGACCATACTTCAGGATCTTTTTTTACCAAATGAGGAGAACCTGTGTTCCCTCCTAAATCCCTTATATATAATGAAACTGTGTTAATATTATTTTGTTATAATGTGCCTTCCAACAGAGGATATATCTTCACAAGTCTTAATGTTTATGAAGAAGTACACAAACTTGACATTTGATATTATTTATAATTTATAGTAACAGTTTATTGGCTTTTGATCAGAAGTAATTAGTGGGTTTATCAGTTTCCTAAACCCTGCATGTCTTTTAACCATTACTAAAATGTTGCTCTTTCTTCAGATATAGATTGTATCAATTATTCTTTTATCATGTCTGTTAATAGAAACTACAGTTATAAATCTTCCTGTACAATTATTTTTCTTACTCTTTTTTTTTATTTTTTTTAATGTTTTATCTATTTCTAGGAGAGAGAGAGAGAGACAGCGTGAGCAGGGGAGGGTCAGAGAGAGAGGGAGTCACAGACTGAAACAGGCTCCAGGCTCTGAGCTGGCAGTCAGCACAGAGCCCGATGTGGGCTCGAACCCATGAACCGTGAGATCATGACCTAAGCGAAAGTCAGATGCTTAACCAACTAAGCCACCCAGGCGCCCCTATTTTTCTTACTTTGAGTAGGAACTTAAAAAGTTGTAGCAAACAAATGGTTGTATGCTTATATGATACTCAGTTGTTTTCTTTTCTGGTAGGAGGTAGGAGAGTGATTTACCACTTAAACAAATTATTCTTGGGTTATATGTTGTTTTCTATCATAAATTTCAGTAAGAAGGTAGGAAGTTGCCCAGTTTTTCTTCACTACATTTATATATGATAACTGTACTGTATTTGAATCTTACACTTTCTTCTTCCTCAGATGAAATTATGTATATTTAAAACTGTGTTGCTCACTTTCTGTCTTCTCCCAAAAGTAAAAATGTTTTCCTTTTATTCTAGTTTAGACTTGGTTCCTTCAATCTAGAGAAAGTCACAAGTCCAGCTGAAGTCATTAGGAAACTTATTTGTTATTGCCTGGACACCATTGCAGAAAACCAAGCCAAAAATGAGCACCTGCAGAAGGAGAATGAAAGGCTTCTGAGAGATTGGAATGATGTTCAAGGACGGTATGTGCTAATATTCTTGTATTATAAAAATTCTAAGCTTTCTTTATATTGCTATAGCTTTACATTAATGATGTGTAAGTTTATAATATACGTAGACTAGCATATACTTAAAATCTTTACTTAGTATGACTAAACCAAACTAGTACTTATTACTGTACATTATAGGAGTACATTAATGCTTTCCAGTCATTAGTGTTTGGTGGCACCAGGAAACTAATAAACAATACGGGATAATCAGGCAGTGAGAATCAGAATCCATTAATATTAATCAAAATTTTGGAAGTTGATATTTAAAAGATTTAATTTACCTCAAATTATAGGATTGATAATGAATTAAAAAGAGACATGAAATGTCAATATGCACAATTGATTTCTTATTGGAATTGTTTTATAAACAGTAACTATTTCAGATGCTGTGTGCTCTGGTTCCTGATAGAGACTTATTTTGCTCACTGAAAATTCATACTACTGACATTTTAAAAAGATGAAGTAATTGTGATTGCTAGATAAGACATTTGGAATATATTATTTTCCTGATTTTGCCTCTTATTTTTTAAACAACAAAGAAAGTAATTTTTCTTCTCCTTATGCATTTTTTTAAATATATCATTCATAATCTAGGTTGGCCTAGGGTGTGTTTTTTTATTACTCTGTTATGTAAAAGATATTTGAAGGAAATAAATCGTATGTTGTGAACATTTATATCTCTACAGAGATGTTATCATATGCATGTGTTTGTGCATATATACATGGTGACATCTGAGACAGTTAATATGGAATGTATATAATAATGATATTATTTTATCATTGATAAAATAATAAATGTTATCATTACATCCATTATATCCAGTAGATGATTTTCTGTCTTTCATTCAAACCATTAGCTCTAAAACATAAGGATAATTTGCTAATTTAGGGTCTTTTTAAGACAATCCCTAAGATTGTTTTATAGGGACATAGGTAAGTTAATATTGAAAGTACATGGAAAATGTGAAGGGTTTACCCCTTTCAATGTATGTTTGTGAAAAGAATGTGGACTAGATGATACTATGTTTCTACATATCCGATTAATGCAAGACCTGTAAACACCTAAAACTTGGTTATATTTGGCTTTCAGTTATTATATTAAGAAGGTATCTTGTTTTTTTATCTCTGAATTAATATTTATCTCCAATTATATAAAAATGAGACCAAATAAAAACTGTAAATATTAGGAAGCCATGTGGAAAAATAAGTTAATTTTGCTCTTCCTCGTTCTCCTTAAAATCATGTTAGTATGAATCACTATCAAATATTTGTCCTAGAAATCAAATTTTGGGGTTTATATCTGTAGTTTGGATATGCTTTTCTATTTTACATACAAAATAAATCACATTAAAGGAGATCTACTATGGTTGTGGTAAGCCATTATATTTAAAACTCAGAATACCCTCAGGATGATAGGAAATTTGATCCACAAATTGCTCACAAAATATGTAGACTGGGTACTTGGTACTTGAACAAATTGCTTTAAAATGTCTGCCAGAGGTTGAAAGAGGTATTGTCTCATCAGTATTCAACAGCACTGCTATACACTGGAAAGCAGCAGGGAACAAAGATGCGACAGTGGAGACAAATGCACCCTGTGCTGTAAAACAGCGGCAGAGGAGGCTGTATAATATGTAACCCACAGATGCTTGATTCTCTCTTTTTTAACTATCCAGAAAGTCCTTTTGCATTATTGTGGCAGAAGGTTTCCCATTTGATCAAAAGCACTATCGTATCTCTCATCACCAGTCTTCTTATGTTCCTGCTCTTTTTTTGTAAATACTGGGTCACATATTTTCCTCAAGGTTTGAAGATATGTGTCATTGTGGTGCCCCCTCCACCTCCTCCAGCAGAGAAAAGTTAGCCTGTTCCAGAGAATTCTAGGCTCTTGATTGTATTCCAAATATTAGATAAGCAGCTTTACTTATTTCCCAAATTTCCCAAATGGTTTTCTTTTCTATCAGAGGGGAAAGTGGCCATTTTAAGGAGCTATAAATATATCGTGATCTTGACCATGTAGTACTTTCTTACGTGTTCTCTCTCTATCTAGAGCCTTAGTATAGTGGGAAATGAGCAAAGAACTCACATCTCCAGCTTCCATAAAGCAGTAGTAATGATCAAGAGTCTTTAGAGAAATTATAAATAGATTGTGAACCTACTAAGTTAGGTAACTGAAGACATAAAAGTTAGAGAAGCATTACAGTGGGGCCTGTTGTGGCAGGCCTGGCCACAGTTCAGTTTTCTGGGCAGTCTCTGATATTCTTATATCATTGTCCATCCATGTTCCAATCAAGTCTTCCCCATCATTGTTTCAGACTGTGTATGTGCATGGGTAAACGGGTGAGCAGCACAAAATAGATGCTGAGAATTCCCTTGAAGGTTATGGTGGATAGGTTTTAAATATGTTTAATGCACAATAGGATATTATGTGAGCAAAAAACAATCATATACACATGTGCTTGTACCATAGAAAATGTTAATGACATGTTAAGAGGAGAAATGTGAGTTAACAAAAAGAGGAATAGTATGCAGTTTTTGCAAAATATATCTTTAGCTAGAAAATATCTAGAGGGAGAAAATTACATCTTAATAGTGTATGTCTGAAATTGTGGATTAAATTTCTCTTTTTACTTTTTGGGGGTTTCTTTTGCATATATTTTGTTATTTAAGTATGTATAATTATAATCAGAACCAACTCTAAAACTACTTCCATTTGGGATGACAGCAGAGAATACATGAAATTTAAATAAGGAATGAGGAATTACAGTATGAGTAAAAAGAATAAGCTTTAGGGGCTCCTGGGTGGCTCAGTCGGTTGAGCATCTGACTTCTGCTCAGGTCCTGATTTTCGAGTCCTTGAGTCTGAGCCTTACATGGGTCTCTGTTCTGACAGCCCAGAGCCTGGAGCCTGCTTAGTATTCTGTGTCTCCCTCTCTCTCTGCCCCTCCCCCATTTGTGCTTTCTCTCTCTCAAAAATAAATAAATATTAATTTTTTTTTTAAATTTTAAAAAAATTTAGTGTACAGACTTTTAACATATATATTTGCTTTTATTTTTTATTAACTGTTTAATAATTGTGGTCTTAGCTCCATTTTGAACAAGTGACATTACTGGATCAGTTTAATTTTTTATCATTTAGATGAAGGAGAAAACATTAGAAATATATGCTAGTCCTTAGGTTATTAGCTATATTTAGTTCACTTGTTTTTCCTATTTAATTTCAAATACAACTCTCAAGCTCCATATTACTGAATAGGTCTTTTGTTTGCATTCAGACATCAAGTTAGAAACTCTCCAGCTTTATTCTGAGTTACAGTTATTAAACCTGTAATTGGAGGCAGTTCTCAGCAGATTGAATGGGGTTGACACTCATGGAATCATTAGAATAGAAGAGACCTTGAAAGCTCTTTTACTTCATCTCTCTGCCTTCAAGCTAGGATCACATTATATCCAGATGAATTCAGTCTGATTTTTAAAGACCTCAGGAGATAGCGTCAACTCCCCTCGGTAGCACATTATAATGTTTAAGAACAGTCACAGTCAGAAAATCCTTCCTTCCATCTCTTGGTAATCTGAGTCCTTCATGGTATAGTTGAAGGCCATTTCCTCTTATTCTGTCATCAGAAAGGATGAGGAACAGCTGTTTACCATCTTCTTCACTACTTAAAGTCTTATTAAATCTCTTTACCACTGCTTTCTTTTCCAATTCCTTTTAGCATTCTTTGTCCTCAGAAATCTTTTCAGATTTTCCTTTGCTGTACATACAACCCTGACCTGGATATAAATTTGGCCAGAGTTGATTGGAAATAATACTGGATATTGCAGTATTTCTGAGTACCACATGTTCACATTTATATAATTGCTGTTTTATTTTGGGTTATCATTTAATCTGTTTTATTTTGCATTTTGATTTTGCATGAAATTTCCTTGTTTTCATTCTTTATTATTTTTTGATGTTATTCTTAGATTCTTTGTCTTCCTGTGTAGAATATTTTATTTTGAATATTTAGTATCTTTTGTACTTAGTCTTTATCTTTTTAGGTTTTTTGTTTTTTAATTACTGGGGTTTTTTTTGGTCTAAATTTCTAGATATGTCAGTTCTAGGGTGATAATTAACCTTAACATTTTTGTCTTTTGTCCTGATCACTGTTGAAAAGATGAAACAATCATTAGCCGTTTGCTGTTTGATGCTGTCTTTGGTTTCATTTGCTTTGGGTTTTGCCTTGGAGATGAATCTTGGACCATGGTCTAATCTAGTTGTATGTGAGTTCTCCTTTAGTATTGCTGACTTAGCAGTGAATCCCATGTCTCTCCTGTACTGAATGGCCTCATCTTCTAATACCCGTCTAGTTCCTTTGGTGAAAGGTTGGTAGGAGGCAGGTAATGTGGAAAGCGTATTAACATCATAATGCTGTAAGAGAGGATTGGCATTAAAAATGGGATAGGGTATATGGTATATACCTCTCAGTCACTGAATATTGAATAGAAGGATGCTATTCTCTAAATTTATTGATAAGTTAATAATTGAGACTAAATTTATGTCCTGAAATTGTTCACAGTAGTACTTTCTCTCAGCCAACCCCTACTTCCTAGTTTTGTCTAGGCAGTGATATCCAATTTGATAATCAGAAGTATGGTTGCAAGAAAATCCTTAGGGTTTACTTAAGTCGTAGGATGCCATTTATTCTGTTGTGTGGTCTCTCATCACAGACATGCTAACTTGGACGGTGTAGTTGTTATACTAGCTATTAGGATTAACAGTATTCTGTACACAGATTATATGATATGTTTTGATGTTTTCATTTTAAATCCATGTATTATGCTAAATATCATTTTTTATAAAGGTTTTGAAATGTGCTTGGTAATTGTTAAATGCACATAATCTTTAATTAAGAATTATTGAAGTGATTTATAGGGAGATTAAGTGTGCATTTAAATCAGGTAAATAACTTATTGATTACTGTTCCTTAAACTTATATAATATAACTTATAAAAATATACAAGATTTTTATTGTACATGGTTAAAATTGATTTTTACTTTGCCTTTGTTTAAAGCATTTTATAATATTCTCAAGTATGATACATATATTCTACTCATCTTTCAACATTTTTGTTAGGTTATATTAGAAAGTAGTAAAAGAAAATAATGTAGAATGTTTATATAACACTTTGCATCTGAAATAAAAATGCATTGACATGTCCCTGCTTAAAATAAGCCATCAATATTCGCAGCTCCTCTTGAGCTTTGGCTCTATTTTTTTCCTGCACCTTTTGGTATACATCTTTCTCAAAGAGCTTTGCTTGGTAAAAGGAGTACTGTTATATTAATATTTACCACAATTTCTTTTAGAAGCTGAAGCAGATGAAAAATGTTGCTATTACAGTGGTGAAGAGCTGTTAAAAGAGTGAAAAATAACTTCAGAATCACAGGTTCTCCATTTCTTTATAAGAAGTCTATATTAACTCCCTTACTTTATTCATTTTACTGATAGCTCCTACTCATCTATCGAATGCCAAACACTGTGTTAAGCACTGAGGATAAAGCAGTCAGTAAAACACACATGCACTTTGCCCTTATGGAGTTGACAACCTTGGCAATGACTGTACTGTAAGAGAGCTGTAATTTCGCCCAGAAAAATGTATTTTTTTGTTCCTTTTCATTCCATAAAAGGCCCTAATTCTTTGCATCTTTAGATAGGTAAGTTGCTGAAAGCATAAGGACGTATATATCAAAGGTATCAAATTTTGACATTTTTGTTTCTCTTTTTTCACTGAAGAAATTATATATTGTAAAAATCTGATATATATACACATCTATACAGATATCATGAAAGTACTAAAATACCTGTATAGAACAACAAAAGTAAATAGTAAAGAGAACATGAGGCAGAGCAAGACTACACTTAAAGGAATATTTTATATGAAATAATTTATATTTGAGTCTTTATAGGTTTGTTCATGGTTTGCATGTATGCACAAATCTTACATATGCAATCTCTGCTTGTTAGCTTTCTTTATATCTGGAAGATTAAAATTAGTATAGTCTTTTGTTCACTTCTTTGGACGTTGTAGAACGAATTATAAATGACAGAGAATTTTATGTTTTCTTTCATCTATCTAAAATTGAGGATATATACATATAGTGTTTCACATTTGCAGCTTCAGTACTCTTTCCAGAGAAATTTCAGGTTAAATACTTGCATTCATTATATACATGCACATAGAAGCGTGTGCGCATGGTGCTGAAGATCCAACTGTATAAATCATGTTCTTGCCACGGAACAGTTCATAATCTCTTTAGGCAAAACAGGTAAATCATGTAATCACAAAACACAGTCACTGTTACTATTATAGCAATATTAGGAAAATATAGGAATTATAGGCTATAATTACTCTTGTGTGATATTTCTCCCTTAAAACATATCCCTTTGGAAATAAATGGTAGATATGAATAAATTATTAACATTTAAGCATTTAGATGTTTTGAAAGCTTTTTTGGTATCATTTTCTAATTTTGATCCTTATCTCACTACATAAATTACTAACATTAATAAACAATAAATTCCCATTATTTGCTTCATTATCACTGTGAAACTTTAAATCAGTGGAAACCCATAAAAGTGAGTTTTAATTGTAATTTCCTTGAAAAGTTTTCTTGAAATCACCTTTCGTTTTGGATTGAATAATATTAATGTTAAGGAAAACCACATTATTTATTTATTTACATTTTAGATTTGAAAAATGTGTGACTGCTAAGGAAGCCTTGGAGACTGATCTCTATAAGCGGTTTATTCTGGTCCTGAATGAGAAGAAAGCAAAGATCAGAAGCTTGAATAAATTGTTAAATGAAGTTCAAGAACCAGAAAGGAACATTGAGCATGAAAGGTATTTGGAGTTTCTGTTTGGAGATGACAGATACATACACTTAAATAGAATTTCTTCCCAAACATAATGAAAGTTAGGTGCCAACTTTGTAGTGTATGAGATCATTTGATAGTCTGGGGTTGGATGCTCTGCTTGTTGGAATCCGTGGGCTGGAGAATTCTCAGCATGATCACTACATGTCTGCCCACTGTCATAACTGTACTTAAATCATAAAAGTGTCACATGATTTAACTAAGTATTATCGATTAAATTCTTAGACATCATTAAAATATATTAATTAAAAACTTTTATCTTCTGCAAAACTGCAGAGTTGAATACACATTTATCAGTTTGGTGTCTAAGCAGTGGTTAATCTGAGAGTGGATGTGTACTTGATTTTTTTATGAAAGAGTCACAAGTGATTTACAGCTGGTTGGGACAACTATAATTATTTTAGTCTGATTTTTATTGTTTAATATTTTATTATTTATCCACTTAATTATTTTATTGGATATAGGTTAGGGTCTATTGCCCTGATTCTGAGAGAAAGCAAGGTTTAATAATGACAACATATAAAGAATGTAACATTTGATGTCATGTGTTCCTAGTTCAGGTGCTGGTCTTACACTGATATCTATTAGTACATGACTTTGGGGAAGTTCTTTAAACTCTGTGTTTTACTTGGTATCTTCATAATACGAATAAAGGTACCTGTCTCAGAAGTTTGGGGCAATCACAAGCAAGGCAGACTGAACACTGTGTGATCCACAGAAGGTAATTTGGAAGAATAGTATTTTGATAGATGAATGATGTGATAAGAAACTGATTCAAGAGTTAATCATAGCAAGCATTAACCACATTCCAGTTAGGTAGAAGAGAAACTTGTTCTTAAGAGAGCTAACGGATAGTCTTTAAAGTGCTTTCATCTTGATCATATGTATTTCAATATGTTTGTTTAATTACAAAATTTTTCCAGGGATAATTTCTGTAATTACTTGCGAATTTGATCCCTACCACGGGTGAGCCAATACTTTATAATTCAACCTTGCTCTGTTTCTAGGGAAGCCACAACATGTTCTGGAATGACTGCTGACAGAGATGCCATCTATGAAGAAAGTACTGATGAGGAAAGTGAGAACTTGCCTGGTTCCTCTGTGTTAGCTCCAGGTAAGAGAAATACATTTATTACCTTTGTTGAATATCTCACTTGGGCTTATTACTCTATTGATAACAAACCATAATGAAAATGTTATGAAAAACATTTTTTCAGGACTCCTGGGTGGCTCAGTCAGTTAAGCATCTGACTTCAGCTAAGTTCATGATCTCTAGGCTTAAGAGTTCAAGCCTCCTGGGGCATCGGGGTGGCTCAGTCGGTTAAGCTTCCAACTTCGGCTCAGGTCATGATCTCATGGTTCGTGGGTTGAGCCCCGTGTGGGGCTCTGTGCTGACAGCTCAGAGCCTGGAGCCTGTTTCAGATTCTGTGTCTCCCTCTCTCTCTGACTTTCCCCTACTCATGCTGTCTTTGTCTCTGTCTCTGTCTCTTTCTCAGAAAAAAATTAAAAAACATTAGGGGAAAAAAAAGTTTGAGCCTCACATTAGGCTCTCTGCTGTCAGTACCAAGCCTGCTTGGGATACTGTGTCCTCTCCCACCCTGGCCCTCCCCTGCTTACTTTCTCTTTCAAAAATAAATAAACACTGAAAAAAAGTAAAAACTCTCTTCTCCAAAACTTCTTTTAGGGGTTTTAGTCTAAAACCTCAAGTACATAATGTTGAAAATGAGTATTTATTATAATATGCAGCAACTCATTAGCAATAAAACAAGCAAGAATGCACACATACACTCCAAGGCATACTATTCTTTATTAAACAAGGGTGCATCAGGAATAAGCAAGATAGGTGTTCATGCTAGTTATCTCCAGCTCGAGGCTGGCTGTCTGTAACATTTGAGATCACCTAGCTAGAGCTATCAGTGAGTAAGGAGCAGGAGGAAATAGAATTTTTCACATTATCTTGAAGTTGAGCCTTCTCTCGCTATTCAGAAAAGGAATTGTAATCGGGGAGATGGGTTCCAGAGGAAGGGAAGAAAAAATGACAGTTTAAGTTAAGGTACCTGAGCCTCACTCAGTCCCTCTGATATAAATCATGGATGATTTTTCTAGAGATTTAAACATTTCCTAGAGGCAAGGCCTTCTGAAATCATCTTACACTTGCACGCTTCTAGAAGTCCCATATTCTCAAAATAAATACATTTATTTAGCAAATATCTTTTGAGTGCTTATTATGTACCAGGAACTATTCCATGTAGTAAACAGCAAAACACAAAAATGTCTGCTTTCATGGAGTTTATAAATTCTAGTTGGGGAATTGGACAATAACAAGATGCATAAATTAAGTATAAACTATTATAGATAGTGATAAATGGTGAAGAGAAAACTAAACCAGGTAAGGATGATAGAAAATGTCAGGATGGAAGCAGGACAAAGGTTGTGACTTTAGCCAGGGCATCAGAAAAGGCCTTGGTGAGTAAGTGACAAGTCTGTCTGTGGGGTGAGCCTTGCCTGGTAGAAAAAAGCAGTTAACCACAAAGGCCTTGATGCAGGAGTTTTCATCAACTTTTTGTTGACATATTCAAGCAGTAGAATGGAGGGAGGTATTGATAAAATAGGACAATGAAAATAAGGAGAATGAGAATATGAGGTCAGAGAGAAGCCAGATCATGTGCGAGGCATGTGTAGGGCCTTACAGGCTTTGTAAAGATCTCAGGTTTTGCTTTGAATTACATTGGAAATTGTTGGAGGGCTTCAAACATCAAGTGATGGGATCTGACTTAAAGTTTTAGCAGGACTAATCTGGCTGTTGTGCTGAGACTAGAGGATACATAGTGTGATGACCACACAAGAAGATATGGCACTGAGACACTGGTTCAACAATGAGTGAAGGAAGTGAGTGGCTTAGACCAGAGTGGTAGCAGTGAAGATCATAAGCAACAGGCATATTATATTCTAGGTATGTCTAGAGACAGCATATTTGTTGATGAACTGTGAACGGCTCCTGAGAGAAAGATAGACACTAATCATGGTAAGCTTTTCAGACTGAATGCTGAAGGCATACACTTGCCTTACTGAATTAGGAGAGTCTAGAAGAGAAGGTTAGGAACTGAGCTTTACAAACATTAATTCTGAGATACTGAGTAGGGAGTTGGATATACAAATCTGGAGTTTGGGAGAAGGCTAAGTAAGGAGGTATTTAAAGCTGGCTGAGCTATCAAGGGACTTTGAGAAGAGAGAAAAGGGCTGTGATCCAAGGACTCCACCTTAGTACACTTGGATGTGTAGAGGTCAATAAAACTAGGAGACCAGCAAAGAAGGCTGAGAGGGAGCAGCCTGGAGGTAGCAGGCAAACCCTATAGCAGGGCTACTCTAGAGAACAAGTCAAGAAAGTGTTTCAAGGAGGAGATAGAGATCAACTGAGCTGAGTGCTGCAGACTGGGTAAAAAGATGAGGATCAAGGACTGATTGACTGATGGATTTGGCAACACAGATGTTATTGGGGATCTTAATAAAATGTTTTCAGTGGAATAGCAGCAAGAGGAAATTCAAAAGGAATGAGAGGAGGTAATTGGATAAGAATTAACAAGCCTTAGCAACACTTCTAAGAAGTTTCACTATAAAGAAAAGGAAAGATATGGCTGGCTGCTGGAGGGGCATGTGAAGTCAAGAATTGTTGTTGTTGTTGTTGTTGTTTTCTTAGATGACAGAAATACTAACATGTTTGCCTATTTATGAGTAAGTAGGGAACCGTGTAAAATGTTGCCGCAATCGTGGAATACTGTCTCTAAGTGAAGATGGGGTCAGAAGCCCTAGTGGCAGGATTGCTTAGCTAGGGGTATGGACGCTTTGCTTAATGACAGGAGAGAAAGCAGACTAAGGAATGGACAAAGACAGGAAGGTATCTAATTGCGGCCATGGAAATTTACTGAAACTGATTAAATACTTTGGTTGATTAATCTGATTCTAATTAGATTTGAATTGGATCACACAGTCACACACACTCTCACTTCTGCAGATCAGAGTTAAATTTCTTTTGATTTGGATGGCATGCTTGTTTTACACTGGTGACCCAGTATAAAATGAAGTCATTCTTTAATAATCACATGTAACTGAAAGCTCACTAAAAAGGGAGTCTGTACTCTTTCCAACTTAAATGGTCAGAATTTTTATTAAATACAGTGGCCTTTCATTTTGTTCCTTATTCAGAGTATCTCACCAACCTTTGAAGTAGATGGAAATTATTTTTGAAGAGAAAATGTATGGTTAAATAATGGGCATATGAGAACGGGTTCCTTTATGTGTTCAGTCTCTTTTAAGCAAAGCTTTACTGTAATAGTACTATTTTAAATTTGGCAAAATTTCTCTTCTCTTCAAAAACGTTTAGTTCATTGTGCATTTTTTCTATGTTTTACATGGCATATTTTCTTTAACTCAAATCCAGTTCACTACATATTTGACCTATAGGTCTCCATTCCGGTTTATTTATTTATTTATTTATTTATTTATTTATTTAACTTTTGTCAGGTTTAATGTCAGGAATTAAAAGCATGTAAAAAACAATTAACACTTGTATTATAAATTTTAACAGTCTTCCTCCTTCTGCTCCAGGAAGAAATAGTTAGGAAACTGAAGGTTAGGAATAAAAAAAAAAAAAAGAACCTTGTTTCTAACATTAATTAAGAACTAGATTCTCTCCATCTGAGGAAAAATATTTTATGTGTTATACAACAAAATAAGCTTCCTTATCATTTAGCAGATTCAACAATTCACTCTTTTACAGAGACAAAATATACTGGTAGTCCATGGGGTATATGTATATATATTTAATCATAGTTTGTCTTGGTATTTTTCATATTATTACTATGTGTTTGGGCCAGGGCAATGAAAGTTTCTTCCTGAACTTATTCTGCCATCTTGATAATAAATTACCTATTCTTATTGTACAAGTAAATATTTGAATTTATTTTAAGTAGTACAGTTTCATGTGTGCTTTCCCTATAGTAAGAACAAGAGGACAGCAGTTGATGGGATTTAATACATGTAATTCTTCCATAAAGCCATTTATTTAAATCGCTAAATGTTTAACTTGGTTGTCATTTCTATTATGCAAATGTGTTCTCATCATTATTAAAACCACCAAATTTCCTCCTGAGTTGTTCCCATTTTATGTACCCTATTCCTGCATACTCTGAGTTTAGTGAGACCAAGACATTTAGTGATTTCACAATATTCATGGAAAAGGTCTGTTTATTTATACATATACATATATCCAAAAGTGCAATAGGTATATTGTAGTTTTCAGGAAACGGATAGGTAACATTTTTATGTATAGGCAATCTGTTTTATTGCTTTTTTCCTCCAGACTTTTAAATCTTCTCCCATCATTAGGATTGTTGAGGAAATAACTGATGACAGTACTCCAATCTAATAAAGTACATCGTGCTTACGTGTGTGATACCATATACTATGAAAACCGCTTAAAACATTTAAAAGTTTGTTAGTTAAAAGGAGATCTCCAAAGGATTCTGAATCTTGAACGTCACAATCTATACCACCTTACAGCTACATTTTATCTTTTTCTGTAAAAATATAAAGCAAGGTTTACTTTCTTTAGGTCTTTTAGAATTTCTAGGTAGGTAGCAGTGGAATTACAGCCTTTGTTTAAGAAGTAAACTAAACTGCATACTAAAGCCCTAGAGCTCATAGGTATTTTGCTTTGTTTCAAATTAAGATTATGATCGGTAAACTGGTTGCTGTGATCGCTATTTATAGCTCAGCCTCCAGATTACAAAGAAGATTTATTTACTATATATTATTTACTACAGATACAGTAAACTGACCTTCTCTACAGAAAATCTTTTTGTTGGGATACAAATCAAGGTAACAGGTGATGTCCATGTCTGCAGAGAAACTTAAGGTTGAGTAAGTCTCCTGAAACAGAACCTCACCCCAATACAAAGACATAAGAGTATAATTAATATAGCATCTGAGTGCATACAGGTGAGCTTTTACTGGCCCCAACAGTGTCTGATATAACCTAAAAACTAATTTATGGTTTTGCAGTTTTTCATATTTATAGCCATTTTGATACTATAAGATTAAAATTATATGAGAAAATAATTTTAATGCATATGAATATTCTAAGAATTTTAACCATTGTTGCAAAATATTTCTTAATGTTAACATAATTCAAAATGTGAGTGAATAATTAGTAGAAAGATTGAGCTTCTTTCATAGAAAAAGGCTCTTATGAAGCATTTTGAAACTTTATGCTTAATTGGCTCCTAATTAGTCTTTACAAGACGAATTATTTTAATGCCTCACTAATTATTTTAATTATTTATTATTTTTAAATTATTAAGGTTATCAATATTTTTAAATTATAATTGTTTCTATTAGCAGAAATTGATAAGATTTCTTAAAATTAGAGACCGATTAAATCAACCTTACTAAAAGTATAAATAAGAAAAATACTTTTTCTAATATGTTTTATTCTTCTTAGCTTTATTTTAAAGGTGCACAACCACTAACACAAATAAAATAAGCTTTCTTACCACTTTTCTGCATAGTTATTAGCCCACAATTTAGCATGTTAGTTTAATTAGTCTTGATTTTTAACCAACAGGAAGAGGAAGGACCCTGTATAACTGCTATCAGTAATTTAGGCTTCTACTTAGTTGGTGGGCTTCCTGAAAGGAAGTGTGATTATAGAATAGCCTTTAGAAAATAAATGAATGGCTATGTCAAACAGTTGATGAATACTGATATAGTAGCTTTTAAAAATAGAACAGAATCCAAAATCTCTAAGTATCAAAGAGCTCGTTGCTTCAAACAGTGAATGTCTACTCACAGATGGGGTAACAACATGTACTGCCAAAGAGATTAGTCAGAAATTCAACTTTAGAATCACAGATTATTCCCTTAATCTTATCCAGCTTTTTTTTTAATCATAGACTCATTTATTTATAAATTCTAAATAAAAAGCTTGATTTAGTAAAACCTGTCACAAAACAGGAAGAGCAATTTGAGTGTATTTCCTAGCAGTCCTGGGCTCTTATACATAAGCAACATTGCTGATGAACGATATTATGTACTTCAGAAATCTAGATCTTCTATAGTTCTAGATCTTCTAGTTCAAGCCCTTCATTTTTCAGATGAGGAAACTGAGGCCCTGAAAGGTTAACTGTGTTCTTCTGTATGTTACTTCAGTGAATACTCTGTCTCCAAGTAAGATCACATTTTTACATACCAGGAAGTAAGACCCAAAAATGTCCTTTGGTGGGGACAGTTCAACTCATAACAATGCAAATGTACATTCTTCTAGAGCAAGGATCAAATTTTTATTATATTTTCAATGGGGACTATATTCCAAAAATGATTTAGAATCTTTGACCTAGGAGAATGGGTATTTAAACAAGAAAAGATGGAGTAAGACATGTTAAAAGGAAACTGCAACTTAGAATATATGACAAGATGGGAAGAAGAGAAAATAGCCTTCAAACGGAAGCTAAATCACCATCTGTCAGTTCATTGAACTGGCATTTGTCTGGAGGTGCGCTGCACTGTTCAGTAACATAGCCACCAGCTACCTGAGACTTGAACACTGGAAATGTGGCTAGTCCTAAATGAAATGAGCTCTAAGTATAGACTACACTTTGATTTTCAAAAATGTAATATGAAAAAAGAAGTAATATGTCTTATTAATACCTTTGTATATTAAATCTTGAAATAATTGTTTTGTATATATTAAGTTAAATATATTATTACTATTAACTTCATTTTCTTCTTTTTTACTTCTTAAAAATGTGTTTAATGGGAAATTTAAAATTCTATATGTCACTCATATATTTCTGTTTGACATACTTATCTTGGTGTTCTAAAAAGTTCCATCTCAGGCTGATTTTATGGTTCTGTAAAAGATGTATATCATTATGAAAGTGAAATCAAATTGTACTACCAAATTTTTATCAAGCTGTTAGTGTAAGGATGTGAGGTCTTTAAGTGGATACAGATGACTCTGGGTGTGATTGAGTAATTTATATCTAACAAATGCAAAAGGTATTACACTATCTTATTCATTTATTTATTGTTTTTTGATTCATTGTAAAACAGACTTAAGAAAAAGCCTGGGTCATTTTTGTCCTTGGAAAATGAAGCTAAACAGTTTTATTGACACATGTGTAACTGTAACCATGACCCAGTTAAGACAAAAAGTGGGGTAATGTAGCAATATTCTCTAAATTAGCTGACTATCTATAATGTAGTATTAAAGATTCTTGTCTCTTTGTGATTGTGACAAGGATTTGTGCCACAAAGAGTGCTTCTGGTTCCTTGAACCAATTCATCAGCATCATTTATAAGCCATATTTAAGATCAAAGGGATAGGAAGGTTACTAGTGATGAGGTTCTGGAATGTTGCCAGCCCACCAGCATTGACATGATACTTGCTGCAGCTTCATTCGACAGGGACTGGGGGTGTGTGAAGGATGGATATCAGCAGGCTTGCTAAGTAGAGTCTGAATACATGATGTCATGAAAGGGCACAGTTACAAGTGGGGTGGGCAGACAAAGGACTCAAAGTGAGACCCTAAGTGCCAATTTCAAGCCTTGAGGTAAAACTCTCATTGGTACTGAGAAATAGTACCTACAACATGTATCTGTGTACCTACAACATGTATCTGTGACCCTCAGGGTTTTGTGCGGAGAGTTGTAATTTGGAGGATGACTGAACAGCAACAACCAAAAAAAAAAAAAAAAAAAGAACTTAGAGTACTGCTAGTCATGTTATTTCCCAAGCATGATGGGCAGCCATATTAACAACCATATATTTTTTTAATATTTTTATTTATTTCTAGGAGAGAGAGAGATAGAGAGACAGCATGAGCAGGGGAGGGTCAGAGAGAGGGGGAGTCACAGACTCTGAAACAGGCTCCAGGCTCTGAGCTGGCAGTCAGCGCAGAGCCCGACGCGGGGCTCGAACCCACGAACCGCGAGATTATGACCTAAGCGAAAGTCGGACGCCTAACCGACTAAGCCACCCAGGTGCCCCTACAACCATATTTTTTTTTTTATTTAAATGAATAACTTGGGACTATATCGGAGATTGTAATTATTGGTCTTTGGTAGTCCCATTTCCTGTAGTCTTTAACATTTCCTTTCATATTTGATCTGGTTCACTTTATTCATTGATACCATGTGCATGATTTCTGGAAGTATTTGAGTTTGTAACCCCTGGAAAATGATGATTATTCTGACAGTGATGACTATTGTTACCTGTCCTTGTAATTCTAATTCTAATTATTATTCCTCCCCCTTTTTCTCCTCCTTTACTATTACTGTTACTGTTACTATTATTGTTCTGTTATGGTTCCATTACTTCTGTCACCATAACTTTATTACCACCATGACAACTACTGTCAACTTAAGTATTTATCCGGGTGCCAGAATGTATTCTAGGTTTCTTAGATGCATTACTTTATTTACGTCTGACAACAATCCTACGAAGTATATACTGTTATTTTCACCATTTTACAGTCAAGAGATTTGAGGCACAGAGAGATTAGGACGCTTTGAAGCAGTGCAGCTAATTAATTATGGAACTGGGGTTCTAACCCAGGAAGTTTGACTACAGAACTCATCTCTGAGAACCCTTCCTGTGCTAATGTTCCTTGTTTTCATTTAGTTGAACACTTTATTAAAATCTAAGAGTTCTGTGAGTATGCTTTTGTATTTTAAATTTAAGTGTATTTGATGCCTTCATTTGTTTGTTTTAAGCACATTGAGGATGCCACTGCATTGTCTTCTGGATGCTTTTCTTTTTTTAAATTTTTGTTATGTTTATTTTTGAGTGAGAAAGAGCACAAGTGAAGGAAGGGCAGAGAGAGAGGAACACTCAGAATCTGATACAGGTTCCTGGCTCTGAGCTGTCAGCAGAGAGCCCAAAGTGAGGTTCAAACTCACAGACTGTAAAATCACGACCTGAACCAAAGTCTGATGTTCAACCGACTGAGCCACCTTGCTGCCCTCTGACTTCTTTTCTTTTTTTTTTATTTGAATATTGCTTTTCTTTCAATGTTTATTTATTTTTGAGAGACAGAGACACACAAACAGAGCACAAGTAAGGAAGGGGCAGAGAGAGGGTGACACAGAATCTGAAGCAGGCTCCAGGCTCTAAGCTGTCAGCACAGAGCCCAATGCAGGGCTTGAACTCACGAACCATGAAATCATGACCTGAACAGAAGCCAAACATTCAACTGACTGAGCCACCCGAGCGCCCCTTGAATATTGCTTTCCTACAATTATCTCTATTCTTATTATCTCCTTCAAATATGTGCATTTGAACTTTATCATTCCATTCTCTGTTAGATTTCCATTTCTTAATTCTCTGGACTACTCATTGAGAAGTTTCTTCAGGTCTGTCTTCCAATTTTCTTTCTTTCTTTTTTTTTTTAACAAATAGTTTATTGTCAAATTAGTTTCCACATAACACTCATTGCTCATCCCCACAAGTGCCCTCCTCCATGCCCATCCCCCCCTCCCCCCCACATCCATCAGGCCTCAGTTTTTGTCAGCATTCAAGAGTCTCTCATGGTTTGCCTCTCTCCCTTTCCCCCACCATTTCCTCCCTTCTTCTCCCCCTTGGTCCTCTGTTAAGTTCCTCCTAATCCTCCTATACGTGCACACATATGATATTTGTCCTTCTCTGCCTGACTTATTTCGCTCAGCATAACACCCTCAAGGTCCATCCATGTTGCTACACATGGCCAGATTTCATTGTTTCTCATTGCCATGTAGTATTCCATGGTATAGATAAACCACATCTTCTTGATCCATTCATCTGTTGATGGACACTTAGGCTCTTCCCATGTTTTAGCTATTACTGAGAGTGCTGCTATGAACATAGGGGTACATGTGCTCCTATGCATCAGCATTTCTGGATCCCTTGGGTAAATTCCTAGCAGTGCTATTGCTGGGTCCTAGGGGAGTTCTATTGTTAGTTTCCTGAGGAACCTCCACACTGTTTTCCAGAGGGGCTGTACCAGTTTACATTCCCACCAATAGTGTAGGAGGGTGCCCGTTTCTCCACATCCTCGCCAGCATCTAGAGTTCTCTGATTGGCTCATTTTAGCCACTCTGACTGGCGTGAGGCGGTATCTAAGTGTGGTTTTGATTTGTATTTCCCTGATGAGGAGGGATGCTGAGCATCGTTTCATGTGTCTGTTGGCCATCTGGATGTCCTCTTTGGAGAAGTGTCTGTTCATATCTTCTGCCCATTTCTTCACTGGGTTGTTTGTTTTTCGGGTGTGAAGTTTGGTGAGTTCCTTATAGATTTGGATATTAACCCTTTATCTGATATGTCATTTGGAACTATCTTTTCCCATTCTGTTGGTTGCCTATTAGTTTTGTGGGTTGTTTCCTTTGCTGTGCAGAAGCTGTTGATCTTGATGAGGTCCCAACCGTTTATTTTTGCTCTTGATTCCCTTGCTTTTGGGGATGTGTCAAGTAAGAAGTTGCTGCGGTGGAGGTCAAGGAGGTTGTTTCCTGCTTTCTCCTCTAGGGTGTTGATAGTTTCCTGTCTCACATTCAAGTCCTTTATCCATGTTGAGTTTATTTTTGTGCATGGTGTGAGAAAATGGTCTAATTTCATTCTTCTGCATGTTGCTGTCCAGTTCTCCCAACACCGTCTGTTAAAAAGGCTGTCTTTTTTCCATTGGATATTCTTTCCTGCTTTGTCAAAGTTTATTTGGCTGTATACTTTTGGGTCCACTTCTGAGTTCTCAGTTCTGTTCCATTGGTCTATGTGTCTGTTTTTGTGCCAATACCATACTGTCTTGATGATGACAGCATTGGAGTAGAGGCTAAAGTCTAGGATGGTGATCCCTCCCGTTTTGGTTTTCTTTTTCAGGATTACTTTGGCTATTCGGGGTCTTTTGTGGTTCCATACAAATTGTAGGATAGTTTGTTCTAGTTTTGAGAAGTATGCTGGTGCATTTTTGATTGGTATTGCATTGAATGTGTAGAGTGCTTTGGGTAGTAATGACATCTTAACTATATTTATTCTTCTGATCCATGAGCATGCAATGTTTTTCCATTTCTTTGTGTCTTCTTCAATTTCCTTCATAAGTTTTCTATAGTTTTCATCATACAGATCTCTTGTATCCTTGGTTAGGTTTATTCCAAGGTATTTTTTGTTTTTCTGTGCAATTGTGAATGGGATCCGTTTCTTGATTTCTCTTTCTGTTGCTTCATTGTTGGTGTATAAAAATGCAACCGATTTCTGCACGTTGATTTTGTACCCTGCAACTTGGCTGAATTCTTGGATCAGTTCTAGTAGGCTTCTGGTGGAGTCTGTCGGGTTATCGATGTAGAGTATCATGTCATCTGCAAAGAGTGAAAGTTTGACTTCCTCTTTGCCAATTCTGATGCCTTTGATTTCCTTTTGTTGTCTGATGGCTGATGCTAGGACTTCCAGCACTATGTTAAACAGCAGTGGTGAGAGTGGACATCCCTGTCATGTTCCTGATCTCAGGGGGAAAGATCTGTTTTTCCCCGTTGAGGCTGATGTCAGCTGAAGGCTTCTCATAGATGGCTTTGATGATGTTTAAGTAGGTTCCTTCTATCCCAACTTTCTCGAGAGTCTTTATTAAGAAGGGATGCTGTATTTTGTCAAATGCTTTTTCTGCATCTATTGACAGGATCATATGGTTTTTATCTTTTCTTTTATTGATATGATGTATCACATTGATTGATTTGCGAATGTTGAACAAGCCCTGTAACCCAGGAATGAATCCCACTTGGTCTTGGTGGCTGATTGTTTTTATATGCTGCTGGATTCGATTTGCAAGGATCTTGTTGAGGATTTTTGCATCCGTATTCATCAAGGATATTGGCCTGTAGTTCTCTTTTTTTGCTGGATCTTTGGCTTGGGAATCAGAGGGATGCTGGCTTCATAAAATGAGTCCGGGAGTTTTCCTTCGCTTTCTATTTTTTGGAATAGCTTGAGAAGAATTGGGATTAATTCTGTTTTAAATATGTGACTTCTTTTCTTGATTTTAAGGAGATTCTATCCTATTTTTTCTCTTCTCCTTTTCTGGGAATCCAATTATATCTACGTCAGATTTTTTCTTATATTGGAGTTTTGATATACTATGAAGATATATTTGTTTGTTTGTTTTCCATTGGGTTGTTAGCTCCTTGAAGGTGGTACTTCCTCAATACCTGGTTCATTCCGTGTCATGCAACAAAAAGGAATGTAGTAATTTTTTTTTCAAAAAATAATTCATTTAGTGAATACAATTTGTGTATATTCTCCATATTATTTTCTTGATGGAAAATGTATGTTATATACTTAGTGTTTATATCTCCATTGATGACATGTTTCTGAATATATAAAAGTGCCTAAGCTAGTATTGAACATTATGTATACTAAGTGGGGCTATTGTAAAGTGTTTGTGTATTTAGTAAATAGTTGTCTTATGTTATCTACATGCTTTTCTTTGGTTAAAACTGTGTTCTATATGTATGTCATAGAGCACAGTTTTAACCAATTTCAAAATTGTTGTCTAAAGAGTCATTAACTTGTTTTTGAGTTGTAATGATTTCAGCTGAAGTTCACACTCAGTTATACGTAATAATAAGGACTTTATTATCTCACATACCAGGTGTAAACATAAAGAATTTCTATTGTTGGATAAGTCAGTATCTTCACAATGTCATGAAGATCTCAGATGATCAGGTCTATCATATGTTTATATAGATTTCTTCTCAGAGCTTCACAAAGAATTGCCACAGACTCTTTCCCGAAATCATCACTTGTAAGGAAAGAAGATGGCATATTTTCAATGATTAGCTTATTTAATCAAGACCTCATCCCTAAGGCTTACTCACCTATGGAAAGTGAACAAAATGTTTTCTGTAGTTAAGAAAGAGGGGAGGTATAATGGATCTTGACTAAACCTGGAACAAGAGCAAACCTGAGAGTTACCTACTGAAAAAGTTCTATTTACCAGCCATTGTCAGAAATTGTTTGTGCCTGATGAAGTTGATTAGTAAAGGAATTTTTTAGGAAAGAAACTGTGAATTGATATTTTACAACTCTGCATTTTGCCCTGTGTATTAAAAAGTTCTTAGTTTGTTATCAAATCTCTGATGATTGAAATAATGTATAATAATTTTTTATAATGAAGTATCACTACTTGTTCATAATTTGGAATATATGTGGTAGACTCAACTTTGATTTCATATTGAATTTTCTCATTTTGATACTAATTTTATTTTTTATAAATCTTTTAAATTTATTTATTTTAAGAGAGAGAGGTAGAAAGAGAGGGAGAGAGAGAATCCCAAGCAGGCTCCATGCTCAGCATGGAGCTCAACATAGGACTCAATCTCATAACTGTAAGAAAATGATCTGAGCCAAAATCAAGAATCGGAGGCTTAATGGACTGAACCACACAGGCACCCCTCATTATGACTCTGCATTTAACTATATCATCTTAATTATAAATTATGTAAAAGCAAATCCATTTTCTTCTGTCCCTCCAAAGTTTCTTTCTGGAATAGGACTTGCATAAAGGTTTCAAGGAGATAAAACTATACTCCAAGCCAACACTTGAAAAGTAATGAATTTTTTCTTTGTTTTTTTCTTTGTTTTTTAATTTTTAAAAGTTTTTATTTATTTATTTTTGAGAGAGAAAAAGAGAGGGCAGTGGAGGTTCAGAGAAAGAGGGACAGAGAATCCCAAGCAGGCTCTGCACTGTCCTTGCAGTGCTTGATGTGGGGCTCAAACTCACAAACTGTGAGATCATGACCTGAGACAAAACTAAGAGTACAACGCTTAACTGACTGAGCCACCCAGGATCCCTGTGATGAACGTTTTCAAGATTTCCTATAATAAACTCAACAGTACACAGTTGCTGCAAAATATGAGTCCACATGTAAGATTTTAAAAGTTGGTCAATAATGAATAAGCATCCATTCACCATAGGTATAGAGGTTTCACAGTTTTCACAAACACTGCTTTGAAAGATTTGTTCTTGTTGTTGTGTTTTTCACTTGTAACGTGTAAATATTGGTGGTAAACCTCCTTTATTAAAAGAAAAAAAATCTTCCATAATGTTCAAAACTAAGATGAAGTATATTGAATGCTGATTTTTAAGTATAAATTCACTTCACCAGTTTTGGATATATTCTCTTCCATTAGGCCTTTTGTGGTATCCTTCTTTTTCCATTTCATCATAAACATTCACGGTTTCCTGTTTCTGATTAAGGTGTAATTAGAGGCAGTGCCCCTAAATATCTCTTTATTTGCAAAATGAGATCTGTGCGCATCAATAATGGTCAAATGTTGGCAATTTCATGTGTTTCGACCTAATATTTGGTTTGCTTGGTGCAGAGAAATAGGGGCCAGCTTGATTTGGAGAGGATTTGCCCAACACCGATTAGCACCATCACTAAATCCCACCAAAAGGTGATTCAGATCAACAGAAACAACTGTAGAATTTAAGCACTGTATTTCACATGTTCCCTCTCTCTTGATCTGATGCTCTCTCTACTACCTGTTGTTGGAGATGAGTTTTCTGGTATTAGGAGGGACTGGTAATGGTGTGATATGAATGGGAACTTTAAAAAATGTATTGTGTGAATTGATCTTGAGAAATTAGTCTTTGATATGCACTGTTAACACTCTCAGACATTATGATAGCCATCATTGTCATGTGACTCTGGTGACCCAAAGGTTATTAAAACTTCTGGGGCCAGTAGTGGTGACAGTGATGATGAGGTATCAGGGATGATTCTATTATTGTTATCTCAAGGGACCAAGGATGGATTCTGGAAAAGATGCTATAGGCATTGCTTTGAATACATTTCCATTGGTTTTTATTTGAGAAAACAATATTTAAAATTGAGTACTAACAGGAAGATAACTTTGAACTAGAGATATATCATCTTAGAAATGATCTTCCTTCCATTAAAACTATATTCCAGGAGACAAATATTAAAAATATTCTTTGCTAGGGGCACCTGGGTGGCTCAGTCGGTTGGGCGCCTGACTTTGGCTCAGGTCATGATCTCACGGTTCGTGGGTTCGAGCCCTGTGTCAGGGTCTGTGCTGACAGCTAGCTCAGAGCCTGGAGCCTGTTTGTGATTCTGTGTCTCCTTCTCTCTCTGACCATCCCGTTCCCGCTCGCGTGCTCGCTCTCTCTCTCTCTCTCTCTCAGAAATAAAATATTTAAAAATTTTTTTTAGAAATATTCTTTGCTAAACCTGAGTTTTATGACCAAATAAGTTCTGAAAACATGGAGTTAATAAAAATTAAACATATGTCCTTACTTCTAAATAGGTCAGTCTTTAATATGCTGATTAGTATGCATTTTCAATCTTGTTAAATGAGGACTACACCATGCACCATTTTGCACAGTTCAAGATTTGCATTATTAGAAAGTTAATTTATTTCTAACAGAACGTGAGGTTATTGAAAATTAAATAAAGTGCATAACAATATTTGATATACTTTACTTTTTAATTTGACCTTGTATACTGAAATTAATTTTGTTGGTATTAAACTAGGTCTTTAATAAACGATATTTGCTGAAAGAGAGGCTCCTTTACAATGTTGTGAACATTTGTCTTTATTCCCTTTCATCGGTTATTCTCTTTCAGAGATGTTTGTGACATGCTTAGTTTGAGAGTGCAAAACTATGAAGTTAAGTAATACTATATTTTAAAATAAAAATGTTGACAGTATCCATTTTTGAGAGATTTAAAAAATAATACATAGGCAGAGTTTACCTGGCAAAACTCTTGGCACTGTCCTTATTTAAAAAAATATAGATTTCAAGGGCTAATGCTTGGGACTTTTGTTTTTAAAAACTCTGAAGTTTTCTTTTCCTGATTTTCCACCTGCAGATCGGGCTCTGTCTCTGCTATATTATGTTATAGCTTTTCAAGGAAAAAGAATATTAGATTTTGTTAGGATTAGAGTCAGAATTCACAATTAAGACATTGTGTGTTTATGGTATTATATACTTGTTTTAATTTCCATTGCAAAAGAAATCAGGAATAATGAATCATTTCTTTTAAAAATTCAATTGCTTTTTAAGTGACCACCTTTCATTTAAATCCAAAGACAAACAAAACAAACAAACAAACAAACAAAAATGGCTTCTGATAATTATATGGAGAACTTCCCATAGACACACTGTCAGTCGAAAAGACTTTATTTGCAAAGCCGACTTTTCATAGCTCATGTTACAAAGAGTGTGATCGACAGAAACTTAGAAGAAGAAGAGAATTGTTTTAAAAACATAAAATGAAGGTGCCATCACTTTATTAGTATCTTTCTGTTGCCTCACCTCATGCTTGTTTAAAGACAAAAATTTTAAAGAAAAAAATCAAATACTTTAGAAACTAACCTGCATTCTCTCTTAGAAGGAAAATTTGACATCTCTTGAATCACTAGCTCTTTGTAATTACAGGGAGGAAAAGTTACCTTTTTATAAGAATTTGTTTTTTGGCCTAGAATTGCTTATGTATCATTTGTTTGCTTAAATACCTCATAAATTGGAATAACCCATGTGATTTAGGTGGTACCACATTCTAATCCTGCTTCCTTGTTTGAACGTTAGCATCATGAAAATAAAGTATATGTCTGTAAGGAGAAGTACCATAGCCTATTTTAATGGAAAGGACTTAAACTGAGCTGAGAGCTCATGTCTAATCTTCTCTTTATTATTGTGGATAGAATACATGTTTCTTTTTTTTTTTTTTTTTTTTTTTTTATTTATTCTAGGAGAGACAGAGACTGTGAGCAGGGGAGGGTCAGAGAGAGAGGGAGTCACAGACCGAAACAGGCTCCAGGCTCTGAGCTGGCAGTCAGCACAGAGCCCGACGCGGGGCTCGAACCCACGAACCGCGAGATCATGACCTAAGCGAAAGTCGGACGCTTAACCGACTAAGCCACCCAGGCGCCCCAGAATACATGTTTCTTACCTCTATATCAGGAAGGGACTCTGGAAGCCACGGATCAATAATGTATGTGAAAGTATTTGCACTCTGTAGAGTACACAGACTAGTGTTATTCTAATCGATGTTACTCTTTTATTTAGGAATATATGGATTCCAAAGAACTTTTTAGATACAGTTTTTCTTGTTTCTCATACTTTTCGTTCTCTGTGTTCTAACAGTTAGTTGAGTTGATTTAGTGTTATTCCTGCATCACCAATCATAGTGCCTTGCACACAGTAGGATTTCTAACATTTGTTCACTAAGTAGTGAATGATTCCTTTGCAGTATGATTTAATATCTTTGAGATGAACATAATAAATGCAGTTTCAATTGGATTATAATTTTTAATTCATCTTACCTGCCATGCTGTTTGAACACTATTCGTACTATGTGGACACATTTGGACTTCTGTCGTTATCTGGCGTAACATCAGAACTGCCTCAGAGTTTATTTTAGCATCATCGTATTGCTAAACAAAGCCCGGCAGTTATGACTTTTGTTTGGCACAATTTCCTACCTATTTCAGAGAGTAAAGTATAATTTATACTAGTTGTTTTTCCCCTAAGCTTCATAACACTTATTTAAACATTGTATTATAACCAAATTAGCCTAAAAGACTCCATTCATTCTCTGTTCTTTGGCTGGTATGCCACTTACTCACAGATTCATTGACTATGATTGATTATAAACTGCCTCTGAGACCCACTTACACGGATTGGTCATTTGTTAGAGTTTAAATGAGTCACAATTCCCTCTGCTATTGGACTTTACAATGTGTAATAAGGTGTTTTTAATGACTTTCACTGCAAAATACACTCCTTTTATCTTCAGGCTAGCCTGGTTTAAATCTCTCTTTTGTTGGACACTACTCTAAAGAAAACTTTTATCCCCCATTATACTTTTCTTTCCATGAAACCATATCCTAGAATATTTTAAAAGCCAGAGGGCAATCTAATTATGCCTCCATTAAATATTTTCACAAAAATAAACTTTTACAGTATTCTACATCAGCCTTTTCATCAAAATCACCTTTTTCATTTGTTGCATCCCTGAAAATGTTTTAAATGCACAGCAAACATCATCAACATAGTTGTGCCCTTGTCTAATTGTGAACTCCTAAAAAAACAGGATAAAACCTTGGTGTACTCATGTTTGCTACTCAGCATCAGCACAGTGCTTTGTATTTAATGGGTAGCCACCTTTTTTTTTTTTTTTTTTTGTCGAAGTGAATTGTAGTATTTGTATAAAAGATTTATGAAAGGTCTTAATAGTGAGTGCTCCACGAATATCTCTGGTAGAACTGTTAACTAAAGACAAAAAATCAAGAGTAGGAGCTGAGCAGTCACATAATTCTCAGGTGGCTGGGTAAAAGACCAGGTGTTAAAGCACTAGGACTTTCACTGGAAACTTATTTTTTCAGTTTGGGGAGAACGGAGTATGTGGAGTTTTGCCCAAGTCTGTCTGCCCTTTTAAAATGATATCAAAATCAGGGTGCTTAGGATTACTGAAATCAAATTTTGTTCAGACCAAGGTCATTGGGTCTGCTAAATTTCTGGTCAGAAAGAGTAATGGAAAAGTGAACCAACATTGATTTTATGCTGCTCCGTGTGGGAAGCTGTGCTAGGTGCTTTGCATAATATATCTCATTTCATCTTGACCACAATCAATATCAGGACTTCTAGCTCTCAGTGCTAAAGAGAGATTCCAAGGTCACACAACTAGTGGGAGAAACAGCCAAAATTGGAACTCACTTGTGGGTGACAGTAAAGCCCATGGTAATTAATTACCCACTCTGTTATTCAGGCTCTTTTACTATTAATTAATAACTAGATTTGGTTGTTAAATCTTAACTATTTTACATAGGTCAACTGACAAGATTTAGTGTAGAAAATCCTGAAATAAAATAGCATTTTTGGTCATTTATTATACTGCAAAATAGTTATGAAATTATTTTTAATAATTTAATAATTTTAATAGTTAAATAATAATTATTTAAAATACATATTAAATATGTCATTTATTATATATAAATATACTTATTTATATATAATATTAAAATTACAATAATTTAATAAATTATTTTTAATAATTTAATAATAATAAGTTATTATTTAAAATTCAATTGGATGCATAGAAAGGATCAATCTGAGATCAATGTAAATCTTATTTCTCTAACTTTGATATGGATAACCACATGTTCCTGTGTCCAGTTGGCACATGGAAATACTCAGCTGATTTCTGATTTTCTCTGGAAATGAATCCAGAGAGGGAATCAGAGCCTCCTCAACTCTTCTCTCTCCTTAGGCACTCTAGAGGAGGTTACTGCTATTAATAATCGACTCTGTCACCGTTCAAGTTTCACTTTAGAATAATATCAAGTTGATCTTTTGCTTACTTATTGCCTCATTAGGGGGAACCCATTTTCCCTCAGAAAAGAACAGATCTCTTTGGAATTATGTATTAGCCAGAAACCTTTCCTTACTGCAACTTCTATTCTTTAAAAATTTTAGTTAACAACAATAATTACTGAGCGATTTACACCATCGTTATTTGTGGCACTATGAAAATCTAGGTTTCAGTTGTAGATCTACTGATACCTTTCTTATCACGGTGTCTTGTTTTTGTTTTTTTTTTGTTTTTACCAATCTACCTGCATCTCATTTTTCTTATCTGTAAAGTGTAAGAAGAAAATTAGATAATCTGTGAAATTTAATCAGCTCTTAATTTGTAATTTCCCAGTGTATTTAAAGTGTCCTTTTTTTCTCTAAGGAAGTCAGGGAAAGTCAGCAGTTTCCCAGGAGGTAACTGTAATGCTGCTTGCTAGAAAAATGTTCCAATGTTTTCTTTTACCTGTTGCCATCCTAATAATTCTTTCTTTTTTTACAAATAGTTTATTGTCAAATTAGTTTCCACATAACACTCAGTGCTCATCCCCACAAGTGTCCTCCTCCATGCCCACCCCTCCTCCCCCCCACATCCATCCGTCCTCAGTTTTTGTCAGCATTCAAGAGTCTCTCATGGTTTGCCTCTCTCCCTTTCCCCCACCATTTCCCCCCTTCTTCTCCCCTTTGTTCCTCCGTCAAGTTCCTCCTAATCCTCCTATACGTGCAAACATATGATAAAAAATATGGAACGCTTAACGAATTTCCGTGTCATCCTTGCGCAGGGGCCGTGCTAATCTTCTCTGTATCGTTCCAATTTTAGTATATGTGCTGCCAAAGCAAGCACCATCCCAATAATTCTTAAAGGAATTAGTCTTCTAAATGGTGGATGAGACTGTATTATTGGAAGCTACAGTACATTTAAAGAGGATGTGGTTTATCTATACGATGGAATACTACGTGGCAATGAGAAACAATGAAATCTGGCCATGTGTAGCAACATGGATGGACCTTGAGGGTGTTATGCTGAGCGAAATAAGTCAGGCAGAGAAGGACAAATATCATATGTTTGCACGTATAGGAGGATTAGGAGGAACTTAACGAGGAACAAGGGGGAGAAGAAGGGGGGAAATGGTGGGGGAAAGGGAGAGAGGCAAACCGTGAGAGACTCTTGAATGCTGACAAAAACTGAGGCCTGATGGATGTGGGGGGGAGGAGGGATGGGCATGGGGGAGGGCACTTGGGATGAGCACTGGGTGTTATATGGAAACTAATTTGACAATAAACTACTTGTTAAATAAATAAATAAATAAATAAATAGGTTTAAATTTGGGGTGCCTGGGTTAAGCATCCTACTCTGGCCTAGGTCATGATCTTACCGTTTGTGAGTTCAAGCCCCATGTCAGGCTCTATGCTGATGGCTCAGAGCCTGGATCCTGCCTCAGATTCTGTGTCTCCATCTCTCTCTCAAAGGTTAAAAAAACATTATTTTTTTAATTGAAGAGATTTAAGTTTAAGCCCCTTTAGATACATATATTTATATATTTATTATTATATAAATATATAGTTAATACAGTACCTGTCACATACTTAATAAAAATTAGCTGATGTTAGCATTGTTATTACTGTTACTGTTCATGGTAGTGGTGATGGTAAATACCACTGTTAAATGAAATAACATACTGCTATTTTATTTAAATTTTCATAATATTGAGAGAAAATATGCTAATAGTCTAAATTCTAGTAATTTGAATATAAAAAAAAATTCCTCGAATTTACCTTAGTGAAATTTGGTAATAGATTTATGAAGAGATACTGTGGTGGTACTCAGAACATAAGATCTTGCCTCTTGAACAAAAATACTTTTAGTTTGGGGAAAGGATCTGCCAAGCTTTAGAGACATGTGAGTTGTTCGAATAAACAATGAGCTTTCATACCCCTGGGCACTTTGAAAATTTGGACAAAACTGTTGTCCTCTAAAGATTCTTTTAGTACTTATTTGGGTCAGTAAATGTTATTAAATGCTCACAAAGCCCTTTCTTTAGTGAATTCTCTAATTTGCAGGCTGTTTTTCAGTAACACAAAAATAAACATTAAAGGATGAGGTAGAAAAAATATAATAATAAACACTAATAGACAAAGTTAGAAAAAATATAATAATAAACACTAATAAATACTAATAGACAACGTGTTCATCTGTGTATATATGTGAGCAAATGAGAGAACTGTATTTACTGAAGTGAGTTTTGTTGATGTTAAAGTAAGTTTGATTTTTCCATGAAGCAATTTATTTTTCATAAAAGAAGGAAGCTTAGGTCATACCTTTTAACTATACGGTGGTTTTCAGGTTCATCAGTAATAAAAATTTAAACCATTTTCTCAGGAAATATAAAGGTTTTTAAAATCCTGGATTTTTGAAGCATAAGGAACTGGGCAAAATAGTTTTAACTTTTCCTTAAGAAATAGTTAGTTACTAGGAGACCACAAATAGGTGCTAATGATTCGAAGTTTCAGGCAGCTCTCAAGTAGGCTTGTATCTCTTTAGAAAAGATGTTTAATCCTATTCACCCCAGACTATCCCAGTAATAATTAAATGTCTGATGACTCTCTTTGCAGAGAATTTTAAAGTTTGTTGGAGAAAAGAGAAATAATTCAAGGGTAGAAGAAAACAATATGTTCGAAAGTATCAAATTAATTTATTTACACTAACATTTTTTTTTTTTTTTAGTTTCTAGGAGAGAGAGAGAGAGAGACAGTGTGAGCAGGGGAGGGTCAGAGAGAGAGGGAGTCACAGACTCTGAAACAGGCTCCAGGCTCTGAGCTGACTGTCAGCACAGAGCCCGACGCGGGGCTCGAACCCATGAACCGTGAGATCATGACCTAAACGAAAGTCGGACGCTTAACCGACTAAGCCACCCAGGCGCCCCTACACTAACATTTTTAAATGCCTCTTACGTGTTGGGCCTGATGTCTGTCTGACTCCAGGGAAGCCATGTTAAGTAAGATGTTGTCTCTGCCTTTTAAGAGTTCCCTCTCTCTTTGCGGAAAGAAACATCTAAATGATTAATTTCAATGCAAAATAACAAATAAGGATCCTGGAAGGTACTCAGTATATGGTTAAGTGAATGTGTGATTAATGAATGGATGCTCACAATGCTATGTAGAAAGTCTGAGAAGGTAAAGAAAGAGGAATGTCTCTCTCTATGTCTGTAGTTCTTGATGTTTGAACTGTATTTTGAAGTATGAGTAGTAGAGCTAAAGAGTAAGCAGGTTGAGAAAGCAGCCCAGAACATTCCAAGTGGAGAAAAAAGATCATATGCAAAGGTATGAAGGTGTTTGTTGTTGTTTTTGTTTTTTTAAAAAAGGAGTGAAAGAAAAGGACATATTCAAGGAAGGGACACAAGTTGTATGTGATTGGCTAAGAGTGTGGATAGCAGAATGGGGAGAGATAAGCTGGATTTCTAAGGTGTAAGTAGATTGACATTTTAGAAAGATACCTGATTTGAGTGTGTAAGACTAACCAGAAGGAGAAAAACAGGGAGGTAAAGATGAATTAACAGGGTGTTGAATTAAAATAAGAGAAAATAATGTCCTCTGAGATGGGTAGGGGAGAGATGGAGAGCTATTTGGAGACAGATTTGACAGAACTTGATTTATTCCATAAGGATGAGAACATTGTGACTTTAATATTTCTTCCTTAAACCAGTAGTTTGATGGTAAGGCTAATAATCAAAATGAATGATTTAAAATTTTTAAATTTAAAATATTCAGATATTACATTTGTGCTTTAGGAGTCCCAGATTTAAAAAAAAAAAAAAAATGTCCCAGAAACAGTTGGAACTGTGTATCCAGAGCTAGGGAAGCACACAAGAGCAGGCTCCATACTCTGTAGGTGATAGCAGAAGCTGGGAAATGTGGGTGGAATCACCAGGGTGAGCCAGCTGCATGAGATCCTGGGAGTTCTGAACTTTGTCCTCTACAGGCACTGTTTTTTGTTTTGTTTTTTGTTTTTTGAATGTTTTAATTATTTCTGAGAGAGAGAGTGAGCAGGGGAGGGTCAGAGATGAGGGAGACACAGAATCTGAAGCAGGCTCCAGGCTCTGAGCTAGCTGTCAGCACAGAGCCTGCCGTGGGGCTCAAACTCACAAACCATGAGATCATGACCTGAGCCAAAGTCCGACGCTTAACCAACTGAGCCACCGAGGCGCCCCTTCAGGCACTGTTAAGAGCAAAGGTGCCTCAGCTGGGTGGCTCAGGTGGTTAAGTGGTAGACTTTAGCTAAGTTCCTGATCTCGCACTACATGAGTTTGAGCCGTGCGTTGGCCTCTATACTGACAGCTCAGAGCCTGGAGCCTGCTTCAGATTCTGTCTCCCTCTCTCTTTACCCTTCCCCTGCTTGCATTCTGTCTGTCTCTCTCTCTCTCAAAAATAAACATTTTTTAAAAAAGGAAGAAGAGCAAAGGTTAGTTTTGAGGTGTTGTTTAGAACCCAAAGTAAGTAATACAGGTGTATGAAAACTAGTTTTTGTATTTAATTGTCATGAATTAAATGAATATCCCCTAAGACTTTCAAAGAGTGATTCATTCATGGTGTTAAAAATTCAGTAAAACAAAGTAAATAACTTAAGATAATTGAGTTGTAAGATTTTTAAATTAATGCATTTGTTTAAATCATTTCACTCATTTATTTTAAAATCCAAGAAGCACAACATAATTTTATACTAGTCTATCTCTTTTGTAATGAATATAATGGATAGGTTAATTAATTTTATTAAGTTGAATAATACTTTTTCAGTCCCACTTAACTGATATTTTTTTTTCCTCTCACATCAGAAGAAAAATCTCTTTCAAAAGTGCCTTATACTCTTAAGGTAAGAAGGTTTTCATCTGAGACCAACAGTAAGAATATATTTCATATTTCAGCTGAGTATACACATTTGTCTGCATGTGTATATAAAGCTGACACATTTCATTTTATGAGACACGACTCACCCTGTTACATCTCATGAATTCTAATGTTCTCTAAGATATTTTAGTTTTTAAAATCTGGTTACCATCCACTTACTTTATAACTTAGTAATGGGTACAGACAGTATTTGACCTGCTTAATCTCTTTTTAGTGTGTTGCTTTATTAATGCCTATTCTCTCACCTTCAAGGAGTCTTGTCTATGAAATTGTAAATGTATTCAATTCTCCTTTATCCTAAAATTTAAAAAAATCTCACTTGTTCTATGCATTTTGAAAATTATTATTGAATCTATATTACCTCCACATTTCTAATATATATATATAATATATATGTAATATATTATATTATATATAATCACCACTCGCCACTTCAACCTTCCTGTCACTTTGGCCCCTTTTCCAACACTTAGCATTATCATCCAAAATCACTTCCCTTGATAACAGCAAACCACTAATATAACAGTTAATGTGCCAGGCTAATTACTTTACAAATATTAACATATTTAACGTACAACAGTGTAAAGTAGGTACTATTATTATCCATAAAGAGATTCAGTAGCTTGCTCAAGGTTACACAGATAATAAGCAGGGAAACTGGGGTTCAAATCTAGGTATCATCTATAGCTCTCTCTTAAACAAATTTCTGTAATACCACCTTGCTATTTACAATTTTCAACCAAGGTATATTTACATCTCCCTCCTCCTGATATATCATTTCCATTTAAAGTCAAACCTATTATCCTTAAAGACTGACATGTAATATTGGAATAATATTGTAGAAGTAGTAGTGGTTGGTAAGTGGTCTGGCTATGTGTTTGTCTTACTTCAAGGGATAAGAATGATGTCTTAAGGGATGTGGTGGCATTTCCCAAAGATGAGGAGGTTGGTTGAATGCCCAGCGAAAATGAAAATGTATGTAGGGGTATATTGGTATGCTCGGGCTGCCATAATAATAATAATAAAAAAAATACTATAGCCTGGGTGGTGTACGTGACAGAAATCTATTTTCTCATGATTCTTGAGACTGGAAACCCAAGATCAAGGTGTTGGCAGGTATAGTTTTTCATAAGGCCTCTCTCTCCATTTGCACATGGCTGCCTCTTTGCAGTGTCCTTTCATGACTTTTTCTTTGTGTGTGAGCATTTCTGCTGTCTCTCTTCTTATAAGTTTACTAGTCATATCAGAATAAGGCCCACTCATATAGCCTGACTTAACCTTAATTACCTCCTAAAGACTATATTTGCAAATATAGTCACATTCTGAGGTATATTGGGTGTTAGGGCTTTATATGAATTTTGGGAGGACACAGTTCAGTTTTTAACAAGGAGTTTCTTAACCATGAAAAGGGCAATCAGTTGCACATAATTACCCTTCAAAGGACTGTGGATCAATTTAATGAAAATGAGAGCTAGCAAAAAGATATCAACAGAGCATTGATTCTGAATACTGACATCAGCAGGATAAAGGAGACAATAGATGAGGAAAGTGGAAGCACATTTTAATGATGTGTAGGAAGGAAGGGCAAGAAAGAATAATATACTAGATTTGATGACCTAACCAGCCTCCTTAGGTATAAGCCAAAAGTTGATGTTCAGGGCTCTGAATAGCTTACATCTTTGCTGTGTACCCGTCGCTGAGAAAGACTAAATTAATGGAGTGGAGTAAGCAATAGTGGGGATGTGGAAAAGGAAGGCAGGCTGTTAGAGCATATCTTTTTGAGATAATGTACAAATGTTTTTAGAATTGAATGATTGTAACTAATTTAAACATGTAATTTTTTTCTAAAATTCAAAAGCTATACTATTTTATAGTTGAGTGTAGTGGATATAACTCCTCACCTACTCAAAGTATTAATGATTTCTTCCTTATTATGGATCACATTTTACTATTCTACATGTCTAGTAATTTTTTTATTATATACTGGTCACTATAATTTATGTTGTTGAGATTCTGGAATCTGCTGTCTTCTTTTAAAGAATGTTGAGTTTTGTTTTGACAGGTAGTTAATTTATTGGCAAATAAACTTGATCCTTTCTTTCAAGCATAATTGAGGTGGATCTATACTTTTTGGAGGTGTCACCTTTTTTTTGAGAGAGAGAGAAAGCAAACATACGTGGGCAGAGGGAGAAGGAAAATCTTAAGCAGGCTCCCTGCTGGGCGTGGAGCCCAGTGCAGGGCTCTGTCTCATGACTGTGAGATCATGACCTGATCCAAAATCAAGAGTTGGACACTTAACCAACTGAGCCACCCAGGCACCCCTGTAACATTTGGAATTTCTTTTTAGTTTACAGCTCTGGCTTTTTTTCTGCTGGGCCACACAGCCTTGCTCTGTTCATGTGCAGTTTATTATTCATCTAAGATATTAAGACGGCCCCTTTTGGGGCTCATTTTTATTTACACTTATCTGTTGCCCAGTATCTTGCACTGCAGATTTCAACTATTTCAGTAGTCCCAAACTCTAATTTCTGTCTCTTCAGTTGAGTGAAATCATTGTGTTCTACTTGGGCTCCATCCACCTCTCTGTACTGAGGTCCAGAAAATGCATGAGTCAGAAACACAGAGTGATCCTTAGCTCTCCTCTTATTATTTCCCTTCTTTCTGGAATCATAGTCCTATTTCTCACTGTTGTCCCCTGTTAAAAACCAATAAACTCTTCTTGAGAAGTTGAAAACATCTTTAAACATGAGTTTTGATAACATTAAATTCGGCTTTGTAGAGGTTGCTTTCTGTTGAGGTCAGTTTTACACATTCATACTAACATTAGTACTGTTTTGAAGAAGTTAAACGTGGCTATATATTAGTAACATATCAAAGATAAATCACACCAGCTTGAAACATTAATGTAAAGTTTTTTTTAAAAGCCCCATCCTGCGACGGAGCAGCATGTTAAAATCACTTGGGCTGAGAAAAGTGTTTTGAGAATGGTTCTGTTAAAGAAAGTTTGTTTTCTTAACTCTTGATGTCATCGGGTAACAAAATCAACAACATTCTTCTGTATTTAATGAAAATAGGTTTCAAAATAGCAACAGGTGTTTTGGTAATAAAAAACTATTCATGGCTTAAATCATTAGGGTGTCCTATTTTCTTTATTATAATTACTGAAACAAGAGATTCTGAAATTAACCTATTGTTATGTAAACTTGAAGAAGGAAGTCTAAGAAGTGGTCTTATTGATCTTTAGACCTATTCTGGTTAGTGTAACAATTTAGTTAAGAGATTTTAAGATAATTTATTGTGTAAAAACAAAACAGAGATATGTAGTTACTAGAAACCTAGGAATATCATTTTATTGCCAGCACAGAAGTAACACCTTAATACATATAAAGTAAATGAGGAAAAGTTGTTGACAAATAACTTTGTGAATACTTGTGTAAGATTTTTTCTCATGACTGTAAACATATCTGAGTTTAAGTTTTCAGTTTTAAAATGTTCATTTGATATCTGTATTTAATAATAATTGATTATCTAAAAATGAATAGGGATGAAGTAAATAATTGAATGATGTTTTAAAATATTTCATTTTATCAGAGAAGAAAAAATACAAATTAATTACAGATAACAGTTTGGTTAACATTTTTTTCTTTTCTCCTTTTCTCTCTCTCCCCCTATCCTTTCTTTCTCTTCCTTCTTTCTTTTTCTATTTAAAAACACATTTAGATCTAATATTATTGTATATTATTGTGATCTAAGAAGAGAATTTGAGGCTAGGTCTCAAGCAGTGAGATAATTCTTAGTTATCTGGATAACTCAAAGGTTCCAGTTACTTTTCTGAGAGATGATATTTGTGTTTTGCCAGTTTTTCTGGACAATTGCCTCTAAATCCTCATTTTTCATAGCTTTCAAGAGTCATGGCATTAAGGTGTATTCATACCATCCTCCTGCCCAACTTTGATCGTTTATGATCGAATTGCTTACTGCTTATTTGTACTCTTCCTGCTTCCCTCGATTTAGGATTCAAGTCAGTCGTTTGAGTGTCATGATTAGCTTGATAGCTAAGCTACTGTTAGCCAAGGTCTTGCTCTTGGGAAGATCTTAAATCTTGCATGATTATATTTAATGTTATTGTTGCATTAGTTTTGGCAACATACAATGTGAAACCACTTTAAATAAGACAAAACGTCTAAATTTTACAAATTTTATTTGCCACCTAAACCTGTTAAAAAATGTATTGCATGTTACTCTGCCTGACTTATTTCGCTCAGCATCACACCCTCAAGATCCATCCATGTGGCTACACATGGCCAGATTTCATTGTTTCTCATTGCCATGTAGTATTCCATGGTATAGATAAACCACATCTTCTTGATCCATTCATCTGTGGATGGACACTTAGGCTCTTTCCATGTTTTAGCTATTGTGGAGAGTGCTGCTATGAACACTGGGGTACATGTGCTCCTATGCATCAATATCATATGTGTGCACGTATAGGAGGATTAGGAGGAGCTTAACAGAGGACCAAGGGAGAGAAGAAGGGCGGAAATGGTGGGGGAAAGGGGGAGAGGCAAACCATGAGAGACTCTTGAATGCTGACAAAAACTGAGGACTGGTGGATGTGGGGGGAGGAGGGGTGGGCATGGAGGAGGGCACTTGTGGGGATGAGCACTGGGTGTTATGTGGAAACTAATTTGACAATAAACTATGTTTAAAAAAAAATGTATTGCATGTTAAAGGGCAGTGACGTCTTTTTTAAAGGACAGTGATTTTTTTTATCAGTAAATTTTTATTTAATTGTTGTTTCTGGATTGTTACCCCTTTATGAGTAGGGATTGTGTCTATTAATTTTTTAAACGGCAGTTTTGTAAAATTTTATATAAAGAGTAGGTATTGAAATTATGACACTTGGCATCAATGATGATATCCAAAAGAATGTAAGTATTCTTTTTTGTTTCTGTTGAATTAGTCCCTGAATGAGAAGGTGAAGCAAAAATTTTGAACTGATGCCACTCTAAGAAAATAACAGCAGCTTTTACTCAAAATGATTTATGAACTCATTAAATTTACCTTTTCCCTCTGCAATTCAAATTGGTCAACTAAATCCAATGGCAATTATGTAGACAGTGAATTTAAAGCATGTTGCATAGGCATCCACAACAATCCTGTGACCTACAGGAAGTATGTTATTGACTGTTAAATACTGATTCTTAAAGATCTCTTTTTTTCATCTTCGTGTTTCTGTGTTTTCTCAGTCAAGTTATTTATCCTAGTTTCTTCCCAGTTATTTTTTTACCTCTATTTTTGGTCTTAGTACTTCTCACTTTCATTTAGAGCATTTATATACTTTTATTTTCCAATTTGTGTGTAGGTGTGTGTGTGTAGGTATAAATCTATTTGTCTATATGAACAGTAACACACATACACAAACTTTTACTGCTTCTGTATTTTCCCAGCTGTGTTATGATAACTTCCCCTGTGTAACTGTGTTTTTTGGCTAAGATATCTGGTAACCATTATTTACAAATAATATACTCCTTTGTACAAGGTCAGACTATTCTCCACAAGAGCATTTTAAATGCCAACTCTAATTTAAAGTATTAGGCTTTGAAATCAGTGTTTAGTTTATAATGAATACTATTGGCTTTTTTTTTTTAGAAGTTATGTTTATGGATAAACAAATCAGTCACATTTTTGTTATTTTTGCTTAAGTTTGTATTTAACTACAAAAGTTATGCCCTCTTTTAGATTTTATTTTATTTATAAAATCTTCAGTATTTTCATTGCTGCTATTTTTATTTAAAAATATTTTGAATACCAGTAGTGTACCTGGCAATATGATAGACCTTTTTTCCTAAATTTCATTAATTATGGGATAATTATAAATACCAAAATGTGGGTATACATATAATACCTACTTCATTGGAAAGACTGTTTTTCTATTGGTAGCCTTATCTTTTTCTTCCATTTCATACAAAATTATAATGTCTAAAAATTCTAGCACTTATAGTAGTAGTTTGCCCATTTTAATTTATGACAAAGCATTATGGTAAATGTACAGGTGTAAAGAATTATTTTATGAATAATAAAATAATTATTTTAGGGAGAGTAAGATGATACCTCTGTGAGGCCTACTATGTCATGATATCCCTACTTCCCATTTCATGATTAAAATATCTTAAAATTGGTACACATGGGTGGCTCAGTTGGTTGAGCATCTGACTTGGGCTCAGGTCACAATCTCATGGTTCATGAGTTCAAGCCCCACGTTGGGCTTTGTGCTTACAGCTCAGAGACTGGAACCTGCTTCAGATTCTGTGTCTCCCTCTCTCTCTGCCCCTCCCCTACTCATACTTGATCTCTCTTTCCCTCTCTCTATCAAAAATAAACACTTAAAAAATAAAAATAAAATACCTTAAAATTGAAATTTGGGCTTGTTAATCATTCATTTATGAATTATGGTGTGTTAGCATTATATATGCATAAGATATATTTACTAATATAAAAATCATATATTTATCAATTTAATTAATATTTATTTTAACCTTCCTTAACTGTGTTTTCCAGGTAAATATAAATTTCACCAGGGGTAAAAAAACTTATATTTTTAAATAGTTCTGCCACTTGTCTACTGTTGCACTTAACAAGTGTATGTCCACCAGTAATGGAAGGAATCAAGCCTGACAAGAGTTAATATCAGTAGGAAAAACTTATGAACAAGTATGAGTAACTTTAAGATGTGAGGCTATTGACAAAGAAGTGGTAAGCACTACTTAGGTAGCCAATCAAGGAAGGTGATATCTTCATCCATGAAAGAAAACAATGAAAAGTTAATTGTTAACCCTAGAGAAATCTGACTAGGGAAGCATTGGAGGAACTGATACATCTTCCACAGAAGATTAAAATGATGACATTAAACCAGGAACGCTTGCAAGTCAAATCTTTCTATTTTGATGATGTATTTAAGTTATTGAAGGCCTCAGGTAATTTTTTTTCAAAATATAATGTCTCTACAAAACTTCACACCATGAAGTTAAACATAAAATATTTATAGACAAATATTATACAGAATTACATACACTAAGTATGACTGTATTTAATGGGACTTAAAGAATTCTTAAGGGTAGTTTTGATTAATTGTGATTGTTTGCCATATGCAGACTGTACACTAAGATTCTACCCAACTGGATATACCGCTCCTTAGCAGACACAAAACCGTTTTTCCACACTTCATTTTTCTAAGTCTGTGACCTTCCCACTCTATACTACAGTGATAAGAGTAGTAAAAGATAACTATGGGAGTACAAAGGAGGAATATCTAACTGAGACGTCTGAGGCCTCCTGAAACAGTAATATCTTTATGAGATAACCGGGATGGGTGAGAGCCAGTCGAATGGTAGGTGTAAAACACTATATCTGGAAGAAAATTGTATGTGCAAAATCCAAGAGGGAAGAGAGAAAGACAGAGAGAGAGAATGCTAGGTGAATCAGACAAAATTCAGTAAGACTGTTAAAAGTAGTTTGAACCAAGAAAGGAAAGGGATATTGAAGTGCATTAGAGAGTTTTACCTTTACTTTGAAGGCATTGAAAAAGGACATGACTTGATTAGATTGCAGCTTTAGAAAAATTGTCCTAGATGTTTTCTAGGGAATGAATTGTAACCACTTTGGCTATTTATAAGCTATAGTAATAATCTAGAGAAAAGATTGTGGAATACTGTAGATGCAGAGAATTACTGGACAGCTTTAAGAGCCTTTTACTGGATACTGATAGTATGTGCAAGATGAAGTTTGGGAAGGCATCAAGAAGGGTTCCCAGTTTGGTTTTTGGCAAGTTATGGAATACTGGCATTAAACAGCTTTGGCACCAGTGATTACTGAACAAATTCATAAATAGAATATCTAATGTAGACTGTACATTCATAATAAACTAATAAATTCCCACTGTTACTCTCTTTGTCAAATCAGTGCTTAAAATTATGTTGATGGTGTTTGTCTAATTTTGAGTATTAAGGCAAAAGGATATACAGTTATCTGTTTTAGAATAAAAACAAAAATTCCTTCATTTGCCCATTAAAATCAAATTTTGGGGTACCTAGGTGGCTCAGTTGATTAAGTGTCTTACTTTGGCTCAGGTCATGATCTCGCAGTCCATGAGTTTGAGTCCCATGTCGGGCTCTGTGCTGACAGCTCAGAGGGCCTGGAGCCCACTTTAGATTCTGTGTCTCCCTCTATCTCTCTGCCCCTCACCTGCTCATGCTCTGTCTCTCTCTCAAAATAAATAAATAAGTTAATAAGTAAATAAATAAATATATATATAAAACATTGATTTTTTAAAAAAGTAAAATCAAATGTTTAATGTAAAGAAAATCGTATGGATATTTGAAAATAAAGTTTCTGAAGAAGAAAATTCTTGTCTGGGCAAGACATTTAACCCAATACGGCCTTTAAAGTGCCTAAAAATGCCGTACGGTGCATTTAGTGCTTCTTATAAAATTCAGATAATATAAGATAATCATTTTTAAAAGGCATAATGAATTATGGAATCAGAGCTTTGTTTTACCGTGTGTGTGTGTGTGTGTGTGTGTTTATGTGTTTATTATATTTGACACACAATGTTACATTAGCTTCAGGCGTACAACACAAGAGATTTGGAAAGCTTATATGTTATGCTTTGTTCACCACTAGTGTAGCTACCATCTGTCCTGCTACATCACGATTATAATGTCACTTATTGTGTTCCTTATGCTGTGCTCTTTATTCTTGTGACTTAAAGGATATTTCATTTGTAAATATCTTCTTGCATTCAGTAGGTTATCTGTTCATTTTATTGATGGTATCTTTTGCAATGCAAAAGCTTTTTTTTTTTATTTTCTTAATCCAAATACTCTAATTTTTGCTTTTGTTTCCCTTGCCTTAGGAGATGTATTCAGAAAAATGTTACCACGGTCAATGGAGGAGAAATTACTGCCTACCTTCTCCTTTAGGATTTTTGTGGTTTCATGTCTCACATCTAGGTCTTTAACCTAATGTGAACTTATTTTTGTATTTGGTGTTAAAAGTGGTCCAGTTTCATTCTTTTCCATGTAGCTATCCAGTTTTCCCATCACCATTTATTTCAGGGCTTTTCTTTTTCTTTCTTTCTTTTTTTTTTTTTAATACCAGAAGTAACTGTTTGGTTTCACTTCTCCACACCCAATTTATAGATTAAAATAAAAACCTTCACACAGTTCCATATAGTCTTTTTGTCAGTGATTAATGGCAAGGTTTAGGATCCTTCTGAAGTATTTTATTAACTCAGTATAAACATTATCTTAGTTATTTGACTATTTGGCAGAGATTTTTTTTTTTTTTTAATTCTTAGTAAAAGTAGTGCTTTAATCACATTTGGTTTGAAGGCTAGTTGGGACATGTCTAGCATTGCAGATCTTTTTCAAAATCTTTGCACAGTTTTCAAGGGAAGCCTCTGAAATTTAGCCTCATATTTGTCTCTTTACAGAACCGTTATGAACTCGCTAAATTATATCACAAAAGCATTAATCTTATTACAAAGAGATTTAAAGAAGTACAAATAAAATAGACTTCTTTTTCTTAATGTATCAGAGTTATTTGAACATTTTCAAACTTTAAACAGATACTGGCAAACTGAAGTGGAAAAGTACATCATGTCACATAAACTCAGTCAAGTCCCTCCTGCTAAAAAAGAAAGTGTCTATGACTTAAAAGTCACAAAGAAATCATCTATAATTGGGGCACCTGGGTGGCTCGGTTGGTTAAGCGTCTGGCTTCGGCTCACGTCATGATCTCACTGTTTGTGGGTTCGAGCCCCATGTTGGGCTCTGTGCTGATAGCCAGCTCAGAGCCTGGAGCCTGTTTCTGATTCTGTCTCCCTCTCTCTGACTCTCCCCTGCTCGCTCGCTTGCTTGCTCGCTCTCTCTCTCAGAAATAAAGAACACATTAAAAAAAGAAAAAAAAAAGAAATCATCTGTGACCTTATGTATCTGGTTTACTGTATAATTATGTAGCTCTTTACTTTTGCTACACTTTTGTTATTTATTTTGAGAGAAGGAGAGCACATGTGCAATCGGAAGAAGGGCAGAGAGAGGGGGAGAAAGAGCCACTCACGCATCTCAACTTTTCCTACTTTTGTCCTTTTCAGATTTTGACTCACTAGTTAAATTAGTGGTCTTGTCCTCATCATGACCAAGTTAAGAGAGTCTGGTAACACATTATTTAAAACAGTGTCGCTGGGGTGGACCAGTCATTTAAGCATCTGACTCTTGATTTCAGCTCAGGACATGGTCTCAAAGTTCATGAGATCTAGTCCTTTCTGGGGCTCTGCACTGGCAGTGTGGAACCTGCTTGGGATATTCTCTCTCTCTCTCTCTCTTTCTCTCTCTCTCCCCCTCTCTCTCTCCCTCTCTCTCTCCCCCCCTCCCTCTCCCTCTCCCTTTCCCTCTCCCTCTCTCCCCCTTTCCTGCTCATGTTATCTCTCTCTCTCTCTCAAAATATACATTTTAAAGGATACATAATTTAAAACAAAACTGAAAAATTTCATATACTTTTTCTTTAAAATGGGTGTATGTTTTGTGTCCAAAGTTTTCATTCATACCACTTCAGTGAAATTCTAAGCTCTGTAAAATATCTAGGCTTTATTAAAAGTTGACCGAAATTTAAGAAATGGAAATTTCAAAAACCTTTCAATCTCTCTGAAGAAAATGTTAAGACTTGCCTTACATTGACAGAAAACCATTCCTGTCTCATGTACAACAATGAAAGCTTTATGCACAGTCCAAACATTTCATGACATAGGTGACAGGCAGAGTCCTCTTCACAAAGCTGTTGAAAGCTGAAAAACTGTAGTTTTGTTTTCAGAAAACTCATTAACCATTAGAACTGCTTTCCAGTGTTTGTTATTTTTAACTACCAAATGATATAAATTGAAGGCTAATGTTGCTCTTTCATAAACTGCTTTTCCTCACTGATGTTTTTCTTTTCTTAATGTTAACTAGACTACCAGCAGCTCACATAGCTAAACAGTAGAAAAGTATTTTACATAGATTCAGAACAACTTTTAAGAAGTTATCTGTTAATTTTGTTAGCATTTAAGAATTTATATCAGCCAGCCAACTAATATGCATTGAGGGATTACTGTGTGTTTAGAACCCAGCTAGTCTGTCTTATAATAGCAGTGAATAAGACAAACTCAATCCCTACCTTCATGGAGCTTACAAATATTAGAGAAATTATTACAGCATGATGAAATCTACTAAGAATGCTGTGGCACCATATAAAGGACTATCCAAAAAGGTGACGGTATAGCTTCAATTTAGAAATGCTGTTTGAATTCACTCTTACAAAGCCTTAAAACTTAATTTTTTTATCTAAAAATTTTTTAATGTTTATTTATTTTTGAGAGAGAAAGAGAGGGAGAGAGGGGGACAGAGAGACAGGGAGACAGAGAATCCGAAACAGGCTCCAGGCTCTGAGCTGCCAGCACAGAGCCTGACGCGGGGCTTGAACCCATAAACCATGAGATCATGACCTGAGCTGAAGTTGGACGCTTAACTGACTAAGCCACCCACGTGCCCCAAAACCTAATTTTAGAACCCAATCTTTTAGAACCCACTTTGAGTAAGCCCAGTTTACTCAAAGTGAGCTAGCCTTTTACATTTTCTCCTTTGGGAAATCCACTACATCCCATACTGATGATTATGCTTTCAAAACAAATATTTATATAAGGAAGAAAAGTAATGTGAGAAATCAAGTTGTAATTAGTGCTTAATAATGAAAGAGAAAAAGCTTCACAGATTAGTGTGGAAAAACTAGTAAAAGATTGGAAAGCTGCATCTACACTAGAACTTTTAAATTAGTTCCTTTATATAATTGTTTCGGTGATTTATGGTATTCTTGCAAATAGTGGCGTTCTCCCTCTCTACCCAGCTGTAATCTTTTTGAATACCTGGTAGTGGTGTCTTCTGGATAGTCCTTGACACATAGAAACACTTATGTGTTGAATAAGTGAAGGAATGACTGAAACTTTAAGATGTAAAGAACTGAGTTCATTTGGTTAATTTTTTAAAAAAATCACATTGTTTTATAGGTGCAGAACAATACTTAATATATTCAAATTACCATTTTTTAAGTGCTGTGAATACTTCTGGAGTCTGTACTTTATCTTTAGTGGCCCACCCTGCCTCTGACATTGACAGTATTGGATTTCTAAAAATGACCTCTTACATTACCCTGGTGTCAGTAGGTATTTGTCATTAAGTAACCTCCAGCTGTGCCAGCTAAAAGAGGAGCTTGGCTTTTAGAAAAGTATTTATATGTGGACACACACACAGACACATACACTTTAGTGTGATGTTACTTGGTGATTGTTGATTAATAAGTTAAATCATTGACCTTTTATGTAAGGTGGTCATCATTTATTCAGATTAGATTGTGAAAACTGGGTAGCAACTGATTACAGATTTGAAAAAGGTCTCTTTGATGAATGGTGAGGGAAAATAATGTTTGCTTGTTTGGTCAGATTAGAAATTTACTACCTCAAGATAGGCCACTTTAAGATACTGCTCATTGAAGAATGATGTGACCTACCTTATCTCAACTTCTTTTTTACTTATCTTTATAACTGTCAATAAGACAAACTACAGGAACACGAAGTAGCCCAAGTCAATGGTTGGCTGTTTTCCCTAGTGAAAGAAATAGTGTTTTTTGAAGTTTCATATTTAATTAGGGTCATATCTTGAGGTTTGGAAAACAGAATGACTTATTGAATGTAAACCCTTCATAAATATTTTTGAAATGATTAAATGAATAAAATAGAAAACAGCCACAGCAGACTGGCTACTATGTATTTATAACGAATAGTTCTATCATAATTGAGTTATTTTGATTTTTGGAAAACCAAGAATCCATCTTATTTTGGGTTTTTTATTGTTTTAGCTTTATGTCTCTCTTAAGCTATAGATGGTAGCCTAAAAGTTCCTCAGATTAATCTAAATTAATCTCAACTTGATCTTTTCTAAGGGCACACAGATTTTATTAAAATATTTAAATGCTGATATCAAATATTTCTGACACTATGATTTATAAAACATTTATCTCATTTGATCATGTCAGAAATCATGTTTAAACTATGCTTCTCATCTTAAGAACTTAAATTCTGTAATATGATCAAGGTAAATGGCAGAAGTAGAGACCCAGACCTAGATCTTCTGATTCTGCTTTTTACTGCACCTCATCTAGGGTGATATAAATGAGTAAATTTTGATTAAAAAATAAAATATACATTTGAAAATAAGGGTTCAAGTCAATATTTCTCATTATAACACTTTGGGTAATATATTAGGGATATAGCAAAGTAAAAGGCATGACCACTAGCTGGCGGGTGTTTATGATCTAATTGAAGAAACAAGATGTATCCATAAAAAGAATACCAATGTAAGACAACATGTGTGTAGTGAGTATGTGTGAAGCTTACAAAGAAAGGAGAGGTTGCTGTGGACTGGAGCTACTGGTATGACTGGAGTGACCGAATTAGGCTGTGCTGGAAGGGAGCGCACAGTTGAGTTTACCAGATAGTTTAACTCATGAGATTTATGCAAATGGCTGGCAGTTTAGCCAACAGTGTCATTTCATCTGGACATTGAGACATTGAGAGTACCCAGAGAAGCCAACACCGCCTCTCATGTCTGAATCCTGCCAAACTCCTGTGGTTCTTCTGTCAGAGGAGAAGAAGTGTGGCTTTCTCTGGAGCCACCTTTCACAATAACAAGACTTGTGTAAAGATTCCCCATTTTCTAGATTCAGTGAACCTAATGAGAACTTGAAATTCATCCCACCAGTGTTTCAGCTGTAGTAAGTTCATTGGCAAGAGTTTTTGTTTTTTTTTTTCTTTTCTTTTCTTTTCTCTTTGAAAAAAAAAAATCCTGGAAATGGTGAAAGACACATTGTCATGACAGAGGCTGATAATAATAGTAAAATCTGAGAATTCTGGAGGTGAGATATCAAGGGAAAAAAACCATTCAGTATTAAATTCATACTTCTTTGGTTAGACCTGAAAGGTTGCAAATTTATTTAGCATATCTGTCTCCTTTTTCTCTTCCCTTCTTCCTTGCTGTCCATACTTATCTAGTCATACTCTGTGTCTTTCATGAATACCATTCCAACCAGACCACATTTCTTCTCATTATCCTTTGAACATTTGCCATTCTCTTCCAACTTTCTTCAAGTTATTTTTCATACATAAAATGAGTCCATACAGTCTGGTAAAGTTAATAAGAATTGATTTTTTTCCTTAAAAATGGGATGCAGTACTTGAAAGTGAAAACTTCAGTCACTGCCCTTAAAAATATGAAAGGTTATGAATAATACAGACTTGGAAGTCCCATATTTGACTTCATATATATACATATACGCATACGTGTGTGTGTGTGTGTGTGTGTGTATTCTTCAGATCCTTTGTCATATATAAAATGGGTCTGCTTATTTGGAGACCCAGAATAATTTTTCAAGGGATCCAATGCCAGAATAGCAATAAAGTATCCAGTATCAAGACCAAATGGAGTTAGAGGATCAAATATTAGCAAAGTAGAAGATGGAGGTAGGATGGGTCGAAATTTGAGGACTGCTGAAAATGAGCAACATTATGCTTAGGTACCAGGGGCGCCTTGGGTGGCTCAGTCGTTTAAGCATTGAGTTTGGCTCAGGTTATAATATTGCAGTCCATGGGTTTGAGCCCTGCATCAGGCTCTGTGCTGACTCAGAGCCTGGAGCCTGCTTTGGATTCTGCGTCACCCTTTCTCCCTGCCCCTCCCCAACTCACGCTCTGTCCCTTTCTCCTTCAAAAATAAGTAAACATTAAAAAGTTAATCCTTAGGTACCAAGTGTGGAACTTCTGCCTCTTCTTCCTGGTTTCTGGCATTGATGGAGAGGAAAGAATAGCATGGAACCTTTTACTTTTCTTTAAAGTCTGTATAAACATTACCAAAAGTTTATTTTAAAGGAATATATGAATTACGAAAACTGATTACAATGCCGTTTTCTATTACATGTATAGAATAAACTGAAAGAAAAACTATTTCCCATAGTAAAAAAAAATCAAAAAAGATATATTTGGTTTAAACAGTAATTAATTTGTATGCTAGCTCCTTTTCCTCATGGCCACATTATAGAGAAGCTACCCTGTAATTGTCAAGAAAAAAGTAAAAATGGTGCAGTGAACTGACCCAAAACACTTGGTTATACACAACTTTTAGATTCTTTCTGGTAAGTAATGAAAGATACCAAGAAGCTTGAAGTGTGAGGATAATTATAGTAAATTGTCAGATTAAGTCCCTCCTGCTGTACACACACAGTTCTCAACTTAATATTTAGTAACAAGTAAGCACAAAATAATTTATGAACTGGTTATATACTTGAAGAAATTCCAGCTGTCTGTTTTTTTAGGTGTCTCAGTCACACTCTCGTATAAAACGTTTACTTTTGGCAAATATAAGGGAGGAGTGATGAGGCGGGAATGATGATTTTTTCTAATATCAGATGACTACAGTTGTCCAGAGTTCACAACTAGACACAGAACCACTTAAAAATTTACCACGGGTATCATCTCCAAGATTAAACAGACCTCGGTGGATTATATCTACTTCATAAAGTGATGGGGAGTACCTCTCTCAAATATTTTAGTCAATGTGTGTTTCTGGAATACATTTAAATTCACTCATGAGAGCCCATATGCCATATTCATCCTTCTTGTTTTCATGCTTTGTGTTTATCAGGAGATCCACATTTTTGTCATTCAGTATATTAATAAACTATTATTTATATACAAATGGCCATTTATATACAGCAAGGCCTCTCATAGCTCCCTCAAGAGTATGGTCTTTACTATTACAGTAAGAGAAAGACAAATACCATATGACTTCACTCATATGAGGACTTTAAGACATGGAACAGATGAACATAGGGAAAGGAAACAAAAATAATATAAAAACAAGGAGGGAGCAAAACATAAGAGAGTCTTAAATATGGAAAACAAACAGAGGTGGGGCGCCTGGGTGGCTTAGTCGGTTAAGCGTCCGACTTTCGCTTGGGTCATGATCTCGCGGTTCGTGGGTTCGAGCCCCGCGTCGGGCTCTGTGCTGACTGCCAGCTCAGAGCCTGGAGCCTGTTTCAGTCTGTGACTCCCTCTCTCTCTGACCCTCCCCTGCTCACGCTGTCTCTCTCTCTCCTAAAAATAAATAAAACATTAAAAAAAAAACGTTATAAAAAAAAAAAAAGAAAAAGAAAACAAACAGAGGATTGCTGGAGGGGTTGTGGGGGGGGGGGGATGGGCTACATGGGTAAAGGACATTGAGGAATCTACTCCTGAAATCCTTGTTGCTGTATATGCTAACTAACTTGGATGTAAATTAAAAAAATAAATTAATAAAACAAAACAAAACAAAACAAAAAAAAGAATCACACAGTCTGCTCCTGGGCTGTGCATCTTTGAGTAGATGTTAACAGCATCAGGGTTATAACTCACTCTGACTAACAACACACATTTAATTTCATTGTATTTAAAGTAAGTTCTAAACTTTATAACATAGTATAACCATATTGCATATAAAATATCCTTTTGGGTACCAATAGGTTAAGTCATTATTGGGAGTTTTGATTTGAATGTCAGAACTTTTTGATAACTTAATTTTTTAAATTTTACCTTAACATTTTAACTTAAACAAATTTAATATTATTACCTTCTGGATGTACAACATGTCATTAAATGCAGTCTTTTTTCATGTCGACAGTTGAAATATCGACAATTGAAATAACTCTGACACTCTTACTAGATTTGTTCATAGGCAAGTCTGTACTTTGTTAATTGCTTATGTAACTGAGTAAATTCTATGTAAGAACAAACTGGGGATGAAATCAGGGAACCAGGTATCTTCCATACTTATCCCACAGCCTAATAAATTAGTGAAGTCATTCAGCTTGAATGTGTTCAGAGAAACACCCTTTGTTATCTACTCTGCTCTACTAACACATTTGTAGGGATTAGTAAAATAAAGTAAGAGTAATCTAGTGGAAAGTCTGTGCCCTAATAACTTAAACAGCTTTGCAAAGTAAAATAGGCTTTGATTGGTAATCAGTATTTTAATATTTATTAAGGAATACTTTATCCACTAGGGAGAAATATTTTTTAGTTGTCTTACGATAAAATATCAACTCAAAGTTTGTGTGAGTTCAAGTTACTTAACCTGTCTAAAGCTGTGGTTTCTTTATAAGTAAGATGAAGGTAATAATATTAAGTTCCTCTCAAGGTTAAAGATTAATAATATATGTTAAACCCGTAATGAAGTGTCTATCACATGTGTTCTAACAAATGGTAGGCATTTTAAGAAGAAAGACAAAAGACTTCGAAGAGAGTGATCAACAGTGTTCAAGTAATTTCAGGACTCTTAAAGCATGGGTTACACCAAGTGATAACTCAAAATACAGACTTTTCTTCTAGAATGTGATACATGTGTGCCTGATAAACCACTCACTCTGCAGAACTGTGCACTAAAAATAAGCTTATGGGGAAAATGAGCTTATGGAGGAAATTAAGTTTAGGCAGACCACTCAAAATCTATGCAGCTTTACATTGTTGTTATTAGTTCTCTGGTTACAATCCTAATGGAAATATTAACTCTCCTAACTTTTTACCAACATTTGGACCCAACATCACAATCACCTAACCATTTTGCATCACATTTCCCCTCAAATTGAGGAGATGGCAGTTACTGAGTGCATTTGATTCCAGTACTTTTCATCAAAATTGAACATCTGACTTAAACTACAGAGAAAAACATGTTCACAGCTTCTTTCTTGAACAGAAAGCTGAAGTGTTGCAAAGTGTAGGGTTCTTGACTCCACTAAACTAGCATGTCAACATGCTAGAAAAAAATCATATGATGTAGCAAGATACCCAAAGTCTAAACTATATTTATATTGTTCATTATTTACCAATGGCAAAGGGGTTCTTTATATAAATATGTAATATAGAGGAATATACTGTGTATTAGATGAAAGAATTCTGAACTTCCCTAAAGCTCGTTGGAGCTAAGTTGTTTATAGGGAGTAAGGAATATAAATAATACATGTTTCTTTTATTGCTTCTGTTTCAGGTGTATCAAGCACTTTTAGGGATAGTTTAATGGGTTAGCTGCAGTAGAGAAATTTGTTAGGGTTTTCATACATTTCTCCTGCACATATTCCCCACAGTTGGCTAGAGAGTATGAAATTATCTCTGGACCACTAGCAGAAGTCCCCATTCCTCTTAATAATTACTGTTTAATATCAATTTGCTTTATCCTGTTCCTATAGCTGTATTTTCCCCCAAGAAAATACACCTCTAAAAGGTGCCTCTAAGGCACTTCTGTCTCATTCTAGCTCTGAGAGATCAAACTGCCTATGATGTATTTGGGAACGTTGTTGTGTGAGATAGGCAGAAACCATTTTGATCAAGTTATTCCATGTGTACAATATACTTTACATTTTACATGAAAGTATTACAATCTAGCTGGCTTACTTTACTAACTATTCATGAATTAATAGAAATGCAGTTATGCTAAATTTTAATTGTATCACTTCCTATCAGTGCTAAAGCAGTGAGTTCTTACAAATCAGATGCATAATTTTGGTGGGTCATGTTTTTATATTGTTTTATTTTAGCTACTTCTGGAGGAGATGATTCCATTATTTCAAGTCCTGATGTCACTGATATTGCACCAAGTAGAAAGAGGAGGCAGAGGATGCAAAAAAATCTTGGAACAGAACCTAAAATGACTTCTCAGGTGATTCAGCCTCCAGAAAAGGAAAAGTAAGTTTATTTGTTTTTTTGTTTATGCCAAATTATGAGATATTATTTTAAAATCTAATACCTGATCTCAGGAATTATCTTTTTATTTCTGAATTTATTTAAGGCTGTTTTTAAAGAACAAAAATTGTTATTTTGGAAATTGTCAAATGTTCAAATCAATATCTTTTCTCTGGTATTTGGTTAATTCCTATAAATATTTAAAACAGAAGTGCTAAAAATATAAGTAAAATGTTTTTTCTTGTGATTTTTATAAATTAATTAGAAATGGCATATAGACACCAAAAATATTAGAATCCATCTTGAGTTCAGTAAAGTATTTCAATCTGATTTACTGATTTAAGTAGACCCATGTAGCGTTCGAATTAGCTACCTGATTTGATCATGCTTGGAATTTTTGCAGTGAAATGTCTCTTCCTAGTCCACAGCTATTGGGAATTATGTGCTTTATTTTTATAGATTTTTACTCTGGTTCAGATACCTTCTTTTGATCTGCATCCCAATTTAGTTGTAGTGAATTGAGAAGTTGGGATAATTAACATTTTATTGCAACAAAACAGTCAGCATTTATAAAGACTATTTATCAGTTGAATCCCAAATGAATGTGCAAATCATGTGTGTGTGTGTGTTTGTGTATCTGTGTATGCCATGAGAATTTCTTTCTTTTCCTTTAAACTTTTTAATTAAGCAAATAGTTAATGAACAGTAGCCATATAACAAATGATATTACAGATCAATGGTTTCACAGTGTGGAATTAGGACCCCCAGGACAGTCCACAAGCTCCATCTCTTCTTCACTTCCATACCTGTGTGAGGCCAGTCTCTTTCATATATTTCAATTAAAATAATATATCACATCTGATTAAATGCAGCAGCTTATGAGAATCCAACTCTTTTCATTCAAGCCAGACATGAAACAGATTTACAAAAGTGTAAACATAGTCCTCATGAGATTTTTTGTTGAAATATAATGATCTTTCCTAAAGAATATCATATCATGTTATTATATACTAGGTTTATTCTTTTTTTTAATGAATTAATAAAGATTTATAAATTTCCTGGTTTTTAATTTTGAATATGATTAATATACTCAATATATAAAAACACCTCTTGAGGTCCTCAAGAACTTTCAAAAGTGAAAAAGACTTTTTTTTTACATTTTAAAATTTTTTGCTTCTGAGAGCAAAAAGGTTTTAGAATTTTGTTGTAGACAATGAAAATGCCAAGACAGGTACAATCCAAGCCTTCAGGAAATGACAGCCTAACAGGAGAGAGTTTTTGAGTTTATGGTATGAAAGTAAGCATTGTTCAGTTAATAGTGAAATTGTTTTGTTTGTCTATTTATCATTGGGTTTCTATTCTCTCCACAATTGGCCTGATGTACAGGTACTCGAAAATGCCATTATGTCTTTATGCCCTTGTGTCTTCAGACAATACATATAAAAACAATATACACTAAACTCTTATTGATTTGTACTTATCATCTGAATTTATTCATTACTCATAAACATCTGGCTTCATAGAGTTCAAAGGGATCATATCTCTTATTTAATATCTATTTATCGTAAACATCTGGCTTCATAGAGTTCAGAGGTATCATATTATCTCTTTTATTTAATATCTATCTATCTATCTATCTATCTATCTATCTATCTATCTATCTATCTATCTATTTATTGGAGAGAGTGAGAGAGAGAATCAGCCGGCGGTGAGGGGCAGAAGGAGAAGGAGAGGAAGAATCTTAAGTAGACTCTATACTCATTGTGGAGCCCAGTGTGACACTTGATTTCACAATTGTGAGATCATGACCTGAGCTGAAATCAAGAGTTGGACACTTAACCAACTGAGCTACCCAGGCACTCCTGTATTATCTTTTAAATAATGAACCAAAAATATTTCCAATTTGCAAATATTAGAGTAGCAAAAATATACCTGTATATTAATATGGGAAAAAAATAAGATTACAAGCCGTTTGAAGTATTCCAGAAACTCTGTACTTCATTCATTCGATCTGTAGGCAAATGAGCAATGAGTATCAATTGTCTGCTAGACAGAAACTAGATGTTGGGAATTCAAGGGAATGGAAGACAGACACGGCCCCTTTCCTCAGGGAACTTTTGGTGTAATTGTTTGGTCTGATGATGATGTCAGGGTCTAGGGAAAGAATGAAATGTATTGCTTTTATGTTAGAGAGCTACACCTTAGTTCTTTCCAATCTGTATATGAATGATATACAAGGTTTAGAGGTTACCAACATTTTCTGATTACACAATATTGCTTGAACAGGTTTCCAGTACACATGATACAGAGATGAAAGAAGTTTAGATCTGGGTCAAGACTAAATATTTTATTTAGGCTTTTTAATAAAGATAGTGTATTTTCTTCTATCAATTGTATGCAATTAATGTGTTCCTTTTCTATATTTTGATAATCATGTTAGCACTTATTGTGTTTATTTTCACTACTTTAAAAGTTGATATCAAGCCATATGAGCTTCTTTGAATTGTCTACTAATTATATTACTTTGGACCTTTTGGCTCAACTGACCCTAACAAGAAATGGAAAACATATGTTAGATGTCAGGAAGAATTTTAAAGATTAAAGGAAATTTAGTTTATCAATCAAATGTTGAGTGGTTGATATCCTGCTCTACAATTCCTCTTGCTTTGCTCAAATAAACAGAGAGAGAAAGTATGTATTTTGTTTTTATTTTCTTTTATCCTTTGGGTTTTGTTTTTTCCATTTTGAATATAGAAGACTGAAATTCTATGGCTCCTAAAGTTTGAAGTGCTAGTTCTTTCCCAGTTTTTTTAAAATCAAAAACATTAGAAAGCTTCTATAAAACAAAAAAATAAAAACAAGCTCACAACTGTAAAGAAAACTTAAAATAAGTCGGTCTCAAATATTGATGGTTAACCCTTATTTTATATTTTTAAATTGAAACTACTACCTAAATTAAAATTATCACTTCATAATGCTGTCTCATTCACTTATAAGGAACTAGGTTATTTTACTTTTTAACCGTAAACACAACTTAAATATGATATGCAAGGAGCACATTCTGACTTTTTAATATTGCCATCCTCGTGAAATGGGATTAGAGACCCCAATCCACTAATTCTAAGCATACCTCACTAACACAGACAGATCAAACCTAGGTCTCAGATTCACATAAAATGCCCTAAAACCACTCCCACTTGGGATGTAGCTTAAAAATTTGGATTATAATTCCAAAGATTCCAATCTAGAACCTTAAGGCTGGTGTTCTTCCCTCACTCTATTCTTGCAATGACAAAATTAATTGTGTATATTTCCATCTCCTAATAGACTGTAAGCTCCTTCAGGCAGTGGACCAAGCATGGGCTTTGTAAGAAAATATTGGTTGTGCTGCTCTGGAAAAATAATTATATAAATCTTAGCCTGAGTTATTTTTTATCCATAAGAAGGGTAAATTAATGTCTACCTTGTAGGGTTTGTGTAAGATTTAATGAGAAATCACATATAAAACATTTATCACAATTCTTATATATTTTCTGTCTCTCTCTTCTCTGATACCTTGCCACTATATACCAATAAAAGTATCACTTAAATGCTTAAATAAATATAAAAATTACCATGATTTTGTGTTATATATTAGTATTAGTATAGATTAGTATATACACAGATTAACATACATTAGTATTTTTTTTTAGGAGTACAGAGTAACCCATGGTATTTAGAAATATACTAAAAATTTTACATTGTGAAATACTCGTAAACACATAAATTTAAAAATAATTTTCTCATTCATAGACATCCTTTTTTTTAACCTTACCTTTTTCATGAATTTTAGTTGTTAATACCTCATTAATGTGTAAATAATTTATTGCTAAATCATGTTTATGTTTTGGAAGTAGTACATAGGTCGAAGTATAATAAACCTGTAGATATTGGAAAAGTTTACATATCAACTGGTGTGATCCTTTCAGTTTACAAGTGGAAAACTAAATTCCAGAAAGAGGAAATGATTTGCACAAACTCCAATAGACATAAAAAAAAAATTAAATCGGAGCACCTATGATCATCCCTTCCTCCACTTTGTTTTTGAAATGAAGAGCTGGATAAACCAAGGGAAGCCCAAGAAAAAATGTGGAACAGGCCCACTTAGGACTATTTGAAGGGACTAGAGGCCCTAGAATTCTTCAAAGAGGGCTTAGGACACTAAGATGTTTAGAATTAGGGGTCACTATCTTTACGGCCTTTAGTAGTAAATACACCAATGTATATGTGAAGATGTCAGAGAAAAAGGTGTTTAGAAAGTTAGGAAATTGTAATTTAGCTGCCTTTGATAAAAAATGCATTATTTTTCAACTGAGAGAAGTATATCAACTTATAAATAAACTTTTAAAATTTCTGGGCAAACTGTGTATACTAAATATAAAAGAAGACTTTGTAGTAAAGTTATTTGTACCAATAAAAATGCTAGATAGTGAAATACACAATATAGTTTTTATCGGAAACGTGAGTGAGAAGTACTATGTTATATAGTGATAAATATTCATTAAACAATTTTAGTGTGACTGATCCACACACTATGATTATGCTTGGGGAACACGCATCCTGTTCTGTCAACCAGAATCAACACGTAAGAGTTATTATTCAACATAACCATATGCTGCACATTCCTCACTATGTACTATCTTACATCAGTTGAAATTGTGATTTATAGAGTTGTTTGGTGTAACTTTTTAATCCTGTGTATTAAACAAAATGAACCAGCTGTCAAAGACTACAGAAATTGTAAGATTACTTTCATTTTTATATACTTTATTAATATCAGATAAAATGCTCAGTATAAACAAAAATATTGTGAAATTATAAATATGTAAGGGCACAATATATATCTAAATGAAATATTGCCACGTTCAGGCTTTATTAGGTACTGAGTTTAAATTTTTAATGAGGTCATGCTTTATAATACAACATAATAACCAAGGAAGAATTTTTTATTTAAAATTCTTTAAAATTCAGAAGCTCTTAATTCTTCCAACATTCCAAAACAACGAATGTAATAGAAGTCTTTTAATAGCATTCTGTTGGTATGGCATGAAGTCAGTGATGACCAGGTAGACTCATGGGATGACCTTAACAAATAGATTAATTAATTCATTCATGATTTACTTATTTGGCAACATTGAGTCAGTGTATCAGTCTTGATGAAATTAGCAACCAGTGAATTAAATCAGTCAATGAACAAAATGCTCAAATTATATTATTTGATTAATACTTTAATGCTTGTCACATCTTCAGCTGTCTCAGCCTCTTTCTCCCCAGTTCTCTTAGCCTTTTTCTTGCTGTTCTCTTTCTCAACTCTGTATTTTCTCTTACTTGAAAAAAAACTGGTTTTAAGAGCTAATGAAATTAGAATCTGAACAAGGGGCCTATAAATGAAAACTTTACCTAAGAATTAAGGCTCTAACCCTGAGAAACGTGGCCAGGAAGAACCAGAACAAGATACAACCAAATGAGAATTATGCTGGAAGCCAAGACAGGGAATCAAACACAGAGATGCAAACCATACAGGCCTTGTTACCAGAACTGAAATATAAAGTTCTTATTGTTTTTATCAGAAGCAACTGCTAACTTAATTTTGAGCTCCCTAACTAGAAAAACAAAAACAAAAACAAAAACAAAAAACATATGAGTCCCTGCTGTCGGAATTGCTAAATATATGGATCAGAACAAAGTGTCTCTAACTCTGAGATTCTGAGATTTGGTGGGAAGAAATTCAAGATGTTTATTGAAGTTAGTTGATAATGAGTCTGGACTTTATTCTTTACAATAACTTTAGCAGACTTCATTCTGTAGAGTATCTAAAGATCTTAACAGGTAATCTGTAAGAGGTTCTATATTCAAATAAGTTTGTAAATGGCTGCCTACCATAGCTTCCACACTTCCATGTGCTCTAACCCATAGAATTTGGAGATATATATTTTACAGGCTCTGCGAAACCCATAGTAAATAATTCATTTGATATCGCAGTCACTTTTGAAATGTACTTAAGCATAGCATGCACATGCAGTCTGCCTCTCTCCTCCCAAAAATGACTTAATAACAGTTAACAATCCAAGGAATAATATTTTGCAGGGCTCTCGTTTGGGATATGAACTCTCAAAATTCCCAAATTTTTAGAAACATGTGAACCATAAACCAGAATTATAGAATGTTAGCCATTGAGTGTATCTCAAGAAAACAAATAATGTATATATGGGACCTCACAGGAAAACTGGTGCATATATGCCAATGCCCTCAATCCTCCTACCTAGTTAACTTACTGCTTGTCCATCATATGACCATTGGGAGCAGCAGGATCATTTTCTAAGAGAATTCTAGTTATTTGAACACATTCTTAAATCCCTAAATGATACAGTTCAGCATCTCAGCTGTGGGGTAAAAACATCAAAATAATTTGGTCCAACAATACAAATAAATACTTGTCTTTAGATACTGTTGTATATTGTTTGTTTCTGCATGCTAACAAGTAAAATAAATAGGTTCACACATCTCATGTAAGGCTCAGATATGATTTAGGCTTCTATGTGATGAGTATCTTCTGAAAGCAAAGGGTTCATACAAAGGTATGTTCTACCATACAGCCTTAAAAATATTATTAAATTATAACTTTTTACAGATGTTGCTCTTTGAACTGTAGTGAAGAAAATTTAACTGGTTGTTCTGAATCAACCTGTATGTAGTCCCATTAAATAATTGTGTAGTGGTAATAATTTAGATTAGTTAGGGAGGTGGTAAATCAGCACACACATTAAGTTTATGGCTTAATTAGCCAAGGTTACACAATTGTATCAAAGTCCACATAGCTACAAGGACCAGGAAAAGATGCAGCATATTTTAGCACAGTATTTCCTTACCTCATTGAGTGGGATTAGGCATTAACACAGCCACCACTGAGATAGTTTATAAAAGACATGGTCTTTTTGGACCCAGGATAGCTCATTTCTTTCCTTTTTAATACTGGCAGCTTACAGCATCATCCTAGATGAAATTGCACAATATATGCACTTTTGTTTAGAGAAATGATTATATACATCAGTACCTACTCAAGTGAAGTTGCGTCTTTCAAAGCTTTTCACGGTCCTAGAGACTCCAGTTCTGCATAGTAACCCAGTCACAGTCAAATAGAGATGGAAATAAATATTTACTATCACTGAGATTCTTTTTATGGTGAAGTTTTGAAGAAACTTATTTGTTTGCCTTCTGATACATTTATTTCTATGTTTTTATTGTCAATGTCATAGATTATTTAAAAATAATAAAACCTAATAGTAGAGAGTGGAAGAGTCCAGTGTTGATCCATTTATTTATTTATGAATAAAATGTTTAAGAGTATTTTTAAGTTCACAGCAAAGTTGGGCAAGAAGTACAAAGAGTTCCTATGTATCCCTGTTCCCTACACACGTACAGTGTTGCCCACCATCAACATTCCCCAAGAGTGGTACATTTGTTAAACTGATAAAGTTACATTAACACACCTTTCTCACTCAAAGTTCATAGTTTGCATTAGGAATCAGTCTTGCTGTTATGCATTATATATATATAAAAAATATGTTATAAAAATATATATATGTGTATATATTACAAGTATACACTATTGTAGTACTGAGTAGTTTCACTACCTTAAAAATCCTACGTGCTTCACAAGTTCATCCCTCCCTCCTCATCATTTTACCTTTTCCAGAATATTATATAGTTGGAATCATATGGTACATAGCCTTTTCATAGTGATTTCTTTCACTTACAATATGCATTTAGGGTCCTTCTATGTCTTTTCATGGCTTCGTAGCTGATTTCTTTCTAGCACTGAGTAATATTTCATTGTCTGGATCTGCCACAGTTTATCCACTTACTGACTAAAGGAATCCATTTACTTTTCAGTACTACCATGATACTCTATATTTGCAGATCTCTTTTTCTATACTTTATTTGAAAAACAAGCCTCATACCATTTATGATGTAGCCTGCTATTTTTAAATTTAACTATAATCATTTTCCACTTTAGTAGATACATTGGTTCCACATCATTTTATATTTCTAGTATTCCATTGCATAAATGTATCTCTTTAACCAACTCCCATACTGTACATTTAGGCCTTATTCACATTTGTATTATTACAAAGAGTGCTGTATATACTTGTATATACATAAATTTGTACATATGACTGATTATTATTTTACACTGAATTCCGAAAAGTGAAGTTACTAGATCAGAGAGCATATGTACTTGTTAGTCCTTTGTTATATTTTGCCAGAATTCCTCCAGAAGGCTGTAACAGTCTGTACCCTCCCAAGCAGGGTTTCCTTTTTGTTCTCCAGTTCATTTTGATCATTGCCAGGTCATTTTAATTATTTAATCACTGAATATTTCATTGCTTAATTTTTATATTTAACCATTAGAGAAGTCTCGGGTTTTTCTGGCATTTACTGATTTTATCTTTACCCATTTTATCTTTTGTCTACTATCTGTCCGTAACCTCAGCTGATTTTTAATGGAGGTCTTTGCCACCTGTTGTTTTATGAGAGCTTCTTGTACTTGAATATATTAATCTTTGTTTTTTCCAGTTTATCATTTGCCCTTTAATTTTTGTTAATGACATTTGTACTTGTGTAAGTTATTAGATTAATCCATAAATAATAATGATAGCATTTAATGTTGATTGAATATTTATGACGTCCTAGGTCCTGTACCAAATATCTAATATGTATTATCTCATTTAACTATACCCATTTCATAGATCAGGAAACTCAGACCTAGGGATATTAATTTGCCCCAAATTAAGTGCTACATCTTTGATTTTGAATCTAGAATCATCTTTTTCCAATTAAAATTATTCTGAGTTACTTTTTTCCTGCTTAAAAATTAATAACTAATATGTATCTGATTGCTGTGTACTAGGTGATGAGTTTAGCACCGAAATTCCATCAACTTAATTCTCACCACAACTCTGAAATAGGGCTCTATGTATAACTGTATTTATGAAAAACTAAATTAAGATGAGTTTCAGTGAGATTTAACTGCTTGTTCAAAATTTCTACAGTAACACAGTAGAAATAAAATGAAGCTCTGTGAGGGCAGAAATTGGGTTAATAATACCTGCTTCCTACCTATCCACATGAATATCGAGGTCAGATGAGATCATGTGTATGAAAATACTGTCTAGGTTGGATACTCTAGGAATATGAAGCCCTGTTATTTTTATAGCACTATTATCCTTCGGTTTTCAGCTAAATCTTAGAAGTCTGTTCTTGGGAAGGTAACTGTGTTTATGCAGTTTTCTAACGTGGAGTGTTTCCTTTTCTCATAACTCTTATGGAATTGAGGATTGCCCATAGCTTTCTATGTGTTAACCCAGCAGATTTTCCCCCTTCATTTATCACCCAAGAAGATAATGTTGGAGGAAAATAATACAATCAGAAGACCATGTTTTAAAAACAGTTTGATTAAATTCAGATGCATATATATGCATTTTTATTTTATTATATCTATTATTATTAATCATTTAAGATTTAATTTCCCACTTAAGTTATTTACTTATTTTTTGTTACAATTCAGTCATTTCCATCTGCCAGTTTAAAATATGGTAGTTGGCCATCTTATTTTTTCAGAAAGGATCTGCTTTCATGTTTATATCTTAACAATTCCTAAGAACTTATTGCTGCATTTTCTAGTATAAACCTCATTGTATTTGAAATTTGTGTGTGTGTGTGTGTGTGTGTGTGTGTGTGTTTAATTTTTCTTGAGAATATAATTCATCAGATTCAAATTTCTAGTTCTTGAATATTTTTGGTAACTGAACTTTAAAAGTTCTTTAGTGTCAAATTATAGACTAAACTTAATGTGCGATTGCTATATATTTACTTTGGTCATCGTGAACAAACCTCATTTTTTTATACAACTTTTAATTTTATCATAATGTTTATCTTAGTTGCAAAAGTAAACACAGTGGTGGTTTTAAAGCGAGATAGGTTTTTATTAGGTGCACTCTGTGTTTACCTAACTGTTCAGGCTGTGGCTCTCACTTTCCTTGCCACATGTTTTGATTAATGGCCCTCTGGACTTGTTCCAGAATATACTGATTATGGTCAGCGCACTTCAAAGATGATTTATTAATTGTGTTTGCAGCTCAAAATAATTAAGTAAAGATTGATCATAGGTATTATTATAGGTTTGCCAATAAAATCAGCAGTTATATTTTAAGATAAAGTTTCCCTAAGTGGATTTTTTTTCACTATACAGAAAGGACAAAATAATATTAAAAATATATACATATTCACTATTAACCATAGCCTTATGGCTTTTTAAAGCATGAATAAATGTATCAGAGATTTAGTCTTCTAAGTGCATGTATTTTAAGTTCTGTTTTAACACAATTTCAAAATAATATGTTTCATGATTACATCAATGTTAAAATAAAGTATTTCCTTGTTTATAACTCACCCTGGGAACAACCTTTCCTACTATTCCCTCAGGCTATTATATGTGTTTAGATTTCAAATTACTGACAGGCTTGAATTTCTGTTTAAAATAATTTTTACTTGGAAGCTGTTAAAATCTTTCTCTTTTTTAGATAAAGGGAATTTATCATTTATTTCACATATATTATGTTCCCATTTGAAAGACTTTTTTACGTCAAATTTCTCTAAATTTGGCATGATCATAGTTATTGTTTTAGGCATTTTAAGTGCTCCATCAATATAGAATGATGTGTAAATATTCATTATACTGGTTAGAGGAGTTATTAATCAAAAGAATTGACTCTCTGTTCATAATTTATAGTTCAATATTGGAAGAAAAATAGGTACATTTATTCTTTATATTTGGTATACCATATTCAAAATATATACACTTTAGCATTGAAATTCTATAACTTAAATGGTCTATTATGATATGTAACTAAATGTTGAAAAGGTAGTTTGTATTAAAACATCATGAAATGAAATAAAATGTTTTATCACAAAAGAACTGAACATTGTTTTGTGTTCTAAGCTTATGTGAAGGTACAAACCAGTTGTGTCAAAACAAGAAGATGTGAACTCTCTAAGTAACTGAGATGTTAGAAAATGGAGGGGGAAAATAGGATAAAGAACAACAAACAAAAACTGAAGTAAAGGAATTAAAAATATGTCATAATTCATAAATATTATTCAGGGATTTTGCTTGTTTTTGGTAAATCATTACTAAAGAACAGAGTACAGAAATGCTTTGTTTCAATATCATTATTAAAAATATTTTCAGTAAAATTTTAGGACATGTACTTTGTTTAATTAAAATCTTTTATAATAATTTCATTTCTAAACAGTTCCTAAAAATAATAATTTCTCTAGATCAAACTTATACATGTGTTTTTTTAATATTTTTTTTGTAATGAGAATAAATTATGTGTATTGAATAAGTCCATTTGTCAGTACCAGCATTATTGAGTACTTTATCCTGTATACCACTTGTAGAACTTCAGAATAAAGAGGTTGGTGTAGGCTATGTCTTCAGCAATCTTTTTATATGATATAAAACAATGAAGGAAGTTAATCAGTAGCACACATTTGTCTTTTGTGAAAAAATGTCTTTAAAATGTATGACTAGAATTTGCCAAATTCCACAATAGGTACAAGAATTATGAAATTTCAGAGGAGGGTGAGTTGATATTCCATCTATAGGACTATAAAATAAGGAGATGTGATAAAATTAGAGAATAAGTATTGGCTTTATAGAGGAATGGATATTTCTAGATAAATAAACTGAAGAAAGATACTGCAGAGATGAATATTGAAGTCAGCCTCCTGTTTCCCATTCTGTTTTTTAGTGTTAACATAGTTAATATACAGTACAATATTAGTTTCAGGAGTAGAATTCAGTGATTCATTATTGACATACAATATCCAGTGCTCATTACAACTGCCCTCCTTAATACCCATCATGAACCTAGTCTATCTCCCACCCACCTGCCATTAACCTTCAGTTTGTTCTCTGTCATTAAGAGTTCTTGTGGTTTGTTTCCCTTTCTCACCTTCTCCCCCACTTTCCATAAATTCATGTTTTGTTTCTTAAATATTCCACATATAAATAAAAAGCATATGATATTAGTGTTTCTTTGGCTTATTTTGCTTAGCATAATACATTCTAGCTCCATCCACATCATTGCAAATGTCAAGATTTCATTCTTTTTGATGGCTGAGTAATATTCCAGTGTGTGTGTGTGTGTGTGTGTGTGTGTGTGTGTGTGTGTGTGTCCATTCATTATCCATTCTTCTTTATCCATCGGTCAATGGACATTTGCAGTCTCTCCATAGTTTGGCTATTGTTGATAATTTTGCTTATCCCCTTCAAATCTGTGTTTTTGTATCCTTCGGCTAAATACCCAATAGTGCATCTGGGTCATAGGGTAGTTTTATTTTTAATTTCTTGAGGAACCTCCATACTGTTCTCGAGAGTGGCTGCACCAGTTTGCATTCCCACCAACAGTGCAAGATGGTTCCCTTTCCCCTGCATCCTTGCCAGCACCTTTTGTTTCTTGTGGTATTAATTTTGGCCATTCTGTCAGGCATGAGGTGGTATCCAATTATGGTTTTAATTTGTGTTTCCCCTATGATGAGTAATGCTGAGTATCTTTTCATATATCTGTTAGCCATCTGGATGTGTTCTTTCAAAAAGTGTATGTTCATGTCTTTTGCCCATTTATTTACTGGATAATTTGTTTTTTGAATGTTGAGTGTGATAAGTTCTTTACAGATTTTGGATACAACCCTTTATTAGATATGTCATGTGAAAACACATTCTTCTATTACATTAGTGGCTTTTTAGTTTTGTGGATTGTTTCTTTCTCTGTGCAGAAGCTTTTTATCTTTATGAGGTCCCAATAGTTAAATTTTGTTCTCTCCCTTAGGATTTTAATGGTTTTCTGTTTTACATTTAGGTCTTTCATCCATTTTAAATTTATTGTTATGTATGGTGTAAGAAAGTGGTCCAGATTCATTCTGCACGTTGCTGCCCAATTTTCCCAGCACTATTTGTTGAAGAGATTCTTTTTTCCATTGGATATTTCTTCCTGCTTTGTTGAAGATGATTGGCCAAAAATTTGTAGGTCCATTTCTGGCTTCTTTATTCTGTTCCACTGATCTATGAGTCTGTTTTTATGCCAGTACTATCTTGATGATTACAGCTTTGTTGAAGTCCCGAATTGTGGTGCCTCCACCATTTGTTGAAGAGACTGTTTTTTTTTTCCATAGTCTTTCCTGCTTTTCAGAGATTATTTGGCCATAAAGTTGTGAGACTCCCTTATTTTTCTTATTAATAGAACCCCCTTCCAACACCCTGTGCATCCCCAAGTTTTAACAAAACATGTGGCTACCAAACTAGAGGCTACATTTCTCAACTTCACTGGCAGCGAAGTATGGCCATGTGACAATGTCCTTCACAATGGGATGCGAGTAGAAATAATATGTAAAATTTGGGGATCTTGCCCTAAAATGAGTGGGTATGCATTTTTCGCTTTCTTCTCAGTCCATCTGGTGCCTGGGATGTAAGGAGGACATCCTAGGAGATGGCAGAGAAATAAGAAAGGAAGAATCATAGTCCCTGGACATTCTCATGGAGCAGATCAGCATATCCATTGAGAAATACCCAGCTACCTATAGACTGTTCTGTGAGAGGAAAATAAATGTGTAGCTTGATTGGGTTATGGTACTTTTGGGGGTCTCTTTGTTACAAAAACTTGAGATATCCCCTAACTAAAAAGAAGGGCTTTTCTGTCAGAGGAATATAATTCAATAAGCTAAATACATGGAGAAAGAGTCTGGAACACAGGGGACCAGTGACCATGAGGTGCATAGACATGTGAATAAAGCTGGTAAAGTAGATGGATCTCAGATCACAAAGGAACTTGAATGCTAAGCTGATTTATTTGGACTTCTTTTTTGAATATAATTAGGAACTGTTAAAGGTTTTGAGCCAAAGAATGGCATAAGGAACAGTGCTTTATGAAAGTTTCCCTGGAAATCATATATTTGATGGAGGGAATGTTTGTAGATCATCAGTGAAGACAGGAGGATATTACAGTAGTTCAGGAAGAGTTAGTCTGAAGAAGGGTAGTGATTGTAAGTGTGAGTGTGATTGGAAAGGAAAGGAAGAGATGAATTGAGAAACACTTAAGATTGTTGTCTTCTTATTACTAAAGACCTTGGAAGCCTCATCAGTTTTGAAAGCTATTTATTAGACATGGTCTTTATCAGAGTAAGTCATTTGTCTTACTTTAGAAATCAACCTACCACAAAAGCTGGACAAACAGAACGTGGTGGTCATGGGCATTGACTTCTGAAAAGGCTAAAAAAGTTTCCTTTTCCATATTGGCATATTTATATACTCAAGTATATAGGTGTATATAGCATATTAATTTTACATTATTTTACTTCTTCATTTATTTGATGTTTTAAACTTAAGTCAGCATACAGGTAAGTATGTTAATCAGTAAGCTATCTTCAAATCTTACTTTAAGAAACATTGTCACTGTGGAAGGTATACTATATCCTCAAAGACCTTTCTGGATGAAGGGGTTCTTGTTGGCTCCGACCACAGGAAATATTCCATCTGGACATGTATCATGTATTTTCATTTCAATCTGAAGTGATGGGTTTCTCTTGCTTAGAGAGATATGATATTCTACTTATAGACTACAGGAAAAAATAACTTTTTTTGCTTTATGATCCTTTGGATATAGTGCTGATTTTATAAAGTGTTTTTACTAGGGCCAAGATCTATGACATTCTAGAAATTTTCAGACTCTGGGGGATAATACAAGAGTTATATTCATGAGTGAATTTTACAAACTAATAAAGCTAAGAGATAACGTTATAAAACTGAACAGACCTATATATCCCTATTTCAAGGAAGCCATGAAAATAATAATATTTACCAAGGTTTATTTTTGGCAATAAATGGTGCCACATAAGGGCATAAAAACTGGTAAAGAAAACATTTTGTTTGTTTGTTAACTGCTATATGTTTAAATAAGACAAATGAAGATCTCAGTATTTGTACTGAGTAATAAGATAGTATATTTTTATTTTGTCCACTTGTTTCAGATAATTATTTTATAAATGAATAATTAGTTATAATGGAATTTATTGATTATCTAATAAAAATATATAGCCACATAACCTTTACATAAATGTTTTGTGGGACAAAAGGCTTACTGTGTAGATGAAAGCCCATTTCACCTGGGGTAATTTCCATCCATTGGCCCTAGATCTGCCTTCTCTGTCACATCAGATGAGTCTTCTACATTAAAGTCACTCATATAGAATGGAGTCATGTTATCAGTGCATACAACATGTATGTATTCATTGTACACGCTCTGTTTTCGTCTTTGACCATAAAGAGGTCAGCGGAAAGGGAGAAGAAGAAGAACATTTTAAATAGGTCTGGACTTTCTGTTCATGTATATTCCAGGAGTAGGTATCAAGTGGGAAACAGATCTCCTTTCCTCCATCTGTCTGAGCTTCTATGATCCTTATATACCTTGAACAGCACATTTAAAAAGAAACCTTTTTCATATAACATGGTCATCAAACACAAGGCCACTACTTTACAGTTTCTACTGCTGGATGGAAAACAAACAGGAGGAAAACTGTAGTGCTGGAGTGATTGAAATTGGTATATCATACCAGTTATATTTTGCTAAGGATTTTTCAGGATAATATAATTTTCACATTATGACTCTTAATACAGTTACAACCCAGTCCTTGAATAAAGTAGAAACTCATTTAACATGGAGATCATCACATCCTCTGAATTTTTCTTCTGTGAGCTGCAGAGTCTGAATTTATCAGCATTCCCCAAGTATAACATGCTTTGCATGTGGTTATTCTCTTGATTGGAGTTGCCTTTCACTGAATACATGTAGTTTGCTAGTGTTCCACTGAAGTTGTGTTCCCAGAGCCCACTTGTAGTCTCAGATGTGGACTCATCTATACAGAGACTAATAGAATACCACACTTCTCTTGGTGTGGGATGTTTCCCAGCTGTTATATTTTTCATTCCCAAGATAACACTAATTTTTTTTTATTTATTTATTTATTTATTTATTTATTTATTTATTTTTACAAATAGTTTATTGTCAAATTAGTTTACACATAACACCCAGTGCTCATCCTCACGAGTGGCCTCCTCCATGCCCATTCCCCCTCCCCCCTACATCCATCAGTTCTCAGTTTTTGTCAGTATTCAAGAGTCTCTCATGGTTTGCCTCTCTCCCTTTCCCCCACCATTTCCCCCCTTCTCCCCCTTGTTCGTCCGTCGAGTTCCTCCTAATCCTCCTATACGTGCAAACATATGATATTTGTCCTTCTCTGCCTGACTTATTTCGCTCAGCATAACACCCTCAAGGTCCATCCGTGTTGCTACACATGGCCAGATTTCATTGTTTCTCATTGCCATGTAGTATTCCGTGGTATAGATAAACCACATCTTCTTGATCCAGTCGTCCGTTGATGGACACTTAGGCTCTTTCCATGTTTTGGCTATTGTTGAGAGTGCTGCTATGAACATTGGGGTACATGTGCTCCTATGCCTCAGCATTTCTATATCCCTTGGGTAAATTCCTAGCAGTGCTATTGCTGGGTCCTAGGGGAGTTCTACTGTTAATTTTTTGAAGAACCTCCACACTGTTTTCCAGAGGGGCTGTACCAGTTTACATTCCCACCAACAGTGCAAGAGGGTGCTTGTTTCTCCACATCCTCGCCAGCATCTCGTGTTCTCTGATTTGCTCATTTTAGCCACTCTGACTGGCGTGAGGTGGTATCTCAGTGTGGTTTTGATTTGTATTTCCCTGATGAGGAGGGATGCTGAGCATCGTTTCATATGTTTGTTGGCCATCTGGATGTCCTCTTTGGAGAAGCGTCAGTTCATATCTTCTGCCGATTTTTTACTAGGTTATTTGTTTTTTGGGTGTGGAGTTTGGTGAGTTCCTTATAGATTCTAGATATCAACCCTTTATCTGATATGTCATTTGCAACTATCTTTTCCCATTCTGTTGGTTGCCTATTAGTTTTGTGGGTTGTTTCCTTTGCCGTGCAAGATATCACTAATTTTTTAAAGCCTACTTAAAAATTTAAGTACAGTGGTCCTGAGTTTCTCAAACTACAGTCATGCATAGGCCACCGTTTAGATTTGTGTTGTGTATGAGTTTCACCACCTACTTCCACAGTGTTTACCCCTTCTTGTTAACACTTGCACTGAGTTAATTATCTATTAAATTACTTTATGTTGTAAATTAAATACATTTAAAGAAAAAGCCTCACAGTCTTATTTTTTAATGTTTATGTATTTATTTTGAGAGAGAGCTAGCATGAGTGGGGAAGGTCCAGAAAGAGAGGGAGAGAAAGAATCCTAACTAGGCTGCATACTGTGAGTGAAGATCCTAATGCGGGGCTCAAACTCAGAAACCATGTGATCATGACCGAATCTGAAATCAAGTGTCAGATGCTTAACCTACTGAGCCACCCAGGTGCTCCAAAGATATATACATTCTTAAGTGGAAAACCAGTCTTACTTGAAGGTGAAAGAAAATTTAATTTTAAATATAAAATTAACAGACACAATAAACTCTTCTATTCTTACCTCAAAACTCTGTACCTAAGTATGATTCTCTCTATTAAAGGGGTGCCTGGGTGGCTCAGTTGGCTAAGCATCCAACTTCAGCTCAGGTCATGATCTCATGGTTTGTGGGTTTGAGCTCCACGTTGGGCTTTATGCTAATAGCTAGTTTAGAGCCTGGAGCCTGCTTCTGATTCTGTGTCTCCCTCTCTCTCTGACCCTCCCCTGTTCATGCTCACTCGTGCTCGCTCGCTCTCTCTCTCTCTCTCTCAGAAATAAATGAAACATTAAAAAAGATTTAAAGAAAATACACACTGCCATCTAAATGACATCTCATTTACAGAGAAATCACCAATTTTATAGTTGCATTAGTTGCTGCTACATCATTACTCACCATGAAACCATCTTCTGAGGGCAGACCAATAGAGTAAGGAGTTAGATACAGATTTATGTACACTTAACTGAGAGTTGCTTTGTGATTTGGGTCAAGTTACTTATCTACTCTGAGCCTCAATACTGTAACTTCTAAAATGGGAACGGTGATACCCACCTTATTGAAGTTAATGAGATGACAAATATAATGTGCTAGTAACCACATGGTAAATGTTTGATATTCTTTACTACTGCAGTTCTTATTTATCTTAATTTTCCCTTCTAGTGTCCAGCTGTTTAATGTAGATTGTCTTACAATGCAAATTATTTACTTATGGTAATATTATGCCATCAAAGTGTTTAATTGTAGTTTATTATTTTTAATAATTTACAATCAAATAGAGTTTATCCTCTGAAATTCCTATGCTTTTGGCTTGAGTAACTAGTTGAATGGTGCAGTTTTCAGACAAGGGACACACTGAAAAAGAAGCAGTTCTGCAGGGCTGCCTGGGTGGCTCTGTTGGTTAAGCATCTCGCAGTTGATGTTGGTTCAGTTCATGTTCTCACAGGTGTGAGACTGAGCACTGCGTTGGGCTCTATAAGCATGGAGGCTGCTTAAGATTCCCTTTCCCTTGGGGTACCTGGGTGGCTCAGTTGGTTAAGCGTCCGACTTTCGCTTAGGTCATGATCTCGCGGTTCGTGGGTTTGAGCCCCGCATCGGGCTCTGTGCTGACTGCCAACTCAGAGCCTGGCGCCTATTTCAGAGTTTGTGTCTCCCTCTCTCTCTGACCCTCCCCTGCTCAAGCTGCCTCTCTCACTCTCTCTCAGAAATAAATAAAACATTAAAAAAATTAAAAAATAAAGATTCCCTTTTTCTCTCCCTGTGTCCTCCCCCATTTGCACTCTCTTTAAAAAAAAATATATATATATATAAGTTCGCAGAGCAGAAAATTGAAAATTTCTGTTTGGGCTAGATTATATTTAAAATACTTAACAGATATGAAAGCAGATGTATCAAGATATAGGAGTCTGGAGTTTCTGGCTGAAGTGAGGTCTATAGCTAAAGATTTGAGAGTCCTAAACATTTTGGAATACATGGTTATGATTTTGAAGTGAGAACAGTCAGGATAGGTAGATGTTTCTCTTCACTAAGTATTGAGTAGTTCCTAATGTGGAGCTTTAAGCAACAAATACAGTAAAGGTAAAGGAGATACTATTGGTAGTGTCAAAGTTCCATGCTTTATTCTTGAATACATTGTAACAATGTAGAAAATAAACTCAGTTCACTTTTTATTATTTTATGGATTCTGCATGGATTTAATAGCCAGGTAATTTATTTCTGGGCTCTCCACTCATCTGAACAATTTTATTATCTGTTCCTGACAACTTTAGTATTATATCAGTTGGATTTTAAATTATATATAGTATAGGGGGAAAGGGTCCAAATCACACTTTAAATTGAACTGTTCTCTTCCTGTATGATTGAATCAAAGAATTTGTTGGGAGCCTTTTAAGTCATGGATTCCAACTTCATAGTCCAGGCAAGTAGAAAAAACAGATACATGAAACCATAATAGAGCAGTTATTTGGGTGACTGTGATAGTCATTAGTTCTGTTCACCAAATATTTCCAGCTTTCTGCCTCCTGGGCACATGTTAAAATTGCACTTCAATAGCTATAGTTGAGTGAGGCCATGAGACTAGGTCTTACCAGCAAGTTTTGATTAAAAGTGTCATGTGTAATTTCCGAGCCAGAGAGCTTTCTTTCCTTCTGCTGTAATGATTGGCAGTGTCGGTAGCTGCCCTGTCATTCTAGGTCTTGGAATGGGGACAGCACAGAATGGAGCCCCCAGGCCACTCCTGATGGACATATGAGAAATGTTGAATGAGACACAAATGTACGAATGAGAAATTAAAGCTTTGTTGTTTTAAGTCACTGAGATGTTGGGGTACTTGCTACCCAATATAGATTAGGTTGGACCTCAGCAGTAGATATGGAAACTTTTCCAAATAGAGCATATTCTTAGCACCATCACACTACTGTCTAAAAAATTAGGAACCTCAAGACAACATTGGTTGAAAGTTCACTACCAATGCCAGGAAGTAAATATGAACACCTTTACCAAAGCAAAGCAGAATAAACCATGGCTTAGCTACATTTTTACAACGTTAAAAACATGTACCATATTTCTAAATGTTACAGTGTGAAAGTTTCATAGTCTCTCCCTTCCACTGTGATTGTATATTATAGAAACACTAGTAGGAAAACTGTAAATTCTTCATTAGTTTGGCAAACAAATGAATACCTTTTTTAAAGAAGAAAAAAAATAGTATTGTCAGGTTTTTCTCAAGCAGGTAGTAGGAATTGATTTTATTATTCACAAAGCTATTTAACAAATGCTCTTTTATAAGCTCATCTTGCGCCAGTCAGACAAATGGAGTCCAGCTCCCATTTAGAAGGTTAAGAGAGAAAACACTCAGAGATTTGACATCACTCCACCCCACCTAATGACTTCACTTTCCATTTGACTTGCTTTTTGTTATTTATTGAACTAAAAAATGTACCATCCAAATTAAAGCTGTAGTCTTTGCTCCCACCAAGTATGTGGAGATTAACCACAATGCAGATGATCCAAAAACTCATAAATTGAGTAATTTTTAGTCATAGAATTTTTAAGGTGGAAATAGAGTAAGATAGTCCTTTCTGTTCCTTTACCAAATAATTAATGATATCTTTACCCATTGTTTAGTTGTATAAACTGGCATAGAATGTTAGCCAAATAAAGCATGCTAGGACTTCATGGTCAGTGTCTATGCACAGTGACTGTATCCTCATTTCTCTGTATGTCACCTTTCCTGGAGTTTATTTTGGTGCAGTGTTTGCTTACACTACACTAAGAGCATCTAAGGAAAAAGATCTAGTGTTTCAAATTAATGTTTGCCAAGCATCTCCCCTGTACCTTATTAACTACAAACTAAATACTATTCCACCTAAAAAGAAATCTTAAAATACTTGTAGAGCTATACAAATATCAAGTAAGAAGGTAGGAGATCTGGGTCTAAGTTTCAAGCGTGTCATTTACTAAATTGTATGCTTTGTTTAACATCTTTCAAATCTGTCTCCTCCTTTCCATGTCCGTGTCACTGCTTTGGTTTAAGACCTTGTTACATAGCTCCCTTCCAGACTTCACACAGCTGCCAGAGTGCCCCTTCTAAGATGTTAATCACTTCAGGTCTTTTAATGAGTCCCAGTGGTTTTCAGGATAAAGTCCAAACCCCTTAGCATTGTACACGAGCTTTGGACGAGCTGCCCCTTGCCTACCTTTGGCCCTGAGGTTGTAAACTGGTAGGCTCTTAGCAGGATTCAGCTCTATGTGTATGTTTGGTCTGTTTTGCACCATATTTTCTTAAAAATATGGTATGATTGTTAATTTAAAAATTGAGAGATTTCTGACTTCTCTTGAAATTAGAAGATTATCCTCTCACAGGTTGACAATTGTCTGTTCCGACTGTTCTCTTTAGTGTTTTCTCTCAAACTTATAAATGGGAGCTGGACTCTATTTGTCTGAGTCCAGATGAGGAAAACCAGATGAGGTTTTAAAAGAGCATTTGTTAAATAGCTTTGTGAATAATAAAATTGATTCCTACTACCTGTGGGAGAAAAACCTGCAAATGCTATTTTTTCTTAAAGAAAAGTATTTATTTGTTTGCCATATCATTGAAGAATTTAGTTTTTTTTAAGTTTCTATACTATACAATTACACTGGTATTGAGAGACTATGAAACTTCCAAGTTGTAACATTTAGAAATACGTTACCTATTTTTAACTTTGTAAAGTGTAGCTAAGCAGTGGTTTATTCTTCTTTGCTTATAGTAAAAGTGTCTTTAGAGAGGACAGTCCCTCTCTAATTTACCACAATTCTCACTCGCTGAGATTTCACTTTTGGGCATTTGACATAACTTGTGGGCATTTGAGTTTGCATCCACCTCTGGCCTCTGCTCCAGCCATTCTTTAATGTTCATTCTTATAGCACTGAATTATATATACCAAGTTCTTTGAAAGTTTTATGCTTCCTCTTACTTGGAGTGCCCTCCTTTCCTTCCATTGCTTTATCACGCTGACCCATTCACTTCTTTCAAAGTTCACTACAGTTATTGACTTTAAAAACTTACCCCACCTTCCCTTCTGATGTACCTGTATCGCCTTATTCCGTCTGTCACATTGTATAGTATTTGTTGATTTATTTGTCTGAATCCCTCTTTAGATAGTAAAGTCCTTTGGGGGCATAGAGAGTATATAGTTTGTTTTTGTGTTACAGTTTGGGCTCAAAGGAGTCACTGTTGGCCTCAGTGTCCTTGTTTATAAAATGATGAGCCGTGATCACAAGGGAGATCAGATGACCTTCAGATGTTCTTATTTGAAAGTCTGCTCTCTGTTCTTTTTTGGGAATCTGGGGTCCGAGGTTGCTTTGAACAGATTTTGACTTAAGTTCAGATACGTACTAAATAAGACTTAAGGGGATTAAAGCATGTGGTGTCCTAAAATACCAAATAACAAAGCTTTCCTCTCCAAAAGGACTGTATACTTTGGTTAGTCATTCCTACATAGAAGCTGACTGACAGATCATTGTCCAAGACCGCCAAAAGCTAATCCATTAGATATCTGATGACATTTAACAGAAAGGAATTATTGGTGCTTCAAAGAGTTCATCTGTTTAGCCTTAATAGCAACCTATTTGATATCATGAGGGAAAAAAAGGAAAGATGAGAAAATATGTTAGGCAGAAATTAAATCTGATTCAGATGCTTCACTTGGACTTAGCTGCCATGAAAAAAAGCAGACTGGAAGATGAGTACCTCCTGCCAGTGGCAAATGAGTTGGGAGGAGATGATTATCATAGTCAGCATGACAATGAATGCCTTGAAACTGACCTAGAAATCCAGCCTCCAGGAATCCCTCTTTAAAAAAAATAATAACTCTGTATACAAAGATCTGAATGTTATCTATCATTAACAACAAGTAAAACAAGGAGACAATTTAGGTGTCCAACATTAGGAAATTCTTTTCTTTTTTTTTTTTGTTAATGTTTTATTTATTTCTAGGAGAGAGAGAGAGAGACAGCGTGAGCGGGGGGAGGGTCAGAGAGAGAGGGAGATACAGACTCTGAAATAGACTCCAGGCTCTGAGCTGGCAGTCAGCACAGAGCCTGACGCGGGGCTCAAACCCACGAACCGTGAGATCATGACCTAAGCGAAAGTCGGATGCTTAACTGACTAAGCCACCCAGGCGCCCCAGGAAATTCTTTAAGTCAATGGTTTTAAACCAATACTTCTTAGAGTGTGGCCTCCAAAGGACTATGCTGATACCCATCTCATAAAACCCAGCCCTTAATCACCACTTCAGGCAGGGTCATTAAATGTTTATTGTTGCAGGTATTAAGGTTACACGTAAAATTTTCTTTAGGAAAAAAAAAATTCTGCTTATAAAAATAAGAATTTGAAAACCACTGTATTCAGTAAGTCATAGTAATATCATGCAACACTAGATAAGATTATATGTATTAACAGTTCAGATTATTTTTGGGTAATGAATATAGGGCATTTTTTTTTCTTACTTGGATTTGTCTCTCTTTTGCATGTTGTCTACAGATAACAAGTAATTATTTCTCAAACCAAACAAAAATGATTACTGAAAAAGAAATTAGTTGACAGCAATAACTAGTCCACAAGGCATTGAAAAGCTCCCAACTGACCATTTTTGGTATTCAAATCATAGGTTTTGCACTGTTTCTGAAATTTTTCCCATAAAATATCATAGGTTGTTGAGAGCATTGAAGATACACTACAGCTCCTTCATTTTATTTTTGAAGAAACTATGATCCAAAATATTCGGTATATGGAAGCTAGATCTGGGAACCAGTGACCTTCTGATGTCATGTGCTTTTCCTGCTGTCCATACAGTTTATAAATAATTATGATTTTCATTTTTCTCATTTATGTCTACTTAATTGGAACATCTGTCATTGTGTTATTTCTTACTTTTTCCTATGAATAAAAACTAATTTTTTGGAAGCACTAGTGGTAGAAATTTTTCTGTTTAGAAAAATAGGCACAGACTAGGACATTAAACCAGCCTAAAACTGTCATATGACTCTGTGTTCTGATTTATAGATTTAGAATTTTCTAATTTACTTTATTCCACTAATTCATTAAATGTGTATGTTCACTCAGATGTAGAATTTGGTGTTAGACTGGATTGGCCTCAAATAATTTGCCCTCACTTTTGGCACCTAAAGGGTAGACATTAGATACATGTTCCATCTGCCCCACCTTCCTTCTCAGACATGAATGTACTTGGGAAACACTGTGTTTTACTTGTATTTCAGGGCCTTAACTTGTCTCTGAGTTTTCTTGCTATCTGACCCCCTTCCCCCAAACTGTAATGGCTTTGTGTCTATATACATATATATATATATATGTATATAGACACACACACATTTATATATATATATATATATATATGTCAAGAGTGTCCCATGGTTCTTTTTTGTTTTAATGCTGAGAGGTGAAAGTTAGGTAGCCAGTTGAACTGGGAGACTCTGAATAAACAGTGTGAGGTAATGTGTTTCAAATAAAGGAAAAAGGGAAGGTTCAGAAACATCAGTCACTCTCCCAAACCCCCTACCAACTTCTAACCAAAAATAATAATAATAATAATTCATAATGAAAGCAATCAGAACATTATAAATACATAGAGATCTTTATTTAAGGTGACTTTTATTATTGATGATACTATTTATGAAAAATCCTAGAAATGAGGAGCTTTGTAGAACATTCTTTTTTAGCCATTTCCCCTAAGTTATCCTGACATCTTAATTAAAATGCAAGCCTTTCAGGCTTGTATCAAAAAAAAAAATATTTTGCTTAAAAGAATTGTTACTTAAAACTGAAATCACTTATACAGTTGCTTTTACTAAAATAATTCCTTTCCACATCACATGTAGCAGATTTGGGGCACATTTTTAAATATTTTTAAATATGATAGTTTTGTAAACTCTTTTCTGATACAGTTATTCTAATTGTTTTAACACAGTAGGGCCGCTCTTCATTTACTCTAAGAATCAAGCACAGAAGTTCATGGATGTAGAAATGAAATAAGATTTGTAAATAATCAATCTAATAACATGGATTTACATGCAAATATATTTTCTCATGGTTAAACCTTTGATATCAGATATTACAGTGTTTCCAATGAAGCATTCAAAGCTAGGAAAGCTATGCCACTAGCAAAAAATTTAAGTATTGAAACACTCTTAATGACACTTGCTGATTAAAATTTTAGGTTAAATACTTATAGTAAATACTCTTTGAGAATTATAACACGACCTGATTTTATTTTCGAGATAGTATTTGAGAACTAATATTTTATTTATATACAACATCATCCAACTTTTAAAAGCACACACATGCATATTACTTGACTTCGTTTTTATTCAAACCCTGTGAAAGAGGGAAATGGGAAGATTATTCAGAAATGAGGATAGTGAGGTTAGTGACATACCCAGAATTTCACAGCTATGCACAGGCCTAGAACTGCTGCATTATTTTACTTCCTAGTATCTGCCCAGCATTATGTCCATGAACCTTTCAGCCTCCATATGAATATGGATACCATAGACTTTCTTGCAGCTTAAAAAAAGCAGGTTGCGGGGCGCCTGGGTGGCTTAGTCGGTTAAGCGTACAACTTTCGCTTAGGTCATGATCTCGCGGTTCGTGGGTTCGAGCCCCGCGTCGGGCTCTGTGCTGACTGCCAGCTCAGAGCCTGGAGCCTGTTTCAGCCTGTGACTCCCTCTCTCTCTGACCCTCCCCTGCTACGCTGTCTCTCTCTCTCCTAGAAATAAATAAAAATTATTAAAAAAAAAAAAAAGCAGTTTGCAAAATTGTAACATATATTATAATGTAAATTATTAAGAAACAGAACTGAAAATGGCAGATGTTTTCTACTGGTGCATAAAGGCCCTGAAAGTTACCTATACACTGTTGATGATAGCCGCCTCTGATATAACTGAGGGTTGGAATTGGCAGTGGTGTTGAGCCGGGGGTAAGGGGGGTGGCATGGTAAGTGTCTCAAAGATCTTAGCCCTATCTGAGGTACAGTCTAAATATGTTCATGTGTGTCTTCTGGAATTAAAATTAATTTTTAAAAAGTTTAAAGACTGAGCAGTTGGGTTCTGGGAATTATCAAGCTAGACCAAGAAAGGACAAGGAACGGATAGAGAGGTAAATGGGGAAGTCTCTGCTATTTCATAAAACAAACAACCAAAAAAAACAGATCATCACACTATCTTTGGAACCTTTCTAATATTTTCCATAGCTTGTTTTGCCCTGTTGGTTGATAGAGACAAAGGAATTGAAAGTAAGCATCTTTTCAGAATTATTCTAATTTGTTCATAGTTTTGGGAAATAGTGAGCAATCAAAGAGAAATCGGCCGTGATCTATATTGTGCAACAAATTTATATCAATCAAAGAGAGGGTTGTTTCATCACAATAGCCTTGGTAAATTAAAAGTAATAAATTTAGTTGAAACTATGAGTAGGTCCTTGTAATTCTGTGCTGTATACTTTTTATTATTTATTTATTTATTTATTTATTTTGGTCCCGTTGGTAATTCCTTTGGACTTTCTTGAGAGGGGTGGAGGCAGGGACTGTGATTACCTCTGCTGTCACTCCACCCTTCTGGAATGTAACATCTGATTTGCAAAAGTGAAAAAAAAAAAAACATGACTTTTTACAGGAGCTTATTATTCCTTTTTTTCAGTCTGTTTGAATCAGAAGCAGAATTAGGCTAAGATACCCCTGCCCTTGGCATGTATTTCTTTAGAAAAGCCAGACGATCCAGCCCTTAATTCCTGGTTAGTAAGATAATATCCATTGCTGGGTGAGGTTCCAGAGATGGAGTAATTTTGCACAACACATATCTGACTGAAATCTAAATGTGACTCTTGGGACCGGTGGACTGTGAATTGGTCTGTCTGTGTGACATTCAGTTTCCTTTCTCAACTAATTAGCTTCATGTCTGAAATGTCTGCAGAAGCTCCCTGTATAGTTCTTCTCTGACCTTTCTGACTCATACGTTTGCTGTCTGACAACTTGTCGCCTTTCTTCCCTGCCCAAAGCAACCAACAATGGTCCTCACCCTCACTAAGTGGCTCTCTGAAGTGGTTCTTTAAGATGTACTTTTTATGATACAGGTAACCTCTACGTTTCTGATAACAGTAATAATGACAGCAATAATAACAGTAACCACCACTTATTTAGCACCTGCCGTGTTTCCACCATTATACTACATAAATTATTTTTCCTCTTTACTACAGTATTTACCCTTTACACTCTCTACTCTTTATTACAGTCTCGCAAGGTATGTCTTATTATCCCCATTTGACACATGACACATGAAGAGGCACATGTTCTTCTGCCCATTTCTTCACTGGATTATTTGTATTTTTGGGTGTGGAGTTTGGTGAGTTCCTTATAGATTTTGGATACTAGCCCTTTATCTGATATGTCATTTGCAACTATCTTTTCCCATTCCATCAGTTGCCTATGTGGTTTATCTATACAATGGAATACTACATGGCAATGAGAAACAATGAAATCTGGCCATGTGTAGCAACATGGATGAAACTTGAGGTTGTTATGCTGAGTGAAGTAAGTCAGGCAGAGAAGAACAGATACCATATGTTTGCACGTATAGGAGATTGAGGAGGAACTTAACAGAGAACCGTGGGGGAGAAGAAGGGGTGAAAATAATGGGGGAGAGGGAGGGAAGCAAACCATGAGAGACTCTTGAATGCTGAGAACAAACTGAGGACTCATGGGAGTTAGGAGGAGGGGAAGGGGGTGATGAGCATGGAGGAGGGCACTTGTGGGGATGAGCACTGGGTATTATATGGAAACCAACTTGACAATAAACTACTAACAAAAAAAGAAAGAGAAATTGTACAGACCAAAAAGAAAAAAGAAAATAAATAAATATCACTGGTAGCATTTCATTTCTCTAAACTTTAAATATGTAAAACATAAGTATAAAATATATTTGTATATCACTCTTTTCTGAAATTTGTGAAGATTTACAAAAACAAAGTAAAGCAAAAAGATGGGAGTTACTGTGGTGAAATGGAAAGTGAAAGACCATGAGTGTACAGACCTGGCTCTTTGCCAGGTTTTTTCACAAATTTGTGTGATTTTTGAGTTCATTTATCACTGCTACCACCTCCATGCACCTTTTAAAATTCCATTTATGAATGAGAATGTTGGAGGGGCTAGGTAATTAGAAAGAGTTCTTTCAGCTCATACATTACGTAATGGTATATCCTAGTCCACACTAGGATATACAATTAATAAATTTGTAAAATATTTTTAAGACATGTAATTTTTCTATAAAATTTCCCTGTTTTCTCCCTGTATTTTTTTTTAATTATTTTGTGTTGGGAAGGATGAAAGAATAACAAAAAATTTAAATATGTTCTCTTAAGTATAATCACAAAGTTGTCCTTGGATAAAAACTTATTACTGGACTTAAATTTAAGCCCGATGGATCAACACTTATGTAAAATAGTTCTTGAGCCAGAAGAATAGAACATCATCCCTCAGCCCCTAGCTATTCTTGCACTACTTAGTAATACTGTTTGTGATTTATTTCTTTGGGTTACTGCTAAACCTCTTCTTTTAAAATTTGTATACACCTGATTACTTACCACTTTTATCTGCCAAGTCGTCTTAATTCTTTAGGCATTTTCTTCTGTGATGGCTATGGAAGCACCCTCTAAGACTTTTGATTTGAGAAAGATAGAGGTTGAAAACAACTGGATCCTGAGGGACTATCCAGGAAGGGTAAATTCTGATCAATTGATTGATTGATAGATCACACACACACACACACACACACACACACACACACACACACACACACTATATGTTGTGGGGGGCATGTCGGGCACAGTGCAGGACTTGAGGACACCCTGTGAATAATATGTAAAGAAAAGAAAAGCAAAACTAGTAAAGTTTGTGCAGAAAAATTTCATAATTTCTCTTTAGAACAGTGTCTCTGAGTTGTTTGTCGAAATGGTAAAGTGTCTGGCACATAACAAGTTCTGTAGTCATCTGCTTTTTAAAAGCTTTGCAGACTATATAACCCTTTCCTGAGATTCACAGGGTACATTTGCCTGTTAGCTTTAGTGAACCAACATTCCAAATGTGTTTGAATTAGAACACCTTTTACTGGAGTGTCTCATGGGATTTTGAAAAACACTTGCCCAGAGCAGTTTCTGATTATAATTATTACTACTTCTAGTAAGTATCCCCCAGAATAATTGAGATTGACTGAATGTTTTTCTGCTGCAAAAGTCAGTGTTTCATGGTATTCATTACCCAAAAACTTAAGCTCCAAAATCTAATTTGAAGCAAGTCTTTAAATTTGCATTTCACTTTCCCACTGTTTGCCTTTTGGTAATGAAACGGCATTACTTTATTTCATATAAATGACATTTTGAATAGTACCATATTTTCAAAATTAATGAAATGATTTAATTTTTTATAGATAAAATTGAGTTACAGTTCTGTAAGTTAAACACAGCAGTACTTTTCTTCTCTTTCTTACAGACTAGTTAACATTCCAGTGAACCCAAATCACAGGAATCCTTTCTTTCCTGTGTTTTTTTTTTCTTTCCTAAACTATATCTCTGAAAATTCTTACTCCCTTCTTTCATGGTCCTATCTTTCAGAAGCCACTTCTGGAAATCATGAGAACAGTCTGTCATCTTTGAACTTGTAGGCTGTTGAAGACATCATCTTGTATTTGCCTTATTTTGCCTGGTATTTATGTATGTGCTTTACCACCATTCTCAGCTTATGGGCTGTTTGAGCACAGAGATAGAACACCTGAACCCTCTGTATTCCATGGCACTTAGCAAGATGCTTGTACATTTTTAGGTATGCTTGGAATATTTGCTAAATTAATGAATGAGTGAATGAGTGTGATTTTACCTCAGATTATCTAAGAAAAAGTTTAGAACAGAATAGGGTAAAAAAGAATCTTTTAAATTAACACTCCAAAACAACTAATATATAGGTATTTTTAACATTGGTTTGGTTTCACTTAAAAAATTATAGACCTTAAAAAGAACTGTGGACATTAATACCAGTATTATCTAACTCTTTAAATCTTTTTTCCAAAAAGTCCAAAGTGTTTCACTTTTTCTTTTTCTCTTTTCATCATAAATAAGTATAAACAACACTTTAAATGCTCTGTAGACTAAAGAATAAAATATGACAAAAAATGAGCAGAACTAACCATGAATACCATCTGTTGGTAGGAAGACACACTTGTGCTCTAACCAGTGGCGTGTAGATCTACAAAACTTCCCAAATACATAGGGAGACCTTAGAGACCTTCTTCTGCCCAAAGTGCCGAAGACATATATTCAAAAGGTAATGGAGGCAACAAAAACAAAGATTTAGTATTATTGGGTTTTAAGGTCTAAATTTTTGGTGTTTTGAGCCAAAAATGCAAAGTTATAAAATGGTTCAAAGATGGAGTAATAAAATACCTTTGCCATCGGAAGTTTATCTTCACTATATAAGGCATGTTCCCCAAGTGTTCGTGACTATCAGTGAAACTTCTTGAACTGGCTAAACGAAAGTGTTTTTAGAAGCAGTTTATTCAAGCAATACTTCCATTGCATCAGAAAATATATGTGGCCTATAAAAATCATTGGCAGTGATTACCATTAGCAGGAAATTCTATCTGGATAGTTTGTAGGGTTAATTGAGAAGATTTCAGGTTGCTTTATTATTAGATCATAAGCAAAAATAAATAAATAACAACAACAACAAAAGTAGCATGCTTAGAGTTAAAGAACTAGATATCAAAAATTAAACACACAAGATACAAAGCCTCAGTTAAAGGCTGAATTTTAGGTATGCATAAGTTATTATGAATGATTACTAGTTTACGTAAATGTACTTAACTTTAATGATAATGCTTTTCTCCAAGCACTGGCATCTTTAAATCCATTTTAGACATTGTGGGGCGCCTGGGTGGCTTAGTCGGTTGAGCGTCCGACTTTCGCTTAGGTCATGATCTCGCGGTTCGTGGGTTCGAGCCCCGCGTCGGGCTCTGTGCTGACTGCCAGCTTAGAGCCTGGAGCCTGTTTCAGTCTGTGACTCCCTCTCTCTCTGACCCTCCCCTGCTCACACTGTCTCTTTCTCTCTCTCCTAGAAATAAATAAAACATTTAAAAAAAAATTTTTTTTTAAATCCATTTTAGACATTGTTAAGACTTTTTTTAAAAGAAAAATTTAAAGTTATTTTTATAGAACAAAAGGTTTTTCAGGAATACTATTTGGTGCTATGACGAAATCTTGGAGTCCATTTACGTAGGTAAATAGAAAAGTCAACAATTAATCCTTCCCTGGAAATCTGTAACATTATTTCTCAAATTTCTTATGTTGAACACCAGTACCTCAGGAGATTAATACATGCTAAATAAGGAAATGAAGGAGTTTGCGAAATCTCCAAATACAGGAATCAATGGATTGAGTAAACTAAAAGGGTTTATTTACTTTTCAAAGCTTTCCATGCCCTAATGTGCATCATGGACCCTCAAGAAGAACATATTGTAGGGGCGTCTGGGTGGCTTAGTCGGTTAAGCGTCGGACTTTCGCTTAGGTCATGATCTCGCGGTTCATGGGTTCGAGCCCCGCGTCAGGCTCTGTGCTGACTCCAGCTCTGAGCCTGGAGCCTGTTTCAGTCTGTGACTCCCTCTCTCTCTGACCCTCTCCTGCTCTCTCTCTCTCTCTCTCTCTCTCTCTCCTAGGAAAAAAACAATTAAAAAAAAAAAGAAGAACATATTGTAGGAAGCACTTGCAAAGAATTGTTTCACCATGAAACTACCCTTTCAGGGGCGCCTGGGTGGCTTAGTCGGTTAAGCGTCCGACTTTCGCTTAGGTCATGATCTCGCGGTTGGTGGGTTTGAACCCCGCGTCCGGCCCTGTGCTGACTGCCAGCTCAGAGCCTGGATCCTGTTTCAGTCTGTCACTCCCTCTCTCTCTCTGACCCTCCCCTGCTCACACTGTCTCTCTCTCTCTCCTAGAAATAAATAAAACATAAAAAAAAAAAAAGAAACTACCCTTCCATCCAACATCATGCATTAGTATGGTGCACGTTTTCTAAATCACTGTCCTGTTGTTTCAAAGTAGGGAAAAAAAAGGTACCTTACATTTCTGTCAGAAGAAGTTGTATATAAAAAGAAGCCATCAGAAAAGACACCCACCTCTCTGACATCATTGAGCTTACATGTTAGATAAGTAACTTTAGAAAAAGCTGACAAATACAAAAAATAATTGTACACAGTGCTATATGCTAAAAAGGAAACAAATCAGTAGTTGAGATAGGTAGTTAGGAAGGACTCCATGCCGGTGATATTTAATATGCATGTAAATGGGAGAAGGTGAACTTTTAGAAATGAGGCATTCCATGAAGAAAGAGTGACTTACGTAAAGTCTCTAAAATGGAGAGAAACTTAGCATAACTAGGTAATAATATACATGGGAAGGGACATATGAAAACTCTCGCACACACACGTGTGTGCACATGTGGTTTGTTGTGTGGGATGATTGTAGCTAGGAGATGTAGGCAGCAGCCAGATCATGCAGAGCCTGGAGGCCGAAGCAAGGGAGCTTGTGCTTTATTCTATGTACTTTGGGGAGCTTTTGCAGTGCTTCAAAGAGTGAATTTTGTTATTTGATTTACACTGTAAATCACTTTTCTTGTGCTGTGGTGGGTTGATTGAAAAGTGGGCAGAAGTGGAGCTCTGGAAGATCAGTTAGGAGACTGTTGTAAATCCGGATGAGAGATGCAAGGGATGATGTGTTGTCAGATTCAAGATAGAGTTTGATGCTTTCCAGTAGGATAAAGAGAGAAGTAGCAAATAAGGATGACCTTGATCTTTTTTCCCCCCTCTGGTCTCTTTTCAAATACCTCAAGTATTTATTTATCATTGCTTTTTGCCAAAGTATAAACTATATGAATTCAGATCTCTCTAGAGTTTGACTTCATTTGATTTAATGTTTGGAGGATTTCCAAAATGACTGACAGAGATAATGTATAAAATCTCCTGGAGTCATGTCTTCCCTTTGCCTGGTCTATTCTTCATCTTCTGACACTTATTTCAGCACACCCTTTTACTTCGAATAAACCTCATTTGCTTTCATGTTAAGTATGGCACTTTTGTAAAGGACACGTAAATGAAAACTCACATGGTATTATGGAGAATAACTCTTTGGACACAGATATGCCACCATGGCATTCTCCACAGTAGCTGTCCTTATTACTGTCATTTATACTAACGAAGTTTTATTTCTCCGAAATTTAAATTTTAGTCATGCTTCATACCACTTACGAGCTTTGAGTCTATGATACAATAAAAACAAACCTAAGTTCTGAAGGTATCCCTTTCCTAAAAATTCTTGTGCTACATAAAGTATCATGCAGATTAATTTTAACTTTACATATTCACATTTAAACTACCTACACTTTTATATGTTTGCTAAATTCCATCTAAATGAAAATTGCAAAGAAAATAGAAAGTTTGGTATTTGCCTGATTTTCATTTATGAAGTGAACTTGCTCAAAAACCTTATGCTTAGAAGCAAACACATGAGTTTTCTAAGACTATTTACTAAACACACCAGTATGTAAGTTTTAGTACCTCTTAATAGTAGGTAACAGAAATAGACAGTATTTTTGCTACTGGGATTGGCTGTGAAGAAGAGGTTCCTAGCAGTAAGGATTCTTAAACTTTAGAAAGTATTAGAGAGTAAGATCATAGACTGCTTTAAAAATAGACTTATGGAATATATATATATATATATATATATATATATATATATATATATATATATATATATGCAAAAATAAAGATACTATAGTTCAGTTCCTTTTTCTTATAGGCCATATAGACATTCACCTCACAGATAGGCTCTTAGATTGTCTATTTCTAAGGGATGAAAAGTTATGCGCTTTATCACCCTTAGTTATTGACCAAAGAATTGTAAAGTAATGGTCATATATTTAGCAGGCTTAATAGGTTAGTTCTTTTCAGGACTGAAGTAGTTAAATAGGAACATGAATATTGGTAAAGCTGTATCCTTTCACATGCTCTTCAAGCCCTCATTATTTCTTAACAGACTTATTATGATTTCTTCCTATTCCAGCCGTTTGCTTCCAGTTTTCAGTTTCTTGCTGCCATTCTCCACCTTGCTGCCAAAATTATCTTAATTAAAACATATCTAATCGTGGTATGGCATGTTCAAATTGATTAGTTTAAAATCCATACTTTCTCACATTGCATGCAGAACCCCTTAATTCATTATCTCTTTATTTCTCTGCTTACGTAACAGAAATACACTGTTATCCCCATTTTGAAGTTAGGAGACTCAAGGTTAAAGGCTAAAGAACTTTAGCAACGTTACAAAGCTACTAAGTGGCAGAGTTCAGGTGACAGATACTGTGTTCATTCAGTCCTGTGAAGTTTGTTAAACGTTTTCTGATGGCACCATAAATGTTCCATATGTGCTGGAGAAACATGTGTCTTCAGTTGTTGGGTGAAGCATTCTCTATGTGTTCATTGGGCCAGATTTGTTAGTCTTGTTATTAAAATCTTCTGTGCTCATATCCATTTTCCTCTGATTATTCTCTGAAAAGAGTTGTGTTCAAATCTCCCACTATGATAAATGTATCTGTGTCTGCTTGTGCTTGTCAGTCTAAGGCCATGTTGTTAGATAAAATAGTTTTATCTTCTGGAAGAATGGAATCTTTTATTATTCAAAAATGGCTCTCACTTCTAATAATGCCTTTATCTCAGTAAAATAGATTAGTAACCACATGAGGTTTCTTTTGGTTAGAATTTACCTATTTTCCCCATCCTTTTTTAGTTTCTACCTTTATGTACCCTTACATTTTGTAAATCTCTGTGGCTTATTGCATTTAGTTGGATTTCTTTTTTAATCCTGATAGTTTTTGTCTTTCAACTTTTGTATTTTACTATTTTGGAGGAAATACATGGTTTTCTTCTTTTAGTGGCTAATTTCAACATACTTTCTTAACTGATGAAAGTGTAAGGTCAGGGTGCCTAGGTGGCTCAGTTAGGCAACAGACACCTGGTGTCAGCTCAGGTCATGATCTCACAGTTCATGAATTTGAGCCCCACATCAGGCTCTGCACTGATGATGCAGAACTTGCTTGGGATTCTTTCTTTCTCCCTCTCTCTCTGTCTGCCCCTACCCTGCTTGCACTCTCTCTCTTGATAAATAAACTTAAGGAAAAAAAAGGATAAGGTCAGTCAAGTGTCCATTTGTTCCTGTCATACCAAACAAGGATTTAGACTTTAATTCCTCTAAATTTCTTCAATTCCAAATATCCTACTATTTTTATATGTGATTTTTTATTTTGGGGATAGTTTAATGGTCTTTTTTTTTTCTTTTTAATAGGAAACATTCTAAGTACTATACTTAGTACTATATATATAAATATATATATATATGTATATGTATAGCCAATGCTCAATTAAATTTATCTATAGATTTATAACTTTCATTTTCCTTTTTTTCTTCTTGCATTTTAGAACTGTGCTCTGAGGTTATTTTCAATTTATCTAAATTCATTCTTTAGAGTTTCCTTTTATGAAGCTCTACTAGAGGCCGACTTTTTCAATTTTTAGTGGATTAAAACTATTTTTATTTGGGGACACCTGAGTGGCTCAGTTAGTTGAGCCTCTGACGTAATTTCAGCTCAAGTCATGATCTCAGGGTCATGGGATCGAGCCCTACATCAGGTTCCTCGCTGAGCCAGAAGCCTTCTTAGGATTCTCTCTTTCTTCCTCTGCTCCTCTCTCCCACTCACACTCACTTACTTTCTTTCAGATGTCAGCATGCTATAGATTTCATTTCACTGAAAGTTGAGACTTGTCTGACAGTCTTTGGGATGTAATCTGCCGTTTCTCACTGGCTATTTTTAAGATTGCCTCTTTGTCTTCGGTGTACGACAGTGTTGCTATGATACATCCAAGTAGGGATTTCTTTTTGGTTATTTTATTCATGATTTTTCAGATAAGACTTGGTCCAATGCTTAAGTTCTGAAAATTTCTCTGCCATTACTTTATCAAATATCTCTTCATTCCATTATCTCTGTCCTTTCCTTTTAGAGCTCACATTACACTTAACTTAGATCACCTCACACTGTTTTTCATGTTTCTTAATGTCTCTTTTACTATGTCAGACTTTCTATTGTAGTCTGTGTTTTCAGCTCACTGATTCACTCTTCAGGTGTAGGAGACTAAACTCTGCCAAGCCTGGCTATTGAATTTTGTATTTCAGGTATTATATTTTTTATTTTTAAAAATGATACATTTTTAAAATCTGCTTTGCCTTTTATGTTTTCTCTTTTTTTTTTTTTTTTTTTTTTTTAGTTTATTTATTTATTTTGAGAGGGAGTGAGTGCAGAAGAGGGGCAGAGTGAGAGGGAGAGAAAGAATCCCATGCAGGCTCCACACTGTCAGCACAGATCCAGATGCAGGACTTAATCACAGGAACCAAGAGATCATGATCTGAGCTGATATGAAGAGTCAAACACTTGCATAAACAACTGAGACACCCAGGCACTGCTGTTATTATTTTTATTGCTGTGAGTTATATCTGAAATCTTCACAACCAGTATCTTTTGTTTTTATTTCTGCATTTCTCACTCATGAGCCTTGTTTCCTAATGAATGAAATATTATTTACTGTGATTTTCATTTTTGTTGGAAAATTACTTGTGGAAATTCTTTGAGGCCTCCTGTGGAGGTATTTTCCCTGAAAAGTATTTGTCATTGTTTCTGCCACCCATGGGTACCAAGGAACTTCAACTACTTTAAACTATATGGTTTGAGGATTTCTTATTTGTTTCTTTTACAGCTTTATTTAGGTATAATTGGCAAATAAAACTGTAGTACATTTAAAGTGCATAACATGATTTGATGTACATATACATTGTGAGAGGATATCCACAAGTGAGTTAACATACCGTCATTGAGGTTTTTTATTTTTTATTTACCCAAATCACATTAATTTGGGCTGTAAACATACCCACAGTCAGGTTTGTGGTTACTGAGTGAATCTGTGGCATCCCACCTTGATTGAAAAGGATCTCTGCTTTGTGAAAGCCCTAGGCTCAACAGCTCTGTACAAACTGCAACTTTAATTTACTAAGTTCCAATAAATGTCCTCAAGTAAAAACAGTTTCAGTGCTCCTTCCCTTCCTAGGACCCTGCTTTCTCTTGGATTTTCATCTAGTAATTTCCATACTCTATCATCTGTCTAGTGCTATTAAGGAAAAAAAAGTATGTATGTATGTACACACACACACATGTGTACACACACAATTTAGCATTTTTAGTTCTTTTAAAGCAATAGATATTATGTAGACCTAAGTTTTCAAGATTGGAGGCAAGCATTCAAATTCAAAAGCTTACAACTTAGCTAGAATTGTACTAAAGATATAAGTGAAATAACTTTTAATCAAAGTGGCTAGAAAACAGCTTGCTGTGATACACAAATTTCATGTTTAATAGCAAACTAATTATGGAAGAACTAATTCAAAGAGAAATAGTTCATAAGCATTCTTGGAATGCTGAAAAATAACACCAACAAAAATAATAATCATGAATACTATTAAGAACTTAACAGTTTTTCAAAGGGCTTTATGTACATTATTTCAATTAATCTTTTCACTAATTCTGTGAGATAGCTAGTATTTTTATCCCCTTTTTATAATGAGGAAGCTGAGCTACAAAGAATCACAGAGAGGGGCACCTGGGTGGCTCAGTCAGTTGAATGTCAAGACTATTGGTGTGGGCTCAGGTCATGATCTCACAGTTTGTGAGATGGAGCCCTGCACCAAGCTTTGTGCTGGCAGCATGGGGTCCTGCTTGAGATTCTCTCTCTCCCTCTCCCTTTCTCTTTTTCTGTCTTCTCCCCGAGTCATGTACGCGCACGCGCTCTCTCTCTCTCTCTCTCTAAATCAATAGACTTAAAAATAGAGTCAGATAATAAGTGTTATAAAAGAAAATCAAACTTGGATAATAACAATCTAAAGTCCCTGCTATATACTATATTACTGCCCTGGCAGTAAAGGAAAAATGAAGGATTATTTATGCACAAAGGTTTCAAATATATCTCATTCATGAAAAAAATAAATAAAAGTCTACATTTTTAAGAACGATTATTATATAGTATAGGAAATGTCACATAAATGTTGGCTGATTACAAAATATTTTTATTATGAGGAAGCTTTCATTATAATTATAGTAATATAATAATAAAGTATAGGGAAAATCAGTACCAGAAATAATTCACAATACTTCTAAACTGTAAAAACAAGAGATTGTTTTTATGGCAAGCTTTTAAAAATGGGCAATGAAAATATCCCTAATTGTATACTGCAATAATTTGTGAAAATCAAGTATAACCCAGCTAAAAACCTACAAATAACACAATACAAAATCCAATTAGAGAGACAAAGAACACCACATAGCCTACTTATATTTAGTTAATATTATGTGGAGTAAACTGTTTGAGAATGAAAGATTTGAGGTAATGATTCAAATGAATACAATTTCAAGTTCAAGAAAATGGCTACAAATAGAATTAGGGAAAACTTTGATAATATTTGCAGATGACGCATGGCAAATAAGGAAACAATTTGAGAATATAGTAAAACTAATTACTTTGAACTCAACTACAGTCAACCCTTGATTAACTGGCATAATTGGAGTGATGAATAGATTGAAAGAAAACCACAGATTACCCAGAATTGTGGGTAAAACAGACCTCAAAACTAATAACAATATGACACAAAATAATTTTTTTTCAGTAAACTGTAATTTCAGAACACAGTCCACAGATACTATCCAAAAGTGTATAAGTAATACAAGTTCTTTAAGGCCACATAAATTGTCTGCCAAAAAAATAATGGACCGTTAAACAACTTCTTAGGGAAGATCCCTTGTATTCATGAGACTTGAATTAAGCAGGCATTTGCCTCCTTTCTCTTCCAGTGCTCACCCTTACCTTGTTTCAACCAAAGTCCTTGCTCTTCAATATTAGAATATACCACAGCACTGCTATGTGGACTGAGGAACAGGGAGGGCCTAGTCTGTCAGGCTGTCTTAGACGGTTCTTTCCCATCGATTATATACTACAGAATCTCTTTTGGTATCTAGATGTTTTATCTGTTTATATTAATTTTAATTTATTCACAAATACACTTATAACTTCAGTTATTTTCTACCAGATAATCCAGAGTTGAGTGCCCTCCCAAATATGTAGTCGTTTAAATAATCTCTAGAGGAAATTTACTTTTTCTTTGATTTGATAAAATTTTCACATAAGCTGTGCATAAATTGATAAAGTAAGACTCTGAATAATGTTTCCTTTTTTTCAGAAAACAAAACCTTTAAATTTCTTTTTAAAGATAAATGCTCAGATTGGTTGGTATGAAATTGCTACCTATAAATATTTCTTAAATTGAATTACTGAACAAAAGTTGAATTTCTGAATTAAAAACATAGGGGCACCTTGGTGGATGAGTTGGTTGACTGTCTGACTCTTGATCCAGAGTCATGGGATTGTGCCCCACATTGGCTCCATGCTGAGTGTAGAGCCTGTTTGAGATTCTGTTTCTCTCTCTCCCCTCCCCTCTCTCTCTCCTTCTCTCTCTTTCTCCCTTAATTCTTAATTCTACCTCTTTCATATCTTAGAAACATTTTATAGTGTTTGGGAAGAAAAATAATAAACCGTAGTGATCAGTTTCCAACCAAGAAAACCAATATAGTGAGCTTATGAAGGCCTCCTGACACCAGCTCTTTTGAACTAAATCTAGAAGTTGGGTTTATTAATGTGTCTTTTAATGTTATTTCATGTTTCATTTGTAGCTCCCAAATTAACTTTTTTATGATAGGCTTCTTTTTTTAGAATAATTTCAGATATAAAGAATAATTGTAAAGATTGTAGCGTTATTATATACACCACACTTAGCTTTCTCTCTTATTCACACCTTGCCTTGGTGTGGTACATTCATTATAGTTAATAAGACATTGTCTATACCTTGTAAGTCCATTTTTTACTCAGACAGTTATTCTTCAGTTGTAATATAGATTAATTTTGCAGGCTGCTTATTAGTGTGCTTGGATAAGGAGGAAGAAAGTGTTCTATGGTAAAATAAACTTAGGAAATGCTAAGTTAAACAAAGTTAGACATACTCCCAACATGCAGAACTCAGAGTCCTTAATGTTTGTAATTGGAATTTCAAAGTGGAGTTAGAAATATGTTGTATTTTCCAAAATTATTGGGTAGCCGAACATTTCAAGGACTTAGACTCTGAGGGAATACTCTTTGAAAAATTCTGTCCTACACTGTGGCCTATCGCGTAACTTAATATAGATCTGAAAGCATGAAAACTCATTTCATTAGAATCATCTCTGAAACTATGGCTGAGAAATTGATAACAGTGCTTAGTTCCTAGAGGTAACTGTTGGCTAAGGGTGTAAGGATGGAAAGAGAATCTATTGCTGGTCTGCTCTTTTGTGCTTTTAAAACTTTTGTGTCAAATGCATGTATTACCTATTCAAAAAGTAACAAAAATGGTATAAATTGTATTACTCTGTAATTCAGCATAACCTGGCAAGAAGTTATTGACTGTGTAAATATGGATTTTGTGACCATGACTGTTATGGTGTATGTCTATAACACTAAAACACTGTTGCTAGTAACTAAAATCATACACATATAATCTATCCTCAAATATGAGTTAATAAATTGTTTAACATAAAACTATCAGCATAACAATATTTTAGAAAATAACCAATACAGTATATTCCTGGGTAAGTTCACAGTAAGAATTCAGAAAATTATATTCAGAAGACATGCACCCTGGGGGCACCTGGGTGGCTCAGTTGGTTAAGTGTCCCAGTGTTGATTTCAGCTCAGGTCAGGATATCACAGTTTATGGTATTAAGCCCCACATCAGGCTCCACACTGCCAGCACAGAGCCTGCTTGGGATTGGGACTCTCACCCAACCCCTCAAAATAAGTAAATGAACTTTTTTTTTTTTTCAAAAAATTAAAAAAGAAAAAGACATGCATGTCTGTAATAGAATGAATAGTGTGGTATGTTTGATTGATTATAGTTTCTGTTTTAATATAAATAATATGCTGTTAGAAGTTGGTTTTTCTGAAGAAATTAACCCAGATTTGCTCCAGAGCATTAAAGTGTAAATGTTCATTAAACAATATGCTCTGCAATGAGGGATTCATCATATTTAGCCTCAGCACAAAAACAACTTTCTCAGCTATTTCATTGGGAAATGTCTATCCAAATAAAATTGTAAAATACTTGGCTAGAGGAGCCTATACTGTAGCAATTATTCTGATTTACAAAACTAAGATAATAAACTCCTTTTACTTATTTCTTTTCCATATATTTATATTGTTAATATCATTATCATTATTTTACCCTTCAAGTCGTCTTGGGAAGTGTGTAGTATGGATTTATTACTGATGCCGCTTTACAAAGTAGGGGATGGACACAGCAGCCAAGGGGTGTTGTCTAGGTTACTCAGGGCACTGTCAGCTCCCATCTCTTGACCCCGCCCTTTGGTACTTCTTATGAATATTCTGCTCCCTAACTGTAGCTACAGCTCAGTTACACATAGCCTCAATAATAGTAAATTCAAACAGAATTAATTAAAAGAAAGATGATATTAAGTATCTTTTTTAAAATAATAACATCCAAGGAATTTCAGAATCATAACTGATTCTCAAGATAATCACCCCAAGGAGGCGTTCAGTTTTGGTCCGCAGTCTCAATTAAGTCAGGAAAGTGGAAGATTGTATTTAGCAGAAGTTTTCAGGTAACATCATTTTTTCATGAGTGTTCAGCTATCCAGAAACTAAACCCAAGCCAATTTTCCCACTTCATACCAATTTTATCCCTGAACATTGCAGTGAATTTTCTTCCGAAGTTTGCGTCTTCCTAGAGAGCAGAAGCCATGTGGCCCTCATCAAGTGCTGTTATGATACCTCTATGGGTGGATGCATAATCAGTGCTTATATATGTATCTATCAATAAATATGCATGAGGATTAATAAGCAGGAAAATGAATAGTTATTAAAAGCCATAGGATTTGTCATCACATTAAAATTTACTCGTCATTTCTATGTTCATCTCATTTTAGACTTGGAAAGAAAAACATTTCAGTACATGAAATCACAGATCATTATTAAATGCCATGTTAGACTTTACAGTTATGTTTTAAATATAACTATAAGGGCCAAACTTAATGAAAACTTTCAAGTAATCAGGTAAATCTCTTAAGATTGTGGACTCTTAAGATTCACTTTTTTAGGGGCCAAATGATTAAGATTTTCTGTTAACAAGGATAATTATATAAGGAACAGGGAGTGTCAGTATCATAGAAGTGGGGTGATCGAGTTCCAAGCCATTGTCATTTGATACTTTCCATAGTTTAGCGTTTTCAAATTAAGTAAGCAGTACATGGCATTGATGGACTGTGGGTGATGAGAGCAGGATCCCTCCCAGCTCCCTCAAAGGACTGATTAGGCAACAGCAATGTGCATCACTGAAGTGTTGCAGCTGGGGCAGTGTCTCTATTGGAGGCTGAGGCTGGAAACCCTTACTCATCTTTGTGGCTTCTTGTCTTCCCTCCTGAGGCATAAAATGCAGAACAGAGAATGGAACATGCCAAATAAGGGGAGAAAGGGAGAAGGGAAATTTTGTAACTTTCTAACATATTGCAATGTTTCACTCTTCGGTCAGACCTTATTTTTGTGGGAATAAGTAGTCAGAATTGCTTGTACTTGGGATTCCAGGCTTTTACTATGCCAGAGGGACGGCATGCTTAACTTTGTTCCCTCTCCCCCTGTTGTGTGCTCTAGGCTCACCCTGGCCAAATATTAAAAAGAGGTGTAAGACATTTTCCCAGAATATTTCAGTCCAGCACACTTTATTGGCAATAAAAGAATTCTGAAAGTGTTCAAGGAATTTGGATAAGGAATTCTGATTTTCAATTTCATTAATCCAAACTGGTAATGTTTACTGATTTGTTCTATAAAGTAGTTTTACATTGCTCTGCCAGTTGTTTAGGGTTTGGGGACAGGAAAGAATTGTGGCAATTTTAAAAGATTTTACAGGGTGCCTGTATGGCTTCAGACTCTGTGTCTCCCTCTCTCTCTGCCCCCCTCCCTGTGCTCATGCTCTGTCTCTCAAAAATAAATAAATCTTTAAAATTTTTTTAAAGTAAATAATAAAAGATTTTGCACTCTATTCACTGCTGAGGGACTACCAGCTCTCCCTAATTTAGCTCCCTGAATATATTTATTATTTTTTAGCTGAGGAATGAACAAATGCACAAAATCCATACTTTTAGTGCAAAATAGAATATGCATCTTAAGAAAACTATAAAGAAGTGTTTTTAATTGTTTTGAGAGAATCATAAGCAGAGTATCATAGACCAGGGTGGAGGACATACTTAATCATGACTGTCAGGAAGCTTTGTAGGAAAGTGATAAAGGGCTGGATTTGTGAACAGTGGAGGCAAGGTAGAATCCTAACTGAGAGTGACAGATTCAGAAGCAGAGAGAAAGGAAGCCACAAGCTATGCTTAAGGAACAGAAAGCAGTTCTTTTTTAGCTGTAGTGTAGGACATGATGGGAAGGTTGAAGAGAGAGTGCTACAAAAGTAAGCTGGAAGCCAGGAGGCATATTGTGGTTGTGTAGACGATTCTTTACTACACGACACACTGTATAAGATTGGCTGTCTTGAACCATATGGAACTCTAGATAGAAAATTCTAGATTAGAGAACTTAGAGTTAATACTAAATAATTGAACCTTATATTTTAACTTGTGAAAGAAGTTTTTATGAAGCATGCGGTATACTTTGTGTCTTACTCAAGTGTATTATGTCTTCCCCTTTTTCTCACTATATTTCATGAAGCCCTAAAACTTCGTTAAATATATTTTTGAGGACCAAGAGAGATGGTGGTAAATAAGAGGGTCTTCCTCCCTTATCTTCTGCCTCATTCCCATAGCAGTTCAACTTTTTGCTATCTGGGTTGTTAGATGGGTTCTACAAAAGTTCATGGAAGAAAGGGAGTTTCACCAATAAAACGAAATTTGGGTCTAGTGAGAAATTCTTATGTAATACTACTGAGAAAGCATTTACTTATTGTAGCAGGCCATTTCTTTTAATATAATAGACAAATATTGTGGATTGAACCATAGACACATGATCTGGGATATTTGAGTGAAAAAATGTGTGTGTGAGATTAAGTTAGTATAGAAACAGGCCACATTTAACCATTTATATTTTATAGAAATAAAAATCTTGTTTAATACACAGATACTGGCATTTACAAAGTAGTTTCCTGATTTCCTTAGAAAGGTCAATGCTAAAGATCCTCCACATTTCTGAACATGTTTTTGTCCTTAATTCAAAAGCTATCTTTTAAAATACTGCTTCGTGGGGCACCTGGGTGGCTCAGTTGGTTAAGCATCTGACTTTAGCTCAGGCCATGATCTTGCGGTTTCTGAGTTCAAGCCCTGTGTTGGACTCTGTGCTGATAGCTCAGAGCCTGGAGCCTGCTTTGCATTCTGGTTCTCCCTCTCTCTTTGCTCCTCCCCCAGTTGTGCTTTGTCTCTGTGTCTCTCTGTCTCTCTCTCTCTCTCAAAAATAAAAATTAAAAAATATTGACTCTTTATATTCTAAAAAAACTATAAGTACTTATAATATTTGGGACTATTAAAATAATAGTAAATAAAGTAAATACAGTCCTAATTGTGTTTTTTAAGTGAAATATTTCAAACTAACAGGTGCTTTTATATATACCATCTACTGTCCTCTCTCTGCAATCAGTGACTGATTTAAGTTCAAAGTGAAAACACAGCAAATTAACAAAAATTTCACAGCTAATTTTTTTGTGTAGTAAGTTTAGATATATTCTAGAGATACAAAATGTAGAGATATAAGTGTATCAGACCAACAGGTTAAACACCTCAAACTTAGACAATGTTATATGTCAATTATTTCATCTTAGTAATATGAATGTTTTTTTGGTATATTCAGGAATGCCAGATAATTAACTGTGAATGTAAAATGGAGTATCTGACCTCTGGTGCTTTCATTTCTTATAGAATTAAAGATGTGGTCATATGTGAAGAAGCTGCACATGGTCATAAATCTTATAATGGAAAAGGCAATACTACGTATTCCCCAAACTTTAAGTTGAAGTGACAGGGAAAAGTGTTAAGAAGCTGGAAGGACTTTAGTTGGTCACTGAAATAATGAGTGAGGATTGAAGTTGTGTGGAGAGGAAGGAAGAGGCCATTCTACCTTGATAAGCAAAATAAGCAAAGGCAGGGAGGCAGTTTGGTCACTTGTTGAGATGTGATTGTCTCTGACATAAGGGTCACCAGGACAGCAGCAAGAGGAGAGCTAAATGGGAATGACGGGCCACATATGGGGAAGGTGATAAACAAAAACTCCTACCAGCACCAGAAGTTTCATTATGTTTTATCATGTTTTCACATTTATTCTTTGTATCTTTCTGTGACTGACAGAGTAATGCATCCCATCCCCTGCCCCCCGCCAAGATGTCAACTTCCTAAAGCCTCGAACTTGTGAACATGTTACCCTATATGGTGACATGTGAAAGGGAGTCATCATGTAACTATTATCGAGAATAATAATTCCCAAAGATAGATCCAGGTCCTAATCTTGCCTTATGAATGTTGCCTTATATGGCAAATAGATGTTGCAGTTGTGAATAAATTAGAGGTAGGAAATACAGAAATTATCCTGGATTATCCACATGAGACCTATGTGCAGTTGCAAAGGTCCTTATTAGAAGGAGAAACAGGATGATTTTAGAGGACAAAGAGGCTTTGTGATGGGAGAAGAGTCATAGAGAAAAGATGCTAAGCTGCTGTCTTTGACCATATAGGAAGGGGATATGAGTCAAGGAATGAAAGAAATGCAGCCATAGACACTGAAAAAAGCATGGCAATAGATATGCGCTCGAACTTCCAGAGGGAAAACAACCCTGCTAACACCTTGGCCTGAGCCCATTTAGACTCAGTTCAAACTTGTGGTCTCCAGACTGTAAGCGGGTAAATTCCTGTTGTGTAAGGCACAAAGCTTGTTGTCATTAGCCACAGAAAATTGATACACCTAAGGCATTAGATGCTCGTATAGTCACTAGAAAGCCTGGACTGTGCTGTAGAGGGCCTCTAGGGATGCTCAACATCAGGCTGCCGTCAGAACACAAGAAGCTACTGCCATAACTCTAATCCACTTGCCAGGAAACTCTGCTACATGACAGCCTTAACACTGGCGAATGGCCGTAGGAATATGGATTCTGGCATCACGTCCACTAGAACAAGTGGAACAGCTGCCTCTTGACACACAAAAAGCTGAACAATGGGCACAGGCCTCAGCCAGAGAACAGTCTTTTTCTCTCCATTAAAACATTGCTTGCTGTCGGAAGAGGAAAGAAAACAATAAAATGAGTCAAGAAGATGTTCTTTGTTGCATTTTCATTTTCCAGATCCTTCAACAAATTTTACAGAAGAGAGTTTTTAGCTTTGCACTTTTTATAGTAGTAAAAATTTAAACAGAAAGACAAGCAGAAAAATCTGCAGAATTTACCACAAAGGATTTGAGGTTACTTACAGACCATTTTAGGCTCCATCATTCCGTTTTTGTAGAATTACTTTCTAAGGAATATGAGTTAATAAAATTAAGTCTGTTAATGCAACAATGTGGATAGAGCACCTGTTTTTGGGGGGAGCGTCAGTATAAGGTCAAGATGGGATAATCCTAAAGAAAGGGAAAACTTTGCCCCTGTGCTTACAGAGAATGTATGATTAATGTAAAATAGATCTGCTGCCTGCCTACGGTCAATATGTGTTAAAGCATGTTTGAAAGTTCTGAATGATAAAAATAAGTTGGAAATGAATTCAGAAGCTTCATTTGGGAAGAGAGTTTTGAAAGAAAGGACTGTTTCCCTGAGAAGAATAGGAGATACATTTCTGGATGATGGAGGACACAGATTATATGCAGGGCAGAGGCAGGAGAGAATACAGTCACAAGAGTGATTCTAACTAGTTGGTACATGAGTCAGTGTGGAGAAGTTATGGGGAGGAAAGTGCTAAGGTTGATGTAGTTGCTAAGTAGCCATGAGGCTCAAATTGAGGAACTGATTTTTCTAGTGAGGTTGTTATGACTTAGCAAGTTCATTGGGATAAGCTTGAGAAAGGAAGTTAGGAAACAGTACTTAAAACATTTATTTCATGATGCTGAGACGGCATCCAAAGGGCAAAAGGCAACGCTTTCATCAGCTGCTGATGAGGTTTGACTGAAAAGAGACCATGCTGCAGATATACAAGCAGCTCTCTTGTCTTTTTAAAGTACAATCTATATAGAGAGATGGTTTAAAAAGATAGTCTCTAAAATGCAGAACAAAAGCCTCTCTCATACTCCTCCTTATCTCTGGATCTTCTGTCTAAAGGTTATTGCTGTTAACTGGCTTAGGTGTCCTTTGGAAAAGGCATGTTTCTAACCTAAAGATCACATATTCTTGTACAAAATGAAATGATGGCATATGCACAGCACTTACCCCATTCTTTGAGTTCTTTTAATATCAATACATTCTTGGTAATGACTCGACAGTATCTCATTGTACAGCTTTCCCATGATACATGTAGTCAGTCTACTGCTACAGGATATTGATGCTGGACTTTTTACCTGTCTGCCCATTTACCTTTCTGAGCTCATCCACTTTTCTCTCTGTGCTCACTGCTCCAGCCACACCAGACTCCTGCCTGTTCTTCAAACACAAAAGTAGTAGTCCTGCTTCTGCATGAGCATTTCTCTGCCTAGAATGCTCTTCCTTTAGTTATCAGTTTGCTACCTTCCTCATACCTTAATTCACATTTTGGCTTCTCAGTAAGACAATCTTTGATCACGTTATTCAATATTGTAATATTATCCTACTCCCAATCTACTTCCTTTTTAAATTGCTCTCCATAGAACATTTAAGTTTCTAAAATACTGTATACTGATTTAGTTTGTCTCTTTTTTCATGAAAATATAAGTTTTATAATGATAATAATTTTTGTGTGTTATTTAATTCTCATAAATACCTTTATCAGTAAAGAGTTGTTGGGGGATTTGAGTGGCTCTGTCAATTAAGTGTCCAATTTTAGGGGCACCTGGGTGGCTCACTCAATTAAGGGTCCAACTTCAGCTGAGGTCATGATCTCACAGTTTGTGGGTTCAAGCCTTGCATCAGGTTCTGTGCTGGCAGCCTAGAGGCTGGAACCTGCTTCAGATTCTGTGTCTCCCGCTCTCTTTGCCCCTCCCCCGCTCATGCTCTGACTCTCTCTGTCTCAAAAATAAATAAAAACTATAAAAAAAATTTTTTTTAAAGCTTCCAATTTCAGCTCAGGCCATGAACTCACAGCTCGTGGGTTCAAGCCCCATATCAGTCTCTGCTGACAGCTCAGAGCCTGGAGCCTGCTTTGGAGTCTGTATCTCCCTCTCTTTCTATCCCTCCCCCACTCGTACTCTGTCTCTCAAAAATAAATAAACTTTTATTTTTTAAAAATTAAGAGTTGGTAGACATTTTCTGTTCAGACAAATATATAATCTTAAACAAAATCTTCTTCCCCTTCAGTATTATTTAATTGTTGTTTTATCACATCCACACTCTAGATATTTCCCTTTGGATTCTCAAATATCGCCTAAAATCACAGGCTTTTCCTTTAGTATATGTTAGTTAAATGTATATTTCTTTAAAAAGCATAATCAAAGGGCCTGGATGGCTCAGTCGGTTAAGCTTCTGTCTCTTGATCTCAGCTCAGGTCATGATCTTACCTTTTATGAGTGTCAGACCTGCATTGGGCTCTGCTTTGGCACTTCGGAGGCTGCTTGAGATTCTCTGTCTTTCCCTCTTTTTCTGCACCTCCCCTGCTTGTTCTCTCTGAAAATAAATAAACTTTAAAAAATAAAAAAAATAAAAGCATAATCATAGGGGTGCCTGACTGGCTTAGTTGGGAGAGCATGTGACTCCTGAGCTCAGGTTTGTGAGTTCCAGCCCTATGTTAGGTTTAAAGATTACTTAATTAAATAAAACTTAAAAAAAAAAGGAAAAAAATCATTGCACATGCTAGACACCAGTTTAAAAAAAAATCTATACATTAGTCAGATAAATAAATCCTACCCCTCGTTCTAATAAAGGTATATAAGTTATGTTTTCCTCTACTTTGATAATTATCCTTTTTTTTTTAATGTTTGTTTCTTTTTGAGAGAGAGAGACAGCGTATGAGCAGGGGAGGGTCAGAGACAGAGACACAGAATCCGAAGAAGGCTCCAGGCTCTGAACTGTCAGCACAGAGCCTGACGTGGGGCTCCAACCCACAAACTGTGAGATCATGACCTGAGCTGAAGTCGGCCATTTAACCAACTGAGCCACCGAGGCACCCCTGATAATTATTCCTTAACACCATTTTAAGGTAATACATGGCCTAGTGAGAGAAAACCATTTGACTGCACAGAAAAAGTTCTAATTGTAAGTGAAATTGTTATGTGTAATAGTTTAGATTCTCTGTACCCAAATTGGATAGAAATAGTTATTTAAATGATATAGATGATAAGAACTTTCAAAAGATGTTATTTTTTCAAAATTTGTAAATAATAGTTTTGAGCATTAGCACTGCAATAATTTATATTAGTTTCACTTCACGTTTTCCTATTGCAAAATTTGCCACAAATTTCATCAGATCTTTTGGAGTGACATAGCAGAATGCATCAAGAAAATCTCCAACTGTTTTGACAGTGTTTTTGGAGCTTCTAGATCCCTCTCCCTCATGGAAGCAATTATTGTTATTAATGTAAAAAATCTTAGATTAAAATATTTTCTTGGTAGCTTTGTATATTCTATTAAGTCACAGGCAAATATTTATTAATAAGTGGAATATATTAATTTTTTTTAAATTTTCCGGATTGGTGTCAATCTTAAGTATATTTGGGAAAACAAACTTACAGACAAATTGATACAAAATAAAGTATAGAGGTGAGTTAGATCTGTCTGTCTTACAGGCACAGGCATAGAGAGTTTATTCCACAGCATTATTTGAATTGTAGAATACAGATAGGAGCATAATATAATTGCAGAAATACAGTGTCTTCCGAAAAATGGCCTCTGCGAAGCCATTTATCATCCATGATCTAGATGCAGAGAAGTTGTAATCTGTTGTGGTTCTGTCCCTTGTTACCCACGATTGTCACACCAAAATGGCACAAGGATCAGGAAACCAGCTAGATATGCACCAGAGGCATTTATATTTCATCTTTCAGAGATCCAATCGATTTGTATGAGTTAGTGAATAGTTCACTATCTAGCATCTATGATTTTTAAATAAAGCAACCCTTTTAAAAATAGTAATTGCAAATATGTGAATTATATCTTTAATTGGAAAAATAATGAGCTTGTATTGGTAAGCTATTTCTTATTTTACCTTCCATGCTTTCACACTTAAGAATTACTTGACTGTTTGTAAATTGTGCTGGCTGGAGAATATTTTCTTGTTTGATGTCTGTGTAATTCTTGAATATTCTTAGGTGTTAAATGGGAACCTAATTACAAAACAAATTTACTTATTCACTATATACGGCCACTATAAACATTATGATTAGCCTTTTAAAGCCTCTAGTCAGTTTTTCTCAGTACTGAATTCTAATAAACACTGTAAACTCACAATTTTGCATGAATTTACATGCAGTTAAAACCTCAGTGAAGGGGCGCCTGGGTGGCTTAGTCGGTTAAGCGTCCGACTTTCGCTTAGGTCATGATCTCGCAGTTCGTGGGTTCGAGCCCCGCGTCAGTCTGTGTGCTAACTGCCAGCTCAGAGCTTGGAGCCTGTTTCAGATTCTGTGCCTCCCTCTCTCTCTGATCCTCCCCTGCTCACGCTGTTTCTCTCTCCTAGAAATAAATAAAACATAAAAAAAAAAATTAAAAAAAAAACTCAGTGAAATTATGTGTATATTTGTGTATCAACAATTACTATATCTTCTGTCCCCTTCCATTCTAAGAACTGGGGGTATCAACATGAATAAGATACTTCTTCTTCACTGAGTATGGTAGCCTAGATAATTGACCCCTAAGAAGTCCACATCCTAATCTCTGGAATATGTGAATGTTACCATGTGTGGTTAAAGACTCTGTAAATGTGATCACTGAAGCATCCTAAGAATATCCTAGGACTATTTTGGAGTATTGAGGTGGATTCACATACAAATCTGTGTGTCCTTATAAGACGCAGATATAGGGCAGTTTGACACAGTCATGAGAAGACAGTGTGATGATGGAGGCAGTGACTGGAGTGATGTGACTTCAGGGCAGGGGATACAGCAGTCAACAGGAAGTGGAATACGCAAGGAATAGATTCTCCTTAGTGGATATAGAAGGAATTGAGCCCTGCCAGTCCTTTGATTTTGTCCCAGCTAATACTGATTTCAGACTTCTGGACTCCAGAACTGTGAGAGAATAAATGTGTGTTGTTTTCAGTCATCAAGTTTGTAGTAATTTGTTGTGGCAGTCATAGGAAATGGATATGCTGGTGTACTCAACATTTAGTGAAAGAGACACATGCAAAAACTAATAATTATGGTGCAGTGAGAGCCCCACCAGAGGTAGGCAGGAAAGGAAGGGGGAGTGCCGGGGTCGGGGTGGAGCATTAACTCTAGCAGATCGAGTTCTGTAAAGCTATTTAAAAGATGTGAACTGAGGCTTAAACTAAAAATAAGAGCTTTTCCAACAAGAGAGTGCAAAAATGCAGAAACAAACAAAAAGTGTGGTGAGTTTTATAATACAAAACTGTATTTTGAAATGTATATTCCACTCCTCGCTTCGGCAGCACATGTACTAAAATTGAAATGTATATTCCATTTCAGGAAATATTAAGTCCTAAAATAATTTTCATTGATTTTGTAAATTTGATTTTTTATGTTTATCAAAGAAGAGTACAAGGCATAAATAAGTCACAGGGATGAAAAAAATACAGCATGGGGAATATAGTCAATAGGTAGTCACTTTAGGAGAGTAAAGATTTTGACTACCCAATAATATAACTATTGTAACCATCTAAATTCAAAAACAAACACACCTTATAAAAGCAGGCTAAAAAAATCATTTGAAAATACACTTACTGTGAATTCCAAGACTGATCTGAGTCTTGAGCAACCATATAGAATGAGATCTGTTTTCACTTTTTGCCACTTTCACTGACAGAGTGGGAACCCTTCAAGTGATTTTTTACTGAAGTTGCTTCTTAGAACAATGTAGAGCATAGCAGACTTTTTTTGGTTTTGGTTTTGGTTTTGGTGCATAAACCTTTCCTATTCTAGTCCCTACCAAGGCTGAATTCCAAAGTCAACATTCCCCTTTTATAGTGAGACTGGAAATGTTTCTGCCTTATAATCCAAGCTCTCATATATTTGACCATATGTACTTTTAAGAATTGTGACTTTACCTGCCTTCAACCAGACTCTCTTATTACTAATAGGAAGTTTTCCTCCAAATTTCATTTTATTTAGTTATTCTTCATAATAGAGTCTGTCTCTATTTTTTTAAGGATAACTGAAAAAAAAGTAAATAATATTCTGACCAAGTTTGAGTCATTTCACATTTCATATTCTTTATACAAAAATTCATTTTGGGTCTATATATTCTAACATCACATTTTCCACTCTTCCATTTTAAACTACAGTATGGTTTATTTCTTGAAGTTTTGGTTTGACAAGTGTAATTTTGTCTTTGTATAATGTGAATTTTTAGTACTATGCACTTATATTTCTTTTGGTCATATAGCTTGTAATTCTTTCCAGAAAGCATGTTTTAATCTATTTCTTAAAGAGTATAGAAAGAAATAGAAAATCTAAAGAAGGATGCTAAGCATTCCTTGATAGTTTGAAACTAGCAAGCCCTCTTCCTTAATTGCTTCCCTCCATTCCCAGAGGATTGTTAAGGATCTCTTAGTTCTTTTCCATGGATTTATATATTCATAATTAATAATACACTGTATTTTTTAAATCAGTAGATTTTAGAAATAATTAATGGCATAATTCTGTATGTTAATCAAAGACAAAAGCTCATGAATATAGCTTCCAAATGCTCTTTCAGGGGGAAAGATTGATCCCTATTTTTTATTTGTTTTGCTCATGGAGATATAGTGAACATTAAATAAAATTCAAGATTCTTAGGTGTATAGTTCTGTGAATTTTGGCAAACATACAACCAGGCTAGGATATATTTCTGTCATCCCCAGAAATGTTCTTCATGACTATTCCTAGTCAATCCAGTCTTCCCACTCCTGTACCTGGCAACTGTCCCAATAGTTTTCTTTTATAGGATGTTAAGTAAAATCATGTAGTGTATAGCATTTTGAGTCTAACTGCTTTCATGTAGCACAATACCCTTGAGATTCTTCCATGCAGAGCTATGTCACTGTTCCATTGCTTTTAATGAATAGTACTCCAAGTGTGGATATACCACATTTGTTTATCTACTTGCCCTCTAAATTCTTTCACTATTGATAATTATATTATTATTATTAGAATTTACTTATTATTTAAAAGTACTTACTGTGTGCCAGATACTTTGGTAGACATTTTACATAACTTCAACGACTTAGTGCTGTAAATCGTAACATAGTGTTTTTTAACAGCAGAGCCAGACTTTAGGTCTAAATCCCATCTCCACCACTTACTAGTTTTGTAACCTCAGGCAAGCTACTTAACATTCTCTAGTTTCATACAAATGTGCAAAGGAGATGATAATCTCTATCTCATAGGGTTGTTGTGAGATTAAATGTGTTAATATCTCTAAATACTTTTAATAGTGTCTGGCACTCAGTGTTAAGTAAGTAAATGTCACTTGTGTTTTGTTAGTATCTCCATTTTAAAGAAGAAATAGGCTCAGAAAAGTTCAGACTTGTGCAAAATCACATGATCACTCAAGTGACAGACCCAAGATTTTAACCTAGCATTATCTGACTCCAAACTTGACAAGATACTACTTCTTATTAAATCCAAACTACTGAATCCCTCTGACAATATGATAGGCGGTGCATTTGGAGAAACCTTTCCACTAAAATATAAGAAAATGCTACATAAGTTGCAAGTATATGTATTTTTTCTAGTGCACACACAAATGAATTTAAAGCTTTGAGAAACAGTTAAGACCAAAACAATAATAAGCTAAAGCCACAGCAGGCACTTTGCTCTGAGCAGTGAGCAAAAGTAGGGCTGCCCTGAGACAAAAATGCTGATTGAGCATAACTCCCCGGAGACTACCTTAGACCCCGAGCACCCTGGGGTAGTGCACACCCCTTGCTCTCAGTAGAAATACATGCAAATCCACTCTGGAGGCAAGTCCTCAGGTTTTTCACAGGACAGGTTATTTTAATATTACCAAGCATTTTTGTCAGAGTAAATGTTTGATAATATTTACTCCCAACTTATTCTCTAAAGTAACATAATCTTAATTCTAGAATCCTCCCCCAAAGAGCAAGAGTTTGACAAAGAATATTACAGACCAATGTTATTCATGAAGATCAGTGTAAAATTCCCAAACAGGATTAAGAAAACTAAATCTACCAGTGCGTTTTTTTAAATGAGAGAGAGAGCATGCCCAAGCAGAGGTGGGCAGAGGATCTGAAGCAGGCTCTGCACTGACAGCAGAGAGCCTGATGTGGGGCTCGAACCCGCACATTGCGAGATCATGACCTGAGCCGAAGCTGCATGCTTAACCAGCTGAGCTACCCAGGTCCCCTACCAGTGCATGTTTTAAACATTAAAACTAGTTGATGAAAAGGTTGGATTTATTTCAGCAAGGAACAGTTATAGTATACCACATTAATCGATAAAAAGAGAAAAACCATGTGATTAAACTGGTACATAGAAATTAATAAAACTCATCACTCAAACAATAAAATTTCTTTAAACGTTAGGATTTATAGGAATTTCTTTAAGTGTTCAACAAAAACTCCTGAGAAGTACAAACATTTCTGCAAATCAGGGTTCTCATAATCAGTGCTTCTATTCAATATTGTATTGGAGGTCCTAGCCAGTACATGTAGAGCACAGAAAGAAATAAAATGTATAAATCTTGAAGAGATAATTTTCAATATTCACAGCTCATATAATTGAGTGCATAGAAAATCCAAAACAATCTATAGCTAAATGCTATGAATTAAGATGAGTTTTAGCACTGGGTGTTATGTGGAAACTAATTTGACAATAAACTATTTGTGTAAAAAAAAAAACAAAAAACAAAAAACACTGAAGAATTTGTAAAGCCGGAAGAGAACAACTATAAAAATAAAAATATTTAAGAAAAAAAAGATGAGTTTTATCAGTGTCTCAATATATGATAAAAATACAAAAATTAATTATTTTTCTATACACTGATATCAAGATTAGAAAATGTAATCCAAAACATGCGAAGATTAAATTATAAAAGATGCAGCAATTAAGAAATTTGAAGGATAGGAAGATTATCATAAAAAATTTAATTCGCTTTAAATTATCTGTAGAGTCACTCCATCTGAAATGAAAACCCCAACAAGGCTTGGGAGGTTGTTTCTGAAATTTACTTAAAACAAAAGGCTAAGAATAGGTAAAGTAATTCTGTAGAAGAACAAAGTGGGGGAACTTTCTCTACCAAATACCATGACTTGTTATATAGAAATACAAATTACTAAGGTATGCTATTGACACTGACATGGACAACTGGGAAACTAAACAGAAGGGTCTAACAACACACCCATGCTTATATGCAGAATTTGTAAATGACAAAAGTGGTAGTACATTTCATTAGGGAGAGGATCAACTATATATAAGGACAAATGTTTTCTCCTTGAAAAATAATGAAATTTTATTCCCACTTCACACCTACATGAAAATAAATTTCAAATAGATTAAAAATGTGAATATAAAGTGCAATTTGGAATAAAGCACTAGGGAATATTTTTAAGATATTGAGGAAGAGAAGTTTCTTAACCAAGGCTGGAAGAGTACAACCCATAGAAAAAAAGATATATAAATTTGACCACATTGAAATAAAGAGTTTCATCAAAAGGCATCATAAGGAAAATGACAACCCACATCCTGAGATAAAATATTTGCAACCTATTGAAATGAAAAAGAATGTGTATCCTCCTAAGTCAATAAAGTAAAAGATGGGCAACTCAGTAGAAAACTGGACCAAAGACTTAAGCAGGCATTTCAGAGAAGAAATACATACATAGCTTTTAAACAAACATACGAAAAGATGGCCATCCTCATTAATTCTGCATAAAACACTTAGTAATACAAAGAGAGAAAGATAAACTTTCTCTTAGGGAAGAATGGCAGACACTACCTTGTGATCAAAGTGAACTTCATCAGTAGTGGTACAAATTGAAATCACACAGTACCTCATCGAAGCAATAAGAACACAACAGCACTTCTCTGATAGTCCTGCCAAGGTGCATACCTTCATTCAAACCATGAGGAAATATCAGACAAGCTCAATTTCTGTTAAGTACATTCTACGATATTATTGGCTAGTAATTGTCCAAAATACCTCAAGAAACGACTGAGGAACTGTGAAAGAAGACTACAGAGATGTGACTACTCAAGTAATGGGGGAGTTTGAGCTAGATTTTTGTGTTAGAAAAGATATTGTGGGGACTACTGGAAAGCAAATAGGGGGCTGAGCACTAAATGGCAGTATGTGTCCATGTCAGTTTTCTGATTTTGATGGTTGTGTTGTGGCTAAGTAGAAAAATGTTTATTAGGACATTTATACTCACCAAATACTCCCTAAAGTAGTGAGAGAATAGGGGCATCATATTATTTTCAAACAATACTGTTCCTACAATTCTTCTTTCAACTTTAAAAAGTAATTTTTTATTTTATAAGTATTTTAATATAATTTATGTCAAATGGCTTATATACAACACCCAGTGCTCATCCCAACAAGTGCCCCCCTTAGTGCCCATCACCCATTATTCCCTCTCCCCCACCCCTTCCCAATCCACCTTCAGTTTGTTCTCTGTATTTAAGAGTCTCTTGTGGTGTGCCTCCCTCCCTCTCTGTTTGTAACTATTTTTCCCCCTTCCCTTCCCCCATGGACTTCTGTTTCTCAAAATTCACACTATCTCTCTCAAAATAAGTTAATAAACTTAAGTTCATTGCTCAGATATGTGGCCCAGTGTGGGGCTCCCTCCAACCCACAAGGTGCGAGATCATGACCTGAGCCAAAGTTGGATGCTTAACTGACTGAGCCACCCAGGTGCCCCAAAAGTAAGCTTTAAAAAATGCTACAGAGATAACCAATTAATATTATTTTAGAAAAAATGTAAAATTATTACACTATCAAATGTTGGAGAAGAAGTGATCAACAGGAATCATCAACAGTGCAAATGAGAGTAGAAATGGGTTCAAACGCTTTGAAAAACAACAAGTGAAACATTCATACACAGTATGACCCCAAAGTCCATATCCTCAACATATTACCAAAGGGAAATTCTAGTATATGTGTTCTAAAAATTTTATAGAAGACCGTTTAAAGCAGTATTGTTCGTGTTGTATACATATATATGTATGTATGTATATAGTATTTTATATTTAATATGTACTTATGCATATAAAATCACCAATATAATATTATACAGCAGTGAATATAAATGAGATAAATGAATCATAGTTACTTAATGGTGAATGAAAGAAGCAAGTCATAGAAGGCTAGACATAGTGTGATTTTATTTTTATAAAACTCAAAAATAGAGCAGCATTTAAACAAGATATTAGGTAGGAATATGTATACGTGTAATAAAACTTTTCTTTTTAAGGCAAAGAAATGATTAACCCACAATATAGGATAGGGTTATATGTCTATGGGGAGGCAAAGAGAGAAGGTTAGAGAATGGAGCATGTTGGGTATAACCATAATGGTAATTTTGTATTCTTAAATAGTAGCACTACAGGAGTCTGACTTTCTATTATGCTTTACAAATTCTGTGTATTTATATGTTATGTGAATATTATATACATCGAATTTAACATAAAATTTAGACAAGAGAGAAAGGGGAAGGCATAGCAAATCAACCTGCCAGGACATTTTTGCCCACGTGGTCAAAGAGTAAACAGAAGAAAACCCTGGGGTTACATTATTCAGATCCTGCTCACTGTCAGGTTGCTAGCCTAAGTTATTTGAGAATACTCAAAACTGTTTCTACCTCAGCCTTAAAGTACAGCGAGGATAGCTGGAGTCAGTATTCTAGACACCATTGATGCTGTGTGCTCCTCCTGGTATAGTTTCCTAACCAAAGTGCTCCAAAGAAGTATGCTTTGGCAGGCTTATTTTCTTTGTTTTAAAGAGTCTCTTTAAAGGAGAAATTTAAACTCCTCTTAAAAGGATTTGCTCTTAACTAAAGAGTTCCCATTGCTGTTTGTCCGACAGTGCTCTGACACATGAGGAAAACAAGCAAATTGATTATGTAAATAGGTAGACAGCTTTATGAAACACAGACTAGTGACCCTTGAAGCCCAGAGAATCAATGTTGTAAAACAAAGACGCCTTCTGACAACTTTTATATGGGCTTTGTTTATCTCCAGTGAATCCATATATATTGAATCAACATTAAACTGTATTCAAGAGAAAGCATTGGTAATGCTTTAGTGCTCAGCATACATTCAAGGTATTATAAATGAATATTTACCCTTCCAGTCATTAAGTAGCTATATAGGAGTTGTATGGTCACTATGACATTTTATTTTCTGCTGAAGTAAAATCCTTTGAAGAGGAAAGGGTAGAATATAAACTTTATTGGCACAGTGTTCAGTAGTAAGAGGCAGCAGTGGACCTCTGTCCTGAAGGCATTTGACTGAACACATACAGTCATCACTTACCTTGCTGCAAGGACAATATAGCAATGCGACAGAAGAGTTTATATTTGAAGATCTCAAAGTACCCTTTTTTTTTTTTTAATTTTCCACTACTTCAGGATGGATAGTACCATATGGCTTCCCCATAAGTGGACCTGTTACTAATAAAATAGGACTGATGTGTAATTACGTTTTCAGTGATTCATCTGTGAAACACCCTGGGTTATTTTACATGGAAGCATCTGGTTCACATGTGTACAGTGGTTACTCTGTGGTGATTGACATCTGTATTCTTCTAATAAAGTCCTAGTTGCACAGATGTAAGCTGTTACCCTCTTTTTTACATAGACAAAACCTGCATTTGAAAAATCCTTATCTCAACCCTGTATATGAACATTTCAATCTTCTGCACACATACACGTACGCGCGCACGCGCGCACACACACACACACCACTTGCACTGTGACTAGCACATAATATAAACATTTCATGCATGTAGTGTATCTCAGTTGGTGAACAGATGTATATAAGCACCTTTATCTCTTATGTTTGTTTACAACATGACATCTGTTTTAGATTGTAAGCTCAAAGAGGGCAGTGACCATGACAATTTAATATTATGCAGACAGTGTCCAGTAAAGCATAAGTCACTTGCAAATGCTTACTAAGTACTTATCAGTCAAAATGGTGACATTAATGACTTTAAGGAAAAATAGAACTTATAATCTGACTATAAACACCTTTTGTACTTTAAGAAATATTTGCTGGACATGACCTTGCTTTTCAATTTCACACATTATAATTAAGCAGGGAACACATAACTATGTTGTGTTGAACAGAATTAGTTTGTTTTATGTTAGATTAATTCGCTAGTGATGTGTGATAAGAGATTTTAAAGAGGCTGAATGCAAGGCAGGTTTCATGAAGGATGTAGCATTTTAGCTGAGCCTTGTAGGGTAGTAGAATTTGTACATGTAATAAAGAAGGACAAGATATTTAAGGAAAAAGGAAAATGGGAAAGAGGCATTGGTTAAGAGCATGGAGGCTAGCAGACCTGAGGTTAAGTCCTGCCTTAGCCATTTATAAATTGTAAGAGCTTGGTTGAATGGGTCATATATCTAAGGTTTGGTTTCCCATTTGGAAAATAGAGACCATAAACAGACATAGGGTTATTGTGACAATTGCATGAATAAGGAGTTAATACAGTACCTGGTATAAGGAGAATATTTAATAAATGTTAGTGGTTAGTCTCGGTGACAAATGAACTACTTTGAACAGAGTTTAAATAGAATTTTGAATATTGAATTTAGTAAAAAGAACAACACACAAGAAACCATGGAGGACAGCACCAGGCTATGTGCGAAGATCTGAAGCTTCTAGTTAGAATTCTTATTTGCATCAAGAAAGGTCAGGGTCTTCTTTTTAAAAAGGCATCTTTATTCCTCTTAAATTATTTTCTTTAGTGGTATGTGTGGCAGAGTGACATCAGAGTATAGTCATTCATACCTGGATAAAAATATCAGTATCATGGTGAATAAGGTACTTTTCACTGAATGTGTTATCTTTATCTTTTAATCCTCTTACTTATCCTCAGCACACTAAATTCAGAAGCATTCTTAGCTCTGACTCTTCCTTAATCTGGTGAAGAACCTCTCTTTCCCTTATTTCCAAGTTAATAATAACCATTTAGTTAATGTATACGAGATAGTTTGTCCCACACTTCAACAAACAGACACAAAACACTCCTGTAATAGGTCATTGACCTAATTTCCCCAAGAAAAGTGAACAAAAATAGTAGTATATAATGTGTATGTCTACCTCTGATGCGTAATATCAAAACTTTTTATTACTGGAAAGCAGGGGGTGGGTAGTCTTCAGGGAGAAACCTAAAGAATGTCTGATCGTTTTTCTGTTTTGTAATGCACAAATATTTTAGTGAATTCTCTCTTCACTTCCCCAGGTTTTAATAATTTTATTTCATAGTTAATGTGGTTGTTGCTTCCATTAACTCTTATATTTCTGTGTGGTACTTTAATCTTTCTATGACAAAAATCACACTATTTCAAAATAGAATTTTCATTTAAAAAGTTTAATTTTCAGGTAGTTAAAAAGCATGCATGCTAGCTACTTTCTTGGTCATAAGTTGTACTTCTCCTTTTAGCATTCCTAAGAGTATGAACTGTCAGGAACTGTAGTATTATAGCAATCCATTTTCTATTAGATTTAAATAAAATCTGTTACCTTAAGACATTACCTAGAAGGAGGATATTCAAGGATGTTCACCGAAATGTGATTTATAATAGGTATTTAAATTGTTTATAATTTTTTACTATGAATGGAGAACCAGTTATATTCTTAAGGTACCTCAACGTAATAGAGGCCATGTATACTCTGAAGCCATTAAAAATGGTTATGTAGAGTCGTAATTATTTTTTAAGTTTATCTCTTTGGTTTGAGAGAGAAACAGAGCACAGGTGCAAGTGGAGGAGGGGCAGAGAGAGAGGGAGAGAATCCCAAGCAAGCTCTACCCTGTCAGCATACCCTGAGATCATGACCTGAGCCAGCATCAAGAGTCAGATGCTTAACCTACTGAGCCCCCCAGGTGAACCACAGAGCCATAATAATTGACATGGAAAAGTAATACCCCCCAAAAGTTGTTAAGAAAAATGTAATACAAAGTATTTTTATAGTACAATTATCTTTAAAAGACTGTATGTATGTATGTCGTATAGAGAATAAATTGAAAAAAGATATACACAAAAATATCAACAGGTGAATAAACAGGATAATTTTTGCTTTTACTCTTTTTAAAGAGTTTACAATATGCATATAGTACTTTATATACCAAAAACATAAATATTTTTGTTGCTTCTTGCATCCACTAGAATTAATTATAGGAATTAGAATTTCTGAATTTGAAACCCAAGTTATCTTAAAAAATCATTTGGGAAATTCAGAATTTCTTCTTACCAAATGTTTGTTTTAAGTAGTAACTATTTCACTATAAGGAATATTTATTTGATTATGATTCAACACCCAAAATAAGGAGAGGAGGTAATATAGTAAATTTAGATTCATAACTCTGGATGAAACCTAAAAGTTGCACTACGGTCTTCTATCCTGAAAATACAATACTGATATTTTGGACCTAAAAGGGACATTCAGAGGCGCCTGGGTGGCTTAGTCGGTTAAGTGTCCGACTTTCGCTTAGGTCATGATTTCGCTGTTCGTGGGTTCGAGCCCCGCGTCGGGCTCCATGCTGACTGCCAGCTCGGAGCCTGGAGCCTGTCTCAGTCTGTGTCTCCCTCTCTCTCTGACCTTCCCCTGCTCACGCTGTCTCTCTCTCCTAGAAATAAATAAAACATTTATAAATAAATAAATAAATAAATAAAAGGGACATTCAGACATGGAAGTAGCCTTTTAACTCCACCCCACGTAACTGTTAGATATCCGGATTGGGTTTGTCTAGGTATCTAATAGCATTTATTATTATTTTAATAAAATTTCTGTGAATATAAGTGTTTCCTGTAAGTATTTAGTCTTCTGATACAGCATTCAAGTCCATTTCTTTATGAAAAAAGTTGCTTAAGGAAAAAAAATAGTTATGGCTCCTAGGAATAAGCATTGTCTTTAATCATTAACAGCCAAGTATCTCTTCAATAGATATGGGAAATTACCATAGTAATCAAATAACATTTTATGTGTAACACATTTATGTGTATAGCTGCAAATACAAATAAGCCTTCTGTAAGGAGGTCTATCCCTGACATCCAGATTTGAAACTTAAATTATTTTTAATCTTATCAATCAATACTTTTATGTATTTCATCAGAGCATATTATACATAATTCTTTAATTTTTGCTCACTAGAAATTTTCAGAGTTTGAAGTTATGCTTTGCTTATTTATGTCAGAGTTGCACAGTGCCTTACATTGAGAAAATACTGTGAAGTATTTGATGTATAAAAAATGGGTTTTTCTAGTTGTGTTGACTGTCTCATAATTAATTCTTTCTAATAGTTTGTTTATATCATAGGCTGAGTGGTCTTAGTGGAATGATCTCAGATAATCTGTTATTTATAACATTTTTTAAAAGCAACTTTTTAAAGAAAACAACGTTGGGGCGCCTGGGTGGCTCATTCAGTTAAGCGTCCGACTTCAGCTCAGGTCATGATCTCACAGTTTGTGGGTTTGAGCCCCACATCGGGCTCTGTGCTGACAGATCGGAGCCTGGAGCCTGCTTCAGATTCCGTGTCTCCCTCTCTCTCTGCCTCTCCCCCATTCATGCTCTGTTTCTCTCTATCTCAATAATAAATAAACATTAAAAAATAAAAAAAGGAAAACAACTGTTGCCTTAGTTGCAGATGTCCTGTCTGTAGTTAAACCATACATAGACAGCTATGGTTCCTGCCTTCCAGAAACCTGTAATCTTACAAACAGAGTTTTTAATTGTTCTCTCTAGTCACTTCCAAATTTATTAGTTACAGAAAATTGTCCAGTGATAAAACAGGAAATATCCAACACCTTTTTTCCTTTTACAGTATGATAAATGAGCCTATTTTTATGGCAACAACATACAGTAGGCAACAACATACATTATGGCAATAACAACTAAAATACATTATAGACAGCATTTTAAATGAATTAATTTAAATTTTTTTGTTTATCCATCAATAGAAGCCCAATAACATTTTGAGGAGAATTTGGGGTTTATACATATTTTAAGGGAAATTATGATCAGACTGTAGAATCTAGCTGAATGTTTTCCATGCATGTTTGTAGCCTATTCAATTTTCATGCTTATATTTTGGGGCTGCATGTGGATTTATGGATGACAGCATTCCTAATTCCAAACAAGTGTTAGAATTTCTTGGTTCAACATTTAAATTTCTGTTTATGGTTTCTGGTACATGAAACCTGATTCCCCTTCTTCATTGCTCATCTGTGGTGAGATTGATGGTGATAACTCCCTGTTGCTCACAGGGGTCACATTTCTTCTCAGAAAGAAAGATGTATAGAACTGAATATTTTATTTTACCTTTGAATTTTACTTATATTTTTAAGGAAAGTATGATTGCTTATTTTTTCTAGTCATTTCTCAGTGGAAAGGTTTGGATTGACTTAAATTCCTAAAGCTTAAGTAGTAATAATAATAACAGCAGCAACAACGACAACATCTTAATGAAAGTTAATAGAAATTTCAACAACCTGGAGTCTTCCAGTAGTTGTTATATAGTTCTGAGTATGTGTTTACTTAGAAGTTGGCCAGCATTTGCTAGTGAGACTTTTAGCCATGAAGACTGAAACATCATTAATTTAACCACAACTTTCTCTTCCCAAACATTCCAGTAAAGTGGAGTAGAAGTACACTAATGGCATTATGAACTTATAAGCAGATAGATTTATAAACAACCAAAACTACTTGGAAAAAATAAATAATTTAAGTTTCTTCGTAATGGAAAATAAGCTAGCTACTAGCCAGCAGTAGTTGTCAGAAATTAAAATGTCCTCGTTGCACCTATAAATGAAGTTTGAATTGATTTTATGTGGAGGGATTTCTAAAACATCTATATCATTATCATTCTCCACTGGAATGGTTTTTATTTTGTGTAAATTATATATGAATGTAACTATAGCTTTTTTCATACTCAAAGAGAAAAAAGACAGATGCCCTCAGCAAGACACTTTTTAGTCAGTTTCAGCACACATAGTTCTTTATTCTAGGAACTGCGCCAAATTCTGAATGAAACAATTATTCTAAATCATAGTTCCTGTTCTTCAGATGGTTACAAAGTAAATGACAAAGATATATAGAATTTAAGTTTGTGGTTGGTACTCCTTTCATTGAAAGGTAGTTTCTCTGGCTCCTCCCCTTCAATCTGGGTGGGCTTTTAACTCATTTGTAACAGCAGAATGCAGGAAAAGTGATGTTATGTGATTTCCAGAGACTAGGTCAGAAAAGGCAACCTTGTGCTAGAGATCCTAAGCTTTTTTGCCTTTTTTTTTTCCTTTTTAAGGTAGGGTTTTTTGTTTTGTTTTGTTTTGTTTTGTTTTGTTTTTTGAGAGTGAGATAAGACAGTATGAGTGGGAGGGGGGCAGAGGGAGCAAGGAGAGAGAATCCTAGGCAGGCTCGACGCTGTCAGCATGGAGCCTGATGCAGGCTTTGAGCTCATGAAACTTGCGAGATCACCACCTGAGCTGAAACCAAGTTGGATGCTTAACTGCCTTGGGCCCCTAAGCTTTTTTTTTTTTTTTTTTTTTTTTTAATATTTTTATTTATTTCTAGGAGAGAGAGAGAGAGAGAGACAGCGTGAGCAGGGGAGGGTCAGAGAGAGAGGGAGTCACAGACTGAAACAGGCTCCAGGCTCTGAGCTGGCAGTCAGCACAGAGCCCGATGCGGGGCCCGAACCCACGAACCGCGAGATCATGACCTAAGTGAAAGTCGGACGCTTAACCGACTAAGCCACCCAGGCGCCCCTTAAATGAAGTCTAAGTACTCTAGGCTGCCATGCTGTGAGGAAGCCAAGACACTGAAGACTCTCTAGTAGCCAGTACTAATCTTTGAGGATTTCTAGTCCAAACACCAGATATGACTGAATGAATGAGCTTTCCAGAGAATTCCAGATCCCAGCCAATATGTCAGCCCAGTTCTCCCATATTCCCGGCTACTGCCCTGGTACTATGGCACAAAAACAAGCCATCCTGTACTGTGCCCTGTCCAGATTCCTAATTTATAGAAGGTATGAGCAGAATACAGTGGTCATTATTTGGGGCTGCTAATTGTAGGGTGGGTTTGTTACAGAGCAATGACTGACTTGATATAGGATACGCTTATGTGAGAGTAGGAGATAATTAATTTCTCTACCTAAGAAAATATGGAAAACTTCCCAGGAGCAGTGACATCTAAATTTGGCCTTTAATGATGAGTAGGAGTCTTCTAAGTAAAGAAGGTAGGAGAAAGGGACCTTGAGCCGAGGGAAATACATAGAAACGTACGGTCACGAAAGAGTGGTGTGTTTGGTGGATGACAAGAAGTTTAGTGTAAAAGAGCATTGGATAGTTAGAGCCGGAAAGAAAGCCATGTGTCTAAAAATTATGCAGAGATTTCCTTTTTTTCTTCCTATGCCAATGGAATTTCAACTACAGCACTGTAAGAGTGGAAGATAATAATCAGACTTGTGTCATAGATAACTAATTAGCAACAGTTTGAAGTTGGGCTGAAGGAGAAAGAAATGAAAAGGCAAGGTGAAAAATAATAGTTCAGATGGCAGAAGATCAAGGCTGAGATAGATCGCTTTCATGTAGTAGCAGAATAATATCAGTTAGGTGACAATGGATATTTGAATTGTTAATCTATTATTTACTAATTTTTCTGTTCAAGGCTTAATAATTAAATGCTACAGCCAGTCCTGCTTTTTGGCCAATCAAACCAATGCCTTTACAAAACATTTGGTTGAATTAAATGTGTTAATGATATTTCTGAATGCTTTATGAAAACATCATCCACTATGAATTTTGGAGAATTATGACTAAATTATGCTATTTTTATATTTTTCTTAAGGCATTGATTACACTGGTACATTTCTTTAAAAATGACACCAAATTACATCAGATAAGGTACTAATGAAACCATGGGTCGTACTTACTCTGCTTCCCTAAAATAAACAGTTAATCTTGACAGGTGCCTGAGTGGCTAAGTCTGTTGAGCGTACCACTTCGGCTCAGGTCATGATCTCACGGTTCGTGAGTTCAAGCCCAACATCGGGCTCTGTGTTGACAGCCCAGAGCCTGGAGCCTGCTTCAGATTCTATGTCTCTCTCTTTCTCTGCCCCTCTCCTGCTCATGCTCTGACTCTGTCTCTCAAAAATAAACATTAAAAATAAATAAATAATGAACTAAAAAAAAATCTTGAAAAATGGTAACTTATGTAATCATAAAGATACTACAATGAGAAAATGTATATAATTCATTTTGTAAATATAGTTAGGTAAATAAAACACAAATGTAGTCAACAGCTTTATGTGTGGATTTGACTTTTAAACAACTTTTGTGTTTACCTCATGTATCTTTAGTGTGATAAATAAAAGTTTAGTGATGACATTTGAACTTGTACTGGAACATCATAACAGCATACATGTAATAAATTTTTCTAGGGTCAAAAGGGCAGATAGGTCTTCCTTCAGTCACTCTGAGCATCTAGACTACATCCTACATGTCATGTACCTACTGCCTTATCTACACAGGGAATTGCTACCAATGCTGAGATAAAGGGAGTTGTTTTTAAAACACTCTGTTTCCCTATACAACTTGGTTTTACTTTACAGTTTGGTTATTTTTTTCAAACATCTGAAAAGCTTAATCTTTTTAATGCAAAATGAAAATCCACAGAATTTTGTAGATTTTTTTCCATCTGCCTTTTCCAGAGCTCTGATTCCTTTCTGACATGTTTCTGTAAAACAGACATCTCCCAGAATTTGAGCAATGACTCTCTACATTTCACCCATAGTACCAAGTTGAATTAATGTACCTGGTGAAAAAGTGGGTTTTTTTTTGTTTGTTTGTTTATTTTATTCATCCATTATATGGTACTCTAGTCATTTTGTATAGAAGTTACTATGATGTTAGTGATGTTACAGAAAAGAGTCTGACTTCCTTAAAAAGTCTGGCTGCATAATTATCCTTAGTCACCTATTCCATGAAAAGCCTAGGAAAATATTCAGGAAGAATTTGGAGCAGACTGATAGTCAGTAAATCCAAAGGGAAGGAGATAGGTAAGCCATAGCACTGATGACATTTGCTGCTTTGTGAGCAAAGGAATTAATTAGACCAGATAATCTTGAGAACCCTAAGAATAAAGTCCACTAGGACTAATATAATGGAGAAATCTGTTAATTAGAGTAGAAAGTGAGTTCTCTTACTATAAAACAAAGGACAGTGGAGCTTTAAACGGAAGAAAGTAGAGGAAAGGCAGGAGGAAAAGCTTAATAAAGCAGAGCATATTTATTTGTCAGGAAAATACATTCTTTATCTTTTTGTAGGCCAAAAAAAAAAATCACCAAGCATTTTGCAGAAGAGATAAAGTGTGTTATAGTGTTAGAAAAGATGTTTACCAGCAGTTGTGCTAATTAAGGATCAAAACTAGATTCTGGATAGGACAGAATGAGTCCATATATCAGTACACAATTAGTTAAAAACAAAAAAAGTCCCATTGTTTATTGGTCCAGATGTTTGAGCAATTGGTTAGGTTCAGTTTGGGGCTGGTGTGCTGAGGTCACTCAAAATTCATGGTCAGGAAAAACTTCAGTAATTTGCAGGCTCAGTGCAAAATAAAAATGCAGAGGCCCTTTGTTCAAAATTATTAACAATTTCAAGATAGTAATAGCAGAACATTAAGCCAGAGATGAGGACCATCTAAACCAGTGGCCTTGTGTGACTGACATCACATGTCACATTCCATGAGGATAGCATTTCTGTGGTTCTTTTACAGCCTTCCTCTTTAGAACTGTCATAATAAAACACAGCATTGTAGACAAGACTTTAAACACAGCGCAGACAAAGGCTACTGTAAGCGTAATTTCAGGGGAGCTCAGCAGCTCAGTGCTGCGTCTTCCGTGGATTGTTTACATGCTCACCTTTGTATCCTAAGCATGTAGCACAGTCTCATGAGTCTCTGACCCATGGTAAGCACTCAATAAATAGTGGATGGGTAGGTAGTAGATGATAGTGGTTGCCAACCCTTCCCAGGGAATCTGGTTCCACTTAGTTCAGGATAAGAGGACCCAATGTGGGTTCTTTGGAGTTTTAGTTCATATTACACAGACCTTGCAGATGCCTTCTTTGGCCAGGTTGAGGGTTTCCTTTAGCTCTGGGCCTTGCATGTCTTCTTACACAACCAGTTTCTCTATTCAGTGATCCTGAAGCATAGTTAAGCTAATGGATTAGAATAACAATTGATCCCTAGCCAAGTTAAGACTGGAATAGGCAGAAGAAAGGCCACCCTGTTTCAAAGATATCAGATCCGTAAAACCTGAGCCTATGATAGATCACATGGCAAAGGGATTGCAGATGACTTAAGGTTACTAATCAACTGCCCTTAAAGGTAGCTAAATATCCTGGATTATCTAGGCAGGCTCAGTGTATCACAAGGCTCTTACATGGGATTGACAGAGAGGAAAGGCAAAAAAGACATGTGATGAAGGAAACAAGGTCTGAGTGATGTGCTGTAAGATGGGTCCTTCTGTCTTTGCTGGATTTGAAGATAGAGGAAGGGAGTAGCTCTGGAAGCTGGAAAAGGTAAGGAAATACATTCTCTACTAGGGCCTCCAGAGAAGAACACAGCTCTGCCAACACCATGATTTTAGTCCTATGAAATCTGGGTCAGATAGCAGATCTCCAGAACTGTAAAAGAATGAATTGGTGTTGTTTTAAGCCATTACCTGGTGGTAATTTGTTACAGCAGCAGCAGGAAACTCAAACAGCTGGTTCCGCACTGGGGTGAAATAATCCATCCTCCTTCCTGGTTCATTAGAAATCACTAACTTCCATGGATGGATATTATTGTCTGCCTGCGTGTTTTTACATTTCTTTTGGTGACCAACAAGTAGAGTTCTATCTCTTTTTTCTGTATTTTTATTTTCCTTCATTAGATCACTAAGTTTTTGAGTTCAGGCTAGTAGATGCTATATTCTCAGGGAAGCTAGTAATGCCTCCTATTCCAGAGAACCCTGGTTTCTTGGGATGTTAATAGTTGAGAGATAGTAAAAAGAAAAAGCTTCTACTTCTAAAATCCAGGTTAAACAAGCTTCCTTTTTCTTAAAGCACTTTATAAAGATATGTTCTGTGTATAAGGTTTAAAAAAATCTTAACTGTTTAAGAGAATATCCAGCAAAAAGTATGACTGTTCTTCAGCCCAAGTTCCTTTCAGCCATTACTAGTTTCTTGTGAATTCTTCCAGAACTATTATGTAGACATATAAACACACATACGGTTGTTATCTACACATACTCTTCTGCACCTTTGTTTTTGTCTTGATGATTTAATTAACATATTTTCTTATGAAAGAATTTTCATAGTTTTTAATGTATAATGTGCACATGAAACACATACATGTGAAACACATACATATGAAACACATATTTCCCAAACATTTTAAACTACAAGTTTCACTCTTTAATAAAAGCGTCTCATAGAACTACTTTTTGAGACACACTGCTTAACACCAAGCTGCCTTCCTCTGGACTAGAAGTAAGAATTAGTGACCCCCATACAGCAGGGTGGCATGACAGGTATTGATTTTGGAATGAGGGATTTGGGAGGGATTTTGGATTTAGAGTGATTGGGTACTATCCTGGCTCTGTGGTGAACTTTCCTGCTTGCTCATTTTCATGCTAACTGGCTGTGTGGCTTGAGGCAGGTTGTTTAACTGTATTGAGACTTTCTTGTTAATACTGTCTACCTCATTTATTCAGTCATTTGTTCATTAATTAATACCTGCAATTTTTAGAACATTCATGAGCTAGGTCAAATAAACAAGTTTCTCCACCCCAGAAGCTTTCTAGTCTAGTGAGAGAGGCTTCATTTGTAGCACACAAATCAGCAGTGAACAGTGCCTGTCTTAAAATTAAGGTTGTGGAGAATCATTTTCTGCCCAGATTTCTACTTTTCAGTTTATTCCTTTCATAGGCCTAGATCAGCAGTAACAAATATCACTTACACCATTTCAAAACTTGCAAAAAATGCAGGAAGAAATGAGGGTTAATATAGTGTTCTTCAAGTATTGATTTTTTAAAGCATATATTATCGACTTTCATATTAATCACCTGATGAGTTAACAGGGTAATGTTTTTTATCTGAATAAAGTACAATAAGAGTAACTAAATCTTCTAATTGATTATGAAATTCCTACATAAATTTTGCCATACTTGTGGATTGTGGACATAAATGTCTTAATGGTTGTGACTTTAAACACTGAATTACGTAAAACCTCAGAATCTTTGTTTTCAAATCCATAATGTATACATTTTACAGGAAAATTTTAGAATTTTTATTTTTCCCAATGTCTATAAACCATATAAATGCATTTTAAAAAAATATTTGAGAGAGAGAATGTATACACACAGTTGCATGTGAGCAGGGGAGAGTCAGAAAGAGAGGGAGAGAGCAAATCCCAAGCATTCTCCCCATTGTCAATGCACAGCCTGACAGGGAGCTCAGTCTCACAAATTGTGAGATCATGACCTTAGCAGAAACCAAGAAACCAAGAGTCCGACGCTTAACCAGCTGAGCCACCCAGACACCCCTTGGTACTTTTTAGCCTTTAGAGTCGTCACTCTTCATAATTCTCCTTTCTTTGTTTAAATCACAATTACTTACTTCAAAAGCATACTTCTCTTTTCTTCTCACTCTTAATAACTTTGAATAGGAACTTCATATTCTTTAGAAAAAGATATCTTTGGAAATTTAAGTGAAAATAACTAACACAGTTTCTTTAATTGTCATTTTGGTTGCCAGAAAGTTTCAACTTCTCTTCTTTCATTTTCTCAGGCCAACAAAATGTTGTCTAGGCCCTCTGAATTCCAGACATCATTCAACACTTGTTTTACTGAGTTCTGATGACTTCAGTCTGTTAATTTATTTAGGATATGCTTTTGGTTTTTATAAGGTCAACTAGAAATTTGAAGCTATTTTCCCCACCTATTCTAAGATCAAATATATATTTTTTAATACTGAAATTTGAAAACCACTATGGTAACTTCAGTGATGTTGAATCTTTGAGCATACATCTAAAACTTTTCCATTCAAAAAAATGATTCAATTATTTCATAATGGGAACTCTGTTAAGGTCAGTATGATAGCTACCTAGTAATTTTATAGTATCAAAGCATAAAACTTTGATTTGGTGGGTTTTTTGGTGGTCATTTTAATGAAAGTTTGATTTGTCACATCCTAAAAAACAAATCATTTGATATTTGGTTTTATTATTAGCAAATGATGTATGTCCTTGCCAATGCTCAAGTCTGACTCTCTCCCAATAAATTGCCCCTACCTCAGCTCTCCTCATCACTCCTTGCCTGACATCTGGCTTTTACCCCGATCCGGGGGTAACTCCGAGATGAGGTGTGGCTGGATGCCAGGAAAGTTGGTAGTATACACATATACACACATATATACACATATATATATGCCCACACATAGATGTAATGTGAGAGAAATAGCTACTTTAGAATGACCTGCTTTGGTGGCCAGGAAGGAACTGACCATTTTGCTAGATTTTTGCTGTGACTGCTATGGTCCAAGGGTTTAAGATTTTCTTCTTTCCAAAAGAAAACATTGTCTGTTCTTTTTTGTAATAAATCTCAAGCATAGCGGTATCCTTCTAAGCTAATTTTCTCAACTCCAGATAATTGATAGTGGGTGAAAATGTGGTTTATAGATTCAGCAAACTTATGTAGAAAGCCAACTTTTGGGTAGCATGTGGAAACAGCATATGCTGTTGGCTCACAAAATAAATTTGGCCGTTGGCCATTATGACAGCTCTTCTCCCTGGTTCTCTCCATATCTCTCACATCATTCCTTTCAATCTCCTTTAATCATTTCTATCTCCTCCTGTAATTTTAATATTCACCAGAGTTCTATACTAAACTGTTTTCTCTGGGAGACTCCCTGGGTGATCTCTTCAGATCATTTCCCTTTAGCACTAGTAATACCACAATGGCTGCTGTCTTTCTACACATGGTCCTGTCTTCTCACCTGAGCTCTCCATCTATGTAATGTTTTACCTGATTACTATCTATTCCCATTCAGATATACTACAGGCACTTGAGACTCACCTATTTAAGTTTAAACCCAAAACCTTTACACCCAATATGTAACTTGCCCTCCTTTGTATCACCATCTTCACAGAAGCCAAACTTACAAAACCCAGAAATCTGAGAGCATTGTCATAGAAGAGCAAATAAGATCCAGAACTATTATGTACTAACATAGATACATTGACACCGTGCGCGCGCACGCGCGCACACACACACACACACACACTGGTATTCAAAGAGGAATAGTGCATAGTTTTACACAGTAGCTGTATTATAGTTCACCTAGTCCTAGTGAAAATCCTAGGACTTACTTGCCTATTTTCCTGTGGAGAGACATTGGGTAGTTTTCAGGTTTTCACTATTACAAACAATGCACTGATGAACATTTGTGCCCGTATCTTCTGACATAAATATGCAAGTGTTTCTTTAGAGTATGTAAAATGGGAGTAGAATTCCTGGGTACAGATATGTACATCTCCATATACCTGGACAGTTGTTGCCAAATTGTTATCCAAAATGGCTTCAGTGTTAATAGTCCAACCAGTAGTAATTTATCTTGTAGTATTCCATGCCCTCCATGATCCCTGCCATTAGACATTTTCATTTTTACATTTGTAAAATGTTTCAGACTAGTTTTCATTTCCTTGAAGTTGAGCTTATTATTATCATATGCTTATTTGGCCCCACTCTTCCTTCCTTTTGGAAGTTCCTCTGGTCTTTGGCATACATTTTTAAATTATGTTGGATTTTTTAAATGTTTATAGGAGTTTTTGATAACAGTCCTCTGTTAGCAGATGTTGCAGTATCTCGTTACATTTTGTAACTCTTTAAGTGTCTACTGATAAATAGAAGTACTTCTTTTTGTACATTTTTTAAATGTTTTATTTATTTTTGAGAAAGAGAGAGAGCAAGTGTGAGTGAGGGAGGGAGAGAGGGGTAGAGAGAGAAGGGAACAGACTCCAAAACAGACTGCAGACTCTAAGCTGTCAGCACAGAGCCCAATGTGGGGCTAAAACTCACAAACCGTAAAGATCACAACCTGAGCTGAAGTCAGATGCTTAACCTACTGAGCCACCAAGGTGCCCCTACCAGTACTTACTTCTAATGCTTACAAGGTTACTGAACTTATCAGTCTTTATGATTTCATTTTCTGCTTTAAAAAACAAAAACATAAACAAACTTCTCCATCCTAAGATCCTACAGACGTTGTCCTGAATTTTATATGTGTATTGTGTGGGTAGAGATATAGTTAAGCCACATAAAAACTGACTTTTGATTTTTGATTTCAGAACCATTGTTTATGTCATGGTCAAATGGGTATTATTTTTCAAGTGTCAGAGTGCCATCAATCATTGCACATTTTCCTGGATCTCTCACTTTGCTCAGATGGGCACCTTGCCATGTTTCAGAAATATTATTCCCAGAATATACTACAAAATGCAAGTAATTCACTCCTAGCAATACTAGGACAACTAATGTTGTTTCATTTGAATAAGAAAAGGTTAATACTCCATCTAAGATAATACCAATATGAAACCTGGCTTAGAAAATGCCCTTACAAAATGAGGCAGTATCTGGAAATAACATTTTAACTCCCAGAAAGTTAAAAAGGAAGCCAATCTTCATTCTAAAATTTTAGAGGAACTTTCCCAGGATAAGATACATCTTTTGACAGATCTAACTTTTGATCTACATTATTCACTGTCAATTATATGGTGGTAGTGCAGTTTTGATTCAGGTTGTATTTCCTGTGTGTGCTATATGTATGTTGTCATATAGTGTGGAATCAAGCTAATAAAACAGAAATCTCTGCAATTATATTACTGAGAACAGAAGTCATCTTTTAGTACAGCTGTCTTCATCTAGTTTCATTTATCCCCTTTATTTGAAAAAGTCCTTATTCTTCAGCATTGAACTCAACAGAGGAGGTTTCTTATTGCCATTAACCATTCTTCTTTCATTCACAAGTCTTACAATAAACACTTATTACTTATAAAAACGATCAAACTTTTCTTTTGGTTATGGGAAGAGTTCTAAATTGACCCTGTTGACTTACCACAGATATGAAAGCTGTAGAACAGTGATCTCAATTCATTCAACAACTTTTATTAAACATCTTTTATGCACTAGACTCTAAGGATAAAAGAGTCGGAATCTAATTCTTTAGCTTCTCATGACTTTAGAAGGAGATAGGAATCATAAATGTACCACTAGGAATCTATTTCCTTCAGATTTGCCATTTCACAGTGGTCCTTTTGTCCTATGCCAGTTTTTAAAAGCTGAATTGATTGATCTTTGTGTTATGTTTGTAAACGACAAACAAAATTAGAGATTCTTCAAAGTATGATTTTTTCATTGAAAAAAATGCAATTTTCTATCTTGCCAGGAGGAGAAAAAGCAACTCTAATACATTTAAGGCCAGTAATAATTATACTTTTATTCTGTACTGTAACATTTTCTCCTTCTTTACAATGTAGTTTTAGCTATTTAATTACATGTTACTATAATTGTGTCCATATTTATTGTTAATTTTAACATTCAAGTTCCCAGAGGGAGGACTTGTCATCTTGATAATGCCTTAATGCCTAGAACCTTGGCATTCCTGTGAGTGTAATGTTGTCTCAACTTGGCTTGCTCAGTCAGGATAAGACTGAACACATCCCAGTTTAGTGGCAGCCAACCACGGTTGATTGAATGCAGTCAGGAGGCCAAGGAGGACCCTGTGGCAGATTCAGTTTTAGTAATCTGTGAAAAAAAAAAAGGTGGGTGTTGGATTTCTGAAATACTCTAAACATACTTAATGTTTGGGGATTTTTCATTGGTTATTCATTTAAGTTAAAGAAGCTATTAGCAGGAGCTTTTTTGTAGTCCATACAGCATTAGCAGCTAATGATAATAGTTTCCAAATATTTCGTGGAAATTTACGAGCATTTTCATATTCAACACTTCATTTCATCTTCAGACCACCTCTGAGGCAGATGTTATCTCATTTTTACAGGGGAGAAAACAGAAGTCCTGTTAGGTTAAATGATTTGTCTAAAGTCACATAACTAGTAAGAAATATACCTGGATCCAAATCTTTGTTTTCTGACCTCAAGTCCCATTCTCTTTCAACTATACCGATCTGCTATGACACCTCTTAATGCCTTCAAAGTTGGAAATGTCAGCGTTACTGAATTCTACTGTGTTGACTCATCCTAGCCATTATTGCCCCAGAAGCTACTCTGATTGTCAGTGTTAGGCATATTTTATTTATGTTCATAAAGAAACACTTACAATGTTTATACAAGGACCCTTCTGATTGAACTCTGTTACCCACCAGCTTACCTTTTATAAATCAATTTAACAGTCTATAATCATCATTCCTTTTAGTTAAGTCACAAAGAGAGTATTTACATAAGTACAGAGGTCAGTCCATTGATGTGGTAATTCCAGTACTGACACGGAATAAAATCTAATTACTAAATAAAGATATGTAGATTCAGTAAATGAATGTCGACCTACAACATTTCATCAACAACTTCCAAAATGTGAAGTCACTATTATAGACACACTTACAGTCAAAAAACCACTAAAAGAAATGCATGTGATCAGAATTTTCTGCTGTTAAGAGATTAAAATTCAGGTTAATAGGTAGATTCTAAAGGAGTCTAACAAATTGTAAATTGTGATGAGATTACTAAAGAAATGGCTTGAAAAACCTTCGTAATCTTGACATAAAAAGACAACGCAGAGGATATTTTACTTCTTGACCTTAATTATGAATATTGTTGTAGCCCCTTGATATTTTATTAGCTCATAATAGAGATGAGTTAATTCTCAAGCAGTTATAGTGATTAAATTTTCTTTATCTCTTTTTTATGTTAATGAAGCATAGGGAAATCAGTCTCTAAACCAATTCTGAAATAGAATTTAACTTTTTATTGCACTTACGTATCTCTTTTCTTTTACTCTGAATGGCATATTTTAGACTAAAATTATCTTGATTTTCTTTATTCTCTAGGCTTGATCCTCCACAACCTGAGAAGTTGAAAAAGGAGCACAGCTCAGCTGAAAACATGTCTTTAGAAACTCTAAGAAACAGTAGTTCAGAAGACCTCTTTGATGAGATTTAACTGTCTCAAAAGGTACTTTGATGTTTACTAGACTACGCTTTCTATTCATTTCTTTAAACTAAGAAAGCAAGATTTCAACTCAGCAGAAGCTCTTACTGTACCTTACAATTTAATTACATACACAGTGAATTGAAACCATTGTGCAGAATGGATTATGCATGTATATGAAGATATGATTTGATGACAGTGGTACATTATTCTAAACTATTCATTCCCATGCCTGTAATTACATAAAATCTCAGACTTTGTGTTGCAAAAGACACATTTATCTTATTCAGTTCACACATATTATATGTGGTAGCTGTCTAACATCCTGTCTAGGAAGATTTTGGAAATAGGACAAAGAAAATGTCTACAGTTTTGTTTTTTTTTGAATAGTCATTTTCAGAACAATGATGTTTGAACATTTTAATTTGTGAAATGATGTATAAAATTTATTTTAGTTTGTACAGAAACAACCTCAAAATCTGATGATAAAATTTTTGATTTTATAATAAAACACTTTATAAGGTGCTTACTGATATAAGTGTAACACCTTTTTGTATCAAAAACATGTTTTTTCATAGATTGTTGGTAAAAGACTTCTTACACATTAAGAACCCTCTTTGAAAATAAGGACTCTTGTCATATTCACTTATCAATCCTCAGTAACATCTAGCACAATTTTTTTAAAAAAATAGTTACTGGGGTGCCTGGGTGGCTCAGTCAGTTAAGCGTCCGACTTTGGCTCGGGTCACGATCTCACAGTCTTTGGGTTCAAGCCCCACGTCGGGCTCTGTGCTGACAGCTCAGAGCCTGGAGCCTGCTTCAAATTCTGTGTCTCCCTCTCTCTCTGCCCCTCCGCCACTCACTATCTGTCTCTGTCTCTCAAAATAAAATAAAAAAATAAAAATAAAAAAATAGTTACTGTTTCTACCTCCTACCCTTTCATTCTGTCTTCTCTTCTCTCCAGTTGAACATCCCTCTTCTCCATGGTTCTCAAAGTTAACAGTGACTAACCACCATGTTGCTAAATTCATTGGTTGGTCCATTCTCAGTCCTCATCTTACTAAGCCTCTCTGCTACACCTGACCTAGTCAGTCACTTCTCAGTAGACACTTTCTTCACTTGCCTTTTGCGTTAACATATGCTGTTTGTTTTCCTCTTTCTTTTCAGATACAGAGGTCTCTTTGACCCACAGTTAAGAGTGGGTTTGAGTGCCTCAGGCTTAATTCAGCTTTCTTTTCACTCCCTACATTCTGTACCTAGTTTTTCATGATTTTAAGTACCATTTGCATGCTAATATCTCCAAAACTAGAATAGTTGTGTTTCCACAGTCATGTATTGAGTCATGTATTCAGTCATGCATTCTACAGTATGTATTCAGTTGACCCCCGAACAATGCTGGGGTTGAGACATTGCTGCCCTGTGTAGTCAAAAATCCATTTATAATTTTTGATGCCCCAAAAACTTAACAACTAAGAGCCTACTATTTACTGGAAGGCTTACCAAAAATATAAACAATTAATACATATTTTGCATTTATATGTACTATATATTGTATTCTCACAGTAAAGTAAGCTAGAGAAAACAAAATGTTACTAAGAAATCAAAGGAAAGTGGGGCGCCTGGGTGGCTCAGTCAGTTAAGCGTTTGACTTCAGCTCAGTTCATGATCTCACGGTTCGTGGGTTCGAGCCCCGCGTCGGGCTCTGTGCTGACAGCTAGCTCGGAGCCTGGAACCTGCTTCGGATTCGGTATCTCCCTCTCTCTGACTCTCCCCTGCTCCCGCTGTCTCTCTCTGACTGTCAAAAATAAATTTAAAAAAACAAAAGAAATCAAAGGGAAGAGACAGTGCATTTATATGACTATACTGTAAAAAAATGTGTGTATAAGTGTACCTGCACGGTTCAAACCCCTGTTGTTCAAGGGTCAGCTGTATAATTTATCATTAATTTTTGCAAAAGGAAGTTCTTAAAAATCTGACTGAGTATATCTATCTGATTTGGAGGATTATTTGAATGCTTAAGTACACCTAAAGCAGAGATCTGATTATATCCCAATCATTTTTTTCCCCAGTCTTCCTCTACCCAGCAAATTACCCTAACACTTACCCGGTTGCTTCAAGTTGAAAACCCAGGAAACCTGCTCAGTACCTCTGCTTCCCTCTTCTCCCACATTCTGTTATTTTTTACCTCTGAAATATAGCTTGACTCTGTCTACTTCTTTCTCTGTCTACTACAGCTGCCTTCTGACTGGTCTCCCTGCCAATCTCCTTCTACTCCTAAATGCATGTCTGCCACAAAATAGCCACTCAGATGTTTCTTTAAGTTATTAAACTGTTTTGAAAAGAAACTTAGGAAAAGGTTGAAATTTACTTAATTGATTTGATGCAGAGAAAAAATTGTTTAGAAAGCTCAAGTACCTTTTGTAATTAATTATAGATAATATATACATATGTATGTATGCATGTAGGCTTGACTACAGAAAGAATGAGAAAGAAATTACACTGATATAAATTACATTCTTTATATCAGAATAGGATTTTATTAAGTCAGTGGAACAATAAAATAAAAAGAAATTTTACTGTGTTTTTATTTCCATAGTGGCATCCATTTAAGATGGGAAAGTTTAAAATAAATGTAAACATAAATATGTGAAATATAAAAATACAATTATAGGGGTGCCTGAGTGGCTCAGGCAGTTGAGCATCCAACTCTTGATTTCAGCTGGTCTCAATCCCAGGCTTGTGGGATTGAGCTCCATATCAGGCTTCATGCTCAGTGTAGAACCGGCTTAAGATACATTCTCTCTCTCTCTCTCTCCCTCTCTCTCTCTCTCTCCCTCTCTTTCCCTTTCCGATCTTCCCACCCCCTCTCCCTCTCCCTCTCTGTCTCCCCCACACCTCCTCTCCCCCACTCTCAGTAAATAAATACACACATACATACAATAAACATACAATTATAAAGTCTAAAATTCTACTCAGTTATGTAGAAACTTCACTGTAATATTGAATCTTAGACAATCTAAGATTTGCCTTGCCTAATATTGAATCTTAGATAATCTAAGATTTGCCTTTTCAAGGAGATTATGTACATAAAGTATTAGAATCTCAAAATAATGTTATCTTTTCTGAATAATGAAAATGAGTATACAACTGTGTGTGTGTCTGTGTGTGTGTGTGTGTGTATGTGTGTGTATAAATACATATAAAATTATTTTTTAAGTGAAAGAACGAAGAAAAACAAAATTTTGGCTATTAACCCACTAGTGGTGAGAGAGATAATGTACAGAAAGTATTTGCTAAGGAATCGTAACAACAGAATCTATAAAGCTCATGATATTTACAAAATTTTGACTATATTTTTCCAGGTCATTGTATCTTTTCAACCACTGTTTTATGTCAGATTGATTCAGCTGGTCAGAATACAGCATAAGTAGCCCATAGTTAAGGTTCCTTCTTTTATATCTAGCATGGAGAAATTAAAGGGATCGTTTTACATTTTGTGTTCCATGTAAAGAGATTATCTGTAAATTCGGCGTTAAGATGTACAGATCTGGTCATTCTATGCCATGATTTTTCCTCACACTTTTCTATTATCTTTACTGAAAAACAAATTGTTACTGCAAAACACTGAAGTTAAAAGCACAAGAGTTAAGTTATAATGCAGTATGAATTTTGTTGTGTTTTTTACTCTTTTGACCTTTCTTGTAAAACAAGGTGCTCACATTTGATATTTTTTTCAGCTTAAAATTTATAATTCTTGTTGCCCTGGGCTCAGATGGTATGACTTAGGCCTCATTAGGGAAGTTCATGGAAGAAAAAGTCCCACCTCAGGAAGAGATGTCTTTATTATGTAGTTTTAAAAGGTCAGGAAACTACTTTGGACAAGTTTTTATTAATGGTGTATAACTCAAATTTATAAAATACTAGACCCTGTGTTTTGGAGCCAGGCACCTCTTTATTAGGTAAATTTGATTCAATAAATGTTTATAAAGGATCAGTTATGCACAAAAACCAGAACTGGGCCATGTGGAGAATTTATGGATAAATCCGTCCATTCACCAAATATCTGTTAAGCATTTGTGTCAGTCTCCGTTTTGGGCACTAGTAGCAGCAATGAATAAGACGTGTGCTCTCTTGCTGTGGAGCTTATATTCTAGTAAGTGAGTACTCTCAAAGAGTGAAGAGTATGGAAGGGAGTTGAATTGGGGCCCAAATCCAGTATATGATAAACTCTAATATCAAGGAGTGGTAGCATAAGTGTCATAAAGAGAAGAAGAAAAAGTTTATGGCTGAGGATCAACAGAAGATTAAAAACAAAATCCAGTTGGGAGGATAAGAGAAATCGGTAGGTTGAGGAAAGCGTGCTGAGGATAAACCTGTGTGCCAGGTCAGGGGAGTACAGAACATCCTGAGGGTAGAGGCTCTGGATTACTTTTCAAGTTTGTAATTGTGAATCATCAGAATGAAGGAGGCAAGTTAGAAGGCTTCCCAGGAGGAATGTCGGCCAGGTGGATTTAGAAGATGAGCTAAGTTTTGTAATAAAGATATGACAAGAATTGAGCTCCACAGTTCAGACTGTCACTTCCACAGGAAGATATATACTACCAGAAATCTTCAGGTCATGGGGCCCTTCTTGGACATCTGGGAATGAGAAAGGGGACCCAGTGACTGCCCAGAAGCAGCCAACCCTCATCCCTTTGTGTCTCTCATTCTTGCACTTAATATTATTTATAGAATCCATTTTTAATAAAATGAAATTAAATAACTGACCTCGAAATTCATGAAAGACCTCATGAATTTACCTGTACATCAGTAAATTAAAACAAAAAATAAGTAGGTAACACATTTGGTAAAGGAGAATGATAGTCACTATTTATCCATTTCTACATATTGACTGAATTAAAACTGTTTTGAAAACTTCTGGTGAATGTTCTTTAGGAGGGCACATTTCATTTGCAGGTGTTATGTGAACAAGGCTGCAGTGATTTTCTCCATATATTAATAACTGGGAAAGAATACTTTGAGAAATGCATGACAAGAATTTCATGGTTGCTTCATAACTGACCATCCACCTCCTGTCCAAATTCCCACTGCTCTGTTCTACTCAACCAAAAACACTCGCCAGTGTACTTTACTCACTTTCTTCCTTTCAGTTAACCATGTCATGTCATTCACTAACTGTCATTACTACTTCCTGATTTTCCTCTGCAATATGAATTTTGTTCTTCATATGTTGATTTTTCTTCCCTCTTTTGGAGGTCCTTCATCCGAAATTCTCATCTCAAAATCTCACAAAGAACTGTATTTTCTGAGTGAGGGTCACTTTGTCCCTAAAGGCTCTTGATTCTTCAGGCAAGGAGAGAGCAATTGGAGCCTACACCTATCTTGACAGTGGATGTTCTTATCAAGGGCAGGAGCAATTTTGGTGGCTACTGTTCTAGTAAATCGTATATAGGCTAGACCTGAATTACTTACTTTTGGTTTAAAGACAGTCTCCAGCTTAATTACAATCTTAGAAATAACACAGCCAGTCAACTATATGTAAATGGATTAGATAATTTTTATGGAACCTGCTCATACAAGACCCTTCTAGTAATCTTTTTTACTCTGCATTCCTCTAAATGCTGAGCCTGAGACAAGGGCTTGCATACTGGCAATTTATTTGGGAATATGATCTCAGGGAGTAGGAATGATAGACTGGAAGCACTTAAAAAGAAAGGAAGAAAAACCAGTGCAAAGATGCCTTATCAAGGCAGCGTACCTTCTGGATGATATGCTCCACCCCACCAGGATCTTCTGAGGTACTTTCTAAACATTATCTCAGGACAATACATCCGAGGGCAAAAGAGAGAAGCATCTGTCCATGGATTGCTGCTTCCCATTGGTCAATGGTGGCCTGGAAGCATTGTTCCCACATACTTCCCTTTGCCCCCTGTTCAATAGGCAGGCCACCCCAGTTCCTCCAAGTGACCAAAGTTGCAGTCTCAGAAAAGCCCTGGACAGGAAACAAGAAGAGCACAGGTACCAATTCTACCTGCCTTAAGTAGAGCAAAGCCTGGTGGAACTGATCGCCAAAAAAATGGCAGCTATTGATTTGAGGTGGTGTACAAGGGGTGTCCAACATAGAACCTGTGTTTTATGCACATGTCCTGGCCCCACCTCCCAACCGTAGCCAAAGCTGATTAGACCATGGAAACAAATGTGACTCCCATGGCATGGCTGAACTTAAGGTCACCAAAAAAGCTGATGTGTAAGTTGGCACAGAGACTGACTGTAAGAAAGAGAAAACCCCAGAGCACAAGGGAACAGAGGTGCCCCATGACCGTAGAGACTGATTGGGAAGAGTAGACAGGGCCTGGAGTAGCTTCAGGTCCTTCTGTAGTTCAGGGACAGTTTCAGTGTAGACATATCTCTAAAAATCACTGCTCCGTTTTCTAATGACTTACCAGTGAAATGGTTCCATAAAGAAAACCAGAACGTACCCAACTAATAAGGAAATCGAATGTATTCTTCATTGGACGTGTTAATTAATTTTTATTATCTTCAATTAACAAGTTGTCAATAGTGAACACTACCATTAAAAGAACATTTCAAGAAAGCTTTCATCTAGATTGGTATAGGCAAACTTGAATAAGGGGGAAAGTAAAACCACTTTTGTAATTAAAATTTACAAATTTTTTATAATAAAACTTTTTTTTTTCTGAAAGAGAGAGAGAGACAGCGTGAGCAGAGGAGGGTCAGAGAGAGAGAGAGAGAGATACAGAATCCGAAGCAGGCTCCAGGCTCTGAGCTAGCTGTCAGCACAGAGCCCGACACGGGACTCGAGCCCACAAACTGTGAGATCATGACCTGAGCCGAAGTCGGATACTCAACTGACTGAGCCACTCAGGCGCCGCTATAATAAAACTTTAAAATTCATTAAAATGCCATTATATATAGCTAACGCCTTACCTACATTAGATATGCCTTTAAATCATTGAAGGACTTAGGTAGTATGAAATGTCTATGATCTTTGGCAACATAGGATAGTACTATAAGTTTTACCTGGGAATGAATTTTAAGTGTAAGGTATCACAAAGTTGCCACCGTTGGTAAATTAATATGTATGCTAATCGTTTAAAAAATAAAAAACAATATATTTTTTCTTGATTTTGCCTAATAGTGAAAATACTGCTATCAAATTGTAGCATTTTTATATAATGACAGGGTGTTCCCTATCTCTCTCTCTCTCTCACTCGCTCACTCATTTATGATGTGATTAAAAACTTGGTTAGAGGGGCACCTGAGTGGCTCAGTCAGTTAAGTGTCCTACTCTTGATCTTGGCTCAGGTCATGATCTCACAGTTCCTGAGCTCAAGCCTGTCATAGGGCCCTGTGCTGACAGTGTGGGCCTGCTTGGAATTCTCTCTCCCTCTTTTTCTGCCCCTACCCTCCATGTCCTGTATCTCTCTCAAAATACATAAATAAACTTTACAAAAAAAATAGGAAGAAAGAAAAGTTTGTGAAACTTCTAGATCCCTATTAGGACAAGATGCTGATAGTGATGTTGGGAGAAGTACGCTTTGTCATTGTGCTTTGCAAACATTTAGAGAGTTTATCTGAAATTTTCTAGAGCCCCTGTAGAGTAATACTGAAACAATTTTGCTTTACTCATTTAAGAGATATAATATAGTCTCTCTCTCCTAGGAACTAAGTTTACAGACAAGTAATTATATTACTATGGAAGATTACATTATTATCAGTAAATATGTACTCTTCAATATCACCACTCCATTGACTTGCTTTGGACACTAAAGTGTGGATGAAATAAAAATATTCTATTTTTTGCACCTAGAAGTTAAGAAGCATTATATGTTTCTGCTTTTTCTTCTGGGAACTTCTAACCTCTGCTGTGAGAGGAACATGCCCCAGGTAGCTGCTGACCCTGCTTCCTGGGCCCATGATGAGATCATGAGCAGAGCTGAACTCATTCTAGGGTTAAGTCACTACCTGAAACCTTTAGAAAAGCCATCCATCTGAGCCCAGTCTAGATGGACTGGACTGTAGTCAGCCATGCTGACCATGAGCATGAGAATAATTGCTTACTACTCACAGCCACTAAGATTTGGTCTAGTTTGTTATCTAATGGTATTTTGAAAATACCCAACTAGTATAGTTACTCATATAGAATATCATATAGTGACAACTTGTGTTGTCAGTACATACATGGCACAAAAATCTGGTGTCTTCTGGCTGGAATTTGATAATAGAATAAGTAGGAATTACAAGTGTGGATTTGGGAATAAGAGTAAGCCAAGTTTCTACACTGCCAGCTGTTAACTGTCTGACTCTAGGCAAAATACTTATTTTCTCTGAACTTGAGTTTCTCATCCATACAATGTGAATTAAATAAGATAATGCAGATAAAGCACTGAACACAGTGTCTGCTACACAGTAAATGGAGCATGTATCAAAGCCCTCATCACAAGTGTCACTACTGCACTATCAAATCAGCATATAATGGATCAGCACACAGTTCTGTAAAGCTAGAGCAACCCTGTCTCTGAATTTTATTATTAGTTCAAGGTGCCTATTCTTGGTCCTTTCTAAAGTCTCATGCTTTTCCCAAGATTTTTGTGAATTCCTGTGCAGTTTATTTTCATGCCCATTTCTGCTCTGAATTCCTGCCTCTACTGGGCTCTGAGTCTCACTTATGTTTTATAATAAAACTGATTGTCTTCTTTCTCTGCTTCATGCTAATTCAGCCATGAAATTCCCCTCCTTTCCTCTTGACTTCCATGACAAAAGCACTAAGAAATGTCTGTGTGGAGCAGAATTTATGGAAGGTTAGGGTCATAGAGAGGTAGTTTACCTCAAAGAAAATGAGCGATTTATATCTGATTTTCACCATAACTCTATTCTTCAAAGCCTTCTGGCTCCCCTAGTACATGAACTTTCCACTGTCAACTTGTCTGTCACCTTAAGAGTCCAGCGTCCTGCTCTCTTGCCCATCCCTTTCCTCTCTTTTCCCTCTTTCCTCCACTCTAAGCTTTCCCCCAATTGCTGTTATTTTCTCAGAAAGAACTGTTTCTATATCTCTGTTTTCTGATCATCCCATTTGTTTACCAAGTAGTCATGCAATGTATTTTCATGTAACATTTTCCCTAGTGTTAAATGTTAAAATAATGCTTTATAAATAGTGGTAGGTATCGCCATCATTTATGCAATGTCATGTTAAAAAGATGGCATGACTTCTAACCAAAGCAAGATATAATTGAAGGTATTGACTTATCTAGAGAAATGATGTGACCATCAGAGCACTTTGGCAGATTTGCCACCAAAGTATAAAAAATGTTTCCAGAAGAAAGCATTGTAAGTGTGTCCAAACATTGGAAGATACTCCGGATGCTACTTAGGGAAAAGAAGAATCCATCCCAGAGCTTTAAGTATGTTTATGTATTCACCCATCCATTCATTTATTTGTAGTTTCCCTCAAACGATGAAATTGCAACTCTGTCTTAGCTACAACTGGTTATCTTTTATATGATTTGAAATCTCAAAGTGTGGTTACTTCTGACTCGGAGACAGATTTTCAGACTTAATACTATGTCATCCAAAAGCTATGCTTGCTTAACAAGAATTTTATATTCTGCAAAATTATGACATTTGAGGAAGGTAGGAGAGAAAAGAAACTATGTAATAAAACAAACCCTAGTATTTTGTTGAGGAATTCTATATAAAACACTGTCATTCCTGAAGAGCATTTTTATCTTTGTTTGATTTTTCCATTATAGTCCTAACCTGTCATATATGATAGCAGTAACTTTCATAATGGCCTACATTCAACAAATGTGAAAGTTTTTTCAGTGATAGTAACACTGTGTGTTTTCACTGTTACTGTTCTTTGTGTCAGTAATCATTCATCTCAAGAATTTGAAGTTTGGGCTGTGTGCAAGGACACAGGACTCTGTCCTGTGCCCTTGAGCTTACACAAACTTCTCAACTATGATTAGAAAAATACAAGTCCAAATGTGTATGTGTTTATTCAGTCATTGCATGTTTGATGAACACTTTGTGCCAAGCACTCTGCCAGGCACTGGAGATAGAAAGATGAGTAACACCATCTCATCTCATGGTGCCTGGAAGTCTAGACTAAGGAAGGAGGCAGACCTGTACACAGGCAATCAAAATGTGTGATAAGTGCTCAAAGAGAGGAGCCCAGGAAGCTCAGAAGGCATGAAAGAGAATCAGCCTGCTCTGACTTTATTGGAAGAGTATAGGAAGAAGAGGTTATGGCCAAGGGAAACTCCAGAGAGGAGATGGATGAAGTTTGAGCTTAACTTCTGGGATGACTGAGGATTTTCCAGGTGGCTGAGCTACATACACTCAGCCATATGTGAAACACAGAGAAATGGGCGAGTGTGGCATCTTCAGTGTTCCGTGGCTGGAGTGAAGGAAAGGAAAAAGATGCAGTGTGAGGCTGAGAAGGCATTGTAGACTCCCCACTGATTTTGCTGTGAATGAACAACTATAGAAGGATCTTAAGAGAAGAAAGGGAGTGACCTGATTCAATTTGTGGTTTTGAAAGGGCAATCTGAAGGCCAAGTAAGGGCACAACCACTCGCACCCAGACGTCTCCCACTTCTTTGCAGGTTGTGTAACTCTCTGATGCTGTTCCCAGCTTGTCTGGAAAATTGTCAAACTCTGCTTCAGACCAAGCAGTATCCACCGATTAAACCTTGCCAACAGCCTTTGGAAGTTGAGAGACTCCTGATGGTAGAGTGACACAACTGGCCCACAGCAAGAGAGACCCCTTTTTAGTGTCCAGGCCTTGGGCTTTGATACAAGCAGGAGTGGTTTCATCATTTCCTTTAGGAGTGATCTCAGGGTTTTTTAATGTCTTGTGGAATTGGCCCTCTTTCTTGAACATTCCCAGCCCTGCTTTGACATTCCCATGTCCTGCAGAATGCTTCTTATATATACCTTTAGAGGAATTGCTGTTGCTATCCTCATTAATTCACTCCTGACACCTCTTTCTGGAGGCCAGAGGTGTGACTGTGCTGTTGGAAGCAATATCTACATTTCTTTCCTAAAGCCTCAACACTTTATGTAAAGGTACCCATTCTGGATCCAGAACTTGTGCAGGAAGGAGGGAGTAGAGTTCAATATACTGGTGCCATTCAATGGATGTTAAATAACATAAAGCATCATGAAAGAGGGGCTTAAATCCTGAAAGGAGACATTATGAACTAACCTTTTCTTCCCTGGGATTTTGATCCCAGGACAATTAAAAGGTATAGAGTATGCTTTTCCTCAAAATAAAGTGAAAGAAATAACACTTCTTAAAAAATCAAATTACATTTTGTTTTCAAGTTTTAACAGAAAACTTGAGGCTGTATTTTCCACGATCTTTCTAGTAGGCACACACATGTTGGCCACTATGTCTCCACAGATTTCAGTGGGCAAGTGCATGAGGAGGCACTTTTTCCACCTCGCTGATGATTTTTGCAGTGACCAAACTTTATAAAAATATTTTTTAAAAATCTTCATGAGTCAGTCGTCCAGTACACTTGAAAATAATTCGGTTTTCTACCACTTGCCTTCCTCTCCTTATCAGAGAAGCATTTGCAACCAGGCGTCCTGTGAACGTGACTAAATCGTATCATAGAATCACTGAGAATATCCTCACTATAAAGTAATCACCAGTGTCCCTGGAGCCCTCGCGTCGGTGTCAGCATCTCCACCCAGGATCCTCCGTCAGTCCTGCCTCGTAGCGCGATCCAGCAGCCTCTCTTTATGAAGCGAAGTGAGATTCAGTCCTTATTTTATTCCATTTAATTAAAGAACAGCCGAAAAAATCGTGTCTTGCATTTTCAACACATGGTTCCAATTAGCACAGCGGTGCAGGACCCTGAATTTGATAAAAGCACTGACGTGTACCTTTGGTGCCTGTACAATGTAGTCTTTCATTTTACAAGGTGGCTGAAGTGCAGTTTTAAATATCTTTTTTAAATGTTAACAAAAACCCAGGGGTGTAAGCTTAGGAAAAAAGTGAGAAATGAACACAATTTCGTTTGAATTGCCTGCCGTATACTTTTCAAACCTTGTATGCAGAGGATGCTTATGTGGGAAAATCTGCAGTGGGCATTTACAGGCTTATATGCAAAGAGCATTATGGTTCATCAGACTTACACTCAGAGGCTATTAGATGGGAGATCCATCACCTCAGGAAATACCACTTACTGTACTGTAAATTCGCTTCATGTGACCAATCTGCTCAAGAGGTAATGGAAATCCCATTCCAATAAATTTGTTTCAGACCAGGCTAAAACTGATAGGACATTTGCCTTCAGTGGGACCCTTTCTGGGTAACTTCTGGAAGTTCATATGTTTTTAAAGAGGAACATAAAACTTAGGTCCCAGAATCTGGAAATTAGATGTGGAAAAGCCTAATTTAGGTCATCACATCCCACCTCCTGCCAAAATAAAGGAAACTAGTAAGAGGAAAAAGTAAGATAAAACAAGTAAAATATTTTATGACTGCTTCACATGCTGTGTGTTCTATGCCGTCCCAGAAACAGTGGAATGATTTTCCATTTCAGGTCATGGGAAAGCATGATGCCTTTAGTCCCAGAAGGGTGAGATACTTAAGCTGTTATAAGGCCCTGTGTGAAGGTTAACAACAAACCTCTTTGTGCCTGGCTTTTATTTTCAGAGCTACCACTCCATTCTTGGCACATAATTCACAAACTAGAGAAATGTGCCCGTCAAGAACAAACTCACTACCAATTGCATTCAGAAATTTTAGCCCAAAGTGCCAAGGTAAGAACAAAAATCTACATAGAGTAAAGCTTAGTAAATGAATTTCTTATAACTGCAACTTAAGAAAAATAGTCATTGAGATGGGCTTTCCGATGGCTTCAGTGCTGGAGAATGTATCAGCAGATTTACTTTGTTTCTTCCCTCCATTCTCAGAACTATAAAACAACTTTCCACTTTTTTAGAAGGAGCTCCAAAATGTACCTGAATGAAACCCCGTAGACAGGCCATTCCTCAGCTTATGCCCTCTACTGCCATTGGCTCTATGTCTTCATCCCGTGACTGAGAGGGAACTAACTGTGGCATCCGTGATTATTTATTTTCAATAGGCTCACTAATTATCACCATGAGTTAACTTACTAATACATAGATGATTATTCTACATTACGAATGAGCCATTATAGATTTAGAATGTCTCTAAATCTTCAAATCACAGACTTAACTAAACCGTGCTATAGGAACATTTCCCATTCTTTCTTGAAACCCACTCCAATAGCCATCATGTCTACCACTCCACCAAAGAGTTCTTTTCAAGGTCAGAAAGGATCTTCATGTTGCTAAAGTCATTGGTCATTTCTAGCCTCATCTTAGTCACACTGAAACACTGATAACTTAAGTCACACTTGGTCTCTGATTCATTGTTCTCTCTTGGTTTTCTTCCTATTCCACTGGCTATTCCTTCTTTATGCCTTTTTTGCTGACTCCTATTTTCTCAGTCTCTATAGAGGGGTCAGTACTCAGACCTCTTCTCTTTACATTATTGGCTAAATGGTCTCATTTAGTCCATGGCTTTAAGTAACTTTACATGGTGAAAAATGGCAACTGCCTCCTGGCCTCTCTTCTTGGATGTACAAATGACATGGTAACTCTAACATCAAATTCTTTATTTTCTCCTCAAACATACTTCTTTAGCAGCCTTTTCCATTTCATAAGTAACAACTCTATTCAACCAGTTGCGCAGACAAAATCTTTTAGAGACATCCTTGAATCATTTATTTTTCTCCAATCTCCAATTTTAATCTATAATCTGTAATCTATATGTTCCATTTATAAGGTGCCAGTGATCTGCCCCCAGCTCTATTTCTTTGGCTTTTCCTCCGACCCTTCACTTACTTGCTCCATCTCTATTCCAGCCACAGTCAGGTCATCATTGTGCCTTGAACATGCTGTTCCTCTGGCTGTAATGCTCTTCCCTTCAGATTAGCTAGAGTCACCTCCTTACTTTTTTCATGTTTCTACTCAGATTCCACGTTATTGAGGGAGCCTTTCCTGAGCATCCTATGTAAAATAGCACCTTTCTAGTTCTACCTGCCACACCACTGTTTCTCTTGCTCTCATTATTTTCCACATCACTTTTCAGACCTCGCTTATTATATAATGTGTTCATTTGTTTGTTGTCTGTCTCCTCTGGGCAGACTACAAACACCATTAGAAGAGGGACTTAGTTGATTTTGTACTCCCCTGTAATCTCCTTTGCCTAGAGTGATGCCGTATGCACAGTAGATCCTTAATAGATTTTTCTGAGTTAATGGTTTAAATTTTTATCATGGTAACTACAAGAGCAATAAGGTGTGGGAAATTTTGTCAGTTGGGCTCACTGACATGTTACTGGAACAAACCCTTTACTGAATCTGACATGAAAGGTTGGCCTAAATTATATCAGACTCTCTTAGCATTTATAGTGTTCAAGTTTACATTTCTATGTACATATCATATGTCCAAGTCCCAACAATGTTAAGGCTTGAAATGAGATCATATTAACTTTACTATTTTTTCTGAGTTTTATTTTTGACCAAATTTGTATATATTTAAGGTGTACAGCATAATGTGGTTTTTGACAAGACAGTGTTTTTATGTTTATGTATATACTGTGAAATGATTACCACAGTCAACGTAATGAACTCATTTATTACCTCTCATAGTTACAATTGTGAATGTGTGTGTGTGGGGGGGGTGAGGACATTGAAGATCTACTCTCTCAGCAAATTTCAGGTTTACAAAACATTACTGATAATTATAGTCCCGATGCTGTACGTTAGATCTCTAGAACCTATTCATCTTGTAATTGAAAGTTTGTAACCTTTGATCAATATCTCCCCTTTTCCTCCATCCCTCTGCCTCTGATAACCATTATCCCACCCTATGTTACTTTAAGTATGACTTTTTTTTTTTTAAGATTGAACATTTAATTGAAGTCGTATGATATTTATCTGTCTGTGTCTGGCTTATTTTACTTAACATAATGTCCTCCAGTTTCATATGTATTATTGCATATGGCAGGATTTCCTTCTTTTTAAAGGCTGAATAATAGTCCATAGTATATATAAACATATGTATATATACATGCCCCATTTTGTTATTCATTCAACCCATTTCCATATCTTGGCTGCTATGAATAAAAATACTGCAGTGAACTAATTTTTGACAAAGACACCAAGAGTACTGCATAGGGAAAGGATAGTAGTCTCTTCAATAAATGGTCTTACAAAAACTGGATTGCCACATGCGAAACAATGGAATAGGATCCTTTGTCTTACACCATACATAAAAATCAACTCAAATTGAATTAAAGACCTAAATGAAAGCCCTAACACCTTAAAACCCCTAGAAGAAAACGTAAGGGGTCAGCTCCTTGACACTGGCCTTGGAAATGATTTTTTGGAAGTGACACCAAACAGGCAACAAAAGCAAAAATAAATGGTACTACAATAAAATTTGAAAGTTCCTGCATAGCAAAGGAAACCATCAACAAAATGCAAATAAAGGCATCCTATGGAGTGGGAGAAAATATTTGTAAATCACATATGTAATAAGGAATTAATATCCAAAATATATAAGAAATTTATACAACTCAATAGCAGAAACAACAAATAGCTCAATTTTAAAATGGGAAAAGGACCTGAATAGACATTTTTTTCAAGGAAGACATGCAAATGCTCAACAAGTATATGAAAAGGTGGTCAACGTCACTAATCATCCGGAAAATGAAATTCAAAACCACAATGAGATGTTGCCTCATACCTCTTAGAATGGCTGTCATCAAAAAGTCAAAAGGTAACAGGTATTGGTGTGGATTTGGAGAAAAGGAAACCTTTGTGCACTGTTGGTGAGAAGGTCCATTGGGTTAGCCATTATGGAAAACAATGTGGAGATTCCTCAGAAAATTATAAATTGGATTACCATATGATCCAGCCAACACACTTCTGGGTATATATTCAGAGGAAAAGAAATCATTATTATGAAGAGATATTTACTCTCCCATGTTTTTATTAACTTTACATATCCAAACAGAGACCTGAGCCTTCATCCTGTGTGACTGTTGAGTTTTTCCCTCTACACGTGAGCCCTGCCCATTGTTTATCATTTCACCCAACCATCTGGCTTACAGCTTAGGCCACTGCTCCTTTTGTGGGCCAGTGCTCTCTCCTTTATCTTCCTGGAATAGGTTTCCTTAAGCTGCTGCTGCTCCACTGTACTGCTTCCCAAAGTGGTGCAGCAAGTCTTCTTTGGTTCTCTACAGCACAGGAGACCAAGCTTATTTACTTTAAATAAAACCTTATCACACTCTCCAGCGACCTCCATATTCCTAAGCATTGTGGTCATTCTGCAGTCATCATTTTGTTCACACTGATCACTTGAAAACATGAAAATTTGGTAATAATACAAGGAAACTCTACCACACTAAGTTAATTTACTGTAGCTAGACCCATAAGGAGTCACCAGTAACATGCCCATGTTACAAGTACCAGTTTATCTACATGTACCATCTAGCATACACGTATGCTCCCCCTTAAGTGGGATTCTCCTCTACCACATCTCCCCTCCAAGCCTACTCATGAGTTCAAAGGAAAAAGGCCCTCCTCTCCTTATCCTAAATTCTGCCTCCTGGGCCACTGGGTATCCCAGGATCTCTGTCTCTTTCGAGAAGAATTTAGTAAATTCTCCCAGGGAAGCCACACACCTTGTCTCTGGGTCAGTTTGAACCTGTATCCTTAAGCAGAAAAATGGTTCAATATCAGTATATTTCTCCCAAACTAGAACTGTTGAACCATTCATTATACTAAGTATTGACATCTGCAACCATTCTAAGCTGCACCAAGCCCAATCAAGAACCTTTTATAAAATAGTAAGTTCATACATACCCAAATTTTCTTAGTCTTCAGATTCCCTGATAGTAAGATATTGACATACAGGAACAATCTCATGAATACGTGTATTTATTGCACGTACACACACACACACACACACACACACACACACACACACACACACACACACACACACACACACCCCATTGACCTGTATGCTCGGAGAGGAGGGTCTTCTTAACAATAAACAATAATATACTATTGTAAAGCATAAACCCATATAAAGACAAAAAAAAAAGTTTTCTGCCCTAGACGTTGCTCTCCTCCACCCCAAAAACTCTCTGCAGAGAAAGAGAACTCTGTTAAAACATATCTGATTTATGTGACTAAATGGAAGGCACATCCTCTGGGCTTAAAGGATTTGAATCCAGGTTGTTACTTTGGACTCAAGAATAGAGATACTTACTTTCTTTATTATTCAGAACTCAAAGGCATATTGGGTTGTTTTCCCCAGATTAAAAAGGCTGCATCAAAATGGCACATTCCTCACTTTTACTTTTTGGTGTCCAAAAACTTTTAAAGGACGTCCAATGCAGGAAAGCTCTTGCATGTGATGGGTTGAATGTTTGAGTTAATACACATTCCTCCTATATAAGCTGGGCTTCCTTTATCTATTAAGTAATAATAATGCTTTGATTCCAAAATCAAAATCATTGGTTTTCATGCCATATAATAAATTCTCACATCATCTCTGAATTGTGAAATGATAGCTGTCTCTAGAATGAAAATAGTGATTTTTTTCTAACTGTCATTAGGAAAAATTGTAGAGACTGCATGTGATTTCTTAGAGTGGTCTATAATAAGTTAAATCTGATTAATTTCCCTTTAAATATGCAATAAGCAAGATTGATCTCTCTTTCTTTTGTCTCTCTTCCTCTCTCTCTCTCTCTGTCTCTCTTCCTCTCTCTCTCTCTCTTTATCTATCTCTTTAAATTTCTGCTACGTGGAACTAGTCTATGGGGGAAAAATTGTTCTCTCTCCATATTTCCCACTTGATCTCTCACAATCCCCTCCCTGGGTCCCCACTGTTCTGTTTCCAACCTTTCCACTAAGAAAATACACCTGCCCAGGTCTCTTGTTCTGGGACATTGCTGCATGACAAAGTAGATAATAAATTGATGCCATAGATAGAGGACAGTTAACTTGGACTGGCTACCCTCTGTCTTGTTATATGTTCTACTTGACAGGCCTTCATTCATCTAACTCAGAATTATTGACATAAGGGTTTGTTTTTTGTTTTTTGTTTTTTTTTTAGCCAATCAGTGAGGCTTTTCTTTTACTCGGTCACTAGAGTATACAAAGCAGGCAGTTCTGGATTCCGTGTCCAGTATTGAGTTGGTTCAGATGCACAAAGACAGCAGAGCCAATGCTGAAAGGTCAAACTGTTCTTAAAACATGGCTCTGATTCCGTCTTTCAGTGAGCTCTTTCTCCCCCTGCACTTCAGTTTTGTCATTTCTAATGTGCAGCCAATACTCTCATCACAGGTGGTTCTGAAGATTAAATGAGATCATGTAAAGCGGCACTTAGCACAGTGCCTGGTGCCCAAGAAGAGATGCGTTAAAAGTGCAGGATGGTTAGTGTTAGTCTGCTGCCACTTCCAGTTTAGCCAGAACCATTAGAGAGGACAGATGGGTGCAGTGTAATGCCGGATACAATAGAGCTGGTGTCCATGAACGAACATTCCCCTGAGGGTAGCAGAACAATTGTTTTTTTGTAAGTTGAGTTAAACCACTCCCTAGCATGGCTAATGATGACTAATACAGCAGAAGGGAGTTGGTCACCCTTGTGCACGACGCTGTTGGGAAGTTGACTGTGCTCTGCTTACAGAAATTCAGGTCACCTCCAAGCTCTCATCTATGTAGTTCTAATCTTAGAAGAAATTTACTCATTTGTGGAAGACATGTCAGCCTTTAACATATACTATATATTATTTTGGGGGAATTCCCAGCCAACCTCCTAAAGCAAAATACACTGTTATGAATAGTATACTAATACCCTTTTAATGAGGCAGATTGTAATGGTATATACAGTATTCGCATAGAGACATGATAGATAAATAATGGGAATATAACCTGGAAAACTCATGTTTTTATGGAAACAGAAAAATGGTTCTCTTGGACCACAATATTTGAATTCTTTCATTTTTGTACTGCTAATAGCATAGAAAGGCACGATATTTCAGCTAAGAGTATTAGAAAGGTATTGGCATTAAACATACATCTAACAATTTAAATGATTTCTTAGAAGGGACCGAAATACACTTCTTCATTTTGTATATACATCCTTTTTACATATTACTCCAGATAGGATTGCAAAAGCAATGATCTTGCAAGAAACAAGCCCTCTACTGAAAATGATATGCACCATTAAAATACAAAATAAAACACATGAGCCAACAAAGCTGAGATTAAAAAAAAAATTTAAAAAAACTAATATATTTTTTCCCTTATGTTTCATCTGTCTATACTCATTCCAACTTGGCCTGATTTGTTGATCCCAAACCTGGATATATTGCCAAAACCTTGTCAGGATCCTGAGAAGAGACAGGAGCCCCCAACTCAGTTTTTAGTTATTTCAGGGCTACTTCTGCTTCCCCTAAATTTCCCCTCTATGACCACTGAGGCCTTCTAAAGGATATTACCAAGAACTTGGCAGTGAGGTCATGTGTCCTTTGTCACTACATGTCTGATTCTTGTTATAGATTCCCTGATACCTCAGTTTTCAAAGTGGTGGATCTGGAGCTGTGGCTTTTGTCTGTCTGTAGTGGGAAGTGCCCTCCTGCTTAGGTGGAAGGTAGATGCCATGCTAGAAGCACGGCACTCCCATGCTCCACGTCTTGCGTTATGGGTCACTCAGACATGCTCCCTGAGAAAGCTCTCATGAACAGGGAAATCATCATAATTCCCTTATTCCTTATCTCTGGAGAGAGAGGAGGGCCAGTCCCTTTCAGAGTCCCCACTGCCTTCCAAGTGTGTCTCTGCTTTTGAAGTGTCAACAAGCTCCAACTGAACTCATAATCTCCCTTCTACCTTTAGCCACATCTCGTTCCTATTTGGGTGCTTTCCAAATTGATGGAAGGCACCAGCCTTATCATGATTGGTATCACTGACTTTTCCATCTCCTGCATAGACATTTTTTTCCATCCTAGCTTCCATCCAGTCACCAAATTTTGTTACTTCTTCCTATATAGTGTCCAATAGTCTCTACCGTCACTAACACTACTGTCACAAACAGAACTGCTACTGTTGCCTAGATCAATGTCACAGATTGCTAAGGAGTCTTGCCCTTTAATCCTGCCCCTTCTCAGTCCTTTCTCCTGGTTCAGTTCAGTTCAGTTCAGTTTGTGTTCCAGCTCCATGTTCCTTAATTGCTCTCTACTGCCTTCAATAAAAATGTCCAGTATTCTTAAATTGTCTTATAAGGCCTGTTTGGTATGATGCCTCCTTATTTCAGTGACACTTTTATCATTCTTTCTTTTGTTACTTTTCCCTCCCCTCCAGGAAAAAAACAAACAAACAAAAAACCCTATACATATAGGTACTGAGTCACTACATCTTCCCATGCTCTGTCTTCACTTCCAACCCCTTGAATATTCTCTTCCCTTTGTCCTGAATACCCTTTCTCACTATGCTTTCTCCATTCTTTGACTAATTCCTATCCATCTTTTAAGTCTTGGATTGAATGTCACTTCCTCTAAAAGTTTTTCCTGACCATCCAAATCCTGATTAGACATTCTTCATAGATCTTTTGTTCATGCCGTATTTCCCCCACCGTACAGCATTCAGCATATTTAGTCCACATGGCCCTTGTTAAGTGTATATTTACTTCTCTGTCTCTGTCACAGGCATTCATAACGACAAGCACCCAATCTTTTTCTGTTCAATTCTTTGTACCCAAAGTAGGTCTTCCTGAATGAATATATGGTGGTAAGAGGAAGACACTGCTGCAGAAGAAATAGGGGATGGCTTGCAGGGACATATTACATGAATGATTAAAGACGCTGCTTGTAAGAAAGTCAGTACTGTCCTTAGGGTCACACAAAAGGAAACCAAAAAGAAGGAATGCACATTTGGGCGAAAGCTAATGAGCACGTTTTGAATCACAAATTCAGATAAAATGTGCTAGTACAAAGGAGTTGAAATTCCAGAAAACACTCAGGAAGTTTGTTTACAGTGTGACTTCACTGCTTTGTGCAGCAAGTAATAACTTTATTGGTAGCTTCTGTTGGCTTGTTGTGATAACCACATAAAGGAAAAGAGCTATAACTGAGATACAGTTATGTTTATTTTGCAGTACAGATGTCGCAAGGGTATGAGGAGTCGCACAGCAAATAACCGTGTATTCACTACCTACCTTCAGGACTAACATATTATTAAATGCAGCAGAAGACCTGGTGTATCTTAAATTTAAAATGACTTTTCTCCCAGTTGTGCCGATCTCCAGTTAAAGCACAGATTTATTTTTTAGAATGAAAAAAAATGTTTCCACTATGGAAAATCATAACTAATCTGTTGAAGTTTATACAGAAAATATTTTCAGTAAACAAAGAGGCGTGCAGAGTTTCAGGAAGAAAGTGTGAGGGTCATGATGATAAAAGCAATGGAGGACCCGCAGATGTGCCCCAGGTCCTCCTCACTGTCATCAATCATAAGCCTGTCCTACTGCACAGTTCTCAACCACTAGGTCTTGGACCCCCAGGGGTAGCAGAATTTATTGTGAGGGGTCTGTAAATCCATATGCACATTCAGTATGGGTAGACTAAATAAATAATATGTCACACACACACAGTACTATTTTTTAAATGTCTGTAGATGAGGTGATGAATAAAATATAAATTCAGTTACTTGCTTTACTGAATTAATAGAAGGCTTTGATCATTATGTATTTTCTCAATCTATAGACATTGAAAGAATAGTAGCTAGCATGATACAGTCCTTATACTCAAAAAAGATTGGACTATTGCCATTGTTATTTGCTAGAAAACATGTATAAAGCCACTGGGTGATGATTTAAACAAGAGGCAAAACATTTTCTTTAATGTTTCACTAATTATTTGCATTACAAAAATCTGTTCTTTTAGACACTTGCCAAGTGTTTCAACAAACAAACTTGTTTTATTCACTCTTTGTTTCTACAGGATGCCTTTGTGGTGATGCCCCTCCTTAGTCCATACTCCACACAACAAGCACCATCAGACCTTGGAAAATGAAATAGGGCATCTAAGGGACGCCTGGGTGGCTCAGTGGGTTAAGCATCTGACTCTCGTTTTCAGGTCAGGTCATGATCCCAGGGTCGAGGGATCAAGCCCCGTGTCAGGCTCTGGACTGACAGGGTGCCCACCTGCTTCTCCTTTTCTCTGTCTCTCTCTGTTTCCCTTTCTGTCTCTCTCTGTCTCTCTGCCCCTCCACTGCTTACTCACCCTCTCTTTCTCAAGAAAGAAAAGAAAGAGCATCTAAGGTTCAATTCCGTAGGCATCTGAGTGGGGTTTCTCTCCTTCCTTTCCCACAACACTTGATAGTGCTCCTGGGGTGGTGGGGGAGAGAGACCAGAAATCCTAGTTTTCTTCTTCTTGCTTTCTGCTTGACGTGCTTTGAGCTCCCCTGGGCTGCTTCCATCCCCTTGTGGCTCATTTCTAATTTGTCTTCCTATAAGGAGTGTTCTTTTGTGCTTTATTCATGCAGAGGAACCCACAGGCTCCTCGTGTGCTCTTATCTGCCTGGATACGTAACATGCACCCTTACAAGTGTTGATTTGTTTGGTAATTTTTTGTTTCCAATGGATTTGTCTCTTCTCACCAAGAAGATAATAAACTGACATATCTAAGAACATAATTCCTATTTTATGTTTAATGGAATTAACTGTGGAGGAAAAGCAACTCACACCCTTGTCTCAGTTCTTTTTCTCACTAGTCTAAGTGAGCAATAGAAATGCTCTTTCAAATTTAGAGTTTTGTTTTACAAAAACTCTTCACTGAAATATTTTTCAAAGCGAGACAGCACACAAGGTGGCACAATGGCCCAACATCATTCTCTAATTCCTATAATGAAAAGTTCATTTATTTATCAGGTTTCTTTATTCCCTCTGATCACACAAAAGGGGAAACCCTAATGTAGTGTTGAGGTATATTTAATACTTCATACAGGATCCCCACCCTCCCATCATTTTTCATTTATGTTTGAACAAACAGAGAGACTGTCTAGGTCTCACATTCAGAGCACAAGGTAGCAATGTTTATAGAAGGTTTAAAAGATTTTTTTTGTATTCATTGTATATATATTTTGTAGCTTCCATCTCTTTAAGGCAAATAGTATATTCTTTATCCATCTACAGTAGTGATATAATCTTGTTAAATATTAGAGTGAGGCAGTCTAAAGAAAAATATTACATAGGATATCGAGTTCATAGTACAGCCAAAACCATGTGAGTTACTTAAAAACGGAGTTTGGGAGGTCCTGCCTCATTACAAAGCAAATAGATTATTGGGAAACAGAATAATAACCTGTGTGCAGTAAGTATTTTATCAAGGCAGAAAAGCTAGTCATTACCCAACTTCTGAATAAGAGATTAATATTATGGCCATACAGTAGTGGGTAGGCATATGCAAGTTACAGAATTTTGACTTGACACTTTCCAGCATATACTATCATATGTAATTACCAACAGGATTAGCTTCAACATCTTTGAATGTGAAAAAGAAGAGTGTGAAAAGAATAAATTTGGGTGTTTTTAACCCGACAGTATATCATTTTCCCAATGCGCAGTGTCACGGGATCCATTAATAAAAGGGGTTAAAGATTACACTCTGAGAGGCTGGCAAAACAGCTCTCAAGTGCATTACTCAGCTTGAGGCAGACGTCACAAGGGGAACTGGCTGTCGTTTTAAAGCCAGTGGGTGTAAAACTTGTTGTTCCTTTCTGTTTGTCTGTGAGATAATTCTGGCTCTCCCTTTCCCTCCAGGACATGGCTGCCAAAAAAAATTAATCCCATACCTACCCCATTCATGATGACCTCGGAAACAGGAGAAGCAAACGTTTCTTACTGTTAACCAGAAGCATTTCCCCAAATGACTGCAAATAGCACAAATGTCTGTTCCATTGATAGATAATTCCAGCGACACTTTTTTTTTTTTCAGCCAGTGGAGATAGTGTCACAGCGGGATAAAGTGGGCTGGAGTCACTAACTTTGACGTTCCAGTCTTGGATCTCCCACTGCCCAGCTCTCTTCTCTCAAGCCAGCCACTTAACCTCTCTTTGGAAGTCAGCTTCCTCACAAGTGAGACCAGCTCACATATACTTCTTGTCTAAGCACCAGATAAGGCAGATACTGTACAGAGGCAATAGCCACAGCTTAATCCACAGTGTAAAAGTGCTTTCCGGAAGGGTTTCTTACATTACTAAACTTCACATGTGCCCCAATAGTGTCAAAGGTGACAGCCAAATAAAAATCCCTTCCTTGTCCTAAAGACTAGACCTTTCCCTGGTTAGGGGTTTATTTTAATCATGAACCTTGATATACTTGTTTTTTTTTTTTTAATATTTTTATTTATTTCTAGGAGAGAGAGAGAGAGAGACAGCGTGAGCAGGGGAGGGTCAGAGAGGGAGTGACAGACTGAAACAGGCTCCAGGCTCTGAGCTGGCAGTCAGCACAGAGCCCGACGTGGGGCTCGAACCCACAACCGCGAGATCATGACCCAAGCGAAAGTCGGACGCTTAACCGACTAAGCCACCCAGGCGCCCCGAACCTTGATATACTTGTAAAAAAAAAAACAAAAACGTAGGCTTGTTCTTCTTCACATCTCCCTGTTGGTGGGTATCATTTAATGGGAAATTCTTCAGTTTTTTTATTTGCTTTTGTTTGTATTTCGTGTTTTCTAGTTTTTTAGTTTTGTTTTTGCTTTGAGACTCTAATTTTCCAGGTACTTACAGAAGACTGGAAAAATAGTCCTCACTTTCCAGAAAAATCATTTTTATAAAACAGAGGTGCCATTTGTTACCCATAAAACATACTCTTTTTTAACATTACCTGCAATATAGAGAAGTCATATTCGTGTGTTTACTTGGGCTGAGAATAGATAGCAAAATTTAGTCTTGGATATATATAAAGATAATACTGTTATCTATTCTTCCACCGTTACTAAAGAATTGGGTTCAGTTATAACAGGTTTTGCTGAGCAGTAAGGAATGCTAAGAGATATCTTGTGTAGACAAGTTAGTTTGTATACTTGACCCAAGTAGTTAACACAGAGCAAAGGGACTCAGTTTTCTGGCGCCCTGTGCCATATATTATTGTTGACTCCTGCTAGTCATTTCCTCTATGCAGACTCTCAGGAACTGAAAAGCAAATTGACTTCCAAAACCTAACCTTTGCATAAATAAAAGCACAACATGCACGGAATGCATGTTTAATTTAGTCCTTCTAAATTCTGTGATGTTCCATCTTTAATAAGGAACTAACTAGATTAAATTTAAATTCCTCAGGTATGAAGTAAAATGTGTATTCAGTGTATTTGACAACTTTTGAGACTGTAGAGATATATGATTTTTTGTAAAATAGTTTTTGAACCTTACCTTGATTCTGAGGGATCAAAAGAACAAGTTATGGCTGAGAAGACTGATAAGAACCGATGTGTATCGAAGATGGAAAAGAAATCTTAGGGACATTTTTTGTGTCTGAATTGGCCCAATCTCTTGACCGTTTTAGCTTTGTATCCATCTCATTAGAAATAGTTTTCAACAAAGATAACCAGTAGGCAGATTGCATGTGGTGTGTGATGAGGTTTTCCATTTTTCTTTCTTTGAAGCTTTGAGAGAGAGAGAGAGAAAGAGAAAGAGAAAGAAAGGAAGGAAGGAAGGAAGGAAGGAAGGAAGGAAGGAAGGAAGGAAGGAAGGAAGGAAGGAAGGAAGGAAGGAAGAAGAAAAAGAAAGAAAGAAAGAAAGGAAGAAAGGAAGAGAAAGAAAGAAAGAAAGAAAGAAAAGAAAGAAAGAAGGAAGGAAGGAAGGAAGGAAAGAAAGAAAGAAAGAAAGAAAGAAAGAAAGAAAGAAAGAAAGAAAGAAAGAAAGAAATTAAAGAAAGAGAAAACCTTTGGGTGGTTATTATAATTGAAGTCCACTTTCATACTGGATATCCTTCATTTCTCTTTAACCATGATTTTGAGCTGCATCTCCACTAAGGGGGAAGTAGCACTGGTGCTGATCCCAGCTTGGCAGAATTATTGGGTTCCACCCCAACAGTCACCAAAACATTAGGGTTTAGTCAGAATACCAGTTCATCACTTCATAAAACTAAAGCTCTTCTCTATCCCACAAAAACCTGTTCATGGACCATAGGGAGAGTGAGAGAGATGAGAATAGACTCACTCAATAATAGGGCCTGGCCCTCTCAGATGTCAAAAGAGATTGAAACACTTCCATTTTTTAAGGCTCCTGGAGTACTAAAACAAGAAGGAAAAGGAGAAAAAGAGAAATGCCAGAACAGTATAGAAATAAATTATAGTGCATTTTAAGTACTTTAAAATCATTCTTTAAACACATAAAAAAATAAAATAACCTTTCTGGAAGACAAGATCAAATGGCCAGGTTTGAGGCTGTTTGTGGCTTTAACAGCCCTAGCTAAATGGTTTTACTAAAGAACCTAATTCCCAATCATCATAGCTCCTCCTCAGAGCTGGATGGAAGTTCCAGGATCATTTAGCTTCATTGGATAGATAAAAAACTGAGGCCAGAGAGTCTAAATTATGTGCTTTAGAGTGCAGTCAATTAGTTGGTGAAAAACCCTATCTGCATATACTCTCTATGCAAATGGAAGCCACAGAGGAGGTCTTGAGTGGGTGAAATGACACTAGCAATTGATAAGGTGATGAATATCAAAAGCAGTATTTCAGGGAAAGTAAGTATTGGGCAAAACCACCATAAAATGGACTGAGTCATGGCCAGATGTGGCTAAGCAAGACTCCAGATTGACATTTCTGCCTGATTTAGGTGAGGTCTACAATTATGACACTACCCCATGAGGCGAAATCGGAGATTCCTTATTTCCAATACCCTTCTTCTGTGTTTAGTTATCTAATTGGAAATCTGTGTGAGATCATTGTGGAGATGGGCATCAACTTTCCTTAATGAATTTCTAAACTAGGAAGCATGGGCTCTTAGGGGTTGATTTTGACTCAGTCTTTTGTGAGACACTCTCGTCTTTGAGTCATGCTTTAATAATTTGGATCTCAGCAATGACTTTATTTATTTTGGGAAATTTACTTTTCTAGAGAACCTGAATAATTCCTCCCTTTTAGATATCAGAAGCAGACACTGGAAAAGCTGCTTTTTGGGTCATTTTCATACTGTTAGGATTTTGGGCTCCTTAGTAACTTGGCTAACCGTCTTGAATCAAATGTTAGGCGAGTGCTATTGGCTCTATCTCCTCATAGATCATTTCCAGCTGTTAGAACAACACAAATATGAAGTGTTCTAAGCCAGGAAAACTTGAAGTTTTCATTAGATCCCCATACACAGATTAGATGCAGTGATTTAAAGAAGTATCAATCCCGTGTGTTTTGAGGGTGATGGGATATGGATACCGTAACACTGTTAGTTGGAATGTAATTTGATAGAAACATTCTAGTAGGCAATTTGGCAATATGTCTCAGAAGCCTCAAAATATATATATTTTCCAATTCAATATGGCAGACTGAGCACATGCACTGGCCGCTCATTTCTTACAAGACCTTACTTACTGAATTAAAAATATAGAAATGTAGAATAGAATCTCCCTTATGCTTGTATCTCTCAAGTTCAGTAAGGAAAATTGAACCCGTCAGTTCAATAGAGAGAGCTCAAAATAGGCACCTATTTATGAAAGTATAGGAGCATCTAAAAAGCCAGATGAATTTGCAACATCAGGGGCTACTGCCTCTACCAGGCTGGAGGGACCAAAGAAAAAATTAGTATTGCTAGAGCCCAAGGCACCATGCCTTCATGGTGAGAGCTGGAACCATGAAAAAGGGGCTGCTTGGAGTCAGGAGGTGTTGGACAAGAAAGAAGAAATGTGACCCTTAGAGAGGCTGCCAAGAGCAGAAAGAGAAGGGAGAGGTATATTGCCTCCTTCCTTTTTCTCTCTTCAGTATTCTACCAGTGCTTCCCATGTGCTGAACCTCCATGGAAGCCAGTTGGCATGGAAATGTCATTTACAGAGGCTGGTCACTGCTCTGTGATGGAGAACAGAGCAGGGAAACATTAAATAATGACTGAAAGCAAAAAAAGCAACTGCCTGGCACAACAGCCAAGAGAGAATGGGAAGTGTGTATGTCACTAAAGGTTGAGCTACTTAATAAATTCCTGGAATACAAAAAGTAGACGGGAGCCATTAGATAGAGGAGAAGGGCAGACCAATTGTCAGCCTAGAGTACACTTTGATAGCTCTATAAAGGAAGAAAGCTAACTGCCCTGTGGAACCCTTGACATGCCTTGGGTATAGAGTCAGCAGATACAACAGAGGGGAGAGTGAAAGATGGAACTAAACAGAGAGAGATTGCTCAAAGATCCAGAATTCTTCAACATATATAAACAGAGTAATCAGGAAGTTGGCATTATATTCCCAGTCAAAATATGTGATGACTCCTTTCTAAAGTAATTGGGCATACTGGGAAAAGATAACATTTCTCCATTTGTTGATACTTCAGAAGGAAGCCATTATCATTTGGGCATTGTGCAGGCACTCAGTCTGGCAGCAAGTTCCCACTCCCATTGATCCTCAAAGTTTACTGGCCAACACTGTCTGGCCCAACCCAGGAAGCAATTTCAGAAGAAGGGGACGGTCTGCTAGGAGAACAGTTTTATGCCGTTACAAAAGCAGAACATCTGTTCCACCAATTGCACCTACCCAGGCCTGTTTTCTTAATAACAGGGAGAAGCCACTAAAATATGAGGAAAACTAGCAGTATAAAAAGAAAAGTACCAAATTCTAAAAAACAAACAAACAACAGAAAAACAATCTTGGAGGAAGCTGAAATGATTTAGGGAAGAAAAAAAAATCATCCTTAGAAATACTCTCAAAAAGATTCAAGAAAATACTACATCTATAAAACAAGAAATAGAATGAGAGAATGAGAAAGCAGTCTTAGAGATTTAAAATATGATTGTCAAAATAAAGAAATTAGTAGAAGTACTAGAAAAAAGTAAAATCAAATCTCTCAAAACATTAATCAAAGAGTAAAAGATGGAAAATATGAAGAATGAACTCAGACGGCCTATATTCCATTAGTAAAACCCTCAGAAAGAGAGAAGGAGGCAAAGAAGTGTTTAAATGGTTCGACCAGATAGTAAAAAGATATGTACTAGAGCTAAAGAAGGGTAAGACTCTATGGTTTACAATGGCTCACCAAGTGTCCAGCCCAATGAATGGAAACAGACCCCCCACATGGGCACATTGTGTGGAAGTATCAGAACAATGTAATTAGAAAGAAAACCTTACAAGCCTCCAGGCAGGAAAAAAGCCACTATTCACAAAGGAGAGAGACTCAGACTGATACCTTTAAAGTTCTGAAGTAAAACTTTTTACCCAGAATTTTCTATATATATCATTTCAAAAATACAAGGAGTTAGTACATTTATCACCTATGTGTCATCTCTTATGAAGCTACTTGAGTGTCCTCAGCAGAGAAGATCAGTAACTAAGGAAGGTAGGAACAGTAGTCCTGACCCAGGAAAGGAATAAAGGCATGTTCCAGATTGACACAGGCCTCAGCGCCACCAGTCCTGAGGAGAATGAGACAGCACGCCCCAAGGGGAGAAATCAGAGACAGTGTTTGCCTTATGGAATAGCTAATATGGCTTAGAGTGTAGAAAAAATAAAGGGCAAAGAGCAAAGGGAATGGGAGTAGGAAATAATAGAAATACCAGGGGAAAGATTATACTACAAAATCTTAATCAAAATGTAACAAAAACTAAATGCCTTAATTTTAAGGAATCCATAGACCTTCATTCTAGAAAGAAAATCCTTTGGGTGGTTTAGATTTCTGTACAAGGGTCCATGGAAAAGGCACTGGAACCCTGGTGTATCAATTGGCATGGTGTACATCTGTTTTTGGATTAAAGAATAATACTGGCAAATCAGTTCGTTGGTTTTCTTTTTAAGAGACAACCCAATGACATAACAGGAAAGGTTCATTTGTATTTGCAGCAGAGAACAGAAATATTGACTACTTGGGGGGCGCCTGGGTGGCTTAGTCGGTTAAGCCTCCGACTGTCGCTTAGGTCATGATCTCGCGGTTCGTGGGTTCGAGCCCCGCGTCGGGCTCTGTGCTGACTGCCAGCTCAGAGCCTGGAGCCTGTTTCAATCTGTGACTCCCTCTCTCTCTGACCCTCCCCTGCTCACACTGTCTCTCTCTCTCTCCCTAAAAATAAATAAAACATTAAAATAAAAATTTTATAAAAAAAAAAAAAAAAAGAAATATTGACTACTTGGATAACATGTCAAAGGAAAACTAACAAAAGATGGCACAAAAATTTTCTGGAAGGAAATATGGAAAAAAATGGATGACTTTCTCAACTTTAAGGGGTGGTCAAGATCAAGAAATACTGTCATAATTGGAAAAAGAAATAAAAATGTAGTCTTATAACCTAAAAGTAACCAATAGTAAAACTAAAAGTAATATAATAAATATTCAGGTGGGGGGGGATCATGAAAATGAGCAAATCCCAGTCTTCATCTTGAGGAGCCGCTACATATTGTTTAAAGTAGTTAGATGGAAGAATACATGTATTATCTAGATCCTTCATACCCCAAAATGAGGCATTAATGTCACCTGTTAGAAAAGTGCAGTCTCAGCCCTGCCCCCAACCCCGCAACTGCAGAACTCCTGAAATGGGTTCTGCATCTTAAGAAGATCCATCAGTGTTTCATCTGCACATTAAACTTGAATAGCGTTCCTCTAAAATGACAGTTCTGAACTTTGGCCGTGTGTTTTTAGAATCACCTGCAGAACTTTTAAAAATACATCATTTAGAAGAGGCAAAGGCCCCCACTTTAAGAGATGATGCTTTGAAAGGGATGGCATACCAAAATCAGTATTTTTTTATTAACAGCTTCTGAGGTAGTTCCAGTACGTAGTCATGGTTGAGAACCAGTGATCTGGAATAACTATGATAAGTGATGAAGAGAGTGAAGACAAAATATTTTTAAATGTTGCTTCTGGACCTATTGAGGCATTGGGCTGAGAAGGAGGAAGCATGGGAAAGAAGACTGTTGTTTTAAATGAATAAACAAATGAAAAGCAGAACCAGACCTATAAATACAGAGAACAAACTGATGGCTGCCAGAGGGGGGAGGGGTGGGGGCTGGGCAAAAGGAGTGCAGGGGAGAGGGAGATACAGTCTTCCAGTTACGAGATGAGTAAGTCATGGGAGTACAAGCACAGCATAAGGAATACAGTCAATGATATTGTACTAGTGATGTAATGGGACAGATGGTAGCTACACATATTATGAGCAGAGCAGAATATATAAACTTGTCTGAATCACTACCTTGTACACTTGAAACTAATGTAACACTGTGTCTCAACTATACTCAAATAAAAAGAAAAGAATAAACTCATTTGAATAAGAAATGTTCTAAGATTTGATTTGTATCTTGCACATGTGTTACTTGAAATCTAGGTTTCTTTTTAGGCATATAGCCTTTGACTCAGAAATTCTACTTGTAGGAACTTTTGTTAAGCAAATAGTTGATCTATTATACAAATATTTATTCATAATTTTGAGAATTATAAACAATATAAATGCTCACTTAAAAATGCAATACCTGCACAGCCATGTTTTTCACAGCATTACTCACAATAGCCGAGACAGAAGCAACCAAAATGTCCACTGGTGGATGAACAGATGAACAGAATGTGGTGTATGCAGACAATTGAATATTATTCAGCCTTAAAAGGTAAAGAAACTGTCCCATGCAATGACATGGATGAATCTTGGAGACATTATGGTAAGTGAAGTGAGCCGTTCAGAAAGAGACGAAGATTGCACGATTCACTTATATAAGGTATCTAAAATATTTAAACTCATATGGTAATTACCAGGGGCTGAGGGGAGAGCTGTTGTTTAATGGATTTAGTGTTTCAGTTCTAGAAGGTGAAAAAGTGCTAAAGATTGGTTTGAGACAGTGTGAATAAACTGAACACTGCTGAACTGTACACTTAAGATGGTAAATGTTATGTGTTTTTTACAAAAATATTTCCCCATAATTTTTAAATGTATTTTGTTAAACAACTCTCTATCTATTTGAATGCATAGTAAAAACTGCAGTACAGTATGCAACAAAGTGGTTGTATGGCTTGCTAAGCTACAATTGCCACCTTTTTTCTTTCTAGATTCTTTGCTATTTTCAGAGTAAGCACAAAATATTGTTATATATAAGGAGGAAAAAGAAGAAGCTGTTTCCACTTTAAACAATATAAAACAAAACTTCCATTGGAGGTTACTATGAGTGAATTTACTTCGCTCCCTCATTTGCCAAAGAAGCAATTACGTTCTCCTGAGAAATTCAGGGCTTCACATCCCTGTAGGAAATCTTTGTGTAGTGTCTGGATCTTTTGGGATTTCTGAGTATTCTCTCTAGTCTTGGGGAAAAGAATCAAAAGCTAAGTAACCCTTTTACACATGAAGCAGAAAAACTGGTTAACATCATGGAATAAATTTTGTCTCATGAATTCCTTTAGCTTCAAGGAATGGTAAAGCAGAGTGGACATTGGAGAAAATGAGAGGAGGAAGGGGCATGTAGGAATTAATTGACCTGGACAGAATTGCCCAGCTCAGGTGTATGTTAACATTTTAGCTTTGTGTTACCACTGTTTTATCTTGATCCTGTCTGGGTATCCTGAGTCATAGTGACAAAAATGTGGGTCATTATATCACAACTGTTGTACGATTATTTGTGTTTGCACTTTTGACGCTGTGGGCCGTGGTACCTTGCTAATGCTATGTTATGCTGAGAGGGCATCATTAACCATTTTTCTTTTAATTTAAAAGACTGGCCTAATGAAGTATCTATAAAAGTGAAAGAAACAGTTAAACTATAAGATCTTTAAGATTATTAAAACCAAATGCTCAAAAAAGGAGTTTCACTGTTCATGTCAAAATATCTCTGTGGCTCTGTAAAGCTTTTAGATTCTACTAGATATTAAAGTCCATCTATAAGCTAATGTACATTGCGAATGGCAAACCCATGAATTATGCTTGTGTGGGAATTCTTTCATGTTATTGAACTATTCTAATATGAATGGCTCCATACATCCATATTGCATGCTTTTTACCTCACTAAAGTTGGATGGCATTGCAATAATCTGGCAATCAAGGGTCTAAAAAACATAAAACTTATTAAAGGTATCATAGAATGAGCAGAGCTGTTAGTTACATTTCCACCAAAGAATTTACCAAACCTTATCTTTAATCTAATATTGGAATTGTGGCCCTAGCCTATTTCTATTCTTGTTATTAGGCCTGAATGGAGACCTTTGGTTTGTCATCATTTTTTTTATGGAATAATCCTGAAATATCACATTTCTAGTTCCTCCTTCCTTTCTGTAATTAATCATTCCTCAATTAAAAATATGTTTTCAATCCTTTGAAGAGAATGAAAATACTTGGTGAAGATAAGATAGTTTAATAATTTAGTACTGTTTTTTACATTATAAGTGACCCAAGTTTTTATGGACTTACATAATCTTTTATGATACTGGTTGTTAATATTTTAGAGTCATGAAAAAGGAGAAGGGGTGGGAAACAAAAGTAAATGAGAAAGAATAGAGGGAAAGATAGGAGGGAAATTGGAAGGAAGAAAGAAGAAATGAAGGCAAACAATCATAGAGCTAACTTTTCAGATAAGTGTTTCTTCCAAGATTGGCAGTAGTTCAGATGAATCAATTGGATTTCTACCCCAAACCCAATTTGGAATGAATGTTCCCATCTATGGAATAAAAGTAAAATACAGATAAAAATAGCCCCAAGTTGTTTTATTTAATCTGTAAGGATGTTTTTCCTAAATCATAGAGGTAAAGTGTTACTACAGTTTTTCAAACCAGTGTTACAATTTTTAAATAATATCATACAAAGGGAAAATAAACACTTTTCCTCATGGCCTCCAGGATAATTTGAGTAGCAAGCCACACAAAATTTTTGAGTGGATTTGTGCTGACTTAGAATATCTGGGTCTTAAAACATTATGCTAAGCTTGCAGGTTCGTAGCAGATCAAGAATAAGAACTATCTTAAGATGTTTGTTGGTTTTTCTTTAGTTTATATGTAGCCAGCTGGTTTCTGACCTCTTTGTGTAAATATCCAGCTTTTCACATAATCAGATTCCATATTACCTTGTTATGACATCATTCTGGGCAGACTTTGATCCCTTACTAACTTTTCCAAACCATACACATAGACTTAAATAACAATAAGAAGACTGCTACTTATCCACCAAATGCCACTGCTGGTGGTATTAAAAATATATACATATATGTACATATATATATACACATCTGTATTTATACATTTTTATACATGTAGATGTATATGCGTAATAATACATAGACCTACAGAAGGATTAGAATAACACTAAAAAGAAAAGTTTATTTTATTCAGTACTAAATTAGTGAATTTTCAAAATGTATATCACTAGTGAAATACACATTTAAGTTTCCTCTTCCTGCAGTTGTTACCAGCCGATACTTTTGTTCAACTGGTATTTTAAAAGCTGGCAAATTGAAATGTAGAATTTGAGACCTTGTTATATATTATTTTTCTCCATGGATAGATGAAAATAAAGGTTAAGCTGTATTCTTTGGTGATCCGGAAGCCTGGGTATAAAAGATGCAATGATCTTGTAAATCACCCAGAAATGGCTTCTTTAGTGTCTGATCAAGATAAATGACACAGGCAGCTGTAAAAAGAATTCCCACTAGTCGCTGACCCATAAACAGTGGTGTCATTTTTCATTTTTAGAAAAGTATCAAAATCAATTTAAAATAACACCAAATCTTTAGAGTTATAATTGTCCTAAATTATGCTTCATAGGATATTATTTTAACTAATGTTATTTTAAGTTAAAATACATTAAAACATTGATTGCTAGAGAACTTTGATGTCTATTAAATATAAATCATTTTTCTGTGGGCCCACTGTATTCCCAATACCTAGAACCGTACCTGGTACATAGTAAGTGGTCAGTAAATATCGTTGAGTGAGTGAATTAATGAAATAATATATTAAGATAATAACAATAATGTATTAACTCATCTGGAAATTTGTATACTAAAAATGGTATCACACACACAAAAGACAAAAGTACAGAACTAATAGATACATTGGTAATGAATATTTGTTGACCACTTTTTATGTGTGTGGCATTCTACTAATTGCTTCACATGCATTTTCTTTTTCTTTTTCTTTTTTTTTTTTTTTTTTTTTGGAGATGTATCCGTTATTTAATTAGGTTCTTTGTAAGACATTTAGAACACCAGTTTGTGAGGGTAAACTCCATTCGTGAGAGAAGACACAGAGCGGAGGTAGCCCTGAAGCTGAGGAACAGCTTTGATTTTTGGCAGAATTTGCGAGTCCACAGCTTTCTGGTCAACCTTGCGCTGCTCTGTGATCTCATATTTCTCTTTCTCCGTGTCAAAGATCTCCCCTTCCTGGTGTCTGGGTTTACGCAGCTTCTTCTTCTTAAAGTAAGCATCAGTGAGGTGTTTGGGGATTTTCACACTGCTGATATCAATTTTGATGGAGGTGGCAATGACAGATATCTGGTGTGTTCTACGCAGAGGAACTCGGTTGAGGGACAGAGGTCCAGTCACAAGTAGCAAGCCACTGCTCAGCTGCTTCAGAAAAACCACCCTCTTGCCCCTGTGGCGCCCAGTGAGAATGATCAGGATGGTCCCAGGAGTGATGCTGGCTCTTAGTTTCCGCACGTGCTGACTGAAAGGATTTTTGCCGTGGCTCAACAACTTCTGAGGCACATCTTCGGTAGGATAATACCTGGGCATTTTGCGGAGTTTAACCACTCGGGTACCACCATTCTTGTTACCACCGATTGGTTTTGTGACCGTAGCAAGAACCTTCTCCTTCTTTTTCTTTTCAATCCTGGATTTAGCTGCTGAATACTTCCTCTTGTACATGGCTTTTCTTGAATACATAGCCGATCGGGAATATCTGCCAATTCCTCGGACTAGGACCGGGTTTCAGCTGCAGTGGGGCTTCCCCTTCTTTGGGGTTTTAGCCTTGAGGTTGCCCTTCTTAACCTTGCCACCAGCATCAGTCTTCTTGGCTTCGGGTTTCTTCTTAGTATCCGGCTTTTCGGCTTTTTCGCCCGCCGTCTTGCAAGATGGGAAAGAGCGCTTCACATGCATTTTCTTATAAAATGATCAAAATAGTCCTATAGAAAATAGTGATTAGACTATCTCACATGAGAAACTGTGGCCTAGAAGACAGTAATGCATTCAAGGTTACATAGCTAATAAATGATGGTACTTAAGTTAAAATTCACATCATCCTGACCCAGAATATACACATTTTAACAACTATGTACCTCTCTCTGCATGTACTGTGTTTTCATGCTGACTTTATGGTCTCTAGGATCATTGATAGACTTACAGCTATGAAGAAAAGAAAAACTATGTTTTACTTTTTCTAGAAGAATTAAGCCTCTCATGATATGTTGAGTATTATATCAACAGATTAGATATTTTTATTATGTACAAATTTAAAAATTGGTCAGTTATGTCTTTTCTTTATGGCACATAGGAATTTTTCCTTCAAATACATTTGCACAAATTGGAAAAGAAGTACCTATAAGGATTTAACTGTTGAATTTTTTGCATAATGGTAGAAAACTGGTAACAGCCTTAGTGCAACTTGGTTAAAGGTTAGGTTAAGCCTATTATGAATGTGTAGTGGATGGCTACACAGTTATTAAAAAGATTGCCAAATGGCGTTCCAAGATTGAAAACAAAATAGAAAATTGTTTATGAGTACCACCCATTCTGGAATCAAGTAGATCTGCTTTAATCACAGCTCATGCCCACTTACCAGGTATATGACCATTGGCAATTGCAGGCCTAATTCTCGTCATCTAAGTAATGTGGATACTAACGGTATATATACCACCGGAGTTGTAAACAGTATTGGTAAAGGACATAGGACAGGGGAAGCTTATATGCAGCTTCAGCCTATAATTTTTTATCTTGGTGTCACAGTATTTTAAGTATCTGGATTCACATCATTAGGCAGTTACCAAAAGCAGTGGCAAAGAAAGTTGGCCAAATTGCTGGCCAGAGTGACAACATTTTCAGATTCCTTTTTTAAAAGACTGAAGTTTCTGATAGAAATTTTAGATGTCACAAACTGTATCCTTGTCACTGACCAGTCTAATTCCTACTTTATATGGCATATTCAATGGATCTCCAATCAGATTCTTTCATTGAATGAGGAAAATGTTCATCAAATTTTGTTTCTCAGGGCAAAGAGAGATGACTGACCATGGTTTTCCCCTTGAAATCATTAATGTGTTAATTACACGTCACTAAGTAAAGGAAGAGAGACAGACGTTTCAGGCACAAGATCAGCTCTCTGCATCCAACATTTAAACTGCATTCCCACTTAAAGCTTTCTTTTTGACTATACTGTAAAAACAGTCATCATTTGGCCAATAGAATTGTCAGCTGGCTTTGGGGGGGGAGAGGGGAGGCTAAATAGGCCAGCTCTCTGAGCCAGTCTTTATTAGAGCACAATGAATTCATTAATCTTATTCAGAGTTTTACCTTTGTCTTCATGTTTCGTTTAGTTTTCTTCATGAAGAAAAGTATGTTTTTATTTTATTTTTTTCATTTTTCATTTTATTTTTTAGTTGAATAAGGTTGGCACACAATATTACATTAGTTTCAAGTATATAACATCATGATTTGACAAGCTTATACATTATGCTGTGCTCACCACAGTTATAGCTACCACCTGTCCCTGTACACTGCTGTTGCAATATCATTGACTATATTCCTTATGCTGTGGCTTTTATTCCCATGACTTATTCATTCTATAACTAGAAGCCTGTATCTCCTACTATCCTCCACTCATTTTGCCCACTGTCCCACTTCCCTCCCCTCTGGCAACTAATGGTCTGCACTCTGTATTTATAGGTCTGATTCTGCTTTTTGCTGTGTTTTTTTGTTTTTGTTTTTGTTTTGTTTGTTTTGATTTGCTTCTGAGTGGAATCATATGGTATTTGCCTTTTTCAGTGTTATGCATAACACCCTCTAAATTCATTGGTGTTGTCTCCAGTAGCACCATCTCATTCTTTTTTATGAGTGCATAAAGTACATTACTACTGTACCCTAGTTGGTCAATTTATTTCGTATAGGGGACATTTTGCAAATCTTAGCGCATGTAAATTATTAAGGATGAACAAATAAATAAGTACATTGTAATGTTGAGAGCAAGGGTTCTTACCTTCAGAGAAAGAAGTTGCAGATAAAGGAGTGAGGTCTAGGGTGAAAACTGCCGTGCTGGGATAGTGTCTGAGAGATTAGAAAGAACCATGCTTGTTTAATAGTAAGTGAATAGACAGAGTGAGCATAGATATTTAAATACATATTTGCATATATAAAGATAAAGAGATAAATATGTAGAATACATACTTACATATGTGTGTATGTGTGTATATGAGTCTGATTAGGCAAGGGGAAGGCAGCAGGGCCCTAAGCAGCTTCCAGAAGGTTTTGTGAAGAGAGAGCCCATCTGACTGCATGTACTGATGTGCCAGAGTGCTTTCTGGGAGTAGTCATGGCTCACAAGAGCAGATCGAGCCACATGTGCAAATAACACACCCATGTTCCCAATTTACAACACTAAATACCAATCATACTTTTATTTAAAACAGCATTTGCACCGGTGTTCATACTCTAGCACTGCTTTAGTTAAATGGTGTTAGCTGTTATAAAAATCTCAGTGGCCTAATACAAGTTTATTTCTCGCTTTTGTCACTTTCTAATGAAGGTTGTCCGGGTGCCTCTGTCCCATCCAGTCATTCGAGAACCTAATTTACTTTCTTCTTGAACACAATATAGTCTGCTGTCATCGAGTAGGTGGGTAAGGAAAGAGAGAATAGAGGATCCCAAGAGAGGTTGTTAAGAGACCAGTCACATCACTTCTACCCACGTTTCATTGGTCAGAATGTCAAGAGTCTAGCACGTGTGATTGAGTGCTGGCCCTGGTTGAAAAAGAAAGTCATTTGTGTCTTTCGGCAGTGGCCTTCTTTAAAAACTCTAACCAATTTCATCCACTGTATTTATGTGGTAGAGCTTATAGGCTTCAATAAATGTAGGAGATAACCTTGGGTCAAAGGGAGAAAATCTCTTGACAAATTAGCTTGTAGAACTCTGCAGTCCTCACCTGCCTTCTTGCCAGCCCTCTTAGCTATGTTCTTTTGCTTCCTCATGAGATTGGCTGATAAACCTGGCTCCTGGGTTTAAATTGGCTTCATCTTCTAGCTCTAGTGCTAATCTCTTAAATTCTGTCAAGGATATGTCCCACCACAGCTCTTCTGACCCCTGAAGTACTCATTATACTTGAGAATGTATTTCTTTGTCTCTGCAACATTGTCTTAGCGGAGTGAATTGCTATTAACTATGCGAAGAGTTCTTAATTTGATTTTATTAAAAATAAAATCATGACTAATTTCTTTTTTTTAGGTTTTTTTTTTGAATGTTTATTTAGTTTTGAGACAGAGAGAGACGGAGCATGAGCTAGGAATGGTCAGAGAGAGAGGGAGACACAGAATCTGAAACAGGCTCCAGGCTCAGAGTTGTCAGCACAGAGCTAGATGTGGGACTTGAACCCATGGACTGCGAGATCATGACCTGAGCTGAAGTCATTCGCTTAACTGACTGAGCCACCCAGGCACCCCTTTTTAAGTTTTATTAATTAATGTATTTATTTTAAGAGAGCCAGAGAGAGAGTAAGTAGGAGAGGGACAGATGGAGAGAGTCCTAAGCAGGCTATGCGCTATGAGTGCAGAGCCCTACATGGGGCTCAAACCCAAAAACCAAGAGATTGTGACCTGAGTCTTAAGAGTCAACACTTAACCAACTAAGCCACCCAGGTACCCCTCATGACTAATTTCTTAAAAGGTATGTTTTGGGGCGCCTGGGTGGCTTAGTCGGTTAAGTGTCCGACTTTCGCTTAGGTCATGATCTCGCAGTGGGTTCGAGCCCAGTGTCGGGCTCTGTGCTGACTGCCAGCTCAGAGCCTGGGGCCTGTTTCAGTCTGTGACTCCCTCTCTCTCCGACCCTCCCCTGCTCACGCTGTCTCTCTCTCTCTCTCTCCTAGAAATAAATAAAACATTAAAAAAAAAAGGTATGTTTTAACATTAACTTTCTAAAATACTGAGACATGAAAATACAAGATAGTCTGAGATCATAATCTTCAGTATTTATATTGGGTAATATAGTCTATATCCAAAGCCTCGGAAAAATGCTCTAAAGAACCTACAAGCATGTTAGGAGAGCTAAATGGCTTATCATGTTTGGCTCACTCCAGCAAAGTGTTTAGCAATTTTACTGTGCTTTTTGTGGGAGCACAACCTTGCTTTTAATGATAAAAGAAGAATTTGGCTTATTTCTAATGAATATAGCCAGAAGTAAAGGTTAAGAGATTAGGCTCCGAGACAGAGGTCTTAGTTTCATTAGCTGTGTGTCCTTGGGCAAGTCACGTTTTAACCTCAAGTATAAACAGATAATAACAGTAACTACCACATAGGGTTGATGAGAGTATTAAATGAATTTAATCCTCATAACAGTGTTTTGGGCTGGCTTACTATTATTTTATATTGATACACATAAAACATTTAGAGTAGTCTTGGTACATATTAATACATATTAGCCACAATCATTATATTATTATTATTATTGTAATTCTCACCCCTCCCAATTAAGAAAGAACTTGTGCAGGACACCTGGATGGCTCAGTCCATTGAGCACACAAATTTTGATTTCAGCTCAGGTCATGATCCTAGGGTTGTGGGATCAAGCCCCATGTCAGGCTCCACACTTAGAGGGGAGCCTACTTAAGATTCTCTCTGTCCCTCTGCCCCCTCCCCTGCTTGCATGCCCCCCCTTTCTGAAATAAAAAAAGGAGAGAAGGAAAGGGGCCTGGAGGGGAGGGGAAAAGGGAGGAAAAAAGAGAGAAGGGAAAGAGAAGGGAGAGAAGAGGAGAGGAAGAACTTTTTTGCATTTTCCACTAAAATCAATTATTTCTGTTTTGAGATAGTTGAAAACCATAGACTATGGTCCAGAAAGAAATGCTGCAATGCAAAGTAGTTGTCACTACATCCAGTAGTCAGCAGGCTTATGCCTCATTTTCAAACATTCATTCATTTATCCATTCATCCATCCAATGCTTATTATGTGCTTACTATATGGCAGTATTGTAGCTCAGCTTACTAACTATGTGCACTGGAGCCACTTTCTTTACCTCTCTGAGCTTGATTTTCTTCATCTGAGAAGTGGAATAATATCTATCTTTGGAATAGAGAATAAATTAAGTTAGAAATTTTATGAAGGAATGGTACAGTGCCTGACCTATAATAAGTACTCATAAATTATAATTCTTACAAAAACTAATGGGAAAAGGTCTTTGTCTTGAGATATGGCTCTTTCATATAGTTTTTTAAACTATAGATCTTGATTTATTAGTAAGTGATAAAATCAGTTTTTTAAGAGAAACAACATTTTTAAAAACCAACATTTTAAAAATAGAGCAGTTTACAGGAAAGTAGTATAAACTAAATGAAGAGATTAAAATAGAACAACACAGATAAGAGTGCATCATATGTACTGAAATATCAATTTCACCCATATAAATACCTGTATGTATATGGGTTTTGGTTGTGTATAAAATGTACTTCTTACTAAGGATTTCAGTCAAAAAAGTTTGAAAGCTGCTTAAGTATATAAGTAATGCTATATTGCTATTTAAATTGTCCAGATCAGAACTTTGTGTTTGTTAAGAAGCTAGTTCAAATATCTTTATAACATCTTTACCAGCATGTGGCCAAAATGCCACATATTGGATTTTTAAATCAGTCCACACCAAGGTTCGTTGGAGGTTTAGTGGAGATGATTACCCATTACCTAAAAATAGAATAGGATTGGGGCACCTGGGTGGCTTAGTCCGTTCGGTGTCCGACTTTCACTTAGGTCATGATCTTGCAGTTTGTGGGATCGAGCCCTGGGTCAGGCTCTGTGCTGACTACCAGCTCAGAGCCTGGAGCCTATTTCAGAGTCTGTGTCTCCCTCTCTCTGATCCTCCCCTGTTCACGCTGTCTCTCTCTCTTTCCTAGAAATAAATAAAAACATTTAAAAATAAAAATAGAATAGGATTATTGATAGATTGCATTTTTCCTGTGCTACTTCTGCTTATTGTCATTCTGTAAAATACAAAGCCATTTATTTTTTTAAGAAGCCATTTATAATGGAGATAAGTTATATGGATGTAGAGTACCTTTGAAACATTCTGCGTTAAACCTGCCTCCTCCTATGTGTGGGGAAATCTGGGAGTCTGCTCTTGTTTCTAGTGTACATACTGACACAGACTAAAAGGGAAGAGAGCTGTCACCAATGCCTGAAAAGCTAGGTGAATAATTGCCATCTTCTCAAGAGAGCCCTTTGCCCTAAAAGCCTTCAATTCCAGCTCATCTGTCTTTAGAGTTTCTTGGGCACATAGGCCTCCTGTCTCTTTTTCCAAATTAAGGGCACTCAGCAGAGCTGCCACATTGAGCACTAATGAATTCTCTGAGACTAATCTACACAGTAATGAGAACTGGAATCTGTCACTTACTCTCCCAGGAGGTAACAGTTCACACGCCGTTACATCACCCTATTAAAATAACTTATTAGCTGTGTTGCTTGTCTGCTACCATTCATTAAGAAGGTGTGACCAAAGAGACATGTATTTGAACAAATGATGAAATTTAATTTGAATTGTTCTCCATTTTGTGTTTATGGCCGAATGCACACATGCTGTAAGTAAATTTAAGCATTTTATATAGATCATAGGTACCTTAGGGAAGTGTCAACACAATTATGACTTTTCACCAGGTAGATGAAAAAAAAGTTAAATAAGAATCTGCATCTCAATCAAAATGTGAGGAACCTGTACCTTCCATTCCCTGCATTTTTGTCTCCCGGGAAATATGTATGTTTCTGGAAGAAGCTTTACAGACATAATGGGTTATGCCATGAAATAATTGATAAAACATTGAAAGCTGCATTGGGGGGGATAAATTTAGATGGAATAATAAGAATTTATGTACATTTTAAAAAATAAGTTTTTTTTTTTTTTAATTTTGACAGAGAGCATGCAGGGTAGGGGCAGAGAGGGAGAGAGAATCACAAGCAGGTTCTGTGCTGACACAGTGCAGAGCCCAACACAGGACTCAAACTCAAGAAATCATGAGATTGTGACCTGAACTGAAATCAAGAATTGGACGCTTAACCAACTGAGCCACCCAGACGCTCTGGTCCAATTTTTATCACAAATCTAACAAATTATGTAAGCATTTATTTGGTGTTTATTTTTGTCACTATAATATCTCAGAGCATGGGCTTTGACCTTATAGGGAGATTACTTAAGTTCCAGTTCTTCATTTGGGTAGATGTGTGATCATACAGGAAATTATTCAGCTCTTTTACCCTCATTTCCTTCATCTGTAGAATGTGAGTAAAATGCTATCTATTTTACATTTGAGTTTGTTGGGTAGATGAAACGTGCTTCAAAAGTGTTTGGCCCATGGTAAGTATTCAATACCTATTATTATTATCATAATCACCATCATTATCTAGTCTTCCTCCTCCAAGGAAAAAGTCAAGAAAAGGCATTTTTTGCACTTTTTGATTTTTTTTTCTTTTGATGCAGCCGTGTGAAAACTGCAACTATAAGGTATAGCTCAAAAAGTATTGGAAAGTACATCAGTGCATCAGTAAGCTCCGCAGCCCCATCAACTGCTCTGTAACTCCAATCCCCAGTCACCTTTCTTTGAGGAAGAGCATTTCTTGCATGTAGAACTATGGCTCTGCCTGTTATTAGCTTGTACTTTTGAGCAGGCTTCCTTAACTCTATAAGCTTCGTGTTCTTCATCTTTGGAAAGGGGGTGGTCATACCTCCTTCACGGTGTTGTTGCCAAGATTGAGTTAAATGAAAATAACTTCATAAAACATCTATTAACATGCCTAGCATGTTTTTTTTTTACACCCGGTGTATATACCCTCAATAAACTACAATTTTTGCATTATTGTTACTCATAATGCTGCTGACTCTTATCTGTAAGACACAGCTCTGAATTATTTTCTAACAGCTGTATACCTGTATACTTCTCTTGCCTAGTTAGAGCCTGCAGTCCCAGAAGGGCTGTCTGGAAGTGCACTGGTTATAGAAGAGAGCTTTTCAAACTAGACCATATCTTGCTTAAATAGCGTCTGTAATTTTGGCCTCATTCACTCAACCTTCTCGCAAACTATACAGAGTAGCCTATGTTAATGTCCTAGTTGTTTTATTAATAGATCATTAATTGGATTGTTATTTTAACAGATTTAATAATAACAGTTGGTATTATATTATTGGTGATCAACATAAATCACTCCTAGTCTTTCTAAACTATTAGAATTAAAAGGATATTCCAAAAATAACAACCACTTAAGTGTAGTCATTTTATAATAGGTAGATTTTTTCGGATAATTTTTTACTTTCAGAGTTAAGTTAAATTCATGAACAACTGGCAATTAAAATTGCACCCAAATGCTATTTAAAACAAACTGGATTCTTTCTTATACTTTGGAACTTGGCATGAGTATGTCCTGAGGAGCTTTATAGCCATGTGGTGCATACAAAATGAGGTGGTGAATTTTCATCATTTTGCCTGCACTATGTCTTTCCAGATTTCTGTTTCTTACAATTATCTAAAATGCAATATAGTTTAGTTAAAAGCAAATTCTTAGTAATGACCTTGAAAATGCATTTGATATCTCCACTTCTGTTCTTGTCTATTCTCAAGCATTCTTCAAAAGACAGCTCACTATCTTAAAGTAAAAAAAAAGATTTTGATAGTAATATGACAATAATAGCCAGCACTTTCCACATCCTGCCATGTAATAAGCCCTTTGCACATATTAAGTCATTTAATCCCCATATCAACCCTATAAAGTAGGTGCCATTTTTGTTTCCATTATACACTGCAGGAAATTGAACTGCAGAACAGTGGAATAACTTGCTGAGGTCACATAGGCAGTAAGTGCAAGAACCAGGACTCAGACATCAGGTTTTTACCCTAAAATATCATCTGGCTAAAATTGTTACATAGCCAGAGCTTTTTTCTATTTATCAACATCAACCTTATGACACTTCATTGGGTGACGAAAACCCTTGCTTTGGGATACAGTACTACCATGGAATTCCTAACGAGGGGGAAAAAAGCAACAACAAACACCTTCTTTCCTAATGCCTGGTTTCTCTCAAAATAAGCTAAATGTCTTTCCATTTGCATGCTCTGTGCTCATTTGCATGATTAGTTTGGATAAAGCAAGTAAAAGAAGATAATTTTTTTAATTATAAGCTTCTGACTCAAAATTGAATGAGTTACTGGCTTTTGAAAGTGACATAGTGACCATTGGATTATTTTAAAAGATCTGTATAAGTCTTCTAGAAAAAGGTGGTTCCAGGGATATTATGGTTGACTCCCTCACATGCAGCAGCCATGTGGTTTGGGAAGTAACCCTAATTCTAGAGGCAGCTTCTGATTGACCCAGCCTATTACAATAATCCCACCTTCCTTGCTAGCATTGCTTGAGGAACCAGTGTTTAAGCCAATCAAAATACAACATTCCCTGGCTGTCATTTGTTAGGCAGTGCATAACCTAAATTGGCCCAATCAGACTCAGTGGAGACACTAACCATATGGTTGCAAGGAGCTTTCACTCTCACTGCAGAAAGAGACTTGGGATGAAGTTAAGGTTGTAGACAACAGAGAAGAAAGGAAAGAACCTGAATGTATGATGACCAGACCTGAAGGCCACACTACCTTTAAGTGCCACTTGAGGTGGGGAGAAATACATATTTTATCAGAGTTTAAGGTTGTTTGAGTCTAGCTTTCTGTTCATTTGCAGCTCAAGCATGGTCAGGAAACATTTTAGTACCTGCTCTATGGTCCTGGTTTTCAAAAGGCAATTAATCTGTAAATATTGAATTACTGATAATTTGGTTCAAACATATGACTGACCTAGATTCATATCCACATTTATTAAGCATGTAATGTAACTCATGCCAGTCACCATGTAGGAGCTTACATATATATTATCTGTAAGTACCTTCACATCAGGTTCAGGGAAAGGGATAACCACATTTTCTAGGTGAATGAGTAAAGCTTCATTGTGGTTAAGCAGCTTTCCTCTTATCACACTGTTACTTGTTGGAAAATTCTTACTTGAAATCAGGTCTTTTGACTGCAGTGTCCAGTGGTGCTATTAACCTGGTACTTCGATTTAGATGATTCAGGCCAGGAACGATGGGGATGCATGAAGAGCTTCAGAACATTTCATTTGGAGGCAATATCTATTCATGGAATAGACCATTACTGCTCACCTCAAACATTTTACTCTATCACTTTTTTCCCCATATTATATCTTGTGGAAAATCACCAAAATCATAATAAGTATAACATTCTATAATTCCATGTAAATTGAAGTAGAAATATCTATTCTGGCACAATTAGCACATTTCTCAAGTTTCTTCCCAACCACATAATAAAATTATGTATAGATGTATATGAAAAAATATATGTAATATAAATATATGTAGATATAAATCTGAAGCATATTTAATTTAGCTTTTAATTTCTTGATTGTCTCATAATTCCCCCTTTCTTGGATTTGCTGATTTAAAACATTCTCACACAGTTCTAAGTGGGAAACATTTGTTACTCATTCTAGGGCTGTATACTGAATTAGGTTTGGATAACATAGCAAATCAAGATGATTATCACACATGAGAGTGAAGCAATCCAATGTAACATGATGTCAATCATAGGCGACCAGGTCTCTCTAGGGCTTGATTTGTTGCTTTTTAAAGCCCGGAGTTCTTGAGAAAGTGCTACTGCAAATGCTCTTGAATCTTATGGAACAATTGGTCTAGAAAGGTAAAAACTCAAATAACCCAAAATATTTCTTCTGCCTTTCTCATATAGTGTTTTTCCCCCAGTGTTTCTTTTTATTTTTTTTTATATTTTTTAAATGTTTTTATTTATTTCTGAGAGAGACAGTGTGAGCGGGGGAGGGTCAGAGAGAGAGGGAGACACAGAATCTGAAACAGGCTCCAGCCTCTGAGCTAGCTGTCTGCACAGAGCCCGACGTTGGGGCTTGAACCCAACGAACCGTGAGATCATGACCTGAGCCAAAGTCGGACACTTAACTGACTGAGCCACCCAGGTGCCCCGAGTGTTTCTTTTTAAAGCCAGAGAACTTGCATCTGTGACAGTTTCATACCTTAGCATGAAATTAATTTTTGCCATTTCCGACAACTGGTCCAAGAGCACCTGGCATGTCCAGAGATGTTGTCCATCAAGAGCTGGCTCAGAAAGTTGGGCAAATTCAGAACTTGGGGGAGCAGGATAAGCTGACTTTCACCAGTTAGGCTAGCAATGACTTAACTTCAAGGAGCTCAGTATCAAGTAAGAGGCAATGCAAGGCTGCCCAAAGTGTTTTGGGCTGAAGAGAAATTCCATGGGATATAGATAGATATTATGTTAAAAAGTACACAAAATTGCCTCAATTTATGCATCCAAAGAACTCTGTGTGTGTGTGTGTGTGTGTGTGTGTGTGTGTGTGTGTAGCAACCTAGAGGATGAATAATTTACAAAGCACACCTTGGGTAGCGTTTGGCTATGATGTGGCAGAGCTCCTGTTTGAAATAGGGTATCTACATGAAAATAAATAGAATACAGTGGAGAAGATTTGTTTCTTTTTAACCTTTTTGTTTGGAGGTATTGCTTTGTATCATTATTTATGGTCAAGTGATAACATTTCACATAGTATATAACATTACTTTTTTCCAAATAATTTTGTCTCCATTTCTTCTTTTACTCTCAGGGAAACATGGAGAGGATAATTAGGAAGTTTATGTTCTATTTTGCAGCAAGAAAATGAGGTAGAGAGAAGGTAAATGCCTTTTCTAGTCAGCATAGGCGAGGTTAGGGCGTTGGAAAACTAAGGCCCACAAGCCAAATCTGGTCTGCAGCTTATTTTTATAGTCTGGAAATTAAGAATTTTTTTAAAGGTTTGTTGAAAAAAATTAAAAGACAGAGGACTATTTACTATTTGTCTTTTTATGAAAAAATATGCCAACCCCTAGACTAGATTATGTTGTGATAACAAAGTCCATAATACCTCAGTGGTTTTGCCAAAAAAAAAAAAAAAAAAGTCTTTTTTTGGTAATACTTTATGCCCAACACAGGCTGTCAGGAGTGGCTGCTGATCCAGATTACTCAGGAACCCAGACTGACAGAGACTCCTTGTCATCATCCCACAGTGACAGAAAGGGTATGCGACCAGATGAACACTGGCCCTTTAAATTTCCACCTTGGTGTGAAACATACCACTTCTGCTCAATTTCACTGGCCAAGTAAGTCATGTGGCTTCGACTTAACTTCAAAGGGGCAGAGAAGTGCTATTCTGCCTTGTGACTGCAAGAAGGAAATATGTCGTTTGGTGAACAACAGCACTAATACAGGCAGGGTACACAAATGTGCTCACACACCTATGTGTATAGACAGCTAGTTCAAGAAGAAATTAACTAAAATCCATATCTGTGAAACTTGGTCTATTGATCCTCTCCTCTCTCTAGATATATATAGATATAGTTGTGTAGATATCTCTATAGCATATATTGTTATGTAGAGAGCTCTATTACATATAGAGAGTTCTTATCCTATATGGAATTCCATATATATCAAAGTATAATAGATATCTGTACATAGATCCATCTATCTAATGGAAAATATTAGTATTAGAGGGAAACCCACACTTGATTCTAAGAAAACATATTTTATAAAGAAAGGTGAGGTTAAAACTGATTCATCCAAAGTGTCAGGTTGTTAAAAAGTTTTAGTTTCTGGATAATCTCTTCACTGTGTACTTCTTCCTATACATTAAATTATTTCTTTTTTAAGTAAAAGCCTTATATAATTTTGAAATCATGTTAGATGATTTCTTATATGCTCTCATGTTGGAAATAGTTGCTCCTGTGACAAAGGGAAGTCCACTGAACCACCCCCCCACTACACACACACGCACACACACACACACGTACACAACACACACAGTGAAGAACATTCATGTTTTCTTTTGTTGTTTTTGTTTTATTTATTTATTTATTTATTTATTTATTTATTTACAGCACATGCATGAGAGCAGGGGAGGGGCAGAGGGCGAGGGAGAGAATCCTAGCACAGAGCTCAGTATGGGTCTGTGTCTCATGACCGTGAGATCATGACCTGACCTGAAATCAAGATTCTAATGCTAAGCTGACTGAGCCTTACAGGAGCCCTAAACTTCTTGATTTTCAAACGGCATTATGAATTTTCATTGTCCTTACTCCATGCCTACATGCACAAGGCCAAATCGTAGTGTGAAATAATCCCACACCTGAGAACAACACTGGCCCCACCTTCTTGGCTCAGTGGCAAAGCAAGGAGATTGTGAGTGATAAAGAATTGTAGAAATTATTGTATTCCTCTTCACATATGCTTCCTTCCTTCAGTCAGAGATTATTGGTGGGTTTGCTTTTTGTTTCCTTACATCTTTGATCTTTTTATTTAGGAGAAGCCACATGAGAGAAACATAAGTTGTGAGTTTTTTTTTTTTAACTGTACACTTGCCATTCCATCAGTAAGTACTTTATCACTAGAGACTATTACTGCCAAAATGGCAAGTTTCAAAACTAACCAGTTGCTAGTGAGAGGAAAAGCCCTGAAAGGGACAATTTCTCAGAAGAATAAATCACAACATATAAAGAGAAGAGATCTTGTGAAAAAGCACCAGTTGGCAATTCCAAGCCTGTCTGCCATCTATGTTTGGGGAATTGTTTACAGCATTATGTGGGAGGCCAAGCAGAAAAGGAGGGCAGAGATTTTCTTTGCTTAAGGAATAAAACAAAGATGTTTGAGGAAAGTACGTGTGGGGCAGGAAGAGGGGTGAACAATGGCTGCTGAAAGCCAAAGAACACAGGGTGAAACAAAACGTGCAGTTAAGTGGCTTCATGCATACCAGATAGTACATAAACTAAGAGGAAGTTTTCATTAAAAAAAAAAAAAGTTTCCCTGTCCATAAAGGAAAGTGAAATTTAAGGTTGCTACTGAGTAATTTCCGTTAGCTAGGGTTCAACCCATGAGCATCACTGATATCCATCTCAGCTGGCTTCTTTGTGTTTTTCCATCTTTCTCTGAAAGTCTCTGTGTTTCCATGGAATTTCTCCTGGAATTAACCTGTGCTACTAAGAAATGTTTTTAAACTGCTTTTTAAAGCCCCTAGTTTGCATCTTGAAAGAGAAAATATAAATACAGAGAGCATCATAGTTACTAGCTCCATTTCCAGAGAATCTAGATGTCAGCAAGTTAGAGAATAAATAGGAGAAGGTATTTGACCAGACAGTATGCAAAGTGATGAAGAAACTGCAGAGAAAAAGGCAAACTTTCTTTTTTAAGGAGTACAAACATACAGTCATCAATGCTTTATGTTGGAAAATGATTATGTCTACTGAAATGATGAGATCAAAAGAATCATTTTATGTGACTTTGTTGACTCATGAAAATAAACTTAAAAATACTGTAAATACTTCCTTTGAAAGGAGGCAGTAATATTTTTCATACTTATCTTCAAAGAAAAAATTAAGATTCTCAGCTTTTCACCAGTGAAGTTACAGGCTATCTGATTCTCTATGAAGTTATGATAATGGTAAAGGAGTTTATATAAAATTATATCCCCACATATTTAAACCATCCTTATTTGTATAAATTTAAGTTTATATATATGTGTGTATATATATATATACATATATATATACATATATAAATGTAAAAACATAGCTCATATTTGGAATGAAATTAAACCTCTTTCAAAGAAAATACTGAAGTATATAATATATCATTCAATGTCAGAAAATAAAAAAATCTTAAGCTTTATATCTTGCAAGCTTTACATATTGATGGGTCATATTTAATCACCAAAGGGTTAATATTCTATGCATATTATAATTAAAAATAAATAGATCTCTAAGCCACTTAATCCCCAACTGTGCCAGATGAGACAAACATTTAACTTCTGTAAAAATAAATTTCTAATTTTGAAGCATTAGTTGAGCCTCCCATCAAGGAATTCTGTAATGTCTGTTCATTTATCTAAGATATTTTTTCAGACTTATGAATATTTATGAGCCATAGGGTTCAACTGAGCATTCTATGAAGTGAGAAGTAGTGTCTTCCAGATGTAAAGGGTGCTTTTAATTCTATTGCTTCTCCAAATATTCACTGGCATCTTGTCACGCTTGAACGAGCCATTCAAAATAGAGCTGCCATCTAATTGAAGTACCTGAAGTGCAAAAATGAGAGGAAAATTTAATGAATCGTAAATTGTCTATTCAGTTGGAGATATGGACCCCTTTACTGTAGCACAATTAAGTAAAACGTTGTGGAGGTTTCTACTAATCAACCCCAACCACCTTCTGTTTTGCAGAAAGGAAATCTTCGAGATCAGTTAATGTCTTTATTGTAAAGTGTGATGCATGGACAGTAAATGTATTCTCTATAGTGTGTGTGCGTGTGTGTGTCTGTATGTGCATTTATAGTCAGGATTCTAAGATACTGTATTCAGTGCTCGTGAGGGATACTCAAATCAATCAAAATTTTCCCAGAATCTATAGAAAACAATAGCTCTTATCAGGTACCAACAACCTAGCTTATTTTTAATAAAAGTTATTATGCAGCTCTCCAGCTTAAGGTTATGAAAGCCTATTGGAATTTGGAGCAGTGGTGTCTATAGTGACTCAATGGAAAAAAACAAAAACAAACAAAAATCAAACTCTTTCTGGATTGCGCACTTACTCCTGGTTGTAAGCTTTATTGAACTTCTCAATCTTATGAGTGTACCCAACTGGTGACTATGGATATGAAAGTCATTGGCTTAGTCATCGGTGGGAGGAAGTAGGGGACAGTTGGAGGATTAGCAACAGTCAAGTTCACCCTCTCCCCACTTAATATTGTATAGCAACCAAGAGGCTCAGGAAATGGAAATGGCAACTAGCTGAAAAACCAACCAAATTCAGAAAATGAGATACCAATGAATAGATCTAAAAATTCACCAAGAATACACTGTTTATTCATGCATTCCTTATTTTAGAAAATATTTTGTGAGCATCTATGTATGTAAAGCCCTTTGGCTGCTAATCACAAAGTGTATAGTAGTGAATACATTTGAGTGGTTTTTGTCATTTATAATCAGGTGGTGAATGATTGGCTATTTTTCCCATGAGATTTTATCACCAAACACTGTCCCTTGTACCACTACAGAGGTCCACCACTACAGAGGTCCAAGATCTAATTCAGCATTATTCACTGCATTTAGTTGTTATGTCTCTTTAGACGTATTTAAACAATTCTTTAGGCTTCCTTTCATTTTCTTGACCTTGGCTCTGAAAAATATAAGCCTGTCATTTTGTAGAACGGCCCTTAATTTTGGTCTTCCCATGTTTCCTTATGATTAGAATCAAGTAATGCTTTGGGAGAAGAAATATCACAGAAGTGATAATGTGTCCTTCTCAGGGCATTATGTCAGGAAGGAGACACACTGCACTTTTGGATAACTTTGTATGGCCCTAGTTTTGTCTTGTTTTGTTTTGTTTTGTTTTGTTTTCTTATCACTCTATACTCTGTAATTAAGTCCTTCTTCATACTTTAGATATCCATCTTACTACTCAGTATTTAGTCTGAACATCCTCTCTGAACCCCAGACCTACAAATACAGTTGCTTATTTGACAACTTACTTAAAATACTTTACATACTTAAAATATCTGAGATCAAATTCATGATCTTCTAAGGACTCATATGGTGTTTCCCATCTCAGCTAATGGCCTTACCATCCAATCAAATTCTAAAAGTGATCCTTGATGTTTCCTTCTTCTTTATCTCCCCTACTTCAAATCTACATCAAGTTATATAATTTGTGCCTCTTAAATATCTCAAATCATAGCTATTTCCCTCAGTCTTGACTGATAAGATTGTGGTACAAAGACTATTCCACCAAGTCTGCCTGGCAAAATTTACTGCCTGGTCTCCCTACATTTATGCTGGTGCCTTCCACACTTTCCCCATATTGAAAATAGGGTGGTATTTTTGAAATACTGTTCTAGTCAGGTGACTCCAACTTCCTTCCCCCATACTTCCCCAACTCCCCTCTAATTGCTTCCTGGTTTTTCTTAGGATAAAGAGTAGAACATTTAAATCTCTTAAAGCTCTACATGGTCAGACCTCTGCATGCCTCACTAGCCCGTCTCAAACCATCATCTCCCACAATTTATGCCTCTCAGGTATACTAGTCCTAAGTCCCTAAAGCAGTACTGAACACATGGCCTTTACTGTGCTGTTCACTTCATCTAACTCAGACCTTTTCCACTCAGTTAACTCCCATTGTGCTTTAGACCTCAGATTCAAAGAGGCCCTTTCTAAGTATCTCAGTCTAGGTCAGATTCTCCTGTAACATGTTTTTATAAAACACATTCCTTTTAAGGAGAGTACGTATCTCCACTTGTAATTTTTCATTATTCATTGTGATTATTGGAACAGTAACTATCTTTCCAAGTAGTGTATAAATAACACAAGGGCAAGAATTGCACTTGATTTTAATCACTTTCCTATCTCACCACCCACAGCACTTAGTACAGCACCTAGTATATAACAGGTGGTCTCTGAATGTTTGTAAGTGATTGAGTGACATAAGCTGTTAAGTTTGCTGTACAATTCAGTGGGATAAGCAATGAAATAAACATACACTGAGACAATCTTTTGGGTGCTATCCTGCTTCCTTAAGAAAAACAATGTACTTTTGTAACTTCTGGGTCACCAAACCTGAAATATCTATTGGAGCATGCCATCATCACACAACCACAAACTCTCCCTTTTAACCATGAGTATTGAGTGTTTCTTTTGTTTGTTTGTTTGTTTATTTATTTATTTTGAGAGAGAAAGAGAGAGAGCATGTAGGAGGGGCAGAGAGAGAGGAAGAGAATCCCAATGCCACAAGCAAGCCCCATGCAAGGTTTGATTTCAGGAGCCCAAACCCGTGTGATCATGACCTGAGTTGAAATCAGGAGTCAGACCTTAACCTACTGAGGCACCCAGGTGTCCCAAGGATTGTTTATAATTTTTCTTAGAAAGAGTTCCTGAAATATGCTAAACTTATTATTCATTTGAATTCCTCAGGAAAAAAAAAGTTATCTTTAAATAGGTTCAATAAACCTAATGTTTAAGTTGTCAACAAAAATGAACAAAGCAAGGATGATATTTTTATAACTACAATTTTTTCAGAGAAGTGAATGGCTTTCTCTTTTCTCAGTCTCAGTCATGCTCTGTGATAATTTTGTGTGTCAATTTGACTGGGCTACCTACCAAGTAGCTGATAAAACATTATTTTAAGGGGTGTCTGTGAGGGTGTTTTGAAAGAGATTAGCATTTGAATCACTAGGCTAAGTAAGGAAGGCCCAGCCCTAGTGGTTAGGCATCATCCAATCCTTTTAGGACCTAAAATAAAAAGCAGAGGAAGGCAAAATTCTCTTTTCTTGAACTGGGACATCCTTTATTTCCTGTCCTCAGATATTAGGGTCCCTCGTTCTATAGCCTTTGGATTCTGGGACTTACAACAGCAACTCCCCTCCCTGCTGTTCTCAGCCCTTTGGCCTCTAGAAACAATTTACACCATCATCTCCCCGGTTTCTCAGGCCTTCAAACTCAGACTGAATTACACCACCCCCTTTCCTGGGTCTCCAGCTTACAGGCAGCAAGTTTTTTTTAATGTTCATTTATTTTTGAGTGAGAGAGATTGAGAGAGAGAGAGAGAGAGATGGAAACAGGACATGCACAGGGGAGGGAAACGGAGAGAGAGGGAGACACAGAATGTGAAGCAGTCTCCAGGCTCTGAGCTAGCTGTCAGCACAGAGCCCAACTCAGGGCTCGAATCCATGAACCGTGAGATCGTGACCTGAGCCGAAGTTGGACACTTAACTGACTGAGCCACCCAGGCGCCCCATGTTTCCACTGTTCTTGAGCACACAATACTGGGCACACAACTTGAGTTATGCCAAGTGATAAAGATATTGGGGTCGCAGTCACAAGGAGAAAAGAATCAGATGATCAATAGAATCAAATGCAGGGACAGCCAAGTGTAAGATAAGTCACATAGAGACTTTAATGTCGCTGTGATAAATATACTGAAGAATCTAGCAGAGACAACAATATCTTATTTAGCTTGGCCTGGTTTTGGTATTGTATCTTATAAATGATAAGCAATGCATGACATACTATTTTTGTTTAAAATTATGGTTTTGTGATTTATTCACACTGTTGCATATAACTATAAATTGCCCCCTGCCCCCACCCAGTGGTATACCTTGTATCATTGTAAGACTATACTGTAATTAATTTTTCCATTCAATTGTCAGCATACATTAGGTTTCTAAGTTTTTAGTACTACATAGATTGTCGTGGTGCACTTAATTGTATAGATCTTCCAGGATACACACTCAAGAATTTCTCTATAGATGACACTTATGAGTAGAGTTTTACTAAACTATAAATTTTCCCCCCACAGTAGTTAAACCAGCAGTATCTATTTCTATATATTGTCAAACTTTCTATTTTTGCCATTTGGTGTATTTTAGGTAGGATCTTATTGTGATATTAAACTGCATTTCTCCACTTTCTAATGAGAATCTTTTCAAATGTTCATGGACCATTTGTGTTTTCAATTTTTTTTGTGTGAGAAGTTTATTTTTTTATTAATTCATAGGAATTATTCTGCAAACAGATCATTCTGTCATTTATATGTGTTGCAGATATTTCTTACTTGTATATATATATTCTAAATTCTGCTATACATTGCTATTATTTTGCTTTAAACATTTCAATGCCTTAACATATGAAAAATGAGAAAAAACATAATTTATATTCACTATTCCTGACAGTCCTCATTCCTTTGTACAGATCCAGATTTTATTTTGATATCATTTTCCTTCTGTCTGAAGAACTTCCTATAACATATTTGTTTTGTTTTGGGCCTGCTGATAATGAATTCTCTCAACATTTATTTGTCTGAAAACAGTCTTTATTTAACCTTGCTTTTTGAAATATATTTTCACTGAGTGTAGAATTCTATGTTGATAGTTCTTTCTTCTGGGACTTTATAGATTATAGCTGCATTGTCTACTGGCTTACATAGTTTCTGACAGGAAGTCCACTTATCTTTATATCTCTGTCTATAATGATTTATTTATTTTTACCTTTTAGCACTTTACAGAAGAGTCTCTGTCTTACAGAATTTGTGGTTTCTGCTGATAAATCTGTAATGGTTTATATTGTTTTTCTGCCATATGTCATTCTCTCTAGATTCTTTGAAGGTTTTCTCTTTTTTATTGATGATCGGCATTTGATTATGAGATCCCGTGTTTGGGTTTTCCTTGTTTTTCCTGCTTGAAAATAATTAGATTCTTTGCTCCTGTGGGATTATAGTTTTCAACATATTTGAAACGTGTTATCTATTTCTTAAAATATTTCTTTGTTCTCTTTTCTCTCCTTTGCCTGAAACTGATTCTATGTATGTTTGACCTGTTGACAGTGTCCCACAGCTCAGTGAGATTATTAATTTTAGTTCTTCCTCTGCTTCACTTAGGATTCTTTCCATTACTGTCAGTTCAAGCTTGCTGAGATTTTCTTCTGCAGTATCTAATCAACCATTAATCCCACCCATGATTTTTTTTTTTATTTCTAATACTCCAGCTTTCATCTCTAGGAAGGCTAGTTGAGTATTTTTATATCTTCTTCTTCTCTCATCCTCATGTTCATGTTTCCTCCACCTTGTTGAATCTGAAAGCATATTGATGATTGCTGTTTTAATGGCCTGGTTTGTATGTTAATTCCATCATCTCCATTACATATGTGTTTGCGTCCATAGTTAATTTTTCTCCTAGTTTTTAATATTACTTCTCTGCTTCTTTTCATGATTGGTAAATTTTGATTGGGTAGCAGATGTTATGAAATTTATATCACTGTTTGCTGTATTTTGTTGTTTCTCTTTAAAGAGCATTTTTCTGGCATGTAGTCGAAATACTGGAAATTGGCTGAATACTTTCTCATCTTGCTTTTAAGCTTTGTTAGGCCATGTCTGTAGCCCTTTAGTGTAGGGCTGATTTAGCCCCACGACTAAGGCAATACCCTTCAAGGACTCTATGCAAGGCTCTGAGTACTACAAGATCATTCTACTCTAACTGGTAAAAACCAGAGATACTTCCAGCCCTTTGTGAGCTCAGGGAGCTGTTTAGCTTACTGCTTTCTAGAGATTCTTTCCCTGGCCTTGTTTTCCTGTAATAATTGTGTAAACTCAGCCCAAGACTTCAGGGGAACCCTCTATAGATCTCCAGAGAGTTCGCTCACTCTCTCCATCTCTCTCTCTCCCCCTTTCAGTTTCTCTCTTCCTCTCTCTCTTTCTCTGTGCATTTCTTTCCTCTGGCACTGTCCCATGAATTTTAATTTCTTGGCTTTACTAAACTCTGATCTCTCTATCTCAACTCAGTGAAACCAATGTGCTTTGTACATTTCACACTGTCCTGTGCTGTGGCCTATGAACTACCTCCAGGGAATAAGCCCCCCACTTTGTTGCCCTTCTCTGAGATAATGATCCCATAACTTTTGTTTTCCAAGGTCTTAAAATTATTGTTTCACATATTTTGTTAGATTTTCTGATTAAGAGAAAGGGATTTATCTGGTTCCTGTTTCTCCGTTATGGCCAGAAACACAAGTCTGTTATTGTCTTCTGACAATTGAAACCAGCATAAAAGATTTAGTGAGTGAGTAGATGCTACATGCAGAGAATGACTGGAGTTTCCTTCTTCAGCTGTGCTTGGCCAGAACCCGAAACTTCCTCGTTATCAGCCCCTCAGAGCCATGCCCTCACTTATACCATGTCCTGTGCTCACACTGCCACAAAGACCCCAGCAGACCAATACCAGGTGGCTGCCACCTCTTCTCACGTACCTGGCATGATGACCGCATCCTCCTTGCAGGTGCCCCAAAACCTCTACCAGGACTGCAGTACCAAAAATGTAGACGAATTTGCTTCAGGGTATCAATAAAGCTGACCCTAATGATGAGAAAGCAGGCTGACTGCAATGGGATGTGTGCAACACCTAATGAATGTGTGAATCTGTTACTGCTGCAATTGTAAAACTATCAACTGATAAATTGTTTGACTTTCTGGAGACCCATTATCTAAATAAGCATATAAAATCCATTTTAAAAATGGATGACTGTGTCATGAACTTCTGCAACACAGAGGTTCAATATCTGGTATTGCCATATGTCTTTGGCAAGCACACACTGGGAGGCAGCAACAGTCAAAGTAAAGCATCCAGCAGGCCTCCTCAGAGGCCATGGGAAGAACTCCCCACTGTGAGTAATGCAGCATACTCACACGTGCTACCTGCATGCTTTCTGTGAGCTTCACCAAAACATCCACTTCTGCTTTCTTCCTACATTTCCACCTTTCGGTTCAATAAACTATTTTGGTATTAAAAAGTAAAAGGTACTCAGGGCCCCTGGGTGGCTCAGTCATTAAGCCACCTGATTGGCTCAGGTCATGATCTCATAGTTTGTGAGTTCGAGTCCCCTTTTGGGTCAGCTCAAGCCTTGCTTTGAGTGAGCATGAGCCCCACTCCAAGTAAACATCAAGCCCCACTTCAGGTAATCTTGAACTACGCTTTGGGTGAGTTCTACCTCTCTCTCTCCCTCTCTCTCTCTCTCCCTCTCTCTCTCTCCCTCTCTCTCTCTCCCTCTCTCTCTCTCTTTTCCTCTTCCACTCTGCCCCTCCTGGGATTCTGTCTCTCATTCTCTGCCCCTTACTCACTTGTACCTCCTCCCTCTCAAAATAAATAATTTAAAAAAGATACTAACTTATCTATTAAAAATGTTAAATTAGTAGCAAAGGTTAAAAACTTCTATATAAGTAGTTGGTTATTGGCAGGGAAAAATTTCACCTGTATATCCTGATTTCTAACCTGACTTTCTTTTCTCAATAAGATAAGTTATTTCAGAATTTCCCTGATGGTAAAACCCTTTGAAGTCAATGTGAAGGGCTAGGTTTTGAGCGCCTAGATGATTCAGTTGATTTACCATCCAACTTGTGCTTAGGTAATGATGTCACGGTTTGTGGGTCAGAGTCTCATGTCAATCTTTGTGCTGACAGCACAGAGCCTGCCGCAGATTGTCTGTCTCCCTCTCTCTGCCCCTCTCCCCTCACAAAAATAAATAAAAACATTTAAAAATTATTTTAAAAAGAAATAGGTTTTGTGTCTTTAGTATAAAATTATAAGCCATTTCTGGATATTTTAGACTTTTGTTAAATACAAATGATTTTTCTCCAGTACATTTTCTTTGTGTTTCTTATTAGATTCTTCCCTGTTTTATTTTATTATCATGAATGTTTAAGCTACTAAATTCATGTACTCAGTGATAATTTGCTTTCTAAGAACTTACTAGATAGGCAAGAAGCCTTTGAGCCTAATAATAGGTCATTCTTGGAAACAGGAAGCAAAACTGTGCCAAAATAAAACAGTCCCAAACACCAAAGGTTGAAGGTCGGTTTGAAACAGAAACCACAAATTTTGATTGAATCTAAACTTGGCAGTGTTAGACTCACATGGATTGTTTCTGGTATTGTATGGAGGAGATACACACACAGTCTAACAAAGGGAGACAGAAAAACCAGTTTAAACTAACAGAACATCCAGGAAAGGATTAAAAACTCAGATCTGATGTCGTGAACATGGATCTGGAGCCCCTGAGTCTCATGCTCTGTCACTAACACACCTGGCGTAAGTTAACAGAGGATAAATGATTTTGGAGAAATTGACTAACTTTTCTGAATGAATGGCAGATAACACTATGCCAGGAACACATTTATCAGAGAGAAAGTCCAAACCTAAGAAATGAGAGTTCAAGAGATAGAGTTTCAACATGAAAACATTAATTTCAGAATTCCCAGTTTCTTAATTTATATGATATGGTTAACTGGGCTCACCTGGGTGTCAGGAGTCTAGGAAAAGCAAAAATATATTTGGGAAGTGTTTTCAAGTCACTAAAAAGACAGTGGAAACACACATTAAAATATTTTACTTTTAAAATGCAACTAAAAAAGAAATTATTACATAGTTGAAAACTAGGTTTTCATTGCCAGTGAATCCCATGGAATACTGCTATTGTATTTGCTAGCCCTTCACTGAGTTTCTTGAAGGACCTCGCAGATTTAAAAACACAGATCATAACATTTTTTAAACCTTCTTTTTTTGTACTGTGAAATGCAGTGAAGTATAAAACATAAACCTAATGAATGATTATAAAACAAAATATGATAGAACCATCATGTATCAGTAAAGAAATAGAAGTGTCAGCAACCCATAAGCTCTCCCCAATATGCATAATATATTGAGCTGTTCCTTAAAATAATCCCAGGGCCACCTGGGTGGCTCATTTGGTTAAATGTCCAATTCTTGATCTTGGCTCAGGTCATGATCTCACAGTTTGTGAGTTTGAGCCCCGCATCAAGCTCTGCACTGATGACATGGAGCCTGCTTAGGATTCTGTCTCTCCTCTCTGCCCCTCCCCCATTTGTGTTCTCACTCTCAAAATCAATAAATAAACATAATAATAAACAATAATAATAACAAACTAACCCCATAGTGTTTTTGGAAGATAAGAACATTGTAAATCATATCTTCAAAAATTAATATTCCAAGTAAGTGGTATATTCTAGACAAATTAGAACTGTCCTGGTAAATTCAATCCGACAACCAGCCAAGATTTATATGTGGTTTGAGTGAAACATTTCGAGACAAAAGTTAATGAATCTAGTCAGCATCCAACAGAAAACTCTGCTTCACCTTAGTGGTGCCTTGCTTTACCATGTTTACACTGTTTAGATCTGAGACTCACTTAGGGGCATCTCTTTGGAGTCTGAAAAGCTCGTTCCCTGAAAGAGAAAACAGGCAAATACTGCAGCATCTACAGGCACATGTGTGTAGGAGTGGGTTACTGTTCGCCTGACCTGATATTCATTTTCTGAGTAAAGAAAGAACTTGTTTTCCTCACACACAGTTTACTTAATGTTTTTGCTTCTGTCTTTCCCAGGACCCAGTGCTTCCTCTCAATTGGAAACTGTTTCTGGCCGCATGTATGTGGTAAGTCTTACACAGCTAGAGACTCTTCACAAATTGATTCCAAGACTTTTCAAAAGGGACCATGTACCTACTCTATCTAATACCTTCCCTCCTCCCCTATTCATCAGCCTTCCTAAATATGTTTTGAGATGAGCATGTGTTTTTGAGATTTTGCATACTGGTTCCATTAAGCATTCAATGAGAATAATGCCCTGGCTGGATGCACTTGCCAGGTGAGTAAACGCAGTCTCTCTCTGTAGAACTTTATCAAGAGAAACAGAAAGAATGAGTGGAGTTCTCTACTTGTGTGCATTTGCCAACAGGTTCTGCACTGCTTATGTCTTGGAACTATTTCTTGTCCCAGCACAATGAGTATTGGAAGTTTCTTGTCTAGTACAAAATTGACTTGCACACCAGATTCTTGTATCCTTACTCTGTTATCTGATCAACTGCTGTTCACCTTGCTTGACAAGGTGTTCTCCTCACCACCTTGCCTGTCCCTCTGGCTTACTGCATCCTCCCCATCTTCTGGTCTGTACCCACTTGCCAGGGCTTGTGATTTGTGAGGCATCCTGACTGCAACGTGGGTCCTGGAGGTAGGGGGTACGGCACTGCCTACTGTTAACCGCTGGCATTCTGTGTCTAATTTCTATAATCAAACTGCCGGCTGATGACACCTAGCCTTTGCCTCAGTTAGAGTCCGCAGCCAGCTTCTGAAGTCACCTCCTCTCCCACACACTCAGCATTGCCTCGCTTTTCTGAGGGTCTGTGTGTCTTTGTCATATGACACATTCTTCTCTGGTTCTCATTCAGCACCAGGCAGACACCATCACCAGCCTTTATTTAATGCACTCTGCATTGCTGTTGCCTATTCAAGTATCTATTTCTCCAACCATTCTATAAGGGCCGGTTCAAGATGGATGCTATGTTTGCACCCCCAGAATGTAAGACTGAGCCCAGACTCTAACAGGCATATAAGCACATTTAATGACAAAGCCTTTTAACCTGGATCAGGATGACTTATGTGATATAGAGTCTAATTCTCTTACTGTCTAATACTGTAATCTTTGGCAAATGATTTGATATTTTTGGTCCTCAGTGTTTTCATTTGCAAAACAAGGATGATTGTTGGGATGACTTCTAAGATTGCTTTCAGCTTCAAAGTTCTTCAACTCTGCGTAATACTCAGAGCCTTGATTATGAAATCTTCCAAAACGATAGGACTCCATTTTCACCCTAAAAGGGGTATCTGGATTGTTTTCACCATTATTCAAAACTGATTTTCAGAGAAGTTATTTTTAAAAGCAGATGATCCATGTTTTCCTTTCTCATGCCCGTTATAATGCTTAGCAGATCAGGCCTTCAGTTTTAGGATGAATGTAAGAGATGAATCGCCACCTAGTGGACATGTCCCTGGGCAGGGCCCTCCCCTCCGGAACAAGAAGGAGCTTTGTTCTCTCTCTGTAGCCCATGGGTCTCACCCATAGTTTCTCCTTCATCCAGCTGACACACATCTCAACTCTGTCATTGCCTTTGCTTCTAAAAAATCACAGTAATGTTCATTTTGGTAAGAGAAAACATGTTTATTTTGACCACGTTTGATTTCATTGTTACCTATTTGTGTTTCACATTCACAGTGCAGTAGGCACTTTAAGGAAAAAAAGATAAGGTCCAGCAAACTTAGACTGGGTCTTTTTAGCCTCTTATCAATCTGGTTTGAAAACAATCCTTGAGTATTCCGAGACGCATTGGCTAGACAAACAGAAAAGGGATAGTAGAGTTCACATGTCTCCCAAGCACAGCTGTCTAGAGAGCCCAGCCTTTCATCCAGTTCCTCACCAAATGTTCAAAGTTTTACAGTTTTCCTTGTTTAAAGGAAAACCATTTAGGCACTAATCTAGGACTTTGGATTAGTAGTTATTTCCGTGTAAAGTGGAATCTTCGCCTGGATAATGTTTTCACTGAGCCTAAGGAAATCTAAGTGACCTCTACTTAAAATGAACAAAAGAATATGATTGTACTTGGTTTTCTTTTTCCACCGTGGAAAAAAATGTCCATAAGTTTTGTCAATGGAGGTTCAGAGAGGCTTAGGAGAAGATCTTCTGGATTAATTAATGAAATATAAAGAGGATTGCTGCAAATCTTCAGCCCAATTTCTGATGCCTCTAAGGTATTTTATTATTTTAGTGCAAGACTTTATTCATTTAAACAGCACTAATGATTCCTTCCAGCAACCTCAGATTGTCCAGCTATTCCTTTTGTAACTACAACACTGAGACGCTATATTTCTCCAGCCTTCTCCACAAACACCTCTAGCCAGCTCATGACATTCTGATATTTTAATTTTTGTTTCCTACCCCTCCAACCCAGTGCAAAATTTCTTCACTTCTCTACAGAATTTTAATTACTCTTTCTCTGAAATCTCTTCCTGTGCCTCAAAAAACTTTTGAAATTCTCTGAACCTAAACATAACTCTTCTGTTGATCCTAATATCTATTCAAACAAGTTCTCCCCAACCCTCTCTCCTTCCTCCCTTCCTCTCTTCCTTCCTTCCAAGAAAGTTGTTCAGAACAGTTCCAACTAAAGGATTAATATGCCCTCCCTGAGTTCTATAGACATATTTCCCAGTGGCAATTCTGTAGAGCCTCAGTCCTAATTAAATCACTCAAAGGATTCTGTCAAGATTTCTAGGCCATTCTCTTGTATCTCTGCTCTTGAACAGACTTTATAGGCTTTCTCTTCTTACCTGTACCTTCGGGAAGCTGGTATGTAAGTCAATACAAACAGCCAAATAAGAAGGACCCAGTGGGGGAGGAAAACAAAGAAATTGTACGCCTAGAGCTAGCCTTGGTCATGCTTCCCCTTGCCCCCGAAGGAAAATATTCTGTGATACAAAAGCTATCCTTCTTCCTCCAGTACATTCATAACCTTAGCAAAATCTCTACAGAGACCACAGACAAAGACTAATTTCAAATGAATGTACTAATCAATAAGCATATTATTACATTATATATTACATTATATATCTATCTATATACATTAGACTATCTTCATTGTTGAGTAGAAAATAGAAATAAATATAAGACACATTTATTGTATTCTCAGAGCTTACATTGTTTCGCAAAGCTTAGTTTTAAGTATTTACAGAAAATAGATAAGCAGGTGTGTTATAAATCACATCTAATTTCCCTATAGCAGTAATGGCAGAATTACAGCTTATGCTACTGACCAAGGGCTTGGTGCTAAATCCTTTATAGAATTAATCATGAGCATTCCATTCAATTAAGTATAAATAGTACTTCTACATGGTATAAATGTTTCTAAAAGCTTCATCAAAGGCTCAAACATAGTAGAGTCAGTCAAAATGGTGGACAGACAAACAAAAATATATCCATATCTTAACCTCTGGAACCTGTGAATGTGACCTTATTTAGAAAAAAAAAGAGTCTTGGCACATGTAATTAAGTTCACAGTTTTAAAATGAGATTATCCTGGTTTACCCTGATAATCTTATGACAAGTATCCTTATAAGAGACGGAAAAGGAGACACAGACACAAAAGAAAGGTCATGTGAAGAGAGAAGCAGATATTTGGATTTGGCAGCCACAAACCAAGGAACCCCTAGAATCACAAGAATTTGGGGGAAACAAGGGATGTTCTCCACTAGAGCTTTTAGAGAGAGAGTGGCCATGCCAACACCTTGACTTCTGGGTGCAGACTTCTAGTCCATAACTATGAAAAGATAAGTTTCTGTTGTCTTAAATTACTTTGTATTAACTGGTCATGGCAGCCACTAGATACAAATACACATGGTGATCAGTTACATGAGACCTTTTTGATGATCTCATCTTATTTACCATACTTTCCTGCCTTACCTTTACTGTAATAAATCAGAAATTAAAAGTAGAACCATATAGGATTACTGAAATTGAGTAGGGTTTCTACAGAGAGTGTGATAACAACTTTGAAGAGATGTCTGGAGTTGAAAATAAGATTTAGAGACATTTATCCATGTGTACCTGCTTTGCTCTCACCTTTTCATTTATTCAAAGTTGTAGGTAACACATAAAGGAATTAGGGAATAAGCTTTGGTTCATTTCTTATCTTCAAAGTCTGTCTGATTTCTTGAGGCAAACCCAATTAAAAACTTGTATTGTTTTTCTTACATGTAACACAGTTGAGAAAACAAAATCACAGATCCTTAGTATATGCAAACCAATCCTTTGGGGCACCTTGATCTACTCCAGTGTTACTTCATCATTTTGGAATCCTTAAAGCTATGCAAATCATTGTCAAAACTTGATCCTGAATATGCATAATCAAAAGTGTTTGTATCTTAGCCAAAAGACTGACTTGTTACTAGATCATAATTGTTTGTAATCATTAGTCATCTCAGAGGAAACCTAAGGTATGACTTTGAATTAGTGAGATTAATTCCTAAACAATGCCAGGTATGCAAGAGGCACTCAATAAATATTTGTTCAATGAATGAAATCATTCATCTAAGAAAGAATGTGTCTTCAGGTAGCCTTCTGATCCGGATATGGGTAATTAAAATAAATTAAATAAATTAAAGCTGAAGATATCTATAGAAAGTCAGAGACGGGCATAAAATAAAGCCCATTGTATTTCTTTATGCAGAAGAAACAGCTCCAAGTCCCTGGAGAGGTTGGAAGGGTGATGCTACCTGGAGTTAAACCAGAGACTGGGACTGGGGTGTACTGGAGGGTGCACACTCTTGTCTTGAGGGACCAGCCACTACTCAGCTCCAGCAAATTGTCACCATGCAGAAATTTGAGACTAATTTGCCATTCATTTCATATTTTCAAGAGAAGCCAGAAATATAGATGAGAACACTTGCCATTTTAAAAGTTGGCAATAAACTCACTCTTTTAAAAAACGCTCTGCGGTGGCCAAACAAAACACATCTGCTGGCCAGATAGGCCTACACTCCTCCAGTCTGGGTCTGTACTTCTTAGTATCTTTTCCTTTCTTTATTTCCCCTGGACTTCTCTCTACTTCCTCTTTCTTCCTCTCCTTTCAGCCCCTTGAATCACTGATTGTCTAGAAGCTGGTGTCTGGGGTAAAAGTTATGAAGCACAGAAAGACTAGAGAATTGTATGTATTCTGAGTATCAGAGCAAGGCTTACTTCGAGCAAGTCAGAAAACAGAGTGGAAGGAAAGTAAACGGGCTTTGGATGTCATAGATGCTGGGTTTAGTCCATAATCTAACAAATATCTAATTACTGAAACATTACTTAACTTCTTTGGTTCTTAGCTGCAGCATCTACAAAATGGGAATAATTGCACCAATATCTACTGCGCCATTATGAGACAATAGTTTTAAGTGAACCTTATTGATATAAAGGGCCATAAAGTTATTACTTGTGCAGTAGTTGTTAATAAGAGGTTTATTGGTGTGCTGCATGCTTGTTATCGTATGAGAGTTATAATTCATAGAGCACCAGAAATGTGCATAGCCAGAAGTTAAATAGCCGTAAATCAAACATGCCATGGTGAACTCTACAAGATAGTGTACAAATTATGTGGTAAAGACTAAAAGTGCTATAAAATTTCAGAGAAGATTGATGACAACTGGAGTAATAAGGGAAAGACTCTTAGAAGTAGTGAGACTTACCCACCCTAAAGGCTGCAAAGGATAGTAATAGTGTTACTGGGTTGTTTCAAGTGTCAAAACAGATTTAACTTTGGAATTATGTTTTTTATGATATCTGGCCTATCAAAGCACCAAACCAGTTGTCAGTTTAGCTGTTGGTTTCCCAAACTTCATTCATTCATTCATTCCCCTGATCCTGACTGACATCTCTGTGTTGTCAGGTACTTTCATAGGTGCTAGAGATACATGGTCTATGACCTCAAGGAGCTTATCATCAAGATGTTCAGTTCATCTTGAACATTAACCTAATGCTAGGTTAATGAAGATAAAACCTTCTTGGGTAGGGCTATTGTATGTAGGTGTTTGTGTATGTATGTGCACTTAGGTAAGGATTTTCAGATCATTCAATATCCTTAAGTTGGAGATATAGAGAGAATAGTATATTGAGTGTTCTTTTACAGATTAGCAAAAGGACCTATTTAAATTTAGAGATACTGTACCTGAAAAATTATCTAGAGGTTGAGGATCAAATATTACACATTTCAATTGAAAATTTGAATATTGACTGTTTACACAAAAATTTCTCTTATGTTTTCTGACTTTGTCAGACACCATACATAATACTTGTAGCCAATTTGTGGATTACAGAGATATTTGACAGGATCTATGGGCTCATATAGTATCAGTAGTTAATAGGGCTTGTACAGATATATGACCATTGTGATTAAGAAAATACAAAAAACCATTTAAAGCTGTTCAGTCGTGTTGTTATTACATACTTTATCAATGTCTGTCATTTATAGAATGTCTATCATGTAGTTGTGTTCATTTTTTTTTATTTTAGGAAAGGATTCTCTGATATACGTTATAATACCACTTAGCTTTAAATTTTGTATGTCATCACTGTTTTGCTCTATTGTTTTCTCATTAAACTGGAACTTCTTCAAAGCTAAGAAAACAATTCTATTTACAATAGCATTAGAAAGAGGAAAATACTTAAGAATTAATGTAGCCAAGAAGGTGAAGGACTTGCACAATAAAAATTATGAAACAGTGCTGAAATAAATAAAAACATAGAAGATTTAATATTGTTACAATGGTCATGCTACCATAAGTAATCTGTAGATTTAATGCAGTTTTTCTCAAAATCCCAATGAAGTATCTTGCAGAAAGAGGAAAATCTCAAGGAACCTAGAATAGCCAAAAAATACTGAAAAAGATAAACAAAGCTGGAGGACTCATACTTTCTGATTTCAAATCTTACCACAAGGCTACAGTAATCAAAACAGTGTGGTACTAACATAAAGACAGACATTTCCCTCTGTGAGGTGCATGGAATAGTCAAAACTATAGAGACAGAAAATAAAATATTGGTTGCCAGGGGGCTGGGGGACAGGAGGATGAGGAGTTAGTATTTAATGGATACTGAATTTTACTTTTCCAATATGAAAAGAGCTCTGGAGATGGGTGGTGGTGATGTTTGCAGAACACTATGAGTGTACTGAATATCACTGAACTGTACACTCAAACGTGGTTATTTTAAATGGTGTACTTTATATTATCTGTATTTTGCCACAATCCAAAAATTGGGGGGAGAAAGGTAAAAATGATGTTTCAATAATTATGGTAGAACCTTGACTTTGTAGTTTTTAAAGACTTCAGCCTATACCACTTAAGCTTTCTGTTCTTTCTCACCCTTTACTCTTTACCGTTGTTTTTGTTTTGCCTCACTTCAGGGCCGCTGGCACCAAAATAGTTAATGTTTGAAGCTCTTGAAAAGAGGGTGCATTTATTTGCAGGTCTTTTATACATAGTGACAGTTTTTTACTTCTGCAGTTGGAGGGATTTACTGCAAATGAACACCTTGTCATCATGGCCTCCTCTTTGCCTTGGGACACTTGCCACCTGGTGAGAGGCTCCCCCAGAGATTGCTCAACCTTCTGGGAACCATTTCACTTCTCCTGAAGGTTTGTCACTGTCCACTCCCACACCTCAGTATATATGTGTCAGTTATTTCACATGGAGTCTACAGTGGTTTTCTCATCTAAATTGGATTTGATTCTAAACAAAGGAAAGATGGAAGGGTTACATGGGGGCACTAGAAACTAAAATGTGCATTAATTAGAACACTCCATATCCAGAAGCTCACAACCTCTCGTCTTTCTCACTTCCCCTGAAATGATAGCCAGTGACTGAGCTCAGACTGTCTCAGGGGTTGATGTTCCTTTTGGTTTGTTAGAGGGCTGCATTTAGCTTAAACTAACTCCCCAAAGCCAGGAATCTTCTCTTAACAGGTGAAGTGTCCTGTTGACACCAGAAAAAAATGCAAGCATAATGTATCTGTTCATCTGCCACCAGGGCACTGAAGGTACTTGGGTCCTTTACAAACCCTACTTCATGAGACTTGCTTGATTAGTCATGAGAGAGATAAAGTAGGATAAGTGAAAATTCCTTGGAAGTATCTCTTGCAGTTCAGCTGATGTATAATTGTGTTTCTGAGCTACCCAAGACCCATCAACAACCATCTTCATTTACGACGTTCTTACAGTTGATCAGGTTCAGAATTGAGCAGCTCCATAGTCCTTTTTCTTTTCTAATGCGAATATGAAGTAGTATAAAAATAATTAACTGGCCAAGACAGAGCGATTTATCCCTTTTGCTTCTCTTCTCCTTAGATAAAATGGTAAGAAATTGAATTTTCTTATGTTCAACCTACTTCATAATAAAGACCCAACATCCAAATGTCACACAATATAAATAATAGACTAATTCTTTGGCATCCACTATAAACTGTAATATTACAAAGCATGAGATATGACTGTCATTTCATTTAGTGGTCACTTCTTTCTTGGTTTAGTTGGTAATTTAAACTGTTAGCATCATAAGCATGAAAGCATGCAAGACCAAGGTGCCTTGTGACCAAGGTAGAATAACAGGGTCTAGGTCTATTCCTTTACCAGAAATCACTGGAAAATTGGACAAAATGTATTAATCAATGGCTTTAAAGTAACTGGAAGTCAGGCGAGAAAATATGATACCTGAAAGGAAATAAACAAGGTGATCCCCACCATTGTCCCAATTTGCTGCCTACACAATTTCCAGGCCATAGTGCCATTTGTCCAAGCCATGAAGGAATTGAAATTGTCAAGTCACTGCTGGTGGTCATACAAAGGGCTCAGTGACTTTGGACAATTTAACAGTTTCTTTAGAAAGTTAAACATACACATCTCATGAGATCCAGTCATTTTACTCTTAGTTATTTACTCAATAGAATGAAAGCATATGTCCTTAGATTTGCATGTGACTATTCATAGCATCTTTATTTGCAATGGCTAAAAAACCGGAAACAAACCAAATGTCCATCAAGAGATGAATGGATAAACACACTGGTAAAATACATATAACAGAATTCTGCCCAACAATGAAAAAGAATGAGCTGTTGATATTTAACAACAGCATGGATAAATCCCAAAGAAAGAAGCCAGACTAAATAGAGCACATCCTTACTCCACTTATATAAAATTTGGGAAAATATGTTTTTTAATTCAATTTTTTAAATGTTTGTTTGTTTTTGAGAGAAGTACAGAGAGAGAGACACACACAGAATCTGAAGCAGACTTCAGGCTCTGAGCTGTCAGCACAGTGCCCAACTCAGGGTTCGAATCCACAAACCACTAGATCATGACCTGAGCCAAAATCAGATGCTGAACCAACTGAGCCACCCAGTCTCCTTGAAAATATATATTAATCTATAGAAACAGAAAGAATATCAGTGGTTGGCTGTGAGTGGGGCCAGAGGTGAAGGAAGGGCAGATTACACAGAGACACAATGAATATTTTGGAAATGATAAATATGTTCATTGTTTTTACTGGGGCAATGGTGTCACAGGTACACACATATATCAAAAGCTGTAGGGGCGCCTGGGTGGCTCAGTCGGTTGAGCGTCCGACTTCGGCTCAGGTCACGATTTCACAGTTGGTGGTTTCGGATTCTGTGTCTCCCTCTCTCTCTGCCTCTCCTCCACTCGTGTTCTGTCTCTCTCTGTCTCAAAAATAAATAAACTATAATTTTTTTTAAAGCTGTAAAAAATATACATTTTTAATATGTGAAGTTTATTGTATGTCATTTTATTTTATTTAAAAATTGTTAACGTTTATTTATTTTTGAGAAAGAGAAAGAGACAGAGTGCAAGTGGGGGAAGGCAGAGAGAGAGGGAGACAGAATCTGAAGCAGGCTTCAGGCTCTGAGCTGTCAGCACAGAGTCTGACACAGGGCTCAAAGTCAGACACTTAACTGACTGAGCCTCCCGGGTGCCCCTATTGTATGTCATTTCAAAGTATGTTTTAAATGTCTGATATTGTAGCAAACAATACGTAACCGAAACTTATCATTTTGATCATTTTTACCTGTACAATTAAGTGACATTAAGTATATTCATGTTTCCTGGTGCCACCATCACCAGAATTTTTTTCATCTTGCAACCCTGGACACGTTAATATGTTTTGTCACTCATATCTCAATAAAGCTCTTGGGGGAGAAAAGGAGCTGGAGAAGGAGAAGCTACCACAACATGGTGATTTTTTTCTTTAGGTAGAGGGGCACCTAGGTGGCTCAGCTGGCTGAGCCTCCGACTTCAGCTCAGGTCACGATCTCACATTTCGTGAGTTTGAGCCCCACATCAGGCTCACTGCTGTCATTCTGTCAGCGTGGAGCCTGCTTCGGATCCTCTGTCCCCTTTCAGTGCCCTTCCCCTGCTTGTGCTCACCCAAAAATAAATAAATAGTAAGAAAATAGATTATGAGACACTAGCCTAATTGTTGTCATTTATAAGAGCTGATTGCATGGGGAGGGGAGCTCTTGGGCAAAGCCTCCTGTGTACCTTACATCCTCCATTCCACACAAGAACCCGGTTAGGTGTAAATAATGTTACAATACCTATTTTACACATGAATAGACTCAAGAATTCTTTGCGGGGAGAGGATAGAATGAAGTTACTTTTCGAAGTTTATTTAGCTAGGAAAATGGTGAAGCCACGCTTCAAACCCAGGCTTTTAACCCAGTTAAAACCCTTGCTGTTTTAACTCTCCTATGTCCATGAATAATTTTTCAATGATATCAAAATAGGTGCACTAATGATTTTACTTAATTGTGAGGACTGATAAGGAAACAAAAGTGTCTGTGAGGTTGAAACCAGACGTGTTCTTTCTTATCATTCATTTGCACCAGATAATTTCAGGATATCTACGTGTCAAGCACTGCTCTAGTACAAACGAAACAAAACATGGCCCCTGTAAAGTCTCATGTAATCCATGAATTGTAGCAATTCTGGGATACATATAACAGTGCAAAGGCACACACCATTTATAGTAGCTATTCTGACAGGCAGCAGGAGTGGAGGTTTGGGTCTAAGGGGAATCACTTCAAAACCTCTTCGTGGACAACTGTACATTTAATCTAGATCTTGAAATGTCAGTCCATTTTTTCTAGATAAACAAAGGTGGGAGGCAGGGAAAGAAGTTCGCAAGTTATAGAAATGAACATTTAAAGGCAAGAGGATGTTCTAAAGAGCAGATGTTTTCAAAGGTAGAAGCCACAGGGGAATTAACTTTTAAGTTGATTTCTTGTATGGAAAGTCATCAGTATTTGAGTTGGAAACTTCCGGAATGTGCAAAGTATTCATTAGGGGCTCATCAGGCTGTTGTAATTCCAGAAATAATTAAAACTGAAATGCGGTGTGCTTTGTGGCCAAGAGGTAACAAAAATAGATGAACTTGAGGAGGTTCACTGTGATATACGCTTCAGGTCACAATGTGTGACCTAGGATTGCTAAGTGCATGGTATCTCTAAGTGGTATATCAGTAAGATGAAAATGCTTGGAGTCAGGACTAAACTTTTCCTGGTAAGCTAAGCTTTACATGGCAACAAGACTGCCCCAAACTATTTTAACAAATGAACTGATGTTTATTAAACATGCTTTACAAACTTTACACTTTCATAAAAATGCCACAAAACTTGTTTTCAAAATCCCATTCTCTCTTTATTCAAGGACATGGAGCTTTTGTACTGATCAGTTTCCCATTCCTGAGTCTTATTCTTATGAAACCACTGCCTTGTTTTTGTTGGAATTTCTCTATAGTTTTTAGTACCATATAAACATGGGTTTCTTAGTTATCTTCTTAAATAATTGCTGTTTTTTAATACGTTATTGACCCTGGTAAACATTACATTAACTTTAGAGAGACCTCCAAAGACGATTTTTTTTTTAAGGCCAGAATTTCCTCAAGATTTTGAGGTTTCAGTTCTTGTTTATTATGACTACCTCTGAGACTGATAGGAGTCTGAGAACATGGGTAACGTTATTACAAAAAGTCCAACTGAACTTATTTCAAGAACATTACTATCTGTGAGGACTAATACCCAAGGCTGATGTTATCATATTGTTAACTTTGAAGCATGGGGCGGGGGGGGGGGGAAGGTAAAAGGATGCATTTAATGGAATAAAAGCAATGAAACAAAACGCCAATTGATTTCTCCCTTTTCTTGCATAAAACAGAATGTGAAGACAAATTATCAAAATAAAAATAATATGTCCCCAGAACTGAATTTATCAGAATGTCCAGGATGGTAAGGATTTACAGAGCACTTTGCTAAGTCCGAGGCCACTCAAATGTGATAAGTAGTTTTGCCACATACTTCCCTGTCCTTTTTTTTTTTTTTTTTTTAAGGAGGGAGGGAGCAAGGCAGTTCTTGTTCTCTTCAGCTTCAGTTTAGTAAAGAAGAAGAAAGAAAATAGTAGTAATAAGTGGGCCCCTATCTAAACAGTAACAACTTCCTGGGAAAGTTACAGTATTATTTGGAAATTCAGTTGCAACCTGAATAACATGGGAATGTATGAATACATGGAGACATAGACGGTATGTGGTACCCAGAAGTAGAAGTGGCGGAATCGGTTATATTTTGGCTGCTTGTGGTGCTGTTCTTCCCTCTGAACTTTACTTTTCTTTTCTGTAAAACTAGAATAATAATTCCTACTTTTTAAGATTATCATGAAGATATGCTTGGCCTACATTAGGTTCTCAATGATTGGTGGCTATTATGACTATTACTTTTGTTACTGCCATTATTATTTTTATTACTAGTATAATCATATTTGGAGAGTGAAATAGAGAAATTTAGAATTCATCTGAGATTATGGTATCTTTTGGACCAACACTACCCTGGAAGCAAAATATTTTGGTTTCCATAACAGGGAGATAGTATAATGATTAGGTTTGTCACCAAAATAGAAGTTAATGCCAACCTTGTGAATTTACTTTAAGCAATGACAACATCCTTTTTAAAACCTAGTGGTGGTTGTCCTATTCAATTTAAAAATTGCTATTGGCTACAAACTTTTTGAATGTAAGTTTACCCAGCATTTTAGGTTAAAATTGTTCCAAAATTATGATTTCAAGATGGCTACCAGCACTGCCTCATGCGAGCCACCAGCAGCCAACTGAGTTCAGCGCCCCCAGGGACCTTCACCTTAGGCCACAAGTCCTCCTGCCTTTTAATAATTACAACTTGGGATATAGTAAAGTAATGTTTTGTTTATATTAATTAATACAGCAGTAGGTATGGGTAGGGAAACTTCTAAATCAGTAAAGAATAGGTGTGTCTGGGTGGCTCAGTTGGTTAAGCCTCTGTCTTCGGCTCAGGTCATGATCTCATGGTTCGTGAGTTTGAGCCCTGTGTCGGGCTCTGTGCTGCCAGCTAGCTTAGAGCCTAGAGCCTGTTTCAGATTCTGTATCTCCCTCTCTCTCTGACCCTCCCCTGCTAACACTGCCTCTTTTTCTCTAAGAAATAAAATAAATTTTTTTTTAAAATTTTAATAAAAAAATAAATCAGTAAAGAATATTTGCTTTAAGAGTATTTCATTTCTGGGCCACCTGGATGGCTAAGTCAGTTAAATGTCTGACTTCAGCTCAGATCTCACAGTTTATGAGTTCAAGCCCCACATGGGATTCTGTGGTAACAGCTCAGAGCCTGGAGCCTGCTTTGGACTCTGTGTCTCCTGTTCTCTCTGCTCCTCCCCAGCCTCTCTTTCTCCCCTACTCTCTCTCTCTCTCTCTCTATCTCTCTCTGTTAAAAATAAATAAAACATTAAAAAAATTAAAATAAGAAGACTATTCCATTTCCTATAGAACATACTTGCACAAAAGGAGAAAAAATTATTTTTCAAGGAAGTGGAAAACTTTTGAGAATACTAAACTATAAATCCCCGGGTGTTTTTAGAAAAGTATCTCCTAAGTCTGTGGAGGCAAAATTCAGTTTTGCAATCGCTGGTATTATGACGTGTGTTTTAGAATAACTGGCAGATAATTGCAGGACGTTTTTGCAAGGCATTTAAATATAAAATGTTGACACTATTTTTCTTAAAGCTGAAGAGCTGATACGATATAGTCTATGGATATAGTATTACTTGCTGATTGTTTTCTTGTTACAGATTAATTATTTCAATCATCACTTAACTATATCTCCCAATTAAAGTGCAATTTTATTTGAAGTGGACCCTGCAAATAAGTGAATCCCCAAATGTCAAATGTTTTAAATAAACTAATTTGAATCCTTTATCTAAATCTTTAGTTCATAAAAAAAAAAGTTTCTAGTCATTTATGTCAAAATTGGACCTCCCAAATGGAGTTACTTTGTACCTATTTCCACCCTTAAACTACACATTTGGTTCAGAAATCAAGTAATTATGTGTACAAAGGGATCTGGGAAGTGCAATCACTTCACTGGCACATGTAAGTAAAATATGGATGCTCAATTTCCATCGTAATGCATGCAAATGATAGACCCACACATACAGGCTTTACAACTGGCCCTACATACAGCCTGTCACTTTGGCTTTTGAATTTAAAGAGATATCCTATTCTTCTGAGTATGTTGAACAACATTTAGCAAGAGAATTGTCTCCAATTCTATTTTTGTTTAAATCTCTTAACATTTATTTCTAAGTAAGTAAATATTGAATTTTGGTACTTAACTTTTTTTTTTATCTTTTGTCTGAGAACATTGATTTATTATTGTATTTTATTTCCTAGTGAAACTGGTATATTATCTCCCTTTCTCCCTTAGGTTCTTTAATCCTTGTAGGGCTTCAGATTTACTATGATTTACTAAAAGTATGGCCTAACCTTCTTGACACTCCCCGTCCTATCTGAGAAATGGGACTATATTCATGACTGCCATGTACAGAACAGAGGCTATCATCCACTGTGCAGTGTCAGAGATGCTTGCACAACTCTACACAGTAGCTCAGCTATATCAGTTAAGATATAGGTCTTATCTTTGTATCAGAGGCTCAAAATTAAGAGTGGCTTAACAAGCTGTAAGTTTATTTCTCTGTCATGGAACAATCTGATTAAATGTAAGCAGATCAACACTGGCATGGCAAACATACAGGGCCAGTGACTGCTCCCTCTCTCTTGCTTTTCTACCATCCTAGGCTATTGTCCTTATTCACATGATCCAAGAAAGCCAACTGCTGCATCAGCATTTCAGGCACCAGGATAAAGAAAGAAGGGAAGAGGGACCACGTTGCCATCCTTGAAGGACATATCCTAGAAGTTGTTCACATCATTTCCTCCCCTGTCATATTGGCCAGAATCGAACCATGTGGTCCTTCCTGGCTGCAGAAGAATCTGGGAAATGTTTTTATTTTCCCAGTAGTGATGATTCAAGCATGCTATGAAAGAGAAGTGATATATTGAACAGATATGTAGTTGGGGGGAATATATTGATTATATTTCCTTATTTTATATATTCCTGATGCTCTGGCATTTGGAGCTTTAACTGTGGAGAGACTACCCTTCCTGGAGCTAGCTAATTCCTAGAGATGGCAAACAACTCTCCTAGAAGTGTGCTGTCGATATACAAACCAACCAATCCAGAGCCCACACCTCCAACCAACTCCTTTATCAGGCTCAAACACCAAGCCAACACCTGCCCTAGAACTCCCCAGGGCCAGGTACGAGACCACTAGAGACCATCTCTGTAGCCCAGAGACTGCCAAAAGTATTCAGACTATCTCATCCTAAAGTTTTCAGTATAGCTACCCTGTCTTGCCCATTACTTGCCACACATAAAATAAAATAAAATATAATAGAAGCTAATAATAAAGACTTTGGGCCGTGCTCTGCTTTCACTCCTCTTCTGGCTCCTGACCATCCCTGTCCTTCTCCAAGTGGCCCTTTGCATGCAGTGCATCTATTCTTAGAGATCTGTGAGTGCAGACTTCTTCCTTTGTAATGATCGTTTCAATATCTGATATCTTACCATGTCTAATGAAAACACATCCCGGGTACATTTCCAACTTAGGGTATAACTAGAAGTCTCTGCCAGAATGCCCATTATAATCTTCCACATATACTGCAGTGATTGTTCAAGGGTTAAGCGTCTGGTGAATCCTAACTTTGTAACTTTGTAAATACCAACATTCTTTACAAATACAAAGACAGTTATTCAATCCAAGAGTAAAAATTACCTTAATAAGAAAATTTTAAATCTTTAACATTAATTCTGTCATGCAGTTGAAACTAATAACCTTCATCTCAAACTTTTATTCTGACTTAGTAAACACTGTCAAAGGAATGGCCAGAGTTGGACATATGAGTGATGAAATCTCATCACAATGGTTGGTGGTAAAAAGACAAATAGAAACGAGATCCCTCAAGCTTTAGAAACGTTCTAGCCTTCTTGTCTTTATTTGGTTGATGGTAATGATGGTGGAAATTTCTACCATGAATTACTGAAATTTTACTCAGTTTTCATTTTCACTACCTTTAATTTTTATCATTGAGCACCAAGGGAGAAAACTAAAAAGATAGACTTTTCCACTGTTGCCTTTAACTAGTCACACTGAAAAGAGAGATTTTTTTTTTTTATCCAAACTATTTCTCAGCTGTTGAGTTTCAAATGCCACACTTATTACAAGGAAAAATCTCCCAGCAAAATCTGTAACAAAAAATATGATACAATTACTTCATATGACAAACTGATCATGCGGTCAATAAACTTACTGCATGTGAGAATGGCCAGTGTACTTTTTATATTACACATTCCTGGGTTTCACTCATAGAGATTCTATTTTAGTATGTCTGGGGAGGGTCTTGGGCATCTGCATTTACAAGCATCACCAGTAAGTCTCTTAAATATACATTTACATTTCTTTGGAGACACCTTTGAGATATAATTTGCGTACCATACCATTCACCCATTTAAATTAAATGTTTTTTATTATATTCACAGAGTTATGCATGCACCAGCAGTAACATAATCCAGAGCATTTTCTTTACCACAGAAAGAAATACCACAGCCTTTAGCAGTCAACCCCATTTGCCCATATTCCTAGGCCCTAGGCAGCCCTATTAATCTACCTTCCATCTCTATAGATTTGCCTTTTCTGGACATTTCATATAAGTGGAATCATACAATATGTGATTTTTTGTGTCCTAACTTTTTTCTCTTAGCATTATGTTTCCAAGGTTCATCAATGTTGTAGCATGTCTCAGTATTTTAGTCCTTTATATTGCTGAATAATATTCCCTGTATGGATACCATAGTTAACTTATTCACCCATCAGTTAATAGACCTAGAAGTTGTTCCCATTTTGGAACAATGCTACCATGAACATCTGTATGCAAGTTTTTATGCTGACATATGTCTTCATTTCTCTCAGACATATATCCAAAGGTGGAATTGCTAGGGCAAATGGGTAACTTTGAGAAACTACCAGACCATATTCCAAAGTGGCTGCACCATCTAACATTCCCAGTGTTAGAGACAGTGTATAGGTCTCTAAATTCTGCATATTCTCACTTAAGTTTGTTATTATCTGAAATTTTGATTCCAGCCATCATAGTGAGTGTGAAGTGGCATCTACCTCATCATGGTTTTGAGTTGTATTTTCCAGGTGGCCAATGACATTGAGCATCTTTCATGTGTTTAGTGGTTATTTGTATATCTTCTTTGGAGGAATGTGCATTTATATACTTTGTTCATTTTTAAAAATTAGGTTGTCCTTTCGTTATTGAATTGTAATAGTTGTTTAACTTTTCTAGATAGAACTTTCTTCTCAGATACATGATTTGGAAAAAAATGTGTCCTATATTATGTGGGTTTTCTTTTCACCTTCTTGATGCTGTCCTTTGACACCATGGAAGTTTTTAGTTGTGATGAAGTCCCATTTTTAAATTCTTTCATCTATTGCTTGCAACTTTACTGTCAGAGCTATAAAATACAAATTCTTTTCTTCAGTGGCACAAGGTATACATTGGAAAATACTGATCGAGTGGCAGATGGTCCTTGACTTGAACCAGTTCATTCATTTGGAGTCCGCTCTTGTAGATTTATTGAGAGCTATCCTCTGCAGAAAGAGTAGCCTAAGCCATGCCCCAGTAACAAGATGCTGCCTTCCATTTATTTATTCATCTAGTGGCTATCCAAGCATTACAGGCATTGTGAAAAGTAGAAAGAGGTGCCAGCTATGGAAAGATAGAGTCCCTTGATAGAAGTCTTGGTAGGTTGTGTCAGAGGTGGAAGGAAACTTGCCCCTTGCTCCTGTCTATTATAGACCTGTGCTGGGTCAGTGGCTTAACTAGCAGAGCTCGGATGCTCTTTCAACCCCTTGCTCATTTGCTTGGCTGGACACTTGTAAGTTCAAAGACTGCACAGCCATACATGGTGGCCATGGCCACTTTCTTAGGTGCTTTATTTTGTTATCTCATCAGATCTTGCTGTTAACTCTGTTGCACAGATATTGTTATTACTCTTTTACCAGTGAGGAAACTCAGGCAGGTCAGTTGGCTCACTCAAAGTCACAAAACTAGTAAGTAGCAGAACTGAGATTTACACCCCCATCCTATGACTTCAGTTCTAAAAGGCTTTCCACTCGGCCACTTTTTTGTATTCTGTTTGTCACTCAGGTTTTAAGACCTTAAAGCTTATTAAATTCCTCCAAGTGAAACCAGATCAGGAACTGCCAGACATGTCAGGAACCTATTTACCTTGCTGGAGTCTGTACGTACATTACTACTTCCTTCCTGTTGCTTTCCTATATCAAACACCTGGCCTTTCAATTTAGAACCTTTGAAGGCTTGGCAGTGGCTTTTTTTTTTCCCCCTTATTGCTGAACCACAGCCAGATCTCCTCTACCGTCATGCAGTTGCCAGAATGCTATGAATCAGAAGAAATCTTGGAATTTGGTATGGAATTGCCTTATCACTGGAATGCCTGGAAGCATTTTATTCAAATGAAAAATAAAGATCTAGGGTATGAAGCACACATACAATCACATAAGGGTGTAGATAGAAAGCCAAGGGACAATGGTGGAGGAGACTGGAGGAAAGTCTTTTGTAATTTCTTTTTCACTAGGCAAACCTGTTTTCACCATCAAGATACATATTGCTGCATTTTTAGACAGCCCGATAGCCCATTTTTCTCCTCACCAGCATCTCTCACACTGCCTTCCACCAAACTATATGCCACTATTTTTTGTGAAGAGTACTCCCTATTTCCTCTTCTCCTCAAGGGAGAGGTAAAGGGGAGACTCTAAGAGAAGAAGTCACAGAAATTGAAGATGTTTTTAAGAAGTGGAGCTCAGTATATCCAGTCAGTAAGGAAATCTGTTGATCAGCCTTGTGCCTACCCTAGAGGAGCCAAAGTATTTGGTGAGAAGTAATTGGAAGAAGAGAGGGCCTAGGTAGCCTAACTTCCCACTGTTTGGTCCGGCAAAGACCAGGATTTGGGGATTTTTTGTTTGCTTTTTTTTTTTTTTTTTTAATGAGCTAAATGATAGGGCAGGAAGAAATTGCACTAAAGCTGCCTTGCTGGTGTCCCCAAGAGTAGCCTGTCAGACTAGAGAACCACAGCGGTGGGCGATATGGAGCCTATCGACTGAGATTGAGTTGAGGTGAGTGAAAGAAGAAGCACAATCACACCTCAGAGGGCAGGGAGTTTCCCCAGGAGAATGTCCTTTAAAGACTCCTGGAGAGTGCCCTCGTGTCCCCTGGGTGGCCAGCACTGGGACACCTGACACACAAGAGCAGCAGCTGTCAGTCCCTGTTAGCCAGGGAAGCTTTAATGATCCCAAAGAGGGTTATAACAGCGGCCTGTGAGTAAGAGGGTCTTGTCCCTTTCCTTCAGCCTTGCTTCTGTCTCTTCATAGCAGAAATGCTAAAATCTAGAAAAGAGCAAGAATGAGATCCCAGAGCAGCCTGCACAGCCTTGCCTCATGTCCCTGTCAGGCAGGATCAGGAAGAGAAAAAACTCGGGCATCCGCCCTCTCTAATTCATGTCCCTTGAGCCGTAGGCATAGAAACTTTGGTGGAAGGAAAGCCTTAATTACTATATGATATTAGCATTTTGAACTATGTAAAAAAAATTTTTACATTAATGGAAAGTGTGCAGATAGTTACAGAAATTTACTCTCCATGGGAAGGAGACATGTGACATAGCAGTGTGGGCAATGGATGGAAACAGAAACAGTCGCATTCCGGTTTTTACTTTTTGACCTGGAATCTGCCAAATAACCTGGTTTCAAGTAACCTGGTTTTTCATTCACCTTTGTTTTTCACTACTCCTGCTCCCACTGTTTTCTGAACATCAGCCATTCATCTGTTCCCACATTCACACTGTCCTCTCTCAGGTTCTTCTGGTGGCCATCTGTAACTACCATCTCTGTTAGGCATATCTGGGCCATTTTAGGAAATGATTCCCAATTATAATCCAGTTTCCAGCTTATTCCTCAAGTGTGAGCACTCTCTTGAAATCTGCTTCCCCACTTCTTCGCCCTCCAAAATGCAACTGTCTTTATCACAGTAGGTATTCTTTCCTATTTTATTGATAGCCTCATATCCTATATGCCTCTCTTTATGAATAGGGTAAAATTGTGCCTTTAGACCTCAGAATACATTGCCTCAAAGGCACAACCAAGAATATGCATTGAAGAGTACAGAATTAACAGTATTCTTGTTTAAGACTCCCTTAGGAAATTGCTTTATTGCCACTTGGGTTGCTAGGTAGTTGCATCCCCCCACAAGAAGAAAAGGAATTTTCTTGGTCCCTAGAAAAGGAGCTCAGGGGAAGTCATGGGTGTTGACCGTACAGAGTGAGGCCAGAAGGCCCAAAGAGAAGGATCTGAGTGAGAGGGGGCATCTTCTCTGCCTGCCACATTTTGGTTTCAGGCTTCCTTGTTTCTTCAGAATACTTTGTGTATTGATTTCTTTCCTTCCTTGGAATCTCTCTGCCATTGCTTCTTCCCCTTCCTAAGCCTCTGTAGAACACACTGGCCTCTTGGGGATTCATAAGGGTGTTTACTATAGGGGAGGGAGTAAGCAGAGAAAGAAAAGGAGGAGTAGATAAAGGGAATAAAATGAGTCCTACCATCTGCCAGCTTTCCATCAGCCTTTCCTCTGATCATTTAAACTTATTGGGGGCCTGGGTGGCTCAGTCAGTAAAGCATCTGACTTTGCCTCAGGTCATGATCTTGTGGTTCATGAGTTCAAGCCCTGCATCAGGCTCTATACTGACAGCTTAGAGCCTGGAGACTACTTCGTATTCTGTGTCTCCCATTCTCTCTGCCCCTCCCCGACCGCCCCCCCCCCCAAAAAAAAAAGAAACATTAAAAAATAAGTAAAATAAAATACTTGTGGTCACAATCTTAGGATCCTTCAGGTGGGAATCAGTCCAGAGACCAATTTCTTTGGGCCTTTCTAGTGCTTAAAGATCCGGAAGCAGTGAACCAACAGTCCTACATTCAGATTGGCTGCAACTAGGTAGGAATAGGCTCTCTTGATTCCATATTGCTCACCATTTGCTATTGTTCACTTCTCTGCCAATTTCATTCGTTTGTGGTGTCCTCATGACCCTGGTAAAGAATTTGAGTTCTCAGTGTTTCTTGAGGCAGGGAATATGTTTTATTCCTATTTTCGTTTCTATTCTCTAATGATTGTTCTTAGGACATAGAACATTCTCAACAGATGTATTCATTCCACATCTATTTAACATATATATGTGGAGTTCATACTATGGGCCAGGAATAGTGGAAAGGAACTGTATATAATGTGAACCTGACATACAAAGACCCTACTCTCAACAGGGCTTTCACCAGTGATTACATGTTAAAGTAGGAAGATTTTTCATTAGCTGAATACACATTAGATCTCTGAGAGGGAGAAGAGGCACTAAGATTCAGGTGAGGGATCCCGCTAATGAGGCAGTACTGGATGTAAGAAGGTAGCCATGATGGAATCCTGCCATGAGGGAAGATGGCTAAAAGGAAGGAGCCGTGAATGCCTTCACAGGCCTCCCTGGTATCCTAAAACTTACAGCTTCATCTTGTCCCAACCATGACACGGAACTGGTGTTGCCAGTTCCTCGACTCTTGCCAGCCAAGTGGTGATAAGAATATTGAGAATTCTTGGAAATGTGATCAGTGCCCCTTCTGTATTCCTCACCTTTATCATTTCCATGCAGACTGGCCCAATTTCTCATCACAGTCCCTAGATCTTTTAACCCTAAGAGACTTCTCTGCGGGAGCCTGAGCAGTTCAGTCAGTTAAGTGTCTGATTCTTTTGGTTTTGACTCAGGTCAGAATCTCACAGTTCATGACAGCACAGAGCCTACTTGGGATTCTCTCTCTCTACCTCTCTCTCTGCCCCTCCCCCACTCACACATGCTCTTTCTCTCTCTCTCTCTCTCTCAATATAAATAAATAAACTTTAAAACAAAACAAAACAAAAGGAGCCTTTTCTGGCCACCACAGCCCAGTCTGCCTGCACTCACACAGGCAAGGGATTAACACTTTTTGGGAAAGCCTTCAACCAGTAAGTGTATAAATCCCCCAGAAGGTGGCTGCACATGTTCTCTACTGTTTTTCAGCATTCTCCAGTGAGAATCAGCTCCAGTTCCTTATAGTAACAGCCTGCTTGAAATGCCTCCAGTAGCTCCTTTCCTTCCCTGTCTCATTCTGTCTTCTCTGTAGGTATTTCTTGGTCTTGCCTCCTAAGTGAACTACTTGATTTGTTTGTTTGTTTTTAATCTTTTTTAAAACATTTATTTATCTTTGAGAGACAGAGAGAGACAGATCATGAGCAGGGGAGGAGCAGAAAGAGAGGGAGAACAGAATCCGAAGCAGGCTCCAAGCTATGAGCTATCAGCCCAGAGCCCGATGTGGGGCTCAAACCCATGAACTGTGAGATCATGACCTGAGCTGAAGTCGGACGTTCAACCAACTGAGCCACCCAGGCACCCCAGACTGTTTGCATTTGAATTCTTGTCTCAGGGCTTGCCTCTGTGGGAATGCAAACTAAGCTATTTTCCTAACTTTGTTTTTCCTTTTAAGTTTCTGTAAAAAATGGCATTGGAATTTTGATAAGAACTGCATAGAATCTATAGATAGCATTGGATAATATGTACATTTTTACAATAAAAACTTTTCCAAGATATCTTTCCATTTATTTGGGTCTTCAGTTTTTTTTCCCTCAAGGTTTTATAGTCTTCAGTGCATAGATCGTTCACATCTTTGGTTAAATTTATACATAAGTATGTTACTGATTTTGATACCATTGTACATAGGACTGTTTTCTTTATTTCTTTTTCCGGTAGTTGTTACTATACAGAAATCCAACTGATTTTTTATGTTGACTTTTACTGAAACTTTATTGAATTAGCCTATTAGATCTGAGAGATTTTTGGTGGTATTTTTAGGATTTTCTATATACAAGATTGTTTCATCAACAGGGACAATTTTATTTCTTCCTTTCTGATTTAGATGCCTTTTACTTCTTTTTCTTGGCTAATTGGTCTAGTGAGGACATCCAGTACTGGGTTGATCAACAGTGATGAGAATGAACACCTTTATCTTGCTCCTAACCTCAGAGAAAAAGCTTTCAACCTTTCATGTAAAGTATGATCTTAACTATGGGCTTGTCATATATGGCTGGCCTTTTTATCATATTGAGAGTAGAATGGTAGTTGCCTGGGGACTAAGGGTTGGAGGAAATGGGGAGATGTTGGTCAAAAGGTACAAACTTTCAGTTTTAAGATGAATAAGTTCTGGGGATCTAATGTACAACATAGTGACTGTAGTTAACAATACTGTAGTGTATATTTAAAAGTCACTATGAGAGTAGAACTGTAATGTTCTCACCATAACAACAACAACAAAATGGTAATTAGAAGATAAAAGAAGTGTTAACCAACTGTATTGGGGTAAATATTTCGCAGTATATAAATGTATCAAGTCACTGCATTATACACCTTGAACATACATAAAGCTGTATGTTCATTATATCTTAGTAAAATAGGAGAGGGGAGAGAGAGAGATTATATGAGATGATATGGATAGAGGAGTCAGTCACAGGTAGCTACTACCAGAGAGAAAAAGACAAAAGTTTCCAAAAGAGTTGCAGAAATATGGGGGATGGGAAGGGCTGTTACACATACTGAACTGCATTTTTTTAATTTTTTTTTTTTTTTTGAGGGAGAAAGAGAGAGACAGAGTGTGAGCGAGGGAGGGCCAGAGACAAAGGGAGGCATTGAATCTGAAGCAGGCCACAGGCTCCAAGATTTCAGCACAGAGCCTGATGCAGGGATCAAACCCATGAACTGTGAGATCATGACATGAGCCGAAGTCAGATGCCAATTGACTGAGCCACCCAGATGCCCCTGAACTGAATTTTTGAGTAAGTCTGTAAATTCGATGCAGTATTTAAAATCAAATTATTTCAGCTTTGTGGTGACTAAGAAAAAGAGTTTTTAGTGCCTTGTTATTTTCTCTTGTCCTCTAATGCTTCCATTAGATGCTGATGTCCAGCAGCCAGAGACCCTTGTATCCTTGCAGTGATCAATTTCTCTGAACTTCCTGTTTTGTTAGGATGGCATTTAATGCTTTCCTTCCACCATTCAACTTTGGTTTGAATTATTAATTCTAGAACACCTTTAGAAACTTTGGGAAGCCTGAGTGGCTCAGTTGGTTAAGTGTCTGACTTCAGCTCAGGTCATGATCTCATGGTTTGTGAATTTGAGCCCCACATCAGGCTCTGTGCTGACAGCTCAGAACCTGGAGCCTGCTTTGGATTCTGCTCAAAAATAAATAAACATTTAAAAAAAAAAAAAAAAACTTAAAATGCCCCCTGAGTTCATGACCTCTAATGGACCATTTTTTATCATGGAAAAATAAGAAATAGAAATTTCTCTGCATACAACAAGATTACCTTGAATACCTGGGATTCAATGTCTATAGAATATGTGCATGCAAGTGATTTTCCAGTAAAGGAAGTTTGTTGAGCTATCATTCTTCCCCAACCCATTTGTAGTCAGTGACTTGTTTTTAAAAGATGGCTGATTGGACCAGCCAATGGACACACACACACACACCCCAATATTTCTTTTTCCCCTTTAACTTCATTAGTCATTACGGAGATAAATAGCCTGGGCTACTCTAATAAATTCATTTTTTCTATAGAGATTACAAACTTTTTTAGGCTGAGAAGCAATTCTTACCTTTTGAGTAATGCCTGAATGCCTAAGGTCTAAAACAGTACACATTAACACGCTTGGTAAATGCTTGTTGCATTGAACAAAGAAAATAGAAACTAAATTGAGAGCAGTCTGTTTGTAATAAGTATTTGCTGACTCTTATAGATATTCTTTTCTAATTTTTTCTTGATGCATTATAGCAAATATTTGATGTCCTTTGAATTGCAAGGTTAAATGGGATCATTCATATTTTTTGACAAAAGCCTAAAGCCTCTGGAATTCAACTAGTCTTGCAATTCTTTTCACTGAAAAAAACTAAAATGGAATGCCTGCTTGTTACTTTTGTGTCTTGTTCTGATACCTATACTGGAGTTCTCCAAACACTCTTCTCACTACTTAGAACTTCTTTTGTTTCCTGTCACGCTTTCCACCTTTGCTCATCAGAGACAGTAAGGCTGCCATGGTGGCTTTTGGCTCCATCCATCGTACTTTCCTTAAACTTCTTGTCTCTGGGTCCCATTGTACTCTAATTAAATAAATGGAATCTGGTATTCACTGAAAATCAATAGCAACTACTAAAGTTTTGCCTCTTCAGAAAATCTCCGCGTTGTTCTCTGCCCTGCCACATAGTTTGTAAGATCTCTACCGCTTCCTTGTGTTCAGAAACCTAATTCTTCAGTTCATCTCTGTTCAGTGAGACAAAACGCTTCATAAAAAAATGACCTATATTTCTCAGGCTGTGGAAAGGAAAGAAAAGAGTTTGAGAAAGTGACTACGGAGGGGAGTAAGGGTGATACTATCTTTGATTCAGTTTCGTTGGACTGCTTTATTTATGCCTTAATCTTTTCTTTATAAAAATGATGACATGTTTGATACTCAGCTCCAGAGCCTCCCAGGGACGAGTGCACATATGCTGAGCCATTTGGCCGCCTTGTGGACCGACTCAGAGAGCCTCTCTTCTCCCTAATGAAGTCATCTCCTCTGGAAAGCCCAGCCTTTCCCATCACTCCATGTTGGGACTTGGCTTTGGCTTGCATAGTTCCGTCGTGATGTAGATGGTCTTCCAGTTAACTTCTGGAATAATCTGCCCAACCATGAACAGGACATTTACAGCAAAGAAAAAAAAACTTTTATTGAAAGCAACACTTTACTGTAACATTTTGATTTGGGGGTTGGGGAGCAAAGTCTCACTCTGGGAAAAATCAAATTTTTCATGGCTTTCTAAAGATATTTGTCTGTGTTTACTTTCTCTAAGTAATTTATATACTTCAGGCTAAAGAGTAATAAGAATGTCCCCATCGCTTAGCATTTTGTAGAGTTTCTTTTATTTTTTAAAAGGCAGCAAAGACCTCATATTACTTCTGCATTTCCTAGAAAATCAAAAAGCATTTAAAGTGTTGAATAAAATATCTGTCCCTAAATTATAAAAAAAATTAAAAAATAATGAAGTAATTTTAGAGGTTGATTTCCTTTTTCCAGGCACTGTGGAATTCATTAAAGGTGCGTTTTTTAATGTCACATTTTTTCACCATCCAGAGAGGATATTTGCTCCATTGTGCCTAGGATCAGCCAGATCAGGGACTTGAAATGTGAGCCCGTTTTCTGAATGTAAGTGGGACTGGAACCTTGTCATTCCCAATGAAGCAAAAGATGATACCATGTCTAAGAACACTTCACCTGATCAATAAAAAAGGAGAAGACTGAAATGTGATCCTAAAGCTCACGAGGAGGTTTAGATGAAGATAATGAAATTCCCTGGAGACCTACCTGCCGGCTGCACCTTTCTTGCCCAAGTCATTGGCTGGATGCCCCTGACCTCTGCCAAGTTCCTGAAGACAAGATCAAGGCAACGAAGCAAGGCATGTAGCCTCTGGCTTCTGGTTTCTTGTAGACATCAATGCTAGCAATGAAGATCTTGCTTTATCTATCCCCGACACCATGAAATTTACATACTGAGCATCCCCAGTACAAGAACATGATTTAAAGGGGTATACACAGAATGAGATTTTAATTACTGTTTGATTCAGACTTAAGTATAATGGACAGATTAGTTTTACATTACAAATTAGTGTAGTGGACGAATAAAAGTTACAAAAATATACTTTCCTATTCAAAAACTTGTGATAATTTTTCAGACCTGGGAGAATCAGAAATAACTGCTCTGTCATTCTCTTTGTCTTCCTGAAGAAAGAGAGAGACAGGCAGAAAGAGAGAAAGAGGCGGGGAGAGGGGGGAGAGAGAGAGAAGTCCTCAGGGACAGGTAAATAGAAATAATACAGGTGTAGACTCTATTCTGAATGTAACTTGTATGTTCTCCTTTTTATTCTCTCTCCATTACAGGTAGCTAAAGGGGAAAATCTGCTTTGGAGAAATCAAGCTGATATTCAAGGGTGTCATTTCATTTCAGTTATTTGACAGCCTGAAGAAGTATTTAATTTTCTAAATAAAGTTTCAAGCCAGAGTAAAGAAAAGGCATGTGGTATAAAGCTTTTCAACATTGTCCATCTTCTGATGGGTGAAGTCTTCTTGAGAAAGTGCCTTTGCCCAGTAGAACTGCTCAGCCAAGAGTTGTAATGTCCATGGACATTATATGGAACTATAAATGTTAGAGGGCTAGAGAAATACATTTGGCAAGATAAAGGAAAATACTTCAGGATGTAAGTAGTTTCTGACCCTTAATTTTTCATCATATTTCATCATGTAAAGATGGCATTACTTTTAGTGACTATTGAGTATTAACATTTCCTTGAAAATCAATGTTAATCTGCAATTGGTTGTTCTCTTCTGCTTTAGGTTTCCTTTGTAGAAGTGTTTTACTTAACTGATGAAGGGAGAGCAGGGTAATAGAGAGATAATAAGCTTTTCAGATGGGCAGATCTTCCACTTAGAAGTACCCTTGGGCAAGACATTTAAACTCTTTGAAACTCAACTAGGTTTACTCAAATTTAAGAATGAGAACAATAGTACATACTTCAAAATGTTTTAGAGAAAGGTCTGTCTTTCTCTAAAGATAAATAGATTCTCTGAAGTATAAATTCCAATAAAGATTCTTTTATTTCATTTTTCTCCCTTTTTGAATGAAGTGATCTTGATTATAAAGTTGCTGTATAAAGCTCTGAAAAAGACCACCGTACCCAGTGTCAAGAATTATGTTCTGGTAACAGCTCTGCTTTCAATTGGGTGACTTTAGGAAATGTCACTTTCTGAGCTTTTTAGTTTGGTTATCTGTTAAATCTAAAGGTTGAAATCCGATTCTGTTCTGTCACTCTGTTATTCTAAATATTTAATGAAATAGAATTTCAATGTTAAGAATAGTAGTATGATAACTATACTAAGAACAAATAGATCATTGTCAAACAAACAAAAATTATTCCTAAATCCTATAATTAATAGTTACGTTATGTATGGTAGTGAGCTGATAAATAAATAAAAAGAAATGGATAACTCACATTTTGAGAACTGAAATTCCAACAAAACATGCACTTGTTTATCACTTAAAATCTAGCATCATGCAGAATGCATACAGCCTGCAAAAGAAACTTAGAAAAGAAACCTGGTAGATGTGCATGTACAGAAGTCTAGGCTTCTCCATGTTTTAAAGTGTGAGTGTAAGGCCCACCTACTCAAAGAAACTCAGAGGGAAACTGGACTTTTTTGCTTTAATCCTCACTATTGTGTTTGATATAATTTTGGAAGTTGAGATGTCAGTGAGAAGAATGATGAGGATGCTTCCCTGTTTGTGTAGAAAGAAAAGTTTGCTATCCATCCCAGCATCCCCAGTATTAAACTGATGTGCACCTTGGACTTATTTTGTTCCTATTGTATAAACTCATACTTGACTTCAAAGCAAGGGAAAATACAAAGTCCCTCTTTTCTAAGGGGCAGAAATCCTTTGTGTCAACTGGTTGACCCTTTGCTCTCTAAGGTCCTGTAGGAAATCTTTTGTAACACAATGCAGAGTACTCTTCCTTGTGTTGATGTTGTTTACATAGTTGGTGGGCCTGGCTGAAAACAAAAATCAAACTCATGAAAGATTAGGGTCCCATTTCCTGACCGCAAGGAAGGGGATTGGGACATCCAAGCAGTCTATTACTCAGAAAAATTATTAAATATTCTACCAGGAGGGGCACTTTGTAAAATTGAGAGAAAGGAAGAAGGAAGAAAGCAAAATCGAGACTTATGTACATTTGTGGCAGAGTAAGAGACTGTTTCAATCCAACAAGGGATTTGCTTCGGGGAATTTCCTGTCCAGCCCTTTATTATTACCAGGATTTTTGTAAATTGGGCAAAGACTCCTCTTTGGGCAGTTCCCGGGAAAGGCAGTGCTTACACTTTCCCTCTAGGTCTTAGAAGGATCTCTTTTTCTCTCCGTCTCTTTCAGGTTTGGCAGAAGGCGCAAGCCTGACACTTCCCTCAGATGGGACGGGCAGGCTTTGTGGCCGCTGTAACCAAGTTCTTTGCTGATTTTACAGAGTTTCCCAAGAAGAACTGAGGGTGCTCAATTGTCTAGTGCTGGCCTGCCCCACAAGAGCCTGAGGGCTCCTCTCCCCTAACCCAGAACTGGCAACGCAGGGGGCGGAGAAGTAGGGGGTGGGGAGGGGTGGGAGGGCAGTGGTTTCTGTGCGCACAGCGCGATGTTACTTAGTGAGTCGCTGAATGGGGAGAGCTGCTGTCCCCAAGCCGATTGGTACTTCTTGTCAGGAAGAAACGCTGAGAGGTGGGAGTGCCTGGGGAGGGAGGCAGGCGGTCCCTACCGCAGGCGCGGGGAGCTGCCTTTCCGCCCCTCTGCCTGCTTTCCAAGCCTGGGCTCTTAGGAGTGGCTGAAGCTCCGGAGCGCTTCAGGAGCCTGTGAATGAACCCTCCTCCTCTTCCTCCTCCTCCTCCTCGCTGAGTCTCCTCCTCGGTGCTGACGGTACAGTGATATAATGATGATGGGTGTCACAACCCGCATTTGAACTTGCAGGCTAGCTGCCCCAAGCCTTTCTGGGGAAGATCTCCAGGCGGGCGGGAGCAACAGCCGCGAACATTAGGTGCTGTGGACAGGCGCTGGGACCGGGATCTGCGGCCAGCCCCGCATCCTCCTGCATCCTTGAGCACCGTCCCGCGCCCTCCGCACCCTTCCCCAGGCCAACGCGCTTCCTATGTGACCCGCCCCGGCTACACCGAGCCCACTCGCGCAGCGCTGCGGTGATTTTTCCCCCCAAACTGCAATAAGCCGCCTTTCAAGGTAATCACGTTTCTTTTGTTCCCCTTAGAAGGAAAGAAAAGGGGGAAACGAGCGAGCTTAGAAAAACGAAGTACATTGTAATTGGTAGAAGGCTTTAATTAAAGCAAAGAGAACTAGCTGTAAGGCGAAGTTAAGAAAATATATGCACTTTAAAAATGTCAGGTAACTTTCAGAAGGACGTTTTGGAGAGAGCAATACCGAAGGGACCTTGGTGCTGAAAAAGATGCAGACAAAAGAAGTCCGGAATCGGGTGGGGGTCGAAGGACTAACGGAATTGGGGGAAGGGAGGGAAGAGAATTGTAGCGAACCTTTAGAAAAGTCGTGGGGAGCAGGAGGGACCGACGGCACCTTGAGGTTTTTTTTCCCTTCTTTTTTCTTTCTTTTTCTTCCCCCCCTCCCTTTTTTCTTTCTTCTTCTCTTTCCTTTTTTTTTTTTTTTTCTTTTGGTAACCTGTTCGAGGCAAAAGTTTGAATGGGGACTCCCGAGACTTGTCCACATGCAAGTCCCCGAAGCCGCCTTGGTGCGGGCCACCTGGCTCCCGGGCCCCTAGTGTGTGGTCAGTGCGCGGCGTTCCTGGAATGCTGCTCTAGGGCAGCTCCTGACAGGAAGGTCCTGCGCCCCAGCAGCCTGGGACCTGGGCGAACGTGACCCCTTCTGCTAGCAAGCAGTCTGGGAAGACGTCCCGGCCGGGAGATGGGCAGGGTCCCGGGGCCGCGTCTCTTTGGCGACTTGGGGGCTGTCAAGGCCCTCCTCGGTGCCTCTGGGTTCTTTTGTCCTGCGCGCGGAGCTCCGAGGACGGCCGGGAGGGAGCAGGGGATGGGGGTGGGGTTGTTGGAGTGCCGCGGAGGTCTGGGAAGCGCCTGGGCGGGAAAAGCTTGCCTTGAATCATCAGGGATGTGCAAGAATTTTATCTCACCCAGAAGAGCGAAGTGGAAGCTTCCACTCTGGTCTCAACGAACAAACCCAGTGCTCAGAGCTCTCTCCAGACAAAGGTGGCGCGGGGACCCGAATCCGGGGCCTCTAGGACCAGCCCTCTCGCCCCTAGTACAGCAGTTCTCCTTTTCCTACCATCTCCCCACCCCCTCCCAGCTCTTGGCCCTAGTTGAGCAACTTTATAGGCTAGTCCAGCGGCCGGGGAGAGCGTGTGCCGGGAGCCCCTGGGGACGTCCTAGGCTGGAGCGTCCCACCACCCTGCAGAGGTGTGGGCGCCTCCTGACGACATCCCTAGTGCGCGCGGATATGGGGGCATCTGGGTTGTCCCGGCTCGCAGTCTGTGTCACTGGGCGTGGAGCGACCACTGTGTGAGGCAGCAGAGAGCGAGGTAAAAAAATAGTGTCATAGCTGAAACTATTTGCTCTCCGATCCAGCTGTGCCCCAGCAAGTCCTGCTTGTCCCCGGGAGATGCAGTGGGAGGGAGGGGAAATCTACGCAACGGCTGGAGAGCTGTCCCACCATGCGCGCACACAGAGACTTAGACAGTGTTGCTCTCTGTCCCGTTTCTCATCTTTGTCTCTTCTTCGTCTGTCTCCATCTTCTCTGACTCCCTTCCCCTCTCCCAGCCTCTGCTCAATCTCTTTCGTTCCTGCGTCCCCTCCCCCACGACTGACAAATGAATGGCTAGTGTGAAATCCCTGCCTCCCTGGTCGGCAGAGGCTAGCAAGGAGGGAGGAGCGAGAGAGGCAGTGAGCTCCCTCGGATCTGCCCCCAGTTGGCGTGCTAAGGGCTTGCAGAACCCAGATGTCTAGGAATAGGGTGTTTTGTGGCGGATGTGGGCGCCCCCTGATGGAGAAGTTCAGCACAGGTGGAGGAAACCGAGGCCCCCCACCAAAAAAACCCAAGCAAGCCACTTTTACAACCATACCTTCAAGGATGAAGAACGTATAATCGTTAGTTTTATATTTAAGAATATGCGCCGTAAATCTAAGGGTTTGAAGGACCAGAACGGACCCCTTGCCTTTGCGAAGTACAGAAGCGCGCCTGCTCCTGAGTCAGCGGGAATGTGTGCACTGCTCTGGACCAAGTCTGCAGCTTGGTGGACGAGAACACATGGCCTGGGGCGGATCCAAGTTTTGGAGGGCTTGATGTTCAATCGTAAGCATTACTGTAAGAAATATAGTAGAGAATGCTTACTTTTGGAAACTTTACAAAGGCCCTTGACCATTTGAACCCAATGCAAGGGCCCTGCCCCAGGATATTGCAAAGGAAAGGCCCCTAATCCAAAGTTTAAACTTGCTCAATTTCAAAACACAGTCGAACGTGGAATTTTGGAGGAAGGAGTGCGCCGGGAGGGAAAAAAAGGGAAGGGAAGGGAAGAGTAAAGAAGGGGACAGTGGAAGAAGTAGGAGAAAGCAAGGAACAGAGATGGGGATGATGCATGCAAACAGCCGGCACAAGGCCAGTAGGGTACGTTTCGAGGTTTGAGGCTGAATTTCGCGTCTCCTCTTAAGATATATTTTACATCCCCTAAGAGGCAACAAACGCGACTGAAGAGGCATGCCAGGATGGAAGGGTGGAGGAGAAACTAGCCCTTTAGAGCGGCAGGGGCCGCTGGCGGACCCCCACTTGCTCAGCGGGCGCGGACTTAGGAACAGCGCCGGGCGCACCTCGATGCGCCGGAGTTCACCAGCCGCCGCCACGTGGGCTGGGACATCAGCTCTCGGCCCGAGACGGGTGTGACTTGGGCTCAGAGACAACTGCTGCGCGGAACCGGCTGTCCGCCCATCCAGAGGCTGGCGGGGCGCCTCGGGTCCCCGCCCAGAGCCCGATAGGGGCGGGGCCTTGCTCTTTCCGGCGGGCCGGGGCGGGGACCGGGCGGGGGAAAGGGGGCGGGGCTCAGCTCTGGTCCCGCACCGGGTGCTGAGGCTGCCCGGCTGCTGCTAGAGGCTACCTGACTTCTGTCCACAAGGTGCTAAATGCTCTTACTAATAGTTTTTAAAAAATACTTTCTCGCTTCTTGGGAGTAGTAGGAGGAGTTTTTGCCTTGCGACAGGGAGGAAGTAAATATATACTACAAGCAAACTTTTTGTTTGGGGCAGAAAAAGGAAATGAGTTTTTTCTGTGTTCTGTATATTGAGTTTTTAAATATGTTCATGTCAATCTGAAGACTAGTTTTAGTCAATTGCAGGACTGATAGAATTTCAATGAGGGCAAACATTAAGAGGCTGTGAGTGTATCTTAGGTCCCTCTGCATCAGGAGCCTTAGCTGGGGTCCTACCCACAGTGGGAACCCAGCACACATTTATGACACAACTGAGCAACTGACACAACCCGGGGGAACGTGGCACAGTCTAGACGCGGCCGCTTACACGCTGCATTTTAAACACTCCTGCTTCCTCGCTTTCCGTCAAAAGAATGGGGCTTTAAGTCTGAGAGCTCAAATTTTCGTATCTAAATTGATTCACGTTCCCTTTCTTTTTGACTCCTAAAAGCTGTGACCTAAATTATTTTAAGTACTGCTTGTCAGCTCTGCCAAACCTGTCATGAAAATATTCATGTAAAGTCCTAAAATAGGATGTTGTGAGTTTAATATAAAAACAGGAAGCCATCAATAGAAGCAACCACTAGTTTTCTGAGATAAAATCTGTTCCCGGTTTGGAGAATATGTAGCTTGGAGGTAAGAGCATATCAAGCAGAAGGTCTCAGGGACTGACTTGTAGTGCTGCTTCTTCAATAAAGAAAGGAATATTTCACAATTCTATATGCCTGTCCCAACTAATACTGAGAAGTGTTCCAATGGATTCCAAAGTGATTGAGCAATTGCTTCCTTCAGCAGGAAGTCCACAGTCCTTAATCTTACCATTGGTGGGAAGAGGGATGAGATTAAGACAATCTAAAGATATATGTCAGAACTCAAACTTTTGTTTTGTTTTTCCTAGAAGATAAATTAAAAGTTATTCCTAAATTGTGTTTCCTGCTTTAAAAAAAAATGAAGTTTGAAAAGAATCCCTCTAGATTTATATATTTACACACGTAGGTTTCCTCTAATTCTCTGTGATTACAAACTGGAGGGGAATGTCTCTGATATTCTAAGATATCTATATCTGCATGCTTGTAAATTCTGTTTGAAAGGACCTAAAAAGCTAACTTAAGGCTGAATATGATTATTGTTTTAAAAAATACAGTCTTTGTTCTCTCTTTCCTCATCTTATTATTATGTGTAAGTACTTTGTGGTTGATAATCGGTCACTAATTGAGCTCGAGAGCACAAAGATCCCCCAAGACTGTCTCCCAGTAGTCATGTAACCAAGCTCTTCTTTCCTAGTGCAGTTTAAACCTTTTTGTTGCATTTATTCATAGACAAACATCACTGGAAACTGTACTTAAAATGGGATATTGCCCTGTGACTGAGGCCAACTTCTCAAGACACATGGTTCTTTTGAGGGGAAGAATAAATCGCTGTAGTTAAGCGATTATTTCACCACCCACCTAGAGAAACCAGTTAGAACTCACAAACACTCATTGTTGGGAGTGGGCTGTTCTAGTCTGAGAAAACATTCTGATTGTTCTATAGGTTTATACTTTACCAGAAGACACAAGGCTCCCTCTGACTGAGAATCAGTACAAGGGAAAGTACAGATAGTTAATTTTTCCCAGTTTCCTCTGACAGCCTAAGTTTAGTAAATTACACATACATACACATAAATATACATTTATGCAGTTATACTTATATGTATTTTCTGGGGCTTTTTGACTCTGCTGTCTTCTTATCCCTGAATGTGTCATGGTGGTTGGATTTCATTGGTCAATGCAAAGCATCTTTGTTGAATGTGTTTGCCTGTTATGTTTCCTGAAACTCCTCTGGATAGATCTGTCATCTATAAAAAGGCATAAAAAGGCATAAATGCAGATCTATGTTTAAATTTACCTGATTTCTGTCTCTCTATATATATCCTGCTTTGTTCTTCTAAGAATTTTAAGAGGTATTTATTTCTATAAAAATGAGATTACATGGCTTATAATAAACACATATATAATATGTAAGCTGTAATCTTTTATTATTAAATTACTGAGTTGCTATCACCTGCGGTATGGTAGAATGAACACTTGACTTGGAATCACAAAGCTTCGTGTCAAAACCTATTAAATGGAAATACAGTTATACACATCAAAATAGTTAATATCTGTGGGAAAGCTTTGGCAAATGAAAAACTACAAATAAGTGGTATTAATATATTACATCCATGGAATTCATACTGTTCTAATTCCAAAATCTTAATAAAAACACTGTTACCCAAATCATGTATTTCCTACAAAATCTATAAAGTGAATTAGATAGGAGAATTTTGCTTTAAGAATTGCCTAGTTTCACTGGACAGGAGACAGAGTCCAGAAATATACTAAAATGGACATGGAAAATCAAAGGAAAAGAATAATTATTCAACAAATGGTTTGGAGACAACTGATTGGTCTTCTCAGAGTAAGAGTCAATCTCTACCTCATTTCTTATCCTCAAATAAAGTTAAGATAGAGCAAATATGAAATGTAGAGAATGACATCTAAAAAATAACTAGAGGAAATTATAGGATTTTTAAAATAATAAAATAGAAGTAGAGGAACCTGTTTAAAGCAAAAGATAAAATCCAGAAGTCATACTATAAAGGCTGATAAGTATGAATAAATAAATTATTTATACAAAAACAAATAACACATTTGGAAAACATTGGCAACATAAGATAGACAAAGAGCTAATAACTCTTTGGCTGTAACAAGAACTTTTACAAATAAGTGAAAGACCACAGTCTATCCAAAAACTATCACATGTAGAAAGTTGGCAGAAGAAGAAATGTGTTTTTAGTCATATGAGAAATTGCTCATCCTCATCCATAATTAAAGAAATAGTAATTAAAAAATTATATCCTGCACTATTTTTTCATCAACCACAGCAGTAGAGATTTAAAAGGTTTTATAAAAGTTTGTTTTGGCCAGGTTGTGGGGAAACTGGATCTCTCACATCTTACCCTGGCAATATAAGTAGGTCCATCTTCTTTACAAAATAATTTGGTCATAGCTATCAGAAAATTTAAAAATGCATAGACTTTTTTACCCAGCAATTATTCTAGATATTGTCATATAGCTATTGCTACAAATATCAGCCAAGATGAATGGACAAGGACACCCTTTGCATCAGCATTTCTAATAGCAAAACTTTGGAAACACCTTAAAGGCTCATCATAAGAACTGGTGAAATAAAAGGTGCTGTGTTCATCAAATGAAGCTGTTAAAAACAACAGAGAAAAACTATATTTGCTGATTTGGAACATTTTTTAAGAGACATTGTATTTTAAATGAAGAAAGTAATGTACCAAATAAAGTTTATAATATGCATCTTATTATATTAAAAAAAATGAGAACATTCATTCAACACACATTTACTGAGTGTGATAGGCACTGTTGATACAGCATTGAACAAAACATCAAAGACAGCTCTCCCAGAGCTTATCTGATGGTGAGGAGAGAAAGACCGTTCCCAAATACATATATAAAATGATATATGCTATGTGCTGGGAGAGGGAACGGAGAGTGCAGTGTTTTAGATAGAGTCATGAGGAAGGAGTTAGGAAGGAGGAGAAAAAAGCACCACTCAGGGGAAATGACATGAAAAAGCTTACTTAAGTCCATTTTCAGGAATCCAGTCGAAGGTTAGTGCTAAATTCACGTGGGGCCATTACTCCTGTGAAGTGAATTCATAAGATTTCCTGTTTAACCATGTGATTTTTCTCTGGATTACAATGATTCCTCCTGCAAAAAAGCAGCCAGGAGCAATATGATAGGCAGTACTCATTATATTCACTTTGTGGTTGAGATGTCCTGGACAATTGGTTGTCCAGGTTAACTAATTTGAAGACTAGAAGACAAGAATTCTTGTCTGTGTCCCTAAGTCATCCTTTGCTCACTGGATCTTCCACAAGATTACGGGAGGATATTAAATGTCTATTTACTAGAACCTTGGCTCTCTTTCTTCAAGGCAGCCCATCCTTGACATGACTTTTACCCTCTCTGCAGACATTTCTCATGGATAGGAGTCCTGTTGACCTTGTCTCTTATGTCTCCCAGGCAGTTAAAGAGCCTCAGTCACCTGTGTCTTGATTATTCGATGGCTCTCCTCTTCTCATTGACTACACTGCAGTGAAGGCTAAATATAGGCACGGCTTTCATATCTCCTAGGTCTTTCTATCCAGACAGACTTGTTATCACTAGCAGATTATGCTTACAAGACATACACAGAAGAGCAAGAGAATAGAAGTGGGTGTTGGAATGGTGCTAAGAAAATAAAAAAGACAGAGGTTGTAAAAGTTTGTCTTATTTAGTAATATCAAATGCAGAAGATAAACAGTGTGCCTTAACAAACATGAGCATGGACATAGCCTTAAGAAAATTAGAGAAATGGAATGAATGCCCATAGAGTCCAAGGAAGAGGCCACAGAAATGTAGTCCTAAGGCAATTAAGGTCAGTAAAAGTACTCTGAGATATTTACTAAAAAGATAAATGGCCATTTTTGAATCAAATATTGCAAGCTCAGGTGCCTAAAAGGAACAGACATGGAGTAGAAATGGATGAGAAACCAAGTGGAGCCAGTGATAAACTTGAGTTCACAGAGCCAAGGGGAGAGCCTCCTCCTTGCCTAGTGCTGATGCTTGGCCCACAAGAATATGCACCTAGAGTCGTTTGATCTGATTTTTCAAAAAAGATTTAACACTTACTGTGAAAACTCCAATTTTTAAATGTTGTGAATTTATTCAAACATATTTATACAAATATATTTAAAACATGACTGATCTCTCCCTTGTATTTTTAATGCACTGGCTTCCTTCCCTAGATTTGTCTTAGGGCATTCTTAAGGCCAGTGAATCTGTAGATGAAAGACCATTTTCCTCCCTCCTTTAAAAAAAAAAAGGCACTTTTATAAGGATGAAGAGTGGCACAAAAAGTTAGACTTTGAGTATTGGTCTTAGATAGAAAATTAGGATGCAAAAGACCCATCCTTGGGTCAAGGTCATGCCTTGTCTGATTTTGTTATGACACCTGACACTCCAAATATTGACAAACATCAGATATTATTGTGTCACGGTAAACATTCAACTAGACTGGTTTAAATGTATTTCAGCTGTTAATTAGCCTACATGCCCACATTTGTAAGAGATTGTTGGGACTTCAAAGTGTGTTTCAGAATAGGAAACAGAGGCACTGGTTCTGCATTTGGTCCAAAACTTTTGTCAGGAGTCTATTCCGAATCTGGCACTGTGGAATATTGTGGTAATTAGCAAGTTGAATGTGATGCTAGGTCTGTTCTACAAAGACAACTTTTCTACAGAGGAGATGTTTAGAAGTAATGACTCAAAGCATATAGCAATAAGTTATAGGGCAATTTATTGTAAGCATAAAGTTATACACTACTTCTATAATAGTAACCTAGGTTATAATTTTCAAATCCAACAGGTTCAAATACTTTTCTTTTTGCTATTAGTGATATGAACACAGAAAGAGAACATCTATAGAAAACCTAAATTAATAATTTTAATAAGAAATATTGAGTACTGAATACACTGTATCACTGAGCTGTATTTCACATGCATATTTTGTCAATCCTCATGTTCATGCCAACAATTTGTACTACTTTTCACAATTAAGAAGCTACTGATAATAAGGGAGTTGGTAATTTGCCCTAAATCACAGAGTATTAGTAGAGGATTCAGAACTTGAAATCAGGGCTATTTGACAATAGAGACCAGACTTTTAACGTTATGCTTATAAAATAAAAATATCCTGAAAAAAAGAAAAATGAGAACAATTTTTTCTTTCATCATGATAAAAATTATTTATATTTACAAAAGTGTTTCTTAATTAAATTCAGTTAATGTGCATGGAATGTACTTTCTTTAATAGATTTTAACGATACAATCTAAAATTTAACTTTAGCAACTTTAAACATAGACTACGTGGACATTCTTATTTGTTTCTGAAATACTGTAATAGCATTGAAACACAAGTGTATACTTTCTGCTTGCTATGGTAGGTTATAGGAAATATGGAAATGTAGATACTAAATTTTTCAGTTTGTGTTTAATAGTGTCCACTACATATCCATTAATTTAATGATAAATAATAAACTTAATTATCAAGGTTAATCATCTGTATCAAGGATTATCACCTGTGTGCTTTTCTTTGTGAGTTTTCAAATAGCCTATATAGATGTGAAATATATATATGTATATATATATATACATACATATAGGTTTAAATATATATATAGGTTTAAAAGATGCTCTCTAGGATTTGGTTTTAGCGAAGTTTCAATGCTTATTTCACAATATAATAAGCAATCAAATGGAAAAGAATAGCAAGGAAAAAGGAGTAGCTGTCATAATTATGAAATTGAACTTGAACCCAAATTGGACTTGGATTCTTACAGCATTTACTTCTTTTCAATCTAGGTTTCCTAAGTCATATAGAATTTATATATTTTCTAAGGAAGATATTAGGAAGTTATTTAGGACACTATATCAAATATGTCAGTTATGATGCCTTCAGCTACAAGTAACCAAAATCCCTGATATTATTGGGTTTATGTAATAAAGGAATTTTTTTCATTTAAAAAGAAGTTCAAAGAGACAGCTTACTCTAGCCTAGTATTTAAGCCCTTACTGTCCTGATTCTTTCTCAGCTTTGTCCCCAAAGGTTATTGTATACACTCATGGATACAAGATGGCTTCAACAGTTCGAGAAAAAATAACCTATTGTGACAGTATTCATTGAAGAAAAACAACCACCTCTTCCTTTTCCTCTATTCTTAAGATGAATATACTTTTCCCAGGAGCATCCCATCTATCCTGCCGAGATCCCCTCACACCTCATTAGTTAAAAACTGTATCTTGTTCTCATTCCAAAACCAATCATTGGCAACATGAACAGGAATAGTGTGACTTAGGATAATCAGGATCATTCCCTTTGGCTGGCTTTGACCCAGTCTCCTCTAAAGTGTATGGTTGTGTGAAAGAGGGTAGATACTAGAATGGAATTAGAGTTTTGTTAGAAGGGAGAAAGAGGAGTGGCTACAATGCCTGTTATAGAATAGTTCTAAATGTAGCTGAAGAAGGATCAAGTAATCTGCAGTTCTTCTGAGATTGGCTCTTTGCTTTCCGGATGGTCCCCAACACTGGTACTTCATAATTACAGCTCCATGGCAATTCAAGCTGGAAGGGACCATTCTGAGACCCAGACTGTTAAATGTCTTCCCCAAAGCCTCACAATAAATTAATGGCAAAGCCAGGGCAGAGTTTCTTGACTCTCAGAACAGAGTGTTTTTCTTTCTTTTTTCACCCTTCAGACTTTAGAACTGTTGGAACTGCTTTAAAACTCATGGCAAGCACTGGTCTTTTTGCAATTAACAGCTCCTGATAATACATTTGTTTTGTTTGTTCAGCCTCCTAGAAACTAAATTGAGTCTGTGTTTTTAAAAAGCCTGCTGAAGTCCTTATTCCCTATTTTGACAGCATGAGCATGAATCATCATGTTCTTTCCCACCTCATATTTGATATGAGTCCCTTTCTTTCAACATTTCTCCCTATTGGTTCCCCATCTTCTATTGCTCCATCTGTGACGAGCTTCCTGTTTCTAAATAGACATTGTGGTCACCTCTCCCTCTTTGTCCCCATTCCTAGCCACTAGTTACTTCGGCTGTGGTCTTTATTGCTCTTTCTACAGCCTACCAGGTTGCGGTTGTCCCACATATCCATATTGTTATATGTTCCCAAACTGGGTTCTGGGATTATTTTGGCAGCTAGTACATTGGGTGAGAGTCCAACTAATAATTAAAGTGTTAGGATCACTTTTCCTATTACAAGTTCTCTCTTGTGTTTACCATCTAAGAGGAGCTATTCCTGTACTCTTGTCATATACAGTGCACAAAATAGCATGTTGATTTACAGCCCACCACAAACCTGAATGCTTATGATTTCCTTTGCGTTTTTTCTTCATTTCCAGGACAAGATGTTGATCAATATAAAGAGCATCTTATGGATGTACTCTACCTTAATAGCAACCCATGTACTACATAAAGGTGAGTGTGGGTTAGCAATTTTTTGATGTTTAGTTAAATAAAAATGTAAGTACTAGAGCACGGAATGGCCATATGGAGTCAATAGAATAAAGAATTAATTTTTGATCTATTTGGTGATTTATAGTGCTGAACACTTTCAGCTGAAATAATATCATTTTTCTTTTATAAATGGTTTTAAATAAAATGAAATAATGAACAAGATGCTAAAGAAGCAAGTGGGTTTTCAGTAACTTCCCAGATCACTTTCAGACTGCAAAAGTGCTCATATATACATAATTTTTAAAAATCTATCTTCTTAGGGGCGCCTGGGTGGCTTCCTCGGTTAAGCGTCCGACTTTCGCTTAGGTCATGATCTTGCGGTTCGTGGGTTCGGGCCCCGCGTCGGGCTCTGTGCTGACTGCCAGCTCAGAGCCTGGAGCCTTTTTCAGTCTGTGACTCCCTCTCTCCCTGACCCTCCCCTGCTCACGCAGTCTCTCTCTCTCTCTCCTAGAAATAAAACATTAAAAAATAAAATAAAATAAAATAAAATAAAATAAAATAAAATAAAATAAAATAAAATAAAATCTGTCTTCTTAAATATACTCAAAGACTTCCCTATAAAGAAAAGGAAGACTATCAAACCCTCAAGAGGCTAGAGTGTGAAAAGAGTCAAAAAGATGAAGAGCAGGTTTTTACCTCCACCTATATTTACTTTTCCTTTCCTTTCCTTTCCTTTCCTTTCCTTTCCTTTCCTTTCCTTTCCTTTCCTTTCCTTTCCTTTCCTTTCCTTTCCGTTCCTTTCCTTTCCGTTCCTTTCCTTTCCTTTCCTTTCTTTTCCTTTCCTTTCCTTTCCTCACCTTTCTTTTCCTTTCGTTCTTTCTCTATTTCATTAAACTTAATCTCCTAGTTATACAATATAGGCAACAAATAAACTCACAATCCAAGTATTTTCAGATTGATGAAAATAAAACTTAGTGATATGACAAAGAATGGCCTGAGTAAGGGGAAGGTGGGATGGCCTCTTTGAGAAAGTAACATTTAAACTGAGATATGAATGACCAAGATGGCTGTAAGAGTTTAGGCTCTACCAATCTGTTAGCAGCCCAAGCACTGTCTCCTTCAGTGTTTTCAGGCAAGAAAGGTGAAGGTCATAGACAGGGAAGATCAATAGCATCCTGTAACAAGGGAGAACACAAAAAGGAAATATAGAAAAGGGACTTGGTTTAGATGGGTAGTAACAGAAGGGGATTAACAGAGACAATAATGGGAGAACCTTGAGGGACACTTAAAGCAGAGTTTAGACTTTCTGCCTAAAACAAAGAAAAAACTCACACAAACAACCAAAAGCACTTAGGATATAGCTCCTTGACAGTATTTTAAAATAGTAATAATAACTAGCAGTATTTAGTAATTTCTACATGTCAGGTCTTCTTCTGTACTTTGCATAGTTAATTTATTGAATCTTAACTCTCCAATGAGGAAGATGCTTCTTTTCTCCCAATTTAGCAGATGAAGAAACTGCACTATCAAAAGGTGTGGAGGCCTAGCTAGTGTAGAAGATTATGTAGCAGTTTAGTTACAGAGCCTGGAGTTGAACCTGGGCGGTCGAGCTCCATAGTCCATACTTTTAACCATTATATTATACTTACTCAAAAAATCAAGTTCTTTGTAAATCTGTGATCATGATTAAGATATATAATTAGATGGGGATTAATTTCAGAAGAATTTAGTTTTTTTCATATGAGGTGCAAAAGTCAAAACATAAGATCCAAATAAAACAAATTTTCGCAGTTCATAGTAGCATATACAACAGTAACTTGTTAGGAGTTAACACAAGTGTTTTCATCTTAAGCTTTTCTCTGTTTATTACTCGGCACTCAAAAGGTCAATAACTAACATTAATGAACACCTTGTCCACTGGTTATTGGCTTTATTTTAACGCATGAAGAGTTCTGTGCTTTGACAATACCTATTATATTGATTATTTAGTGCTGACCTAGTTTTTTGGATATTCCTCTACTCTTAATAAATGAGCCATGCATGGTCATGAGTAAATGAATGAATAAGAGAGTGAAATTTATCACCCTAGAGAGTAATAAAGTCTCCTATTCTCAATCTGACGTTTATTTGGGCAAGGTGTATGTGTGTATGTGTATTTGTACGTACCTCTGTGAGTGTTTAAGTGTGTGTCTATGTTTGTATGTGGTCAGATTGTATGGATGGAATTTATGTCATTCTTCTTCACAGAGTTTACTGACAGAGAATGAGAGCTAAATGATCATTCATTATTTAGAAATTTCTCCCTTACTCTACTCATATAGATCACAAACCATCTAGTGGGAATAGTGAACTTTTTGTTAATCTTCATTTTTACTACTTGAATTGTTCACAGTTTTAGACAAGTTCTTTCAGGTAGCCTTTTTTGAAAAACAAAAATATGTATAGTCTATAACATTATCCTCTGAACTACTTAGTTTCTTCCTTAAAATATTTAGATTTAGTGAACTTAGTTCTTGTGACCCAGTGCATTAAGACTCAAGATTTTGTACACAAAAGACTTGACCACACAGCTTTTTGTTAATCCTGTTGTTAAGACTAGATTCTACAAGAATATATATTTGTGTCCAACCAAAGCTTTTGATTGCCTTGTATCTATAAACATCTAGAACAATATATAATCCTTGGGTAATTTGCCTTTTGACATCATTTTGTTCCAATATATTTTTGCATAGCTGCACAGTTATTGAGCAATGCTTAGAGTTTCAGAAACCTCCCAACTGGATAGATTGGACTGTATCTCTTATCTGCCTCTACACATCTAAAATTGTGAAAAGAATGATAATTTAGTAATAAATACATGGAATTGTATGTCATTAAGGAGATGATAAAGAATCTCATAATTTATATCATAATTGAGGTTGATGTTAAAGCTGTTTTTCTCTGTTAAAAAACGAATAGTTTGTGATAAAGTTAATCATCTACATAACTCTTCAGGAAGGAAGATGAGCTTTCCTAGAACATACAGTAAATGTAAATTAGGAGATTTTTAGATCATAAAATACTTACCCTTTCCTTCTCAGAACCTCTATTCTTGGCAAAAACAAAAATCTTTGTGTTGTCATCATCTCCCTAATGGGGGCCAAATTAAGGGATTATGAATCAGATAGGGAGTCCTCTGTTGGCTTTACAGATTTATTTAAAAGATCATAAAAATTACTCACTGCTGTCAGTGCAGATAACAATTAAAGAAATAGGATGGGATGGAAACAAAATGGGTCTAGACTCTGCAAATGAACTAAAACTAATTTAGGGACAGAGGAAGAACCCAGTAAGTACCAAAGTTGAAAGATTACTTGATTAGTTGTAAGGAGACTTGTGGTCGGGCCCAGGTCTATCAGCTGCCAGCTAGGAGCTTAAATGTCACTTCCTGACACTGGAGCTTTCTTAGCAAGGGATTGGACTAATTTCACTGAGGGTGAGCTTTAAGTAAGATAATTTCTTTTATAAGCCAAGAATTTAATAGAATGGAATTATTCCCTTAATATTATATTTAAAGGTAATAATGATCTTAGTAACATTTAAAAGACTAACTTAATACAGTTAATAGTATACTTTATTTTTATTTAATTTTATTAAATGCCTTAAATCCTGTTTGGAACAAATTATATATAGATTAGTAAGATGATAAAGAAGTGTATGAGAGCTCTGACCATGGTAAATTAGAAATATATGACTGATTTCTATCATAAATACAGTAATTACAATACTGTATTGGTTATCTTAGGTTTATTTGTATCATAAATGAGATTTCTTAGGCTAGACTTTATGAAGTTAAATTTCAATCTTTAACAATAGAGAGTATTTTCTTAAAGCGCATAGTATTTCCATACCTTCCTGAAATTTTCAAAATGACTTATCCCCAACTGAATCCACAGTACTATGTTGACAGCTACATCACTTCTGATGCATGTCTATATTGAGATATATGTTCCTAATACCTTGACTACTAACACACTAAGTGTTACATACACATCATTCTGTTAATTAAGAATTATTATTTTACTCTAACTAGAGACTACTATTAGCTTGTTCATCATATTTTCATGAAGTAGGATTGTTTGTGTATCAACATAATTTCTATCGTTATTGTCAGCATATTGTCTAGCCAATTAGTAGGAACCGGAAAATGAGGAGAAGACATGGGAAAGAGTTAGAGATTCCTGTAAGAATAAAAGAACATTTCTTTTGCATGTGATAGTGTTAAATTGCAGTTAAGGTATTCTTTCTCCTGAAAAGTAAGTGTAAGGGCTCAAATAGAAAGACATTCTGCAGATTAATACTTTAGGTGGGTTAGGTGAACGGACCAAATCCCTCCCCTACCCCCAGGATATAATTGAGAGGTAATATTTCACTGCAAAGTGGTTGCAGCTGGTTTTGTCATTATGATGAAAGCCTTGGGTTCAAACATTGAACTAAATGAGGGTCCTTCAAGTGTTAGACTTCCTCCTGCTCCAATCTACTGAAATATGTTTTTTAATTTTCACTTCCTCTTGGAATTTTATTTTCATTTCTTCTAAGGTAATGTGGCAGTTACCTTAAATGTTTTTCCTCTTCTGACCTATAGACATAAATTCTTCTTTCAACTGCTCTTTCTGACATCGGTCCTATATCTTAAATCTGCATTACCAGTTCTAGCGTCTTTTTGCTCTTGCTTGCTCACCTTGCTATACATGCCTTATTCTGTTACTTATTTTGTACATATTGAACTCTAAGTTACAAATACTTGAAAATGAATGCCTTATTTTCAGTACATAAAAATGAGCATTATTAATCCATATCTATGTTGTAAAACATTATTAAAACAGTATACTCTTATTTGTATATAAACTTATTCTAATTATCTCACCTTTTGAAAAAGTAACCAAATCATTGTAAGGGTTTCTTAGCCACTCACTTATTTAATATACTCAGTTGAGTTTTTCGGGGCTGTTAATTTTGTATTTTCTATTTCTCCTAGTCAAAGCGGAAAAAAGCCCACCTATTAAGGGCTCCCTCTCTGGAAAAGTCAACCTGCCTTGTCATTTTTCAACCATGCCCACGTTACCACCCAGTTACAACACCTCCAGCGAATTTCTCAGAATCAAATGGTCTAAGATTGAATTGGACAAAAGTGGAAAAGATTTGAAGGAGACGACTGTTCTTGTAGCCCAAAATGGGAATATCAAGATCGGTCAGGGCTATAAGGGGAGAGTGTCTGTGCCTACACATTCCGAGGTTGTGGGAGATGCCTCACTCACCTTGGTCAAACTGCGTGCGAGCGATGCGGGCCTTTACCGATGTGATGTTATGTATGGGATTGAAGACACACAAGACACAGTATCATTGGCGGTGGATGGTAAGGCCTCCCAAATCTGTAAGACATGATACCTGTTCAGAAGTGTTGTGAGACAGTGTTCAAAGCATATGGTATTTGGGGTTTGCACAAGTGGAAGAAACATCAGTCATTTCAACAGTTCATGCCTTTTACCAAAAATGAATTGTTATTTCTTCAAAGGTCAAGGAAGGTGACTTTTTGCACAGCAACTTCACAGAGTCAGTAAAGTACAGTATAATGGAATTAATGAATACCTCAAGACATGATAAATAGTTCAAGAACCATTTACTTCACTATTGAGACCTACTTGTCAATGATTACTTTTGACCGTCAAAACTGATCATTTTGTTTTGATTTTTACAATATGTGTGTATGCACACACACCCACACACGATCTTTTCTTCTTCTTCTTGCAGTCCTAGCATAATTATTAAAATCTTTTGAGTTTCTTTTTAAGAAATATGAATTCTACCTTAACTTACATTGAAGAAATAAGGCATTTAATAAATACCATGGTACATGTCACAATGCCTTAGAAAGGCCAGGAATTAAGAAACATTTGCATTGGATCAAAATAAAACTTGGTGATTTTTTTTTTAAAAGGTCAATACACTAACTGTTATACATTAAGTCTTGCAATGAATGAGGCATTTTCATTTTAGCCCCCTTTCAGTGGTGGTTTATATGTCATTTGAATTTAAGTTAGGAGACAAAGCAAGGAAAAATTGCTTTAATTGGGTACACACATAATACCATAGCTCTTGGAAACAGAATATTTTGGCAAGTTATTAAGCAAAATCCTAATACCAGACATGATAGAAAAGATTTTTCTTCCATCCCTCCATTTTCCTATAAAATATTTACCTTTCAGAAATATATACAAAGGGTTTTATTAAAACTTTCTTGTGCAGCCAAAAGGAAATACTTTGAATTTCAGATGCAGCAAATTAATTTTCTGTACATCCTTTCATGTTCAGATTCCATTACTGTCTCCTGTCAATATATTTTTATGTTGTGCAGGCACCCACTAAATATCCTGGGCTCTTCAGTCTTTTAACCTTTTTTATTATTTATTTTAGTTAGTCTAGGATTGTTTTGATGTACTGATATTTTTTATCTCTGTGTTTGTGTTTGTGTGTGTATTATGTTTATACCTTATATAAATACATAGATTATTAAGTTGTAGATATATACAGTAGTGGTAGATGCACACTATGTATAAATTTATATATATATATATGTTTTTAAAATCCCCAAAGGAATTTAACAACTTCTTACTATTTTCATCATTAAAGAATTAGCAATGGATTTGCCCCTTGCCCCTGTGAAACAATGAAAATCCTCCACTTAATCTCCTTAGCCCCATGAGGTCTTCAAATTATCCCAACAACTGCAGATACTTATACCAACTGATATTCCCTGCCCTGCTCTCGGAGGCCCCTTTGTGCCCTCTTACAATCTTCAGTGCACATGGAAGATTTTTAATTACCAAGAGGACTGTTTGAAACTTTGATCGACATAAGACTAATTTAAAGCCATTCAAATTCTTGCTTTAGCCTTAGAAATCTTTATAAACCATCTCATACTACCCAGATAGTATGATATGTACCTCCTGGCGATTTTAGAGTAGTTCTATAAAGGTACACTTTTTGGAAAGACATTTGATGAATTTTTCATTGCACCATCAGAAATAGGAAAATGAATGTTGGTTGGCATTGCATCTACTTGGTACCTGTGCAGGCCTTTTGTGCTGACACTTACCAGAGGTGCTCATCTATGACATGGCTAGTCTGTTCCCCAGTAGTTACTTTATTGGCACATAACCTGTCTTGGAAGAAGGAGACATTTTAAGGATGGGCCTATGGAAGACAGTCTTACAGCTAGAAGTCAGGCTGTGGCATATAGACTGTTGTCAACCCTGGGGAATTACTAGAAATGAAAAGACAATGGAAGATATCTTGGAAACCAAAGTTCATTCCACATAACAAAGAAAAAATGGTCTTAGGCAATATGACTCTTCATAAAATCTCATCCATAAGACCCAATTGCCCGGAATTTTATTTTCTAGTGACTTCCCAGGCACTTTACCTTGACCCACTTTGCAGTCTTATAGAAACAAGTCACCATATTTAGTCCAGTTAAAGATGGAGATGCTCTTGTGGAAGTGAGAGGAGAAGACCAACGGCTCCCTCCCTTACCCATCCTCACCCTCATCCAGCTGCTCTTTCCTCAGTCCTCTGACAATTCCTTGAGCCCTGGAGCACAGCTCGAGAGCCACTAGACTATGTGACTCCTAACATACAGCAAAGTTGAGTTGGAGGCAAATACCAAGATGCCTGGCTTCAACTCAGGGGAGTCTGGGGAACTTTATTCAGGCCTTCTTGGGGATAAAAATCATACATTTTATTTGTCATAGTGGAAACCATCAGTTATGCTAGTCAGATGATGAATATGATAAGCCCTGGGTTGGAGTTAGTAGCCTATCCAACATTTTTAAAACTTTTGCCTAATTTGACTTTCATATCAGATAACGTAAGAGATGTTAGGTATACTTTATTGTGGGGGTAGAGATTAACTCAATATATGAGCAAGGAACAAATTAGGGATTGGAAGAAGCCTTCTCACTCATACAGAGTCCATAGTTTTATTTCATCTTGGTACATTCTTTCTGGAAGTAAATATCTCTAATTTCATCTTAGTACATTCTTTCTGGAAGTAAATATCTCTATGTTTTATGTTTGGAGGAAGTGGAGTTAGTGAATGTTCCATGGGCTTCTGTTGAGTTGACCCTGGGTAAAATAGGGCAAGTTGACCTCATGACCCTCTTAACTCTTTGTATCTCTTGCAGCACTTACTCCTTTTAGTTGTCCAGTGTCCCCATGATAGTGTGAATACCACCTGTAATTAAAGCAGCTATCCACCACTCGGAATTTTAGTGGCCTAAATCTTTTTCTTAGATTGTTTACATGAGAATAGAAAATTCCAGGCTAGGAAACTTTCTAATGGAGCAGAATTGGACAACTCGGTGAACAGCATTTCTGGGGCTCTTCATATCACCATTACTTTGTGTAATGCTACATAAAGTGAAAATAAAATGTCACCATGGGAGCAATTAATTTGATGTATTACGTCAGTGAGAACCTTTGCAATGTATGGTGGGATATTCGAACATGCCCATAACTGCTTGCGGCTCTCTTTGCAGGGGTTGTGTTTCACTACAGAGCAGCGACCAGCAGGTATACTCTGAACTTTGAGACTGCACAGAAGGCTTGTGTGGATATTGGGGCAGTCATAGCAACCCCAGAGCAGCTCCATGCCGCCTATGAAGATGGATTTGAACAGTGTGACGCAGGATGGCTGGCTGATCAGACTGTCAGGTAAGAGGTCTGGGGGCCACAGGCTGTAACTCATTAATTTCACTGTAAGAATAAAGTGCTACTTACTCATCTTTTATTTCTCCAGGTATCCCATCCGGGCTCCCCGGGAAGGCTGTTACGGGGATATGATGGGGAAGGAAGGAGTCAGGACCTACGGATTCCGTTCGCCTCATGAAACTTATGACGTGTACTGCTACGTGGACCATCTGGATGGTATGATGTTTGAATTTCTAAAACTTCATTTGATATAAGAAAATTGAAAAAGGACTGGGAGCACGTAGGAATAGAGCAAGTTTTCATGCTTGTTTGGATTCCAAACAGCAGGATTTAGTTTATATGACCATGTGATTGTGGTAAAATTAGCTTAAATTAAAATGGAAAGAGAAGGAGGAGTGTGCAAATGATTATGCAGGTTAGACATTTCTTTAGTTAATGGCAGGTTTTCTTTCAGACATGCTGCTATTGGACTGTTTCCAATACATTTTTAGAGCCTTAAGAATAGAAAGCTGTAAGGGTGGTACCTATTCTTGTAAGAACTTCAGGTAAAATGCTGTGATGACAAACCACTATGAATCCAAGTGCTGATAAACACCCAAAGCTCAACTAAATAGTGTAAACTAACCCAGGAGGAATTCTCACGTTTTACTTCTTCTTGTGGTAACTTTACTACACTAATATTCAGAGCAATCAAGCATTCATTCAACCAATCAACACATTTAAAAAACCACCTACTGTATGATAGGTACTCTATTAGTCATTAGGGATATGAAACCAGGTAAGATATAGATGGTGCTTCAAAGATGTGTTAAGTCTGATTGATGTTGGCACCATCATTTCTCATGAGGCATGAGTCTGTGGTTCTTACAGGCAAGTGCAGTTCAGTAGTGGTGAAACCACCAAAAGGGCACAATACAGTTTTATTATAAGACTATAGAATAGAAATTTCTGTTAATTGAATTTTGAATTGAGTTGTACTTTTAATTTTGGGTGGGTGCATATAAAAAGGGTAATCTCAATTTTCTTACATGTAGAATAAAGAGGCTAGACTAGGTAGTTTCCCTGGTCCCTTCCAACATTAAAATTCTATGATTCTGTGATTCTGCAAATTGAATAAACAACCTCAGAGACTGAAAACTAGAAACTAAGTAGCTTATATTTTCCTAATGCCCTGACTAAACTTGAATAAGAGGGCAGGCTTACTGGAAGGCTACTTAAGTATGATTTTCCAACATCTTAACATTCTTATTGTAACTATCATTTAAGACTGGTAAACGTATTTTCTAAGTTAGAACTTTGGATACTAACAATTTCCACTTTTGTATAGGGACAAAGAAAATATATTATCTATATATATTATATATAGATAATATATATATATAATAGGTTGGGTTTTATTGGTATATGGATATTTCCCATATATATATAATATACATATATATTGAATTCTGATTAGAAAATATGTGTATATATGTGGAATTTGAATGTTTTTGTTTTAGCACATAAAAGTTGAAAAAGACAAAAGAATCAGTATAAATACTAATTCAAGCATTGCCTGAAATTTCTGTCAGCAGAGTAACAAGGCTTCTATTTGTTTAATAGAAAGAATTTGACAGTTCTGGAGGATATTCAGTGTATTTACAGAGACACTGTTCTGGAAATTTTTCTTCTTTGTTTGTTATCCCTTGGCATAATTAGCAAATCTTTACACACTGGTCTTTTCTCTCTTGCCCTGAAATTGAAGGAGGAGGTTAAGGAGGGCTCCTATGACTGAGGATGTATGAGGAAGATCATAAGATCACTCTTTTTTTTTTTTTTTTTTTTATTTCTAGGAGAGAGAGAGAGACAGCGTGAGCAGGGGAGGGTCAGAGAAAGAGGGGGTCACAGGCTGAAACAGGCTCCAGGCTCTGAGCTGGCAGTCAGCACAGAGCCCGACGCGGGGCTCGAACCCACGAACCGCAAGATCATGAACTGAGCGAAAGTCGGACGCTTAACCGACTAAGCCACCCAGGCGCCCCAAGATCACTCTTTTAAAGGTCTCTCTCCTTATTTTACTGAAGTATATGCCTCTCTTTGAAGTAAAGACCATTGGCTAAACTTTAAATTGATAAAAATTCTTGTGGAAAGCTGACTATAAAGTTACATCTGATGTTTCAGTGGCCACATTGATAAAAGATTATTATTATTATTTGAAGGTGAGCCCTAATTCCTCAGAAGAGAGATTTATTATTATATCCATGGATATCATAATTACTACCTATATTTTATTATATTTTTGACAGCCAAGTGTGTGCTAAAGAGAGTAAAAATTAAAGATATTGATGTTGATGTTCTCAGAATGCATGTGATGGAACATACATCCAGTTATGAACTAAGGTGCAATAGCTTTAGATCAGAAGCCAAATTATTCCAGATGACCTAATGAAATAGGCAATTAAATATAAAATGAAGCATAGCCTAAGAAGATAATGTTGTTTTCATGTAGTCATTTAAAGTGAAAGATATTTAGTGGATGGAATGTCAACCCTCTTTTTTTTTTCTTCTTATTTGTTTCTTCTTCTTTTCTTCTTTTTTCTTCCTGTTTCATAATGGCATATTCATTCTGATGTATGTGTGTCTTTGTAAAATTCAAATAATTATACTCCATTCAATACAACTAGTTTAGGGGGAAAAAAACTAATCTGAGCCTTATTCTAAGATGGTGATTGTAGCATGCTCATACATAGGAATATAATATTCAATTCTATTTTTTAAAAAGCCTAGTAAGTATAAAATAGCAATTATATTAGCTATATCCATGAGCAAGGATTCCAGTATTAGCTGTGTTCTTGGAAATGGTCTAGACATTGTGGTGGCTTATAAGCCATGATTTGGTAACAGAACACTGTTGCTAAGAAATTAATGGAATTAAAATTCTAAAGTAGGAAATCTAGAAATTAAGATCCACAAAATAATCCTAGTAGGAAGTTTAATCTGTCATTTCCTGGTGAAATAGATTTGGAAAACATTGAGAGGGTTCCTTATCATGAAGTTCAATTTGTGTTTCTTGGAAATGCAGCTTTGGAAAACTTTGAGAGGCTTTAGAATAGAGTTGTGATGATTATACAATTCAAAAAATCAAATAAATTATTAGACTTATCTAGAATGTTGAGAGAGGAGTCTTAGGAGGTATTAAGGTCCTCGTAAAAAAGAACAGGGGGTGCCTGGGTGGCTCATTTAGTTAAGCGTCTGACTTAGGCTTAGGTCATGAACTCACAGTTCATGAGTTTGAGCCCCGAGTCAGGCTCTGCTAACAGCTCAGAGCCTGGAGCCTGCTTTGGATACTGTGTCTCCCTTTCTCTCTGTTCCTCCCCAACTTGTAGTCTGTCTCTCTCTCTAAAAAATGAATAAAGATTTAAAAAATTAAAAAAGAAAAAGAACAAGAAGGACCTCCACTTCATCCCAGCTCTGTCACTTACTAGTTGTGAGATCCTGAGCAAGGCTTCACCTCTGTTTCAGTTTCTTCTTGTCTTACCTTTTAATCATGGTATGAAGATGAAGTGAATTACTGTGTGAAGCTTTTATCACAGTGTGTGTCACAAAGTAAGTGCTCAATAAATAATAGCTTATGGGTGTACAAAATGTTCTTTATTTCCAGTGAATTCATCAAAAGAAGAAATCACTTTAAAATTGCAACTTTAGAGGCACCCAAATGGATCAGAAGGTTCAGCATCTGATTCTTTATTGTGACTCAAGGCATGATCCCAGGGCAGTGGGATCAAGCCCCATGTAGGGCTACACACTGACCGACAGCCTGCTTAAGATTCTCTCTCTCTCTCTCTCTCTCTCTCTCTCTGTCCCTCTCCCTTGCTCCTGTGCTCTTTCTCTAACATAAAAAAAATTAAAAGACTGCAACTCTGTGAGTTAGGTTTAATATAAGGAATTTTTTTTTTCTGACAATGAATACTGCTAAATATAGAATTAATCCTGACAGACTATAAAATTTCTTCTCTGGAAATTTCTTAAAACTAGAATTTTTCTGAGATGTTCTGAGTGCAATGCTCTGTCAAAGTCAGAGCCATGGTACTATGAGATGTATAGAAAATAACTGGAAATGGGTCAGTTTATGAAGAAGGGTGACTTTCATGTCAAGGCATTTTGAATATGATAAGTTGCTTGAAGAATTAAGTGAAGAATTAAAATTAGGATGGTGGCAAAAAAGAATTCCTATGTTATCCCTCTTGAATTCTTTACAATCAGTATATTTTTCTGATTAGAACATTATCTTCTTAAGTCACAGTGTTCAAGAATTAATCTGGTATCTGATTTCCCACAGAAGGTCATGGGCACATAAACGTGTCTATTTTGCCAGTGGAAGATTTAAAGAATTCTGAAAGTGCTTTGTGAATTAGTGCATTTCTATGCTGAAAACTGTCCGTTTGATAGGAAGTATGTGTGTCATAGCAAAAACTAATTCCTAAATAAGTTAGATAAGATAATGTTGGAAAGAATGCAGTACAATGTAAATATCTCATCTAATAACCCCACTCAAGCCTTTAAGGAATCTTTGATTGTTTTTTAATAAAATTAATAGATTGTTTATTTGATTTCCTTATGGTAGCAAGTACTTGTAAGAAAACAGTTTCCTTTATAAAGGGGTTTAATTCTCCTTGCAGATAAATCACAGGGTGGTAGGTGAGGTCAAACTGCTTTCATTTTCATGATTGACCCCACATAGTTTCCTTGCAAATGAGCCAATACTTCTAGTCTCATCCATACACCCGACAAATGATTGACCTAGGATCTCCTTGCCCTTCTGATATGGGCAAGCTTGGGGATTTACATTGTATCCCTCTCTGGCCTACACTTTCTATGTAATCCTATCATTTAGCTATTATTTTACCTGAAGTAACTATTACCCTACCATTCTCATTTCCTGGCTTCCACACAAGGTTCCCAGCACTTTGATGTATCTTTCACTTTTCACTTTCACTTTCATTTTTATGGACTTTCTCCTTCATCTCATATCTACTTCCCAAGGCCTAGTTGATTTTCATCACCCTTACATCTCTAAACCTTGAGTGTATGACTATAAACACCCCCATCGCCACAAATGTTTGCTTATACCTCTTTCTCTCCTATAAGACTGTGAGTTCTGGGAGGAAAAGAGTGATGTTTATCCCCACTATGTCCTTGGCACATAGTAAGGACTCCACAGATAGGGTTGAATAAATGTATGAATTCTTGAATTAATTTCCAAACTAGAAGTGCCCACTTGACTCACCTTGCTTTGCACTTCCCTCCTGAATAACTTCATCACTCTCCCAGCTGTACAATTATTCTAAAAGGTTCCCAGATTTTCATTGCTTCACTTTTCTCACTAATTTATATTCATATTTGTTCTCTTGTAGATAAAATGTAATGCCTTGTAGGATGAATGGGCACAAAAAACACCAAAATAACAAGTGAAAATGAAGATGTTAATTTCTAGTTTTGCATGTTTAGTCCTGAATTCCCTTCTGAATTCCATATCTGTGTTTCTAGTTTTTGAAATTATTTCTGTATCTCATTGGTTCTCACAAATAATCGCTATGCCTTTAAGCAGAACGTCAAGGTGCCTTTTTTATTACCATGAAAGCACTCAAACACCATGGCCATGTTGTTCCTATGTTAATCTCCTACTCAGCATCGTGTAGTGAACTTTTACTCATCTTCTTCCTGAAGCATAAACTCTGCATGATGTATGAAGCCCTCAAACTTAGCTAGAGAACAGCCAATCCAGATTCGTTTCCCTTTTTCCAACATGGCCTGTGCACTGGTCTTCCAGAGACCCTGTGCTTGCCCCTATCCACGGTTCTGCTTTGACCCTCTCAGAAAGCATAAGCCTCTAAGCTTTCTGACACTCTGCTCTTCTGCTCTTCCCCGTGCCTGAAAACTTACTGCTGCTGCTTCTTTTTTTTTTTTTTTTTTTGAAGTGGGAGAAGGGCAGAGAGAGAGACACATAGAAACCAAAGCAGGCTTCAGGCTCTGGGATGTCAGCACAGAGCCCAACTTGAGGCTAGAACCCATGAACCGTGAGATCGTGACCTGTAGTTCCACACACTTGGTGTTTAATTGTTCTCTAGTTGCTTAAAGGTACCAAATACAGAATGTGACCTGTTAGTTTTGTTTTTGCAAAACTTATATAACTCCTGGTAGAGATAAGGCCATAAACATCTTCTATACCTCTCTCAATTGCAATGAAGAACCTATTCCAGTAACAGATACATAATAATTACTTAGAAGAAATAACTCGGCGGTAATTGCATTATTTCTTCTAATTTTGTCTCTTCTGAAATTCAATTAATACCACCCTTCCATTTCTGTATTTGAAAAAAATGCTTCACTTTTTTCACCAAATTTACTAAGAATATTTTTTTCAATCTTTATTGGATCACCCCCCCATACTAATTGTTCTCTCTGAATTATTCCTCTCACTCTTCTCCATGGTATCTATTAGAAAGAATTCCTTCCTAAAAATACTTCTTTCTCTTCTTCAGCTTCTCACAGTAATTTCCCTTTCTTGCCACCGCAGCCAACCATCCTGTCTGGGATTGGTTCCTTTGTACCTATTCATTTTTAGACTGCTTCCTCATGTCAAAGTCCAGGATAGTTCTGGGGCACCTTGGTAGCTCCATCAGTTAAGCATCTAACTTCAGCTCAGGTTATGATCTTAGGGTTTGTGAATTCAAGTCCTGCATAGGGCTCTCAGCTGTCAGCACAGCACACTTAGGATCCTCTGTCCCTTTCTCTCTCTGCCTCTCCCCTGCTCATGCTATCTCTCTGTCTCTCAAAAATAAACATTAAAATTTGTTTGTTTGTTTGTTTGTTTGTTTGTTTTAAATCCAGGATAGTTCTGTAACCTCCATGACTTGGTTAATACTTCTATGTCATCCTTGTGTCTGGCCTAGAACTAAAAAACAACCTTTTCTTTTTTATTATAATAAGATCTCCTTTAGATATGCAAAACTAAAAATTTAGGGAAAGAATCAAATGTCATTAAACAGGTCTCAGAAGCAGGGCTTAGTTCATACCTTTTTGAAGGCTTTGATTGGACAAAAATCAGATATCAAATCTTGATATTACGTGATTTCCTGCTGGTAGATTCTCAGATTGGCTTTTAATTTTAATGGAATTTACATCATGTAGTCTACAAAGTATTTCACCAGCAGGAATTATCTAAGAATCGGAGATAATGCCCTTATTCAATTAAAAAGTCCCATGTCAGTGGGACACCTGGGTAGCCCAGTAGGTTGAACATCTGAATCTTGACTTTGGCTGAGGTCGTGATCTCACAGTTTGTGAGATCAAGCCCTGCATCAGGCTCTGCATTAAACCTGCTTGGGATTCTCTCTCTCTCCCTCTCTCTGCCCCTCCCCTGTTCATGTGCCTTCTCTCTCTCGCCTCTCTCTCTCTCTCTCTTTCTCAAAATAAGTAATTTCTTTTAAGTCCCATGTCAGCTAGAAGAGCTTCCTGAACACTGTGGTACAGTGGATGATTCAAATATTGATTCTGGATTACAGAACCTCTTCACTTTGGTTTACTTCAGTTTGGTGCTAGAAGATGCTGAAAACTTTTCATTTAGTCTCTGAAGAACTCACAGAATCATAGATCCTAGCTGTGGCTGTGGCTTCTGAGATAGGCTTTGGAAATTAACATGTCTTGCTTAAGGGCCTGAAACTGAACTTGGAGTTGTTGCTGTTTAAGCGTTTGCATAGCATAGCTAAGAGAGAGTGAGAAAAGTGACCAAGCATGTTACACTGGCAGCACCTCTGGAAAATGATATCCCTATTCAGTACAACGATTTCAATGGATTGACTGTGAAATAACTCCATGGGTAGGGTAAGGAAGGAAACTATTTATTGTATGGTTTATTATTAACATCATCCTTATGAAAACCTTGTCAGACATTTTTTTCTTTTAAACCCTGCTGCTTGCCATGAGGAAAGGTTACAGAATTGGATATGCCTTGTGTTCTGTTCCACTGTAGGAAACTCTTTTGGCCAACCACAGATTCCCCAGCACAGCAATAGGCAGTCTTAAAAGTAAAGAAGAGATAAGGTGCTCTCCTGGTTCACGCAAATCTCTTGATTTCTCACTTAAGAACAGCTTAATTCTTATTTGAGTGATGATTTGTCTACTGATTGTGTTGTCATGAATAGAATTGCTTGGTTAAATGGTAACTCTACTTTTAACTTTTTGAGACACTGTTAGACCATTTTCCAACATGGCCAAACAGTTTTAAATTCTCACCAGCGCTGTATTAGGGTCCAGATTCTTTCACGTTCTTGCCAACACTCTTTTTTAAAAAAAATTTTTTTACATTTATTTATTTATTTTCTTTCATAGTTTATTGTCAAGTTGGTTTCCATATAACACCCAGTGCTCACCCCAACAAGCCCTCCTCCATGCCCATCACCCCCCTTCCCCTCTTAACATTTATTTATTTTTGAGACACAGAGTGAGACAGAGCGTGATCAGGGCGGTGGGGGTGGGGGGAAGGGGCAGAGAGAGAAAGAGACAGAATCCAAAACAGCCTCCAGGCTCTGAGCAGGCCAGCACAGAGCCCGATGTGGGCTCAAACCCACGAACCGTGAGATCATGACCTGAGCCAAAGTCAGGTACTCAGCCAACTAAGCCACCCAGGCACTACAACTTTTGCCCATTTTTGTTGTTGGGTTGAAGGAGTTCTTTATACACTCTAGATTCAAGTGTCTTTTCAGAAGACTTGCACATATTTTTCCCATTCCATGAGTTGTCTTTTTTACTTTCTCAGTAGAGCCCTTTGACACACAATGTTTTTTTAATTTTAATGAAGTCCAATTTATCTATTTTTTCTTTGGTTGGTTGTGCTTTTGGTGTAATATCTAAGGATGATACTGACAAATCCCTAGTAATGTAAACTTGCTACAGTGTTTTCTTCCAGGAGTTTTATACATTTTAAGTTTTACCCTTATTTTGATCTATTTTGATTTAATCTTTGTATGTGGTATGAGGTAAGTCCCCAAATTGATTCGTATGTTTGTGGATATCCAGTTGTCCCTACATCATTTGTTGAAAAGACTATTCTTTCCACCATTTAATGACCTTGGCACCTTTTTGAAAATCAGTTGATCCTAGACATATGGATTTGTTTCTGGACTTTCCGTTCTAGTGCATAGATTTATATGTCTGTAATCTATGTCAGTACCACATTGTCTTTTTACTGTTGCTTTATAGTAAAATTTGACATTGGAATGTGTGGGACCTCTAGCTATGTTCTTTTTCAAAATTATTTTAGTTATTTTGGGTCCTTTGAATTCCCATCTGAATTTTAGGGTGAGCTTTTCAATTTCTACAAAGAAGCCAGCTGTGATTCTGATGGAGATTGCATTGAATCTCCAGATCAATTTGAGGTATATTGTCATCTTAACCATATTAAATTTTCTGATCAGTGAATATGAGATGATTTTCCATTTCTTAAGAACTTCTTTAACTGCTTTCAACAGCATTTTATAACTTGCAGAGTATAAGTTTTACAGTACTTTTGTCAAATTTACTCCAAAATATTTTATTCTTTTTGATGCAAATGAAAATGGAATTTTCTTTATTCCTCTTTCTGATTGTTTGTTGAAAGTCTATAGAAATGCAATTGATTTTTATATATTGGTCATGTATCTTATATCATGCCTCTTGGCTGAACTTGTTTCTCAGTTCTAATAACTTTTTATTTTTTTTTAATGTTTTATTTATTTCTAGGAGAGAGAGAGAGAGAGAGAGACAGCGTGAGCAGGGGAGGGTCAGAGAGAGAGGGAGACACAGAATCTGAAGCATGCTCCAGGCTCTGAGCTGGCAATCAGCACAGAGCCTGACGCGGGGCTAGAACCCATGAACCGCGAGATCATGACCTAAGCGAAAGTCGGACGCTTAACCAACTAAGCCACCCAGGCGCCCCTAATAACTTTTTTAAATGTAAATTTATTTCTGATGGAGAGAGAGAGAGAGAGAGAGAGAGAGGGCGCGCATGAGCGATGGAGGGGCAAAAAAAGGGAGACACAGAATCCAAAGCAGGCTCCAGGCCTGGAGCTATCAGTACAGAACCCAATGTGGGGCTTGAACCCACAAACAACACTGGGATCATGATGTGAGCCCAAGTCAGAGGCTTAACCGACTGAGCCACCCAGGCGCCCTAACTCTAATAACTTTTTAATGGACTCCTTAGGATTTTCTATATATAGTCCCTTTCATTTATAATCTTACCATAAGAAAGTAGTCTTGTGGTTACATACACCCCTTGAAGCATGTGACAGTCATTTGCTGTAAGGTTTTGATGTCAAGATCTCTTGGAGTTCTGAATCAAAAGAACATCTTTGGAAATACAGTGGCCATTTACCTCTCAACTGTGAAGAGTTAAAAAAAAAAAAGGCCAAACTAGGCTGACCCTCTTGTGTAGATCTGCAGCCACACTGTGCCTGTCAAATCAAATAACACATTCGATCTCTTATATATTTTGAAGACTCAGACACCCAGAAATTTTTTAGAACCTCTTTCTCACTCTAATTAAAATCTTAACTGCTCTGTCAGTAGGAAAGAATGAGATCCGACATCCTGAAAACCATAAAAATCTGTTTAAATGTTAGTGAGACTTCCTGTCTCAAACTGATATGCATGAGATCCCATATAATAATGCATTGACAAATATGTGGATTTGTTTTCTCATGAGTGTTATCTAATTTGGAGCATGTTAATGACCACAGCCAACTGATGACAATTTTTTAAATAATTAATGAAAAGTTAAAAGTTCCGAACTCTGTTTGTTTAAAGCCACATCATGCTTCACCTTCAGTCTAAAGACAAGTGAGAAATCTGAAAGGTGCTGATCTGACTGTCCAGTCTCATTATGTCCAAATTAGACACAATGCCTGCCTCCCACTAGAAATGGAATGGAGTGACGGTGGCAGCCTCGGAGGTTTTCTCGTTACTATTAGCAGAAGGGTGATCTCTGTGCAGGTAAAAGGAGCATATCTTAGGGGAATTGACGTGCTTTTGAATGACCTTCGAATATCAGTCCTCATAATTATTTAGCAGTGTATGTTAGCTGTTCATCAAACGTATACAGCTAATGGATTTTGGGACCCAGATGATAATGAGCATTAGTCTTCGATGCTTTGATCCTGTGTATATAGACACAGGCAAAAAAGAGCAAGCAAGAGTGAGAGAGTGAGAGAGGGCAAAAGAGAGACAGAGAGAGAACAAGGAAAGAAAAAAGAAACCTCCTTTGAAACTTAAAAATCCCAAACTTCAAAGCTAATAATCATTGTGCTGACTTGCTCTCATCACCAGGAAACTTGCCATAAGTGGTTTCATTATATTGGCATTTAGAAGCTCATTCCATGTGGCTACTTCCAGCTCACACACTGTAGCTACTTCTGAGTACATTTATTACTTACATTTACTTAAACAGGGAGGAAATGTAGTCGCATCGACAAATGTGAAACTTCCTTAAAGTGAAAGACAATCAGAGAGTTATGTTCTCACATGAGTAAAGGGAATCATGATTAGTTTATAAGAACTTTTTTTCAGACCAGATAGTTTACAGTAGAAGGGGTATGAGCACAAATAAACAGAAAAAAAAAAAAACCCGTTTGTCACACTACCCAGCAAACATACCCAGTGAGGAAACTGATGAGATCTCAGCGTTGACTCCCTGTCCGCTTAGTCCAGGAGAGAACTGACCCGCCACTGCCAGCTCCCCTCTTCTCTTTGGTTTCATAAGGAATTGTCAGCAAGAAAGAAAGCTCTTATCCTAGCTTTGCCCTAGGACCAGGGCAAATAATTTAATAATTTTTCCGAGTTACTCCTGGGTATAAGCTCAAGCTTTTGAACGAAGTGGGTCATTTTTAATGTTTGATTTGTCTTCATCATCGCTTGCCTTTTAGCCTTTTTCATTCTTTAGTCTGCCAAGGAGCCGCATTTCCACTTAGCGATCAGAAGTGTGGGAAAAGAGCACACATGGTCCAATTTCCAGGGAGTCTTGTACCAGTTAGTCATCAAATGAAAGTATTATTTTTCTTAATATTTCTGATGGTGTTAATTCCCACGATTAAGGTAAATTTAGTTTGTAGGATGTCACCAGATATTAAAGTCTCATAAGCAGTGTCTTCCAGTTTCTTCTAGGACACCCCTAGAAAGTTGAAATAACAGGAATAATTTAACATTTAAGTTGAGATTTTGGAAAAATACTGCATATTTGTTTTTCAAATGGATATGCAAATTATACTCTGTGTGAAATCCTCTGTTCCGCATCGTTATATCTTACATGTTACTAATATGAGCATATACGTATATACCTCAGTGAAATCTCACCTATACTAACTTAAATGAAATTGACATTTGATGTTAAGTAATGTATTGTTTTATGTAGGTAAAACATTTTGTGCATTTCTTTCCTGACATTTTATTTGTTCTTGTTAGACAAAAATTAAGTATCCTGTCATAGGTGGATAACACTTAGAAACAGACGCCAAATCTGCACTCTAGTTACAAATTTGATAGTAAGTGTCTTCTAGAGGTAGCTGCTTTGATGAGTCTACTTCTGGAACTGAGATAGTGGACTCATCCTCAGCTTACAAAAGTAATGTTTGCCTTCCAGGAAGGCAACTGTCCAGTAAACTAAAGTACATTAAATGGCTCAGTTACAAGTTTTCAGTAGTAGAAATAGAACACAGCCTTGTCCTATGTTAATAAAATTGGCATTTTTCTCTCACAAAATTCTTTCTCTCCTCTCTCTCCTCTCTCTCTCTCTCTCTCTCTGGGCAATAAGTGTTGTGATTCAGAAGGAACTTTTACTACCTACATCAGAGGCAAAAAAGTGCCTTGAGGATACCCTCAGGGCAGAAACTTCTACAACCTAACCAATTAAGTCATGTTGCAGAGAGAGAAACTAAGTAAAAGCACTGAGTTGCTTTGCTTGATTTCCCGTGTTTGCTTTCTCTTTGTCTCGTTTCCTTGGTTCTGGATTTGCCTTTGCCTCTGAACTTCTGACTGTGTGCCTTGGTGTGTCCTCTTATGATCATTCATTTTTGGACCAAGCCTGGAGTTACATTATTGTTACTGGCCCAGATTTTATATCTGTCTCATTTCATTCCACTTTGCTATAGTTTAGAACATATCATTTGACCTGTAAATAATTCCTGACTATGGCTTTAAAAACTGAAAGTAGATCAATGGAGACACTGAAAATTTTAACATTTTGACTGCTTTCTCAGTGTAAAAGTGGTCTGTGTTTAGCTTAAAATCTGCATTTTTTTCCCCCTGTGGGCTCTGGTTTTTCTGTGGGAAAGCTCTGTGCCTACAATTTGTTATTGAAGAGAAAACCTGTTGCTTTTATCGGCTATTCCTTGGTTTACTTTTTTTCCGAAAGGATCTTTTTTTAAATGTTTATTTATTTATTTTGAAAGAGAGAAAGAGAAGCACAAGCAGGGAGAGGAGGGTGAGAGAGGGGAGAGGGAGAATCCCCAACAGGCTCCATGGTGTCAGCACAGAGCCCAACACAGGGCTCAATCCCACAAACTGTGAGATTGTGACCTGAGCTGAAATCAAGAGTCAGAAGTTTAACCAACTAAGCCACCCAGGTGCCCCCGAAAGATCTTCTTTTTAATGAACTTCGTTTAAATGAACTTCTGTTTTCAGCTTTTGAATACCATCTTAGATGCTTCCTCAAGTCTGCTGCTCTCCTCAGCCTCCTGTGCTCACTGGCAGTCTTTGATGCCACCCCGGGAGGCAATGAACTTCATGTGCCCTTTGCTTTGTACTCTAGTTTTTTAGCTCCTGCTTTGATGCTGTTTGGTTGCCTGGACCACTTTGCTTCTATCTTAAAGCAGGTTGACACATAAGCAACCAGAAACTTAATACTGTTTTACTTGCTATGGATTTGCTGTGTTTGGAAATCAATTCCATGGAACCGATACATGGTCTATTAATTAGTATTCTCTGAGTAAGAGAGTTCTCGGATCAAATGGTTTCCACATCATGATTTACTTGTGGGGACTTTTAATAAATACTGTAATTTATATTTGTATATTTAAATATACTAAATGATCAGAGAAGTCTTGCAGAAACAAGACCTGTCAGATGAATTGTACTTGTTTTCTAAATGCAGTTGTCCTTGCACCCTCTTTTCTGTAGAACACCTGCTCACATCTCAAGGGTCACCAGTTTTTGATAGAAGACATTTTGGGAAATTATATTCTTTGAATGTGCACCATAAGTTAACAGTCTTTCTGATTCACATCTCCAACAATAAGCTTTTAGGGGTGCCTGGATGGCTCAGCTGGTTAAGTGGCCAATGTCAGCTCACGTCATGATCTCATAGTTTGTGGGTTTGAGCCTCGCATCAGGCTCTGTGCTGACAGCTCAGAGCCTGGAGCCTGCTTCAGATTCTGTGTCTCCCCCTCTCTCTCTGCCCCTTCCCTGCTTGTGCTCACTCTCTTTGTCTCTCTCTCAAAAATAAATAAATAAACACTAAAAAAATAAGTTTTTAAAAGGTTAATTCCGACTTAAACAACAGTCACCACGTTTATATTATTTTAGATAGAAGATGTATAATGTCAAAGGATTATCTAATTAAAACCAGGCATGTAGTGAATAAAAAAATATTTGACAGGAAGTTATAAATGTCTTAGGAATCAAACGCACTTAGTAGTATGAACTAATTCCATTACTACTATGCATTATCTTTGACTTTCCTCTTCTTTTTGTCTGGCTTGGGTTTCTGTATAAAACTGATGCTAGTACATTCTACAGTATATTTAAGAAGTATAAGATGTCCTGGCTCTAATATTTTGAGTTTGATACATAGAAAGGGCAAATTTTGGATCAGTTAACTTACCATTTCTGGTATAGACTGAGAGTTAATTCTAAGAGTTTCAAGATACAGTAAGATAATTCTATAGTGTGGATACTTTACTATATTATTAGATTTTTAAAGAGGGCAAAATAATATTCATGTTAAACAATCATGATTTAAGAGGTCTTAGATATTTACCTTTTAGAATAGAGTTAAAATAAATATTTTCCTTTCTTTTTCTCATCTTGAAGTAAAACAATTTGCCATATGTATTTTTATAAATGAATTATTTTGATTCTCACCTTAAACGAAACTCAATGCCAGTTAACTATTTCTTTTCAACTCAGTTAAATGAAACCTAATGGTGCTATCTTTTTCAAATTTTTTTTTTAAATTTGCGGTGCTCGAAAAGTTCCTACATATAAAAGAAAATAGATGACCTTAGGGATTATAGAATTTATTCAAATAAGTAAAATAATTATTTTATTGAGTATCGGATAGATGGATGGAAATTGCATCTGCAAATGAATTAAATAATTGATACTATGATATAAAGTCAGGTTTAACTAGAGTTTCTATGTGAAAAGTTCTATAACTTTAGAAATGTGAAAAGTTCTAAAGTTTCTATTAAGTCTTTATTGATTTAATAATAATAAGGAATTGTCTTTTCAACCTACCAGCATCTTCTGAAACCGTTCTTTGCTTTATTATCTCAGACATGTTTTCAGTTTAAAACAGGGAAACCAGTTACCTATGAAATCTTGCCATCATTTGTCTTTATAAGCCCTTTGGTCTGGGCATCTTTTGAGAGGTTAATGCCACCCAATATGTAGACTACCATTGCTGCTTGGAGTAGCAGAGTTACTCAATCAGTTATATTTCTTTGCCCTGCTGTGGTTGGCTGATCACTCTTATTAGTTTAAAGGAACAGTAATTTTTGCCTCAGAGTCTTTGAGGCAAAGTTGAAGTACGTCACGAAACAGGAAACTAAGGCAACAGAATGATATTCCAGCTGTAATAACAAATGCAAGTACTCTACCTTGGAGGGAAACGAATTGGCATGCTGCCCATGTTCACACTTGCATTCCTTTGAAGTGAATGGGACCGCTCAGAAGGACTCAGACACAGTCTCTCTGTCTGTCTTTCCCTGTGTTCCTTTAAGCCAAATCCATAGGTGAGATGAATCAGCTGTTCTGGACAACAGCTATACCCAAAGGTCTGCTTCAGTGAGCCATTTTTAATGTGCTGCTTGGGAAGGATGGAAGAAAAAGAGCACGTTGTTTCTTAGCAAGAACTTGAAATGCCATTCACTTAACAAGCAGCATTGATACATGCTATGTAACTGGTACTTTGAGTCTTATGCTTTTAAAACTTGTTAGGGGGGCAGATAGTGTAGGAATGGGGTGAAGGAACTTATGTTCCTATAGTTATTTTTAGATTTGACATTACTGACCTTGCCAGCCTAGACAATTAAGGACAAAAACCTATTCTCACGTCCACCTTACTCTTTTCAGTCAGATACAAGTCATTTTCTCTCTCTTTTTCAAGTAGCTCCTATAGGGATTTGGCCTAGTTACCTCAGCAGCAATTTTAGATTTAGAGTGACAAAAATTATTATGTGTGATTTGGCCATTTTTCCCATGACTAATTTTTCTTGTTTTAGAAAGCTATCACACACTCATATAGACTAACGGCTCTATTCATTTTAAACAATTGCTTGCTACATCTGGATTTAGTCAGGTAAGGATCTGAACCACGAGAGCTCTGGAGTCCCCATTGTGTAATATATCACAGACTCAGAAACATGGCTGCTGCCATGATGGACTATCAATATTTTAGCTTCTTCCTCTCTGCCGCATTTTATATTCCTGCTGAATTAGCTTAGGTATTCTCTAATTCTGCCTCTGTCTTTGAGCCACTTGTACTCAATTGCAGAAAGCATCATTTGATTCGCATTGAATTTATTTTAGCCAGTTGTTTTGTTAACTACCCAAGTACCAACTTAACAAACTCTCTGATGTTTCCAGAATATTTTATTGTGATGTGTTAAATTATGATGAACACATTGGGCCTGGTAATGAACAACGTAAATGTTCAGCCTTTCTTTGTTAATGAAAAAACAAATGTAAGAGTCTCTCAAACCTCGTTAGCACCCCTGCTAGCACGTGTAGTATCTTTGTGAGAACTAGTAAAAGGACAGACAGATTGCAAGAGGTATCCACTGTGAATAGAGTAAGTAGAAAACAAAAAGGTGCCTCTTCCTCCGGGAGACTTTGGCCACTTTGACCAGCTGAGTGGGAGCTGATATTGGCCTCTGTTCACTCTGAGCCTGTCTGACCTAACAATCACGCAGTCTCGGCAGCCCTCACACATTACAGCATTCCATCTTGCTTCTGTCTCTTCGAATCTTCATACCCTAGAGTTTTTCTTGTTTTGTTGTTTAATCTGATAGGAGTGAATCCGTTTTGATGGTAACGATATGTGAGAAGGATGGTCTGAGAACTAGTGTTTGATTTCAGGTTGAACAAAGTGAAAAGACCTTGGTGACATTTCAATACAGTTTCCCTTGCCAGCATGCAGTGCTAAGTACATTGCAGGCTTTTCACTGAAGGGAAAACTCATTTCCCAGATTGTAGTCCAAAGAATCCATTGGAAAGGTCTGTTCATTTTAAAGAATTTATCATAACTTATTATCAAATGATTGCTTCTATACATCCATAAGCCATAAAAGCACTCGTTTGATAATAAAGTTAATATATATGAATTTTTCTGGTATGTCTTATTTCATATTATACATGGATAGTACTGAAATTGAGTAACTATTAATTTTATTACCTTAAAGTATCAGAAGCTGCTACTTTACCATGAAAAAAGGATTATATCCTTCTATCTCACCCCACCCACCCATAGACTGGACAGGAATGAATCATTAAACTTAGAGGGCTTTTTTTTTTTTTACTCTCTTCTTATTTTAGGTGATGTTTTCCACATCACTGCTCCCAATAAATTTACCTTTGAGGAGGCTGAAGAAGAGTGTGAAAACCAGGATGCCCGGCTGGCGACAGTGGGGGAACTCCAAGCGGCCTGGAGGAATGGCTTTGACCAGTGCGATTATGGGTGGCTGTCCGACGCCAGCGTTCGCCACCCTGTGACTGTGGCCAGGGCCCAGTGTGGAGGTGGTTTACTTGGGGTGAGAACCCTGTATCGTTTTGAGAACCAGACAGGCTTCCCTCCCCCTGATAGCAGATTTGATGCCTACTGCTTTAAACGTAAGTGTTTGCTACCTTTTTAAAAATTACAGATTTTTTAAAAATACTTCGAAGACATGCATTGATGTTCAACTAGCGATGGGAATGGATTCCATGTCTTGCTGTGTGTGCACAGAATGGAAACAGTTCGGTGACTTCCAAAGGCAAATAAATGGAACAGCAGGGATATGGTTAAAACAGCAGGAAGTTTGACAAATGCTTTTTTCGAGGTGATAAGGAAATGTCAGGTTAAAGTCGTAACCGTGCTTCCATTGCATCTAGAACCACAGAACACATTTCTGATTAGTTTTTTTAAAATATTAATTGCAGTCCTTAAGTGTAATTAGATGGTTAGTGTTATATCGTTGAGGTAAACTATAGCTGAGTTGAATCCTCCAATCCTGCTTCTTTTGTCTTTGTTTGGTATGTGTTTCTTCGAAATGGCGGAGAATTCAAATTTCGTAATTGCAGGTGAGTACTTGGAATGGAGATGGATAACCATAACATTCAATTAATACCTAACAAGGAACCATGCTATAAATAAAAATGTCTATTTATTTTATTTCAGGTCATAGAAATATGTGCTTTCTAGTCATTAATCCTCTAGCATCATATTGAAGTACAGTATATATTGTTTGCAAGGTATAACTCAGTTCCGTTTGCTACTTAAAATTGATCTTAAGAAATACTTCTCCATATTCATGATATAATTATCTAAAATTTTCAGATGTCCTTAAGTTACTTTAGCGGTAGTAGCCACATGGTATAGTATCATGCCTGTAGAATGTGCTTGATCAAACAAGCAAGTAATCCAGAGTTTCCTTTTGACTTTTACTGGTCTATTTTGTGACGGCAAAACAAAAATTTCCTAGAATTTGGGGTAAGTATATTCAAAGTGAAACCATGTCCTATTGAATTATAGGGAAAGGTTTTTACTAAGTTTCCAATATATCTTGTTTTAGCAATATGTAACTGAAACTAATAGAAAATATGCTAGCTTGTTATGTAATTGGTTTCTAAAGTGAAACACACAGACATTCTTTGTCACCCAAAAAGTCGTTCTAGGATGTCTGAATCATCGCAGAATAGACGTTAGTGCAATGGTAAGGCACTGACATGCTGCTGATTCCCTGCTAAGGTGCCTCTTCCCAGAACGCCTCCCACTGACTCAATTTTCTGAGTGTGAAAGTCATGTTTTGTGTATCTGTGTGATACAAGCTGGCTGTACAAAGCGATTGAGAATACTAACTTTTGTTCCTGGACTCTGAAACAACAGAGAAGGTCTTCCTTAGTTATTTTCAAGGCAGGAAAAAAAACATTAATAAGGAAAGCCTATCTCTAAAAATAGAAAGATAATACATTCTTTTAAGCCACAGTCTCTTAACAGGGACTTTCAAGCAGTTTAAACCCTCATATCAGTTTTACATTAAGTGACTATGATTAAGAACTGAAATCAGATTGCTCTTGGGGTGTTTAATTAGGGAAGAAGTGGAATTATCTGACTTGACTATCTTGTTAGGTTGTATTTTCTCTTGCTTTATAAAACTGGCAAGAGAAGATTTTTAAACAACCTTTTTTTTTCTCCCTGAAGATAAAACTTAAACCAAAGCCTGTCTGTAGCCACAAAAAATTCATCCTGATGTGGTTTAAAATATCTATTTAAATGAGGAATTCATATGAATGTTTGAAATAATACCCTTATATTCAAATACAATAATCACCTACCAAAAATCTATATAAAATCTGAGAAAAGTTTGAAAATTTAGGTCCAGTTTTTTTTCTTCTAATTCCTTTGAATTTTTATAACTTGGAAATATATAACTTCCAAATATCATGATTCAAATTTTGGTTTTTTTCCCAAACCAGAGGCTAATCTAATCTAATCTAAGGGTTAGATTCTTGTTTATTTTTTCCCTAAAACCTACTATATTCAAACTTGATTCATCAGATAAGAGATTTAGAAGGCTTAGTCATAACATAAAAATCTTTCTTAATCTTTTTAAAACTACATGCTATGCCAACAGCTTCCCCAAATTTCTAAATCTTTTTTCAAGGATTCTTTTAATGTATATATTTTAAAGAATGTAAAAAATACTCTCAAAATGACTTGACTGCTGTTCACTTTTCCCACACAGTTGGGTGGTGACTAAGTTCGTAGGGTAAAGTTTTAAGAGCTGTGACCTTAGCAACAATTCCAAAAGTGATTCCAGAGATGTGTAGCTGTTTGGTCAAGCAGAGGAATTTACAAGTATAACCATATTTTTCTTGTTTGCTTTTTACTAATATATATGGTGTTTTTAAGCCACTTCCTGGTGAATGAACAATACTAAAACCTCACCTTGCTATAATTCTTTTTTCCTTTGAACATCACTGAATAGAAGGTTAACAATGGCTGATGACAAACATAATTACAATCTATTCATGTTGAGTAGATTAAAAACACTGCAAATTAATACATTCACAAAATAAAATTTTCCTGTGTATTTCCCTGTGACAATTAAACTAAATTGTGCACTTTTGATTTTTCTTTGACCTCAGAGTTAAGCAAGTTCTGTGAAAGTCAGAGACTTAGGACTTTGACAAATCACCCATATACCCCCAAATTTGAGTGAATCAAAGCCATTCAAGACTCATGATAATCTCTCATGTAAATATTATTAATGATCTCTAAGCCAGGGAGATACAGTACATTTCCTAGAAAACCCATTCTAATATCCTATTACCATCCTCCTCAGATAGTTTTTCTAATTACCTGAATTCGTTGCATTGGGCATGGAGCCCACTTTTCCTTTTTAAGTTGATGACCAAAATCTAAATAATAGCCCTTTCTATTATTGAACACAATTGTTCATTCATCCTTCAGCATCTTCCTCAATGGAAACAATTTCCTTGTTTTGAAATCTTAATTTCTAAGCTTCTGGTCATCTATGTGATCTTGCTTTGAACCTTCATTATTTTTTATATCCCTCTGTTTGATTAAGCAAGGGAGCTGGGAATTATGGTTTGGAGAAAGCAAAATAAGTTCTCACCACTTCATATGCTACTTTTTTACTAATTTGTTCACTTTTAAAAGTGCCCTACTCTTCTAATCTATAGGGTGTTTCTTATTTTCTTTTCTTTTCTTTTTTTTTTTGTGCCCTCAATTGTAATCTGATCAGGGGCACCCAACTAATCCTTCCCTAAATGGCATTTTAAATATCTTTTCTGTTTATTGAATTTCAATCTGTTAGCATTCAATCACTCATTCAGAAAACTTTTTAAAAATAGTTTGAATTCTAATACCACTGTTCCAACCTTTACTCTTTAACAGTAAACTTGGAATCAGCTTATTGAATATACACTGTATTTGTAAATTCTCATGGTTATAGTTATTGACATGTAAAACATTTTCATATAGAAGAACCAAGTTGAAATTAGTAATGTTAAGATAAGGTACACAGTATGGGTGTGTGTTAAATTGACTATCATGATGCTCATAGGGGCCTTATGTTTTATTGGGAAAATCTGCCTCATGTCTTATAACAGAAGCACAAAGAAGATTGTCCCTAGAACATAAAATATATAAGTACAGTGATTCAAAACATCTGTATGGGAGACAGCTGCAAAGGTTGGAAGGGAGCTTTTGTGGGAAAAGAAGTATGCTGATTTCTGTTGGCTTCCTCGTTAATGAAGTTGAAGGGACACTGGTAGTTTTCCAATTCAAAAATCTCTCCGTGTGGATTCTTCTGAAGGACACTTTTGGAATAATTTGGAGTTGCATTTTCACCTTTATCATAGTCATCATTAATATAGCAGCATTTAATCTAAAGATACCTCTTTGCAGATATTTGTGGTTTTTGAAATTATTTCCTCTTCTTGAAATGGTTGAAACAAATGGCACAGATCATCAGATACTCTGAGTTAGGATGGAAATCAGCTGTTAAGTTGACGAAAAAGCCACTCAACCCCAAAGGAAGTCTGAGGTTTTCCATTCCAAATAGCTGAATTAATTAATTTAATTATAAACAGACTTTTAAACAGAGCTCTAAAACTATTGAAAACCCTTGTTTGTGAACACAAAGTCACAGAAATCCTGGCTTTGTAAAGGAGATTCTCCAAGCCCTATTGCTGACACTTTGCCATGCTCCATGACTGGAGGAAGGCAACACCAGATGGTACAGTAATGGTCGGCACTGACGTACAGTTTAGATTTTAAAATATGAGTCCTTCACTTTGAAAACACTATAGAAGCATTTTGATAGCATTGTAGAAAGTTGCTAGCACAGAACTTGGTTTCAGACATAGGATAACCTGATCCACAGGCCTTCTGTTTGGCCGTAACGCCACATCATGTCCTTTTAAGTGTTTCATCAACCATGAAAATACTCTGAGAAAAAGCAAAATCAGCTCTCTTGCTGTTATTGACAATAATGTGATTAATTTTTCTCTAATATGCAGTGTGATTACTGTTTATGTGATGTTTCCATGGGAGCCTTTTCTGTATGTACATTTTACTGCTTCCCAGAAGAAAGCTGTTATAAGACAAACATGATATTTGGCAGCGAAATGAGGTAACAGTCATGGAATTTCAGAGGACAGAGAATTGGATTAAAAATTCTCAGAGATTGGCTCCTTAAGTTGTTCATGTCAATCAAAATAGACTAAAGCTTCTTTCAGGAAATGAATATAGAAAAGGCTTTACTTTAAAAAAAATTTTTTAAGGGAGAAAAAGATTATTCAGTATGTTTTTGAAGAATCCAGTTATTTTTTGTTTACTTTTGTTCCAACACAAAAGGGTAAATAGTGACAGACTTTGAAGAATATTTCATTGTTACCATGCTGTAAATGACCACCAAGTTTTCATGACAAAAGTAGTGAACCTGAGCTTTAGAATGGTCTGGGGAATGACCACAGCTAATAACAGCTCATACCAAACAGAAATAAAGAACGTATTACAACTCAAATCTGATTTACAACAAAGTCACATCATTCGATCCTCAAGTTTTTTAATAGACTTTGGTTTTTGGAGTACTTTTAGGTTTCACAGTGAAATTCAGTGGAAACTGCAAAGGTTTCCTATTGACCTCCTACTCCCTCTCGTGTGTGGCCTCCCCCATCATCAGCATCCCACACCATAGCAGTACATTTGTCACAATTGATGAACGCATGTGCACTTATCATAATCAAAGTTCATAGTTTACATAAGGGCTCATCTTTTATGTTGTACATTCCGTGGGCTTGGACAAATATATAATGACGTATATTTACACTTCTAGTATCATACACAACAGTTTCACTGTCCAAATAGCATTAAATTTAGACAGAGTAGATGGAATTCAAAGATATCCACTTTGATTTTCCCTTTGGAAAACTCCTGTTTGGGTATTATTGAGAGTTACACAAGATATTATAGATACAACAGATCATACAACTCTTATCAGGGAGAACAGGCAATATTCATACAACTAGTTTTAAATTATACAGGATGTGGCAAAACAGTGACTATGTGATTCCTTAGAACAACTCCTTCTGAATTTAGGGGTGAATCCTTTTTGATTTTTGAAAATCTGATTTTTTTTAAGAAAAAAATCTTTGTGTACTAAGCCGCTGCATTTTCCCTATGTTGAAAAGGAATCTCTATAATCACTTTTACACACATTTTAAATTTCTTTAAACCAGACAGGCCATTCTTTGTAAATTTGAGGCATTATAATATAGCATTTTATGATGACATGTTACTTTTTATTGCCTGAGCCCGTTCTTTCTGATGCTCAGATTTGTTTCCAGTGATTGGTAATTACAGACCTAAAATATGTCATGTGGGTACTTCACTTCCTGGTCTACTTTTGCAGTTCACACTAAAGTCAGCCTGGAACCAAGACCCTTAAGAGTCACAAACATCATGTGTGGAACATGGAACAAAACATAGAACTATTACAAGTGCCAAGCAGCCTCTGCCAGAAACATCTTCTTGTTTATTAGAAACAAGAGTGGAAAGGCAGATGAAGACAAATGTCTCCACACCCGGAATCAAGTGAAGAGGGGTAGTAAAACATTTAATATCCTGTTTTTATGAAACCCCTCACATTATGGACATTGTAATATTTACATGTAACTTGGGTACATTTGATGTGGCTTTTTTGTTGTTTTGCAATCTGAGGCACTCCCTCTCCCCTGAGACACAGTGCAGCTTGAGAAGGAGAGGGAAAGATAGAGGCAGAGTACACAAGAACCCTTCAGAAGGGTAGTCTTACCAAGTTTTGATTTGCTGCTGTAGTTTCTGATAAGTAACCTATCTACTATTTCCATACTCTACATTCATATTTTTTGGACTTCTCTTTATCTTAAAACTACATCATATTCATTTTCCTTAACCAAAAACAGTCATTCATACTTATGGATAAAAGCCATAACCCTTAGAAGATAAAACAAGTGGTCAGTTTGTGACTATAAAATGTTCAATTGTCTGAGTTAATTTAATTATAGTTTCTAGATACCCTTCATCACAAAACACTTGTGGGTCACCCTAAAGTACGCAGCAGCACTTGACAAACTCTGGACGTACAACTTTTTACTAGTGACTTATCTAATCAACTCTTTGAAATTATTTTTCTAGCTAAACAGAATATATCAGAGGCTACAACCATCGAACTGAATATCCTTGCAGAAACTGCATCATCCAGTTTTTCTGAAGAACTACAAATGGTACCTGACAGAACCACACCAATCATCCCTTTAATCACCGACTTACCTATCATTACAACAAAATTCCCTCCTGTGGGAAACATAGTCAGTTTTGAACAGAAAACCACAGTTCAGTCTCAAGCTGTCACACACAGAGTATCCACTGAGTCATCCACACGTGCTGGGAGTACCAGGAAGCTTTGGGATATGGACTACTACTCACCTTCTGCTTCAGGACCACTTGGAAAGCCAGACATACCTGAAATTTGGGAAGAAGCACCCCAAAGTACGACCGTCATCCCCCATCCTGTTACTGATTCATGGGACGGTGTCAGGGAAGACATACAAACGGAAGAATCAGTTACTCAAATTGAACAAATAGAAGTTGGTCCCTTGGCAACATCTATGGAAATCTCAAAGCACATTCCTTCCAAGGAATTATCTGTAACTGAAACACCATTTGCATCTACAACAATGACCCTGGAATCCAAAACTGAAAAGAAAACAGGACGCGCTATTTCTGAATCTGTGACCATAAGCCACTATGGATTCACCGTGGGAGAAGATGACAGGGAAGACAGAACATTTACAGTTAGATCTGGTCAGAGCACCTTGGTCTTTAGCCAAATACCTGAAATTGTTACAGTGTCAAAGACATCAGAAGACACCACCTCCACTCAACCAGAGGACAGGGAGTCAGTGTTAGCCTCAACAATTATTTCACCTATAACTATGCCTGACAGCGATGAATCATCCACAGACAACTGGGAAGAGAAACAAACTAATGGAAGGATAACTGAAGATTTTTTGGACCAGTATGTGTCTACCACACCTTTCCCATCATACCCTCAAAGAGAAGTAGGATTGTTTCCTTATTCTGGTGATAAAAGATTAGTCGAGGGAATATCCACAATTATTTACCCCTCTCCACAAACAGAAATGGCAAAAGGAAGAGAAAAAACAGGAACACTGAGTCCAGAGATGAGAACAGATACTTACACTGATGATGAGATACAGGGAAAGATCACCAAAGATCCATTTATAGGAAAAATAGAGGAAGAAGACTTCTCTGGAATGAAGTTCTCGACAGCTTCCTCAGAGCAAATTCATCTAACAGAGTATTCAGTGGAAATGACCAAATCTTTTGATTCTCCAGCACTGACAACAAGAAAGCCAAGTGTAGTGCCCACAGAAGCAAGAGATGTGGAGGAAGACTTTATGACAACACCGGATGAAATAGAAACAGATGGCTATCAAGATATTACAAAGTATGATGAGGGTATTACAACAGTGCATTTGAGCCCCAGTACTTTAAATGTGGAGGTGGTCACTGTGTCAAAATGGGCATGGGATGAGGATAATACAACATCGAAGCCTTTAGAATCCACGGAACATGCAGGTCTTCCAGAATTGCCCCCTGCCTTACTCACCACTACACAAGTGAGTGGAAAGGATATAGAAATCCCAAGGTTCACTGAAGATGGAGGAGATGAATTTACTCTTGTCACAGATAGTACTCAAAAGCCATTAGAGGAGTTTACTGAGGAAGATACAACTGACCATCGGAAATTCACAGTCGGATTTCAGCCAACTCTGTTAATTGGTATTGCAGAAAAGCCAACTTTGAGAGATGCTATCACTGAAGAAAGAGTTCCACCTGCCACAAGCACGGAAGGCCAAGTGGTTTATGAAACTACAGAGGGAAGTGCTTTGGATGAAGGAGAAGATAGGGATGTCTCTAAGCCAGTATCTACTGTCCCCCAACTTGCACACACTTCAGAAGTGGAAGGATTGGCATTTGTTAATTATAGTGTCACCCAAGAATCTACTACCTATGTAGACACTTCCCATACCATTCCTCTTTCTGTAATTCCCAAGACAGAATGGGGAGTATTGGTACCCTCTGTTCCCTCAGAAGGTGAAGTTCTGGGTGTACCCTCTCGAGACATACATGTCATTGATCAGACTCCTCTTGAAGCAACTCTTTCTCCTGAGAGTCTAAGAACAACAACAGAAATTACAGACAGAACAACTCAAGAAGAATTCGCTTGGGAAGAACAGACTACAGAGGAACCAGTTCCTACTCTCAGTTCTGCAGTTGACACAGCCAAGGAGGCAGCAACACCTTTAGATGAACAAGAGAGTGATGGGTCAGCATACACAATCTCTGAAGACAGATTGGTGATGGGTTCTGAGAGAGTCCCAGTTTTAGAAACCACTCAAACTGGAAAAATTGAGCATAGTGTGTCTTATCCACCTGGTGCTGTCACTGAGCACAAAGCAGAAACCGATGAAGCAGTAACACTAACACCAAGCATAGAGCCAAAAGTGTCTTTAAGTCCAGAGCCTGAACAAAAGTATGAAACGAAAAGTACTAGTCCTGGGGGATTTGTATCAACTTTTGGCACCCATGTCACCCAGCTTATTGAGGAAACCACTACTGAGAAAAGAGAGAAAACATCCCTAGATTATATTGATTTAGGCTCAGGATTATTTGAAAAGCCCAAAGCCACAGAACTGCCAGAATTTTCAACAATTACAGCCACAGTTCTCAGTGATGTCACAGCCACCTTCAGTTCAGTAGATAGACTCCACACAACTTCATCCAAGCCATCTCCCACACCCACTGAGAAACCACCTCTCATTGACAGGGAACCCGGAGAAGAAACAACCAGAGACATGGTAATCATAGGAGAATCAACATCTCGTGTTCCTCCCACTACGCTTGAGGATGTTGTACTGAGGGAAACAGAAACTGATTTTGATAGAGAGTATTTCACAACTTCAAGTACTCCGTCTGCAACACAGCCAACAAGACCACCCACTGTGGAAGGCAAAGAGGCCTTCGGACCTCAGACACTTTCCACTCCAGAACCCCCAGCAGGGACAAAATTCCACCCTGACATAAATATTTATATTATTGAGGTCAGAGAAAACAAGACAGGTAAGTCTTTGCTTTCTAGACATACCAGTCAAGGCAATCAGCATTTTACTTTGAAAATTACTTTTGGAAAAAAAAATCAACATACCAAATGCTGCCATTAGAAGATAACTGGAGTGTGAAAAAATTCTTTATTTTAGCTTCATATATTTGTACAAGAATTGGAAGAATATGTTATTTGGAAGAATGTTAGATACAATTGTGTTTTTTAAAGTCCTAAGAAGCCCTGCTTTGTCATCTAATATAACCAATCATCACTGTTACATCACTTCAGAACATGCAGAACAAAGTGTTTTAATTTCAGTGTCTTTCCATGCATTACTACTCAAGTGTAGTACTAGACTGTGTGACTGTGTTAACATTCCATTGGTCTTTAACTATTAACCTTCAGCACTTACACTGTGGACAGCTAAAACTGTATTGGCACATCTCTAAGGCTAATAGAAAGATGTCTAAAAGTTTGCTTTGGGTTTTCTCTCCCAGGATTTTATAGGTTTGTTGTACAGCTTGTGGGGTGGGTAACAGGTCTGTAGTTTAAATGTTATTTAAATGAAAGTTCACATACTTTTAAGCTGTTGTCCCTTGGGTAATTTAATGAGGTTCTAAATATTTAGAACAAATACAATCTAGCTCAGATCTAGGAAATGCTATAATTCATTGTATCACATATAATTTCAGATATGGAAATGTCAACATTACCTCTGCTCCCTAAAAACTAGGCTGCAATGTTATTTTATGATTTAATCGTTTTATCTCTAGGAATTTTTATGACGCCTTCTCTCCTGCTCAAATATTTTATTTATCTCTCTGGCAAAACTCCTAAAAACTGTTTCTTTACATCAAACATACTTGCATTTTTCATTATCAAATGCAACTTATTCCTTCCTAAAGGTCAGACCACACCATCTTTTGAATTTGGTAAGCTGAGCTGAGAACACGTAGTGCATACAGTTTAATAGATCAATTCAGGTTTGTATCTTTTTAATTAAGAAGTTAAGATTACTGATTTTTACTTAAATTGCTGTATTCTAGTTTAAATATGTGATTTGAAAGAATAGTGATTTTTTCCCTTATTGGGGGTCTGAGAGGTTGGACTAGAAGAAATTTTTTAGAAGGTTTTCTCTCTTGCTATTGAAATATTCCCTTCAGGGTGTCCTTTCCCTAAAAGTGATGCTATCTTCATTAGAATGTTCATGAGTGGACCTGTTGGAAACAAACAGGTCTCTCTGTCGTCAAGTCAGCTTCCAGTGTTGTAGGTGGTAAATTTACACTCCTAGTACCTAGAATTTTCTCGTGTAAACGCTCTTGTGGAGGAATAAGTAGAAAAGTAGAAAGGAAAGATTCCCAGAGTATTGAAGGTCATGTCCACTGTCTAGTGCAGTTGAAAGAGGGCGGAATTGGACATTATTGTTCTGCTAATGATGCTGTGTCTTGGAAACTATATCATGTTTCCTGTTTCTTACGTTCCCTTTCTACCTCCTGAAACTCGGGTCAGAAAGATGAATTGCTACGTAGTGGAAATGAGGATTGCTGTTAGTACAGTTGGAAAAGTGACAAGGAGATATTATTATGAAAAAGAAAAAAACAGAAGTGAAAAGGAGTAACTATGCACTTAATCTGTGAAGTTTTTAAAAATGCTTGAATGACTGACTATGCCGAAGTTTGTCCCAAATTAGATTACTTTCATGTAAATGTAAGTACTGTGTTGAATCAAGTAGTATAGAAAACAGTAAAATCCGTTCTCCATTAAAAACTCTTTGAAATGGAAAACTGTGTGATAAGGTTAGGATGATCAAATTACAAAATAGAAAATGTGAAATTTTATCTTCCTGGAATAATTGGCAGTCATAAAAAAAAAATCTGAGTTTATAAATGGTGACTTGAAATGGTGGCTCTGAGTACCCTAACCTAGAAACCGTTTATACAAAGGTGCATGTTTATATTTGAGTTGTGAACTTAACTCAGCTGGGTCTGGGAGACATGCCTAGTCTGCCTTCTTCTACTTTGAAAACATGGGGCCATGATTTTCGTCTCACACTAGTTTTCCTTCAGCATTGATAACAACAGGTGAGAAAACTGTTGAAAGGGAATGGGCACTATTCTCCATCAGAATGAGATTCCAGTGTGTGTGTGGTGGGGCAGGGGTGGGAGGAGAGTAGGTATGAGAGGGGTGAGAGGTAGGGTATAGCCTGTATCTATCTCGTTCCCTGCCCCCATCTCTCCATCTCTCTTTTCCTCTATCTTCTATCGACCTATCATTTTTGTAGACTTTATACTGGTCATCCCCTTAGTGCTAAAAACATTGCTTACTGTCTTGATAAGACAGCAAGGTTTACTCAGATCCAACTGCTGACTTTTACTAATTTTACTTCTTTTCTATGAAAAAGTTAATTTTTCAAGCATCTTGAACTTTGGCAAAGAAAAACCTTAAAGCAGATGTTAAATTAATGAGTTCTAAGGCAGGTGTACATTAATAAGGAAAAATGCACATGTGCCTGGAAACCAACTTTTTATGTATCAAGGCACATTTTCCCAGATTGGAAAATCCTTGGTTCACATATGAACTTGTAGAAGTCTCTTCACAAACATAGAAACCCCCTCTCCATGTACTATACACCCAAGTAAGCAAAAGTACCACCCGCGCTACACTAAACCAAGGCATTCATAATTTTTTGCTGAGCTCAGCAAGTCATATAAATCTCGATATATTTTTTTTTACTACTATGAAACAAAACATGCTACTCAAGATACGTTTATGTTATATTTGCTGAAATGAATCTTAATAGCAGCTTAAGGTGCTGTTGCTGGAGGGCAACTGTAGTTAGCAGTTAAAAAAATCTGAAGGAACTTTTCAGCTCATAAAAGTTTTATGAGCTGAAAAATGCTATGGGGTGTGTTTAACAGTGGTTCAGGGGATACTGAAAACATGACTCCTGTCTACTTCAGGAGTAATTTGCACACCTGCATTTCGAAAAATTATTAAAGGTTTTCTTTGTGAACATGTATGAAGTCTACAGGATTTAATGGTGTAGGAAGAGTTTTTTCAATTCTGGGCTTTTTTTTTTTTTTTTTTTAAGAGCGCTCCCCTATATCACCTGAAATGTCACACATTGGTGTGACAGAACTATAAATGTTTTTAAAAACTGGTATACTGTTATCTTTAAACCAAAGAATAATTTGAAAATGTGCAGATATTAAATTCAAATGCCGTTATGCAAATGCTCATAGTTATAACCCTAAAATAGATGGCTTATTGAGTGTTTTTAAATTACTTTGTATATGCAACATACTATTTGTCAGTCCAGCTTGATGTTGCTTGTTTTGTCATGTGTTCTTTTTTGCTAGTTTTATAATTTATATCTAAGTATAAGGCAGGCATAAGGCCAATATTAAACTAAGACAGTATAAGTATTAAGATATTGACAAAATTATTAATGTAATGATATTAAAAATAATGAGATTTCGAGAAAGATGATTTTGGCCTCTAAATTGGAATTCAGTTTGCTCGGTTTCCTCATTGGTAATTATGGTACATTATTATTTATATCATTCAGAAATAACTTTCATATAACCAATTCCTCCTTCATTTTTATTTGTACTTTGGAGGAATGTACATAATGCTAATGGGATTGAGGAGAGGATAAAGAATAAGAGATGTTGGGTTGGGAACAGGAGATAGATATCTGGGCAAATGGCAATATTTATATCATTGGGTGCACAGTCATCATTTTTTGAAAGGCAACGTCTATACTAGATAGCTTCATATAGTTTTTTTTTAAGAGAAAGACAGAGTGCAAAGAGGGGAGGAGAAGAGAAAGAGGGAGACACTGAATTCCAGGCAGCTCCAGACTGTGAGCTCACAATGCACAGAGTCCATTGTGGGGGTCGAACCCAAGAATTGTGAGATCATGACCTGAGCTGAAGTCATACACTTAACCGACTGAGCCACTCAGGTGTCCCAGTTACATATAATTTTTAAAAATCATATATTTTTCATTTTTATAACATTTATAATGTAGAAAAATTACTTCAAAATTTTTATTATATCAGCAGATTCCTTTCTCCAAACAAAATCTTATTAGGGGCACTATATTTTGAGCAGATAAAAGAGTGGCTGTTCTGGCTTAATATTTGAAAGGAAACTGTGTTCCCCACTATACCACCAATACCGCACTGCTCTGGTTCATATTTGAGAGGAGATCAGGAATCAGATCTTACTTTGTGGCAGTTTCTAAAATAACATGTACCTCATAGGGTGCCTGGATGGCTCAGTTGGTTAAGTGTCCAAGTGCAGCTCAGGTCATGATCTCATGGTTTGTGAGTTCAAGCCTTACATTAGGCTCTGTGCGAACAACTCAGAGCCTGCTTCAGATTCTGTGTCTCTTTCTCTCTATGCCCCTCCTCCATTCACATTCTGTCTTTCTCTCAAAAATAAATAAAACATTAAAAAATTTTTAAAAACAAATAAAATAACATGTACCTCAGAATGCAGCTAGAAGAAGAATAATAGCATTTAGCAAGTTCAAAACAAAATAACAGTAATAATTCATTCCTGAATGAATTGATTTTTTAACTTGAGAACATTTTTTAAACTGGTCTGATTATCAGTACTTTACCTCCCTATCACAATACACATTTCTTGATGTTTACCTTTGAGTAAGTTTGTGTGATGCTCAATAAAGCAAATGAAGCAAGTCTAGTTTCAATCTTGCCGACGCCTATGCGTTATCAAAGTAATACAGAGTTACATTTCATAATATCACAGGTATGTGCAGAGCTAAATAATCAGGCTCATACTCAGAGTTTAATACTGTCAGGGCACGATGTACATGTATTTTCATGTTTGAACTTCAGAGATAATGTGTGAGACAGCTAGGGAAAGTGCTGCAGATGGGTGAATGGAGGCTCATGGCTCGTGTTTAGGTTGCAGCTAATATGGGGAGGGGGGCTGTGTATGCTATTCAGGTACCTGCCAAGGCAAGAGAACAGAACAGCATCTGCATATTGGTAGCCCTGGTTCTGGGCTGCTTGTTTCCTGCAGAATTTGGGAGCATTTCCCTGAAATTGGATGGGGTCACTGGTTGCACACATGAGTGGTTCCCTTTGCTGGGCTCCAGCCTTGGTTGTCTGCCAGAGAAGCACTTTCTTTTTCTTCTGGAGGGAATTAGGGTAGCTTATCCCATCACTCCTTGTCTGTCTGAAATCTAGAAAAGGGTCAAGTTCCTCTTCTAATAGTCAAATAATGAAAAGGGAAGAGACTATCTTCTCTTTGTTTCTATACTACGAAGAGAAGAATTGACCTTACTGTTTCTAAATTATTAGTGAGTTTAACGCTACATTGCAGATCAAAGGTTACCTTTTTAGAAAGTCCTTCTAAGGGAAATATTTTTTATGTGTAACACATACATGCACACACCACTCACTTAGAGACATGCAGACACAAATACATGGTAGGCCTTGAATTTCTTTAAATGCTCTGTGAATGTTTTATTAACCCAGCCACCTCAAGGTAAAATTCAAAACATAGAAATGGCTTCTTCACAAGTTGAGGTTTAATAATAAAAGCCGTGTTCCATAGATAGCTAAAGAGAACTTTATTGTCTTCGTAACATGATTCAATGCCTATTCTTTCTGAAAATAGCATTTGCCCTTACAACTACTACTGAGGTGGGGCTTTACCTTAAGACAAATACCACTTAGCTGTCACTGGCAATAAACTCCAGAGAAAGGCACACACTGTCTTCCAGTATAGCACAGTCAAGCAAAGTTTGTCTTGGAAAAGGTAAAGCTACCACACGCCTAGTCCTTTAACAGATATTAAAAGAGGCGCAGAATAAACATAAACCATAAGCCCTGCTCCCAAGGACTTTAAAAGCATAGAGCATTTCTGGGAAGCCTGTATTAACACAATCAAACATAACCGCAGCACGGAAACATATAGTTACATATAGTTACAAGGTGATGTGGTACCAGCTATAAACGGCAGTTGAGGTCAGTGAAGGAAGGAATCACTGGAGCCATGGAAGTCAGAGAATATTCTGTGAGAAGGATAAGACTTCAGCTGGGTCCTCATTGAACAAGAAGATCAAAAACAAATTACTGGAAACCAGTTACTACTGTTTTGTTGCCTAACAGAGGCTCATCAGTGGTGGCTAAAGAGCCACAAGTATAATAGGGCATTTTTCTAACTAGCACTGTGTTGACAGAGGGGCAGCCCACTTCAGAAGATGAATGCCTTCTTAGTATTCACCGAGAAACATGCAGAGTGTGGAAACCAGAGACATTCAGCCAACTTTTTCAGAAGGCAGTGATCTCATATTACTTTCCTATTCTTCAGTGATTCATCCTTTTTTGACAAATATAGCATCATCTGTAGGTTAAGTATGTTTAACTTTCCAAAATATGTTCCCATGAAGTGTCATGGTTCAGAGTGACACACCTGTAGAGATAAATAGCATAAAGCTACTTTATAATGGGTGGGCTGTGTACTCTAAAAGGTGAGTTAAAGGTTTATAACATCTGATTTTTGACTCACTAGTATTACAGAAACAAGTGCTAGAGATTGGAGAGTCTGGAGTCAGTCTCTCTTTTACTTATCCACAGTGTGGACCCAGAAATTTCTTAATTTCTTTGTCAGATTTTTTTGCCAGCAAATAGATGTTGTGCAGAAGGAATATTTCTTAAACTTTGACCCATACTCGTTTTTAAAAATCACAGGGATTATCAAACAAGGAAAATGATCACCTACCTACACACACACACACACACACACACACACACACACACACACACACACACGTATACACACCTGTACATATAATATACAAATATATTTTTTTCTCATTTATTCAAGTCAGGTAATTACCATGAACAAGATACTATGCTAGAACTGATTTTTGGAGCATGCTCTGTGATATTCTGAAGGAGCAGGAGTGGATAGTCACTTGGCTTCGAAGGATACATGGAACAGACAGTTGACACAGTGGGAAGAAACTTTGGAAACATTCGTGGGCTCATTGTCAACACTGTTATTTTACTCTGTTTGGTCTTAAAAATTGCTTGATCTCCAGAGGCTCATTGTTATAACATTAAAAATATATAATAATACTATAAACACCAGGTTGCTTCGAGGAAAAAGGGATCTCTTCAAGGGCTTGCCCATCTCTGTGGTAGGCGTATGACAGAGTTAATATTTCATGACAACAAAGCACCAAACATAGCACCTGGCACATGGGAACTACTTAGTACAAATTAATCCCCTCTCGGCTTTAGTAATTATTTTATTCTGGACTTGTAAATATAGGAACACTTGGATTGTTTTGTACTGTAAATAGGTAAAAAATGGAATTATCTAAAAATTCAGGGTTTATACTGCGGGGAGCCAAATATAATTATACTATAGTATCTGTGTGACTGTAAGAGCTTGTTAAAATTTTAGTCCTCTATGAATTGTGTTTGTCTAGGGTGATGCCATTTTGGGTGCAAATCAGAAGCAGCTGCAACCCTTATTTAAAATTTAAATATAGTATTGATTCTACAGTACCTATATGTAGAATTCATTAGCTTTCTGCTCTTTTTAATGTGTGAGAAAAATTGGGCTTATGATCTTGATAACTACCAACCTATTTTTTTCCCAAAGAAAAATTTCATTTTACAAATTCTTTATAAAGTTGTCCAGGTACTGGGCCTAGTCTCTTCTTGCATATTCATGGAATGCATGGGCATTCCCTGCTGTCTTTTTGTTGTTGTCAAGGAAACCCCCAGTTCTCTACACAGGGATTACATTCTTCTTTCTTAATAGCTCTTAGATCATTCATTTGTGCAATGAATAAAAAATGTATTCATAGGCCCAGACAGTGTTCAGAACGTTTTTGAGGAGAGGGATGTAGCCAAGAGGAGAGACGTGCATCGTGAGAGGAGAAATAGGAGGAAAGAAAACGGGAAAGAAATGCTCTCTTAGGTTTCATTTTAACGAGGTAAAGCTGAACATGTATGTTTTCAATAAGCCTTGCCTAGTTTTTATCAGTTTACAAAATGTATAACATTACACCGCAAGGAGCGTCGGTTTGTCAGGTCCAAGAAGAGTTGGTTATTCAATTGCCTCATTGCAAGAATGATTCCAAGAATGGGGCCCTGGCTGGGGTGTAAGGATGGGGATGTGTTTTAGTGAAAACTTTTGTGTATATATTTTTTTAATTTGTGTCAAAGTACTTTTAATTTTTAACATAGTTGAGGTGATAGAAAATGTGAAATAGTCTTTCATCCCAGGGCATCATGTAGACAACTGAGTACCTATTTTATTGTATTAAAAAATGGTGTTCCTTAGATATGCCAATGTTTAGACTTTCTGAGTATGAATTGGAGGAAAACACCTCTCTTTTGGCAAGAAGGCTGTAATTGTTCTTAAAAAGAATGATTTGATTCTTGGGATAAAAATAACTTATGGTGACTCTTCTAAATACTTGCTTGAATAATTGTGATAAGGTATCAAGTATTTCTCCATAAATAATTGAAAGTCTAAATAGGAAAGAAAGAATCTCTGGAGTGAGAGGAAAAGTTTAATTATATCTCAGCATCTGTGTCTATGAAAATTTGACCTATCATGTCTATTATACCTAGACTTGCTTGCCCACATGTATCAACAGTACACACTACCTTGACTGGCTTCTACCGGCTTCATCTGTTGGTTTTGTACCACAGTCTTCTTGGTTTCTTGTGGAGCGATTTAGTTGCTTTGGCCATATTCTACCGATAGTAAGTTTCTGAAGGTTTTGTTTTTTCTAAGCTGAGAAAGGAAAAAGGAAACATACTACCAATGTATATTCATATAGAGTATAACAGAATATAGTGTAGTTATCATTTTTCACTATGCTGCAATCTTACCTTGCTCTGCTCTTTAGGGAAGCCTTTTACTATCTGCAGATGAAACATTCTCTTCCTATCTCTTCACACGCACTTCCAGGAAATAATTGGGGGTGTTAAACTAAAGTCATTCAATTAAGCTACTATGTGGCTGAAGAAAAGAAGTTAACACAATCTATAGCTTAACAGAGAAGGCAACTTGAAATAATTAGTAAGCAAAAATGTATAATAAAGGCTATTTGCTTGCTTTAGTAAAAAGAAAAAATAGAAGCAATATGATGTAAGTTAATATAAGAAGTGTCTTTAGATTTGGCCTCACAATAAACTCTGGGCACTGTTCCCTCAATAAGTAACCACCCAGCTTACCCAGGAAGGCCCAGAGCCACACCGACCAGGCACCAGCCAGCTAACCAAACACGGCACCATTCTGAGCAGGGGATTTTGTGAAACACCAGGAAATGGTCCAGTGCATAAATATTGCCCATACTGCTTCTTAACACCGACTGTGTGTTAGAATGACCAGGGAACCTCTAAATAAAAATACCTAACTACTTCATCCCTCATCAGACAATTTAAATCCGAATTTCTACTCGAGGGGCTCCAGCATTTGTATCTTTTGTTTTTTTCTTTTCTTAAATTTGCTTTGTTTATTTATTTTGCAGTACTAAATATCTGTATTTTTAAATGCATCTCATGTGATTTTGATGCACAGTAAGAGTTGAACATTACTGGTAAAGTAAAGGCTTTCTGACCTGCACACAACTGGCTGAAATAGACATTTCTCTGGAAGGGGATCCTTTAAGCCTCTGCCAGTTTATGCTGTACTTTCACCATTTTAAGGAGATAAAGGATATGTCTAATAAAATGTCCCCTGAATGAAATGGTGGTCTTTGATTGTATTTTGGGAGGTGAAGCTTTTGTCACACGTGTTAAATGGACCTTGGCATCTGTAAGTAAGGAAGAAAGTAGAATTAAATATCGTTAAAGTTTCAGGAATTATTGTAATTAAATCATAAGTAATGGTGAGAGGTGGAAAAGTATATCTTGAATTACCCAGATTACATAACTTCCTTTGTTCTATCCATGTTATCTTGTCTATATCAACATGGAAACTATAACGAAATATATATATGGTAATAGATTAAGGATTCTTTCGACTATACTACCAAAGTAAGTTTGTTCATTATACATTTACATTGAGAAAAACAGTGATTAGCACCCTGATAGAAGCCTATATGGAAAACAGCTCAGGAATTTAGACATAAGAAATAGTATGACCCAAGTCCAAAGGCATACAAATCAAATATATAACCAGTTTGGGGTGAGGTGTTTTAGAAAAGATATACTGGAGAACTGCAGGTTTTAGCTGGATCATTCATAAATGCACGGATGAAATTCACTGGAGGGTTCACAAAGCATTCCAAGTTGGTGGTGAGAAGATTCTGCTTGAATAGAAGCCTGAGCCAAGGATGAGGAGGATAATGAGAGAGAGACATGGAGTTGCTGGGCTCCAAAGCAGAGAATGCTAACAGAGAACTCAAGGGGCAGGATAAATAAGGGGGCAGTCAATGGGGTCATTTGAACACCCTGTTGAAGAGGTCAGGTGTAAGAGGTGAGTGGAAACTGCTACTGACTTTTGAAGAAAAGAATAACATAATTAAAAATAAAATGGTGTCTGGTAAAGTTTATCTTAGTAGCTTTAATTTAGGAGCCTCAGAAAGGAAGTATAAGTCTATATTTATTTATGAGAGGTCTTTGTTTTACTTTGCTCAAAGTCTTTACTTAAATTTTAAATCCTTGATTCTGACCAAAGCATTTTTCTGGTGTTAGGATTGGTACCTATCTATCTATCAAAGGCTTTGACAGTGTTGGAGTAGTAAAGTGGAAAAGACAATAAATGCACTGCCTATGGCTAGTTTTTGTTTATCTGTTCTATTTTTAAGCAAACAGTTTGAAACCTTAATAACCTGGCTTAGTTCTCTATCATATAGTTTTTCCTCTTGTTGTTCAGAAGTTCTTGAAAGTCCCAAACTTACTGGATTATGGTCTCCAGGAAAGCCCTTGCTCTTTAAAAATTGGAAGTTATGAAGTCCCCTGAGCCTTTTCTATAAGTAAGAAGAGACCACATTCAGTGATATCTCCTTACGTGCACTTAGACCAGATGACTGTATCCAAACACATTCTTTCCACTTGAGGGAACAGCATTATTAGAGGATTATCTCAAGTTGGGAAAAGAGATGATTCCCATTTATCATCCCCATAGCATGTCTGCCTCTTAAAACTGAGGCCATCAGAAACCCTTACGTTGTTTATATATATATATATATATATATATATATATATATATATATGTGATTTTCTTGATTCATGAGGTGCCGATTAGCATTTTACTTTAATTAAGAGCATATTAAACATGAATGAAATTTGGGCATTTGTTTCTATATGCTTGATGGACCTATAGGCATGTGTTAGAAAACATGAACATCTTGGGACACCTGGGTGGCTCAGTTGGTAAAGTGCCAACTTTGGCTCAGGTCATGATCTCACGGTTCATGAGTTCGAGCCCCATGTCGCGCTCTGTGCTGACAGCTCAGAGCCTGACACCTGCTTCAGATTCTGTGTCTCCCTTTCTCTGCTGCTCCCACGCTCACATACACTCTCTCTCTCTGTGAAAAACAAATAAACATTTAAAAAAAGAAAGAAAACATCAACATCTTAAAGAACGTCCAGCTTTCTCTATTTAAATTCTGTGAGAATCGCTCAAGCACTTTAGTATGGTTGTCTATTATATTTTTAAAATAAGGAGACAAAATATTTTTTGTTGCACATTAAAGTGAAATCCATTTTGTTAAAGAAATGTGATCCTAATATACCTCTGCTGAGTAAACTGGTATATACTTAAATTTAATTTAAAGCTCTTACACTTAAGTTGTAAAATTCCCTAAAGAGAACATGAACTTTAGCTAGCTGCTTATGCATCTTAGCAACTATGTTTTGTGTCTGCTAAGAGCATAACTGGAACACTTGTGCTGTGTCCACAAAACTCTGCCATGAGGCACTTAAAAATACATGGTGAATAATTTGAGGTCAGCTCGCAATAAAAGCTTTGTGTGAAATGCCATTTAAAAAAATCTATTAACTGTGTTACTAGTATATGGAAGTCAAGGTGTTAAATTACATTTGTATAAACATAGAACAGATTATACACACAATGTGCAGACTTCTGCGGTTTGACCCTTGAAATCCAAATAAAAGTTATATTATCCTTAGAATAAAATTCTAAAATAGAGTCTTTTTAAAGAACATGTTCATCTGAGAATATAAATGACTCCATTAGGTTGCACTATTAATGTAAAATAGAACAGATCACGACTTTGGAATTAGATACCTGCTTTTACCATCACACAGGTGTCCATCCCACCATCCCACCCCACAAAGAAACTTCTATAGTTTATAGTAATTATAGTACTTGCAATTCCCTGATGACATGTGTGGTGGGTTGGGTAGTAACAAGGAAAAGGGATGAAGAAGTAATTTCAAGGGCTGAATAACAAAAAGGAGCAAATAGGAATTTGGGTGAGATTTAAGGTAGCAATGACAAAAGTATGGGGTGGTGGGAAAGAACTCACCCATCCATACTGGATAGATTCCACAGCACCACACCCCCCGCTCTGTGAGGTTTTACAAGTATGGGAACAAACCAACCACACTGAGAGAATAAAATGTAGATTGATCTGTAGGGAATTTGTTGACAGAAAAAAAATGAACTTTTCCCTTACTCTTAAAACATTATGAAGAAATCTGATGAAACCATTTGGAGGCTGACACAACTTATTCAAGCAATGAATATTCGTTTTTTAATTATGAGAATATTTCTTTTGGAAAAAAGGAAACAATTTCAAGTCTTATTTGTATCTGTTTTATTTAAGAATTCCCATTTAATAGAACACTTTTGTAATACATATCAAATCTATATTTTTTAAAATCTACATCTTCTCAGTCTCTGTGGACTGTGATGTGCCCATAGTTCTTTGGGGGTTACCAGCCTCATGGTACAATGAGAAGCTTAAGACGAAATAGCTTAAGATGTTTCTGTGTTTTCTATTATTCTGAAAGCAACTCAAACCAGATGCTTGGGAGGCAGGTGGAGGAAGGAATCCTAGATTAAATGTAATGATTGGTACATTTACGATAGGTACACTCAAAAACTTTCCTTTTAAAATAAGGAGAAAAAGGTTTCATAAGGCCATTTTTCTAACCTATTGGCAAGAGCATCTGTTTCAGAGTGACATGTAGGAAGACAGTCAAACAGACTTGGGAAATATTCTTGAGGCCCTTAGGGCTCTACAGAGTTGGTAAGCAAGGGTCTGCAAGAGTCTAATACATAATAGGTAGTAAATGTTGTGCAGTCATTTGGCTTCTGGGAAGATAATATGCATAGTTGTGGTT